>JAOTQQ010000005.1:16627249-16676681 GCA_026546715.1 Gallinago undulata
GTTGTTTTCTTGCAAGTAGTTTTCCAGAGCTGTTTTTTCGTAAATAGCTGTTGAAAGTAGTTTTGTTGTTAATAAAGCGTTGTCTGTATGTTCTTCAGACGCAAGCTCTCTCTGTGTCCAATCGCCCCATGGCTCTCCCCCAGGGGCAAGAGGGGCAGGGATGCCCGCACCCCCATCATGCCGCAGATGCCCCTTTGGTTTGCCAGGGCAGGACCAATGCACTTTCCTGCTTGCCTGTTCGGCATACAAGGCAGCACCAACTTTGTCGGTGACATGGACAGAGGGATAGAGTGTACCCTCAGCAGGTTTGTTGATGACACCCAGCTTTGTGGCGCAGTTGACATGCTGGGATATGTAGAGCCTGTGGGCAGCAAGCAAAGACCTTGCTCCCTTGGGGCTGCAATAAAGAGTTTACTCCCAAATCCTTGCTTGTGCCTGCCTTCCTTCCAGCCAGGCCATAGTGTGTCTGGGCATTTGCCTGCAGTGTTTTCCCTCCTCTTCCTCCCTCCTACAGCCTTGGCCAGGCCAAGACGCAGCTTTTGTCTGATGGAAAAAGCTTTGTGGCTGGGCTGTCGGAGGGGCTGCTCCAGCTCTGTTAAGCCTGGGGTTTGGAGGGCTCTGCGCTGAGATCCCTATACGAGTGTACAAGGTACGAGGGGGTGTGATACTGGCCCTGATCCCCCGAGGGCATGTGTGTAAGAGTATCAAGAAGAGCTTCTGCAGCTATGTCAAGCAGGGGAGGAAGGTGAAAGAAAGCTGATGATCAAGACTGGCAAACCGGTGGCAACAGAGCAGGAGAAGGCTGAGGTTCTCAACAACGTTTTTGCCTTCCCCTCTCCTCACAGCTTCTGAGTTGAAGGACGGCAAGATGGGGACCTGGGGGACAAAGTCCCTCCCCTCTGCAAGCAAAGACATGGGTGGTGACCACCTGGGCACCTGATGAGACGCATCCCAGAGTCCTGAGGGAATTGGCTGCTGTAGTTGCCATGCCACTCTCCATGATAGTTGGAAAGGCAGGGCAGACAGGTGAAGTCCCTGATGACACTATTGTTCCTCTTGAATTCTTGAGCTAGTAAAGAACCTAAACTTTGTAACTTTAATTTTTAAGTCTTGTATGGTTCTAGTCTGTAGATTTTTGTCCCCGCTTTTTCTCCCAGCTCTGCAGTTTCCTTAGAGCTTGATAAAACTTTTGCAGCTGGGCTGTATCAGAGCTGGGCTGAGGATCCTTGAGCAAAGAGCTGAACTGCTGGGAAAGTGGAGGGAAAGTTTCAGAGAGGATTGAAGAAAAAATTTTGGGAGCTCTGACAGGGTTTTGGGACATCCAAAGCACTAATTATCAAATGGTGAAACAAATTATGAGCGATTAGGCATCTGGTTGGAAGCCCTTGCTCTACAGGAGCATGAAAGTGGAAAGAGAGAGCAAGTTCTGGAACTTCTGGTATGAAGTAAATTGATTAAAGGATATGAAATACAAAAGAAAAAAACCCCTTACCTCCCTTAAAATTGTAAAAGTTGTTATAGCTGGGTACTGCTATGTACCCATGTGATCTACACACGTGTGATGTGTATTTTGGAGCCTCTGTGCATTTGCATGTACGTGTAAGCATGTGCCCATGAGTGAACCTACAGTGGTGAGCACACTTGTTCAATAAGGAGAGGTGAGAACTTTCCTGAGAAGGGACAGTCCTGTGGACAGCCATGCCCTGGGTCTGGAAGGGCCTTTGTGCAAGTGTGACCTGGTGGAAATGCAGGATGCTGAGGAGGAGGAAGGTTCTGTCCCAGTTGTAGTCAATAAGTGGTGCCTTTGGCTTTTCCTAGGAGTTCAAGAAGCCCTTTGAGAAGGTCTGCAAAGACTATGAGAGCAAATGGTAACTCTTCAGGCTCCCTCACCCCAAGGCCTGGCTTGGAGGCCGATTTTTGCCTCCCTTCACTGGCAAGCAGTGGGATGGAGCTTTTCATGTGTCTCTTTCTCGAGTGCCAAGAACAGGAAGGAGACCTGGCAAAGCAGCACGGCATGGCGTGGAGGGAGGTGAGTGGGGGGGAGATCGCTGAGGAGATGGAGAAGGAGCATAGGACCTTCTAGTTGAACATGGGTGAGATAAGTACAGGGACTAGCCTGTGCCATGTGGAGCGGTGTTAGAATTGCTGAATCAGCATCCAAGGGATGCATTTCCCTTCCACTGGTACACAGCAACTGTGCTACAGCGCCGGCAGAACCTGGTCTGGAGTGGGCAGACATCAGCAGTGACCCTCATGCTGGTGTTTTCACTTGCCCTCCGACCAAGGATTCTTTCAAAGCAGCCTTTCTGTCTGAGTCCACAGTGATTTTTCATTCCGGGCCATCTTCTGTTCCAGGTCAGTGAGTGACGCTTGTGTCTGGGGTATTGCAGATCCTTTTCTGCTTTTCTGGGATGCTGAAAGCCCCAGGGCTCTGCCCAGTGCACCAGCAGCAGCTGGCAGATCCCTCTGCTCAGCCCCTGGAGAGCAGCACCGATGTGGGCTGCAGATCCCCAGGGACCATCGCTCAGCAGGTCACATCTGTTGTGCCGGTGAGACCATGGGCATAGTCCCTCCAAGAGATGCCTGGGTTGTGCTGGGGCAAGGGTTGATCAAGAGTTCAGCCAAAGCTTGAGCATATATTAACCTGGCAGTAGAGATAACAACTTGGAAAAAAAAACATCAATGCTTTGGAACAGAGCTTCTTCCTGACTGCCCGCTGTGGGCCAGTGGGCACTTCTGGCACTGAGATCCCTGCTCCCTCTCAGAGGGTGTCACCATAGACCTCCCTCTGCTTGTTGGCTTAAGCCCAGCTGAACTCCCCTGCAAACACTGCCACACATTACAAGCAATAGCATGAGCAAAGTATTGGAAAATACCATTTCTATTCAAAATACCCAGCTTTTTGCAGCCATGCTTTGGAAACTGTTACTGTTTCCATACTGAAATTGTTGTTTTATTTCACGTATCAGGCGCCGTTGTGCTGCAGAACTGCGTTGTCCATAAGCAGAGCCATAGGTCAGGTGAAGGTTTTTTCTGTGCTGATGTGAGTCCACACAGTGCATTCGGGTTCCTGAGAAGGTGTCTTCTAGGAAACTCTTCTGATGGATCTAGGGTGCTTTGAATGATCTCCTTAGAACATATACAGGGAAGGCTGAGATTGGCCATGTTGAAAATTTTGGAAGGTGATTTACTATGTTGGCCTGTGGGTCTTCTGGATATGGTTGTTAGGTTGCTGTTTTTACAATAGTTGCAATGTGAAAAGAGCTGTTGCCAGTGTAGGAGTAGTCCAGAGACGTATGGAGAAACACTCAAGGTGTTTTACGGCACAACACACTGTTTCTTTGTCAGTCCACCGTCTGAAAGGGCCAGTGTTGGTTTTCATGGCTGAGGTTGTTGTGGTGGAGGATGGGCTGGGTGAGGTGGCGGATGAGTTTGGGCTGGAAATCTGAACTTTCAGCAAGCTTCTGAAGGTCCCAAGGACAGGCTGAGATGCCAGCAGCATGTAGGATATCTGCAGGCAGGCTCGCAGCACTGACATTGTTGGGAGAATGAGGTGGAGGTGGTGCAGTTCATGGATCAAGTCTAGTGGGTCTTGAAGGAACATGGCTTTTTAGCAATGAAGCGTGAAGATCTATGGCTGTTCTTCCAGGAAGGCACCATGAATGGTGAATCTTTGAGGGTGTATTAACTGAATGTTTGCCCTGTGCAAGTAAAGCCCAGCAAGGCCAAGGACCATGCCACTACTGTGAGTCCACCATTCAAATCACTGGGCTCTGCTTACTATTGTCTTCTCAGCCCATAAAAGCCACATGAGCTGCTCCCACCAGGGTGTGACTGCCAGGATGGGTCACAACACCCTCAGAAGAGGATGGATAAACTGCATAAAAGGCATTTCTCTCTAAGCTACAAATTCAGTCCCCATGTCCTTTTCCCTTCAGGATCTAATCAAAGTGAATGAGATCAAAACCAATAAAGGGATTGACCTACTGCAAAACCACATCAAGCACTGTGCCTCGCAGTTCCAGTAAGAGCAACTGGGAACCTGCCTGCACACCCTTTCTCTCCAGTACTGATGGTTGTAGAGTTCACCTGGGGGTGGCTTAAACTTCAGGACCTGGGTTCCTGCAATCGTCTTGGCCTGTCCTGTAACTTGCTGAATGTCCTCTTCTCTTGGGGGCAAGAATCTCATTGCCATTTTCATAAGCCAGTGTAAAGCAGAATTCTGCAATGTAAAGAAGACAGAGTGCTGAGTGCTCTCCCTGCATTTGAACTGCCTCCAAATCTTTCTAAAATACATTTCCTCAGAAATATTTTTCAACTATGAAGTGAAAAATTTAGCCTGCATGATGGGCTCTGAGGCAGGAGCTCAGGAGAGACGGGGGTCTGTGGGCTTCACCACCAGTGCTAAGAGCAGGATTTCAGGATGTGCCCTTATGTTAGACTCTCCTCTCAGTTTTTTCCAGGAATGTTTAAGCACAACAGCAAAACTCAAAAAGTTTACAGAGAAGTTTGTTCCGGAGCTGCAGAATGTGAATATTCAAATGAAGTTGGGTGAGGCGAGCAGAAGCAGGCTGGAGAGCAGGGAAGTCTTCTCTAGGGCCTCCTCTTCTGCTAAAGAAGCAGAACTGAGGACTTTTGCAGCTCTTTACATCTATTAATTGTTATTCCCTGATCCTCTGATGCACAGTGGCCCATGGAGGGGTGAAATGCCGCCATCACTGGGAGTGGGAAAATTACACTGCCCAACCCCAGGACACAGAGTAGGAAGAACAAGCATAAACATGGGTACTGAGGAGGCACTAACATATTCATCTGCCAGAGCCCCAGCTGCTGCTCTGTAGACCTCCAGATTTGTTCTTTGTGGTCTTAGCTTTCCTTGGGGCCTTTGTTTTGCTGTAGAGGGAGGTCATGTAGGCCTTGTGAACTTTAGCTTTTGACTTTGGGTTCAGTCAGTCATACACAACCTGGAGACAGAAAGGAGGTTTTAAGTGGAAAGGCTTTCAGAGACAGTCTGAGCACTCATGTCCCAGGAGGTGCAATGTCCTTCTACTGCAGCAGAAGTTTTATGTCAGTCTACCAGCGTGTCTAGACCTCCACTCCAGTTTGCTCACCCTTCTCCATAGCTCCTTGCAAATCAAGATTTGCAGGGGCCTAGGATATGGTACTCATCCAGATACTGGGTCAGCATCCCTCGTTCTCAGCCCTGTAGAGCAGGTCTCCTCTGGGCCTTTGCTGCTTTGTTTGAATTAATCAGGTTTAGGGGTGTTACCTTGCTTGTTCTATAATTTGCAATCATTCGTGTTAAAATTCTTTATGTAAGTAATTAAAAGAGGGAAGGACCCACCCCAGAGCAGAGTAACCGAGCACAGAAAGCAGCATCTTGTGGACATCTCATGCAGGTAAACCCCCAGGCTCTGTTTCAGGGCCACATTTCTGTGCCAAAGTCCATCAAGTTTTTGATAGCTTGGAGACCTTCAAATTACTTTAATTACTGACACAACAAAGGGAAAAAACACAAACACCATGGTGACCTTCAAGCTGTTGATTTTACACAGGTTTTTACACTGTGGAGAGCTGCAAACAGCTCTTTTCTCAGAGAAATGCGGACTGTTCTCCAGTCCTGGCACTGGGGACATGCCTGTTCCCTCCCCTCAGTGAGGTTTCCACTTCTTGCACCTACCACATGCCAATGCGCTCAGGGGACCAGCAGCAACCTCCCTCCCACTGTAGGAATGGGGCTCGACACATCCCACAGATGGAGGAGGGGAGGCGGCGAGGGCAGAGGGGGTGTGGGGGCACCTTCACTGCACCCAGGAGGAGGAGGTGGTATGCTGCAGCTGAAGGCATGAACCTCCTGCTGCCATGTGAGCGGCTCCGGCTGTGCTCCGGCGCTTTTCAGATGAAGACCAGGCAGGACCAGGAGAAGCAGCAGCCCTGCTCCCTTCAGGATCAGCTGAAAACACCATTGCAGCTGGAACAGAAGGAGGTAAAGTCTAATCCTTCTTCCGAGGGACCAGAGTGTGGTGCCTGTAGAGGTCATGGGTACGGCAGCTGCTTATATAGTGTCTGCCTGCTGATGCAGAAAGCCATGGGGCTTCTGGTGAGCTTTGGGGGAGCAGAGGGACCCTGGTACGGCACAGAGAAGTCGGGGACCCTCTTCAAGAAAAGCGATGGGTGAGTTGGGATCCACCATGTCCCTTTCAATTGTGCTTTGTTGACCTGGGGCCAGAGCAGGGCTCACCGCCAAAACCCATACCTCCTCTCCCTGGGGTGTCCACAAGGCAGAGGAACAGGACAACCATGCATGAAAAAGTGTTTGACGCTGTCCCAGCCTCCAACAGCTTTCAAAACAAGCTCCAGATAGTTTGTGTGTTTCTTTTAGCCCAGAGGGCATTCACCTCCCGTGAAGCATCCCAAATTCCTCTCAAGTCCTGTGAGCACTGGGGTGAGGACCCTGCACCCACCATGGGAAGCCAGAACCAGCTCCCACTCTTTCCTTTCAGCAGGGATACCACCACCTCCATCCGCACCCAAAGGTCTTGTGCTGGGAGGGAAGGGGAATGGTCAGTGTTTCTCCCCCTCTCCCAGGCACTCATTGCTTTCCAGAAACCCCCTCAATTGCCTCTGCTCACAGTTCAGTGCTGGGCTCAGCTCCCTGATGTTAAGAAGTAGGGGAAGGAGCAGAAATGTGGTGTGAATCAGACATATGGGTCACTACTGCCTTGGAGATGACATCATGGGCCAGAGGGGAGAGAAAGCCAGCAGCTGTCCTGTGCCCCTCTCCCAAGAGCCAGATTCTGAGCGCCTGGAAAGCATTCCACTGTCCTTGGAAAGAGAATTATCTCCCACCAGTGTGTGGGAGGATGTGTGCTGAGACCGACAAGGGTCCTCCACTGGGAGACTTGCACACCTGGAAAGGACTGTGAAGTGTCCTAGAAAAACCTGAAGCTGGACAGAAAATAATGAGAGTCTCCTTCATTGCAGAGAGAAGTTCAACCTCTCTCCCCTTTTGGGTGTATCTCTTCCACCTTTCCCCTCTGTTGTGGTCTGCCCTGAATGGCAGGCACGGGAAAACCAGCCTGGGAGCAGTTTGGAGGTGATGGTCTTAGATGTTTGCTGAGTGCTTTTGCAAAGGGCTTTGTGCTCTGCGGGCAGGTCCTGCTGCCCTTATTGATGCTCTGCATCTGTATCACCTCCTCAGGAGCGGTGCCACCTGTCTGTTCAAGCCTGTCTTATGCCATATGATGGGTCCTTCTCAGCCCAGAACAGACCAAGAGGGACAGAGCCCACCCATGGCCAGCGTGTCTGATGAGAGCTGCAGCCCTCTGCTGTGCCTTGCCTGACTGGCATTTGCCAGCGCTGCCTGCACTGCATGACTGCTCCTCCAAACCTATGTCCTCTGGGCTCACCCTCCGCTCATTTCCAGGTGGAGAAAAGTCTGGCAGAAGAGGAAATACACCATCAGCGATGGCTACCTAACCATCTTCCATGGCCTGGTAAGAATTGCTTCTTCAACTCTGCTCTCCTCCTTCCTGGGAGCGGCTGCCCACCCCTGCAGGTCCACAGAGCCTGCCAGGCACACTGCGGGCTTCCTGGGGCTTGTCAGAGCCCTTGTGTCTGCTGCCTGCCTTGCTGTGCTGCCCTGGCAGAGGAGGCTTTCTGTTGAGACCTGAGTCCCTGCAGTCTCAGAGAGCTTTAGACAAACATGGGAGATCCTCGTGTGCCTGTGTGCGTGGAGGGACATGAGCCAGGGGACCTGTCTCCAAGCATGGGGTGGCTGCTAGGGAAGAAAAAGTCCGTGTTGCTCTTTTTTGTGTCTGAGAGCGGAGCCAAAGTGCCAGGCACAAGGCAGCTCCGTTACTCCGGCCCCAGAGCCAGGCGGTACTTGTCACCACTGTCCCACAGCCCTTTCACGCTTCCTCATCCTGCTTGTAGCTCAACAGCCCACCAGCCAAGCTGAATTTACTGGCCTGCCAGGTGAAGCCGAAAATAGATGACAAGAAGTGTTTCGGTGTGGTGTCCTGTGAGAGCCAGCGCCTGCCCTGCAGTTCCTCTGGGATGGTCCCAGGGAGGGGGCAGTGCTTCGGACCCAGAGCCAGGGGCGGACAGACCTGAGGGGAAGCTCTGCAGCTTCGGGCCAGCCTGGGGGATCACCCTGGGAGGTTGTGTCAGGAGGCAGCTCTGCTCGGGAGTGGTGATGCTCATGCAGGGTGTGAGATGGGCAACACGGGCTGCGTGGGCACGAGTGTGGTTCCCAGGCTGTGGCTCAGCTGGCACCAGCATCCCTTGTTCCTGGTAGAGGAGCAGGTCCCTTTTCCTGGGATGCACTGGGAAGGGCTGAGTGAGACAGAGATGACTGTCACCCCACACTGCCGAGGCTTGAGATTTCTCCTGGCTCTGCTGAGCCCAACTCAGGCAAGTTGTGCGCTGCCGTGGGCCTGGCAGGTGAGATGGGCAAGCAGGGTGCCTAGAGGAGACTGGCCCTGTGTGTTTCAGACAACCGCACGTACCGCTTCCTGGCAGAGGATGAGCAGGACTGTGCCACGAAAGTACCGCCAGTGCCTTGCTGCAGACCAGAAAAATGCTCCTCTGGCTGCTGCTGAGGAGACAGCTCTTTGGCTAATCGAGTAGCACACTGCAGCCCCCTGTTTGACGCCTTTCCCATCCTGAGTGTGTCCTGGGCACTCTGGGGCAGCTGGCCAGCTGTGAGCAGGACACAGAGCTTGATGGGACCCAGTTTGCTGCTGGAGTCCCGTGCAGGACCTTTGCGTGTGGTGGCTGCCGTGCAGGCTGGGGCAGAGTGGGATCTTGCCCTGCAGCAGTGGGATGAGCCCCCCTGCCCTCCTTACCCTGCAGCCCACGCGAGGCCGCACGGGACACTGCTCCTGAGCCACGGCCTGTCCCTGCAGCTGGGTGTCTGTCCTCAGCAACAGCAAGGAAGAGGTGCTGAATGTGACCTTCAGCAGGGCACAGGGTGGAGGGGAAAGCAGCTGGGAGGAGCTGACACGGGCCATCATCAAGGAGGTCAGAGGCATGCCTGAGAATTGGGAGTGCTGCGACTGCTTGGCCCCAGGTGAGAGCCAGCCCATGGCCGTAGGGCTTCCTCCCCCTGGATGGGCAGAGATTTGCCATGCCCTCTGTGGCACCCAGCTCCTGGAGACCCACAGGCATCTGGGTCTTGCCCTTCCCATCTGTCCTGCTGTGGAGCTTGTGTCTCAGGGGGGTGGTGGTGGGCTGGTGAGGAGGAGCAGCAGCAGAAGTGCATGAGTCTGGCACTCTTGTCTCTACAGATCCCACTTGGCTCTCCATTAACTTGGGCATCCTGATCTGCATCAAGTGCTCTGGGATTCACAGAGAGATGGGTGTGCACCTCTCCTGCATCCAGTCACTGTCTCTGGACAAGCTGGCAACCTCTGAATTGCTGGTAGGATGCTGCCAGTGTGCTGTGTCCTCAAGCCTCTCTCTGCTTATTCTGTGGTCTTCCTGAAGCTAAGTTAATTCAGTGGGTTTTTCAGCTGTTAACTATCCCGTGCCCATCTGTAATTCCAGGGCTTTGTGGTTATTGTTGCAGGAATTGTCATCTTCAGTGAAGAGATGGGGGAGTCAATTTGCTGTTGCTTGGTCACCCATCTCTCTCAGTCCCCTTTCCCTGTCTACATCCCTTGGTGCAGGCGAGTTGTGGGGTAGGGCCAAGCTTGAACTGGGGTAGAGCAGAGTGTGAGGCAGGCAGGGGATTTGAAACCTTGTATGAGGCTGTTTTAGGGCCCCAATGTTCCAGGTGGTCATGGGTTTCACTGGGCTGTTGTGGGAACTGCTAGCAGCTGGTGGACATCAGGGCAGGGGATGGAAGTATTTGTTAGGGCTCATTGATCACCCAGATCGGAGCCCAGGGGCTGGGCTGGGCTTGGTTGCACTGCTGGAGTTGGGAGAGCTCAGTGGTAGGAGTCAGGGCAGAGTGTCTGGCCATTGGGCATGCACATCCTGGCACACCATGACATCCCCTCGATACCCGGTCAAGATCTCAGTCTGGAGCTGCCTCTCATGCTGCCGCGTGTGCAGGGCTGCATGTCCCAAGTCACCTCTGGCTTGTCTGCTTTGCAGCTCGCGAGGAATATGAGTAACTCTGGCTTCAACAACATCATGGAAGAGAATCTCCCCAGCTTTTCCCTGAAGCCCACAGTGTACAGCGACATGTGAGTTGCTTTTTGTGGGAGGTTAGGTACAGGTCCTTCACCCATGGGCACACACTCTGAGGTCCTGTGTGCTCCCTGCGGTGACCAGGCACATGGCACTACCCAATCTCCTCCCAAGAGTGTAAGCTATCTTTAGAAGAAGTTTCATCAAGTTCATCAGGAAAGGTTTGGTAAAGGAGAGAAGAGCCAGCAAGGACAGCTCAAGGATTGGCCTCGAAGACAGGACAGGGATTGAGGAATCGGTGCTGGAAAGGAAAAGGCGAGAAAGAAGTGCAGCTCCTGAGCAGGATGGCCCTGGCTGCACATCAGTGGGGCAGGGAAGGGCAGGGAGGGTGGAATGGGACAGGGGACAGGGACTATTGTGGTATAGAGAAGTTCACTGTGTCTGGGGCCCAGGGTTGGTGGGATCAGTGTAGACAGTGAACAAGGACCTACGGAAGGTGTGGGAACCCCCATCCTTCATCCTGGAGCGCCACAACTTCTAGGCTCCGCAGAGGACAGGGGAGAGCTGGGCTGGTGTGGCTGGCACCAGAAATAGCTCGGGGCATCACCAGGGCTTAGTACCATAAACCTGGGGTGCAGCAGAGGTCTCGGGGGAAACATAACTGGAGAGCTTATTGTCATGGGCCGACTTTCAGGAGACTGGAGAGCAGGCAGATTAGGCATGATCAGATTCTATTACAGGCGTGTAAGTCCTGACTAGGGCACTGTTTAGACAGCGTGGAACTACCTTGCAGTCAACAGATGGACAATAAACTGTACTTGGCAGGGGACAAAGAGCTGGCAGAACAGGAAAATACAATTGGAAGAGCATGGTGAAGGTTCCCAGATCTAGCCTTCTGCTTGCATGCTGGGGAAACAATAATTCATGAACTAATAATTCAGCTTTTCCTCAATGGCTTCTTCTGTTTGGAATGCTCCTTTGCCCACAGGGCACCTGTAGATACCCCGGAAGCTCTTACTTCTGCTCGACCTCTCCACAGGGAGAGAGCCAGCTTACTTGGCTAGTTGTGGAAGCTGTTCCTGACCTATGGATAGTCCTGGCCCATTCATGCCATGTGTTGTTTCCCAGTCCATGAGATTTCTGCTCCATCCCCTAATTCTTACCATTGAGGAACTGAGCCCAGCACTGAACTGTGAGGGCAGAGGGGTCCAAAAGGCAGGGATGGGGGGAGGAAGGGAAGGCAGAAGAGAGCAGAAAACATCACCAGGACTGGATATAAATCCCCAGTGCATCTCTCAGCATCTCCCACCTAGGAAGCATGGAGGAGTCCGGAATCCTCATCCTGGAGCAGAGGTGATGGAGGGGGTTTCTGGAGAGCAATGAGTGCCTGGGAGAGGGGGAGAAGCACTGACCCTTCCCTCTCCCTCCCAGCACAAGATCTTGGGGTGCTGGATGAAGATGGTGGTATCCCTGCTGAAAGGAAAGAGTGGGAGCTGGTTCTGGCTTCCCATGGTGGGTGCAGGGGTCCTCGTCCCCAGCCATGGCAATACTTGCACTTCAAATACAAGAACATCAAGTTCCTGTTTAATTATACAACTGCAGGAGAAGAAGCTTTAAGAAAACCACAGTCTTTTGTAAGAATTATTGTCATGCTGTTGCAGAGTAGTTTGCAGAATGAGACAGACAGAGGAAAGATTCTAAACTACCTGGCAGATCTGAAGGAGAAAGAGTGACTGTGGCTGGGGCAGCAGGAGAGGAGTGGGATGACCCCGGGTTGCTCACTGGGTTACTCTGCGTCCCCTAACTCTCATTTGGCTGGTCTCTGCCAGGGCCTTTAGGAAAAATTTCATCATTTCCAAGTATGTTGAGAAGAAATATGTCAAGAGGAGCCCTACTGCTCAGTGCTCCAGCCTCCCAGAAGCCGACAAGGACATATTTTCCTTGCTCCAAGCGTATGCAAAGAACGTGGTTTTGAGCCAGCCTGTGCTGGCACCCCTGCAGGTATGGCCGCCTGTCCCGTGGGCCCATATGACAAACAGCTTTGCTGTCACCTCTCCAGTTTGTCCATAAGGGTTCCTGTGCCCAAGGAGGGGACAGAGTTTTCTGATGAAAACAGTTCTTTTTGTGAGCCAAGAGCAATAGGCAGATTTGAGCAGGGTGCGGAGCACCACGCCAGAGGGAGGTTTTCTGGCCACAACCCCTCCTCATGCCGTATGTCTGTGGGCCAGGAGTCATCATCACAAGCCCAAGGATTCCCAAATGCAAATTTCTAACCAAGATTTACTTGTAAACTTCTGAGCGGGTGTCTCGGGCCATCCAAGTCTCACTGTAGGCAGACCCAATCTCATCCTTGCTGTATTTCTTTTGGTTGCAGGAACCTGGGGAGACCATGGCAGTGCTGCTATCTGATCGAACCTCTTTGCTTATTGTTGATTTTCTTGTCCAGAACGGGTATGCTTATGATACTCAGTCAGCTAAGCCGTGCTAATCAAAGGTGTAGGACTGATTGTCTTCTCCAAAGTGCTCCCAACAAAAATTAAAATCACCACAGCAGCCCCCCCCCCAGCAAATGTGCCTTGGGCTGGGATTGGGGTGACTACCCCTAGGTCAAAGGGGCCTCGGGTTCCCTCACCTCCTCTGACGGTGTGACAGTGGGGATGACAACCTTCACTTAGATGAGGTGTGAAGAAGGACACACGTGCCAGCACCAGGCAGTGTCTGCTGGCTCTTTCTGGGGATGCTGACATTACCCACTCTCTGCTGCAGCGGGATCCTGGCAAAGCAGACGTTGGAGGGAAACACCCCGCTCCACTACTCCTGCTCCCACAACAAACCCGAGTGTGTGAAACTGCTGCTGAAGCCCAAAGCCAATGTTGCCATCGGTGAGTGGCAGTGGGACCCCACACTCTGTGCTCACACGGGGTGTCTTGTCAGGTCTTTTCTGGAAATATCTCCTGAGTCTTGCTTAAGTGCTCAGCAACACTCTGAGGCTGGGGAGGGGGGGTCGTGGGGGGGGGCAGGTTGATGATGACATTAGTGGGGAGTCTGCCCACAGGGTGACAGCCTGAGCCCCAGGCTTTTCTCGGCATTTCTAGCGAGGTGCCCTACTCTGGTTGACTCTCTAGGCTCAGGGGTTTTCACAAGATGATTCGAGGTGCATGTGGTCCACTGTGACCACGTTTCACACATCTTGGCAGCCTGGGACAGCCACAGTGGCTTTGCTCTCACGCTTAGAGATAAGGATGCTCCTCTCTGCTCCCCAGGGAGGAATGAGCTTACTCCGAGGTGCTTTTGATCCTAGAGAGCTTGTGCTTCTGCCCCACTTCACTTGCCCCCCCCCAGGTGGGGAGCCACAGGCCTGCCCATGACTGGCAGATCCATGGTAGAACTGTGCTAGAGTGGGCTCATGGAGCTGACAGAGCCCAGCGAGGCAGACACTGCCTGAGCTGCTCTTCCGCACAAAGACGGACTTGGCACATCAAGAGCCAAAACAGGCAATTGACTCATTTTCAAAGCCAGCACTGCAATGCTGGTGGGAGGCATGCTGAAGTGCAGGTTCAGAGATGGTGTGTGCTTGTTCTCTGGAACCCAGTTCACAGGTCCAGCCATTTATACTGCCCATAAATCTCCTCTTCACAATACAGAAGTGACCTTTAAAACTAGGAAAGACAAGGGTTACTGGTTATGGTGTCCTCCTCTGGTTTTGTAGCCTTTAGGCTTTGACAGTGACCAAGCTCTTCTGTCCCTCTATCCTGTCCCGTCTCTGTGAGTCATCGGGATTTACTTCTCTTTCTCCTTATCCATGTATCTCAGCTCCTGCTCTCTTCTTCAGCTCGCCACCACCATCCCTTAGTGGTCTCAGCCTTTGTTTTGGTCTGGGCTGTCCCTTCTTTTATCTTCACCCCCAGATGCCCTGCAAGCAGCACTGCTCTTCAGTTTGATGAACACAGGATGGGCTAACAGTGTTCAGGGCTGCTGTTTTGCCCCAACAGCTAACAAAGCAGGAGAAGCAGCCCTGGATGTCGCCAGGAGGATGAGACATCCCCTATGTGAAGAGCTGGTAAGACACTCTGTCTCATCACTCCTCTGGTTTTGGGACATGTCCCAGTAGCAGAAAATGGTGGGGTTGCATGTGCAGGATCTCCAGTGCCAGTGTGGTGTGGTGGGGTCCAGCAGGCGCTGGACCTGCTCTCATGGGGTCCCTCAGGGAAGACTGGTATAGGAGTGGCCAGGCAGGGCTCACACTGTGCCTAAGGAGGGGGACCTGAAGCTGTACTGAGGCTGCATGGGGTAAGCCTTGCTTCTGCCACGTCCTGATGTGTGCGTTTGTAGACTTTCTCAAACCCTCTCGCTGCTGGGAAACGCTTCTCGCAGCTTGCAGATGTTGCCCTGACGGGCGGGTGGTCAGAGATAGGACCAGCAGCTGCCTGTGGGACTGATGGGGCAGGACAGTGCTGGTGGGTCCTCAGGGAGCTCCTCTGTACCCCAGCTGCTGCAGGCCCAGAGCAATCAGTTCAACCCCCATGTCCATGTGCAGTATGAGTGGTGGCTGGGCCAAGATAACATGTATGAGAGTGATGAAGACCTGGATGAGAAGGTGAGGTCCCGACAGGCTCTGGCTTGGGGCCATGCATGTCCCCTTGGGGCACTGTCCCCGCTCCCACTGTGCTGGAGTGGGTGCTCCTGCACCTCCCCAGCTAAACCCGCTCTGTCTAACCTCAAATACTGCTTCCCCAGCTGGGTCCTGTGAAGAGGGGGTCTGGCTGTCCCCAGAACTGCTACCAACCCCCTGCTACTGCCTCCAGTCTGCAGGCAGCAGGGGTAGTGCCCTGGGGGGGGGTGGCTGGGCACCTGCCCCCCACAAGCTCTCCATCTCCACAGCCTGGATGTGCCACTGGCCTCTTCCTACACACCTCCATTCCCACCCCAGCAGGCAAAGGCAGGTGAGAACCTGTGGCGGGGTCCTGCAGGGGCTGGCTGGGTGAGCTGCTGCAGCCTGGCTCCATTGGCATAGGGTGATCTGGGAGGGAGCGGGTGAGTGTCTTCTGCTCCTTGAGGGACCAAGGCTGGCTTGTGCTGGCTGGTCCGTCCTAGCACTGATCCCTTTTTAGAAGAGCACTGCAGCATATACTCGCCCTTGGAGCAAATGTGCTGATGCCGTTAGGATGTGCCGTCCCCTCCCAAATGCTGCTGCTGTCGGGAGAGGAACAGGAACATGTCTTTAGCGGCAGGGCTGGGAAGACAAAGCTGCGGGCAGAAACAGCAGCAGCACTGCAATTCTGCTCCTTAGCAAGACCTGCTCCCACCATCCTTGCCCATCCCATGGCATGTCCCGCCTCTTACCTGGTTGGTGGGAAACTCACCAAGTCCTGCCTGACTTCTCCTCTGCCAGTCCCAGCTCTGCTTCCAACCTGATATATTTGTCAAGGTAGACCTGCAAGCAGAGAAAAGAAAATTCCTGCCCATGTATTTGTGTTCATTCTCCCCTGAAGCTTGGCCTTAGGGCCCCTGCTCAGCACCAGCTTGCTGCTGACCCCTGATCTGTTCTTGCTCTGTGTTTAGCTCCCCAGGGGGCATATCTACCCTTCCTTACCAGCTCACGCATCATAGCTGAGGACACAAGAAGCAGGAGGAGCCCAGCCCTGCCTCTGAGCATCAAGCACAAGTGCGCATCCTTGGAGCCAGCGCCTCAGGTACCGCTCAGCCCTGAGCAGACCAGCCCCAGCAGCCTCACTTCAGGTAAGGAAAGAACAGGCTCCAGAGGGGCAAGGAGCCGGACCATGCTGGTGGAAAGGGCCTGCTGGAGGTCTGCAGTCCAGCACCTGCATGAAGTCAGGTTGGCCGTAACTTTGTCTGGTTCATGGATCAGACTCAGGAGGCCTCTTGCTTGGATCTGGGGCTGGGAAAGCTGTGGGAGCTGTGGCACAGGACGATGTGCCCATGGCTGAGCATGAGGGGGACTCCCTGTTCCTCGGTGTCAGACACTAGTGCCTCTAGGGTAGGGTTATTCTGGGGTTTGTTGGGCTGTTGGAGATGCTGAATTCAGAGAATGGAATGACCCTGTCCCCATCTTTGAGGCATCGTATTTATTTCCATGGGTGGCAGAAAGATACCCCTCTCTCCACACCCGGGCAGGGCGGCAGGCTAGGGGATGAGGCAGTGGCTTGCACAGCACAACCTTCTGACAAAGGGGTGATTGCAGCCAGGAGCCTCCCCAGGTGCTCTGGAACAGAGGTCTGGCTAGAGGGAGCTTTCAGGTGCCTCTAGGAAATAGCCTCATCCTAGCAAAGGCTGGGAGCATGGGGGGATGGAATCCATGGAAGTTGTGTCCTCCCCTGGTGCTGGCAGCTCTTAGTGCACCCTGGGGCTGCACAGCCCATCTCTCCTGCGCTGCTAACACACTTCTCACCCCAGCCTCCACCCTATGTCCTTCTGCTTCCTGGCCACGTCCCCTTCCACTGCTGCCCCTCTCCACCCCATCTCCAGTCCGTCCCCTTTCCAGTTCCCAGACTGATAGGGTGGTTGTTGCCCCTGCTGTACTGTGGAGGACCACGCTGCATTGTGTTGCCCGACAATGGTGGTTGCTGTTGTTCACCTGTGATGAAAGGTGGGAGGAGATGATGAGCCTGGTTGTGTCATAGGTGCCCTGAAAGCCGTGGACTCCCTCTGCACATCTGGCTCCATTGAAGTGGGACAGCCTGGCCCATACCAATCCCTCCAGGAGCCAAATCCATGTTCTGGCTGTGACTGGGATGTCCCACCTCTTCTTCCTCGGAGGAGCAGTTTGGTAGGTGGCCGGGATCAGCTCAGCTCAGCTCCGACATCTGCCCAAAACCACTATCGGTTTTGAACTGAGCTGGAATTGGCCCCCCAGCACTTCTGCTGTGACTCCCTGCCGTGGACATCTCCCTGCCGTGGACATCTCCCTGCCAAGTGCTGTGAACTCTATGAAATCCCCATAAAGCTCCACTGCCTTTTGAGGGTAACCTCGCTTATGACTTTGAGCTGTTGGCAGGTCAGGGTGCAGTGTCCACACTGGCCCTGCCTCTCCGTGCTCCAAGAGACAGCCTGCTGCTCGTGAGGGCTGTGCAGAGGCAGAGCCCTTTCATTACAGGGACCTTGCTTGGGTTGCTTGCTCCTGGGGTTGTGCTGAGCAGCAGCACTGACCCCTCGCCCAGTGCTGCCCTGAGAGAACTGGGACCCCAGGCAATGCAACTGCACGTGTCCTGGGGCAGAGGAGCAGGTGCCTTTGGAAGCACAAGGAACTGTCTTCTGAATCCCTGTCCCACCCAGACTCCCACGAGGTGACCTGCCACCTCTGCACAGAAAACCTTCTAGTCTCTTGCTCCTCACATGTTTGCCGGGAGCTTTGGGATCAAGACACTAGAGTTGTTTTAGTTTGTGTCTGATGAAGTTAAGGAGGTCTGAAGATGTTCTCTCCTGCTTGCAGAACAGAGTGCTGCTCCACAGGGTCTGTGCTCTCTACGGCTGTGATGCTGACCGGGAAGATGAACTGACTTTCCGTACAGGCGAGATCATCGTGGTGTCTGAAAAGCAAGACAGCAACTGGTGGGTGAGTGATCCTGCATATGCTGACCAGTGCTGGGATACTCGTGATCACTTCTCCATCCGTCTCCTGTCTTTTTCCCATGACTGTTGCACCCATTGTCATCTCCTGCTCTGCATCTGTCTCTCCATCTTCCACCTTTTCCTTGGCAACCAAAGGCAGCTGTTATGGGGCCAGTTCCTCATCCGCCTGCAAGCCATGCTCACTGGTCCCCTTCCTTTCTTTCTCTCCACAGAAAGGGTGGATTGAAGGACAGCCTCACAGGAAAGGAGTCTTCCCCGTTTCATTTGTTCTTATGCTCAATGAGTAGGAGCTGCTTCAATTCAAGAAGGAAGATCTGATCAACCTCTTAAAATGCATTCCCCCAAGCTCTCTTCTGCATCGAGGATCCCAAGGATGACTGGGCTGGGTCCACCAGCTCACACAGTGCTGCTTCTCTCACCTCTGCTGCCCCATCACAGCTGTCCCCACAGCCAGCTCCTCCTGGGGCCTGGCAGCAGTGGCCAGGCAAAGGGAGAACCCAGCAACCCACATGCTCCTCAGATGTGCTCCTGCCCCAGCCACATCCTCATTCAGGAATCAGCCCTGGGGTACCTTGCTGCCAAAGGCCTAGCTCCCACCTTCCCGTGACCACTCTGCCTGGCCCGTGGTGCTCCCTACTCTGCTCGTGCTAATGGAAACAATGCAGGGCTCCGGAGCTGCAAGTGGAGCCATGCTGGCATGTACACTCCTGGGAAAGGGGCTTCTGCTGAGGCCTGAGCGTGCTGGGAGCTTGGAAAGGCAAACAAGTGCTGTTGAGCCAGCATCACCATTAGCCTGTGCTGCCCCTAATTGCTCCCAGCTAGGTTTCAGTGTATGTGCTCCAGAAAATGTGCTCTCCAGCAGCTCAGGGCATTACTCCTTCAGTGCTGGCCCCCCATCAATGGTGGGGGGGCCCTTTGAGCCTGTGCCAATAGATACTATCTCTTCAGTGCTCTGTTCTGGTTTGATTTTCTAGTTTATTCTTCTTCGTGGCTCTCCCTCAGGCAACAAACTTCCTCACAGGCATCATAGTAAGGAGGGCTGACCTTCCCTTGGAAAAAAAAAAATACTCACAATTCAGCTTGCATGGCTTTTCTCCACTGGATGTGTTTTTCCAGTTGCCACAGCACACTTCACAGCCTTCATTTGTCCTCTCTGAGCCAAAATCCCATCCAAAAGAAACCAGCTGGTGATGTGCTGGATGCATGAAGCTGTTGAGACCTGCTGGTGTCACTGTCAGCAGTTGAGCTGACCCAGCAGGACGCGTAGTGGCAGGAGGGAGTTAGTTCTTCTCCCGGCAGCTTCCCCTCAGAGGAACATGTTAATGATGAATTTCCTGATTTGACCTCAGGAACATGGCCAGGGCGTCTGATTCCAGCGGGACTGGTGGCCACTGTGGTGCTGTGCTGCTGGGATGCCAGGGCAGTGGGCACTGCAGGAGGAGGTATGGCAGCCCTGAGCTCACTGTGCCACTCACCACAGTCTGCTCTCCCCCACATCACGATGCAACACTTCCTCTTCCTGTAGCGGTTGTTGCAGCTGCAACAAGTGCTGGGGGGGGACACTGAGCCTGGGATCGTCATCTTCACCCGGCCGTGCTCAGTGGTGCTTCCTCTGAGGAGGTGAGGGTACCCAGGGAGAGCTGTCTGGGGACCAGGGGTTTGGGACAGCATGGGGGCCTCTTTCCCAGCAGCAGGGCTGGGGAGCTCCTGGAGGTGTCCTTTGGGGCTGACTGGGGACGGGGATGGGTTTGTGGCCATTTGGCGTGGCTCAGTGCAGCAGCGTCATGGCTCTGCTGTGGTGGCTCATGGCTGATGGTGCTGGGCTGGGGACTGGGCTGGGCTCCCCTAAGGGGCGTGCATCTCTGGGCATGGGGCCAGGGGGGAGTTGTTTCAGCCACCATGGGGCTGTAGGTGCAGGTGGAGAAGTCCCTTCTGCGGAGCAGGGGCTGCACATGGGCACAGGCAGGGAGACGGGACTGCTCAGCCCTGCCGGAACAGAGCCCTGCCCTCCCCGGCCACAGGCGACTCGAAAAGCTTCACAAAATATTCCCTGCGCCGCCCGAGTGCCCGGGCTCGGGCTTAGTGGAGCTGCTGCTGCTGCCAACCGTGCTGCCAGCCAGCCTGAACCCCCTCCATGGGCTAAGGCTTAATAACCCCCTGAGGCTCTAAGAGGGGCCTGAACCAGCCCGGGGCAACCGTAGGCTCCTGGCCCGACTGGCACGTCAGATGGTGCTTGGTGTCTCTCTCGTGGCAAATGCTTGTGGCTGCTGCAGGATGGCAAGAGACTAAATCACGGTGATCTACCAGCTGCCAGCAAGTTTGGGGGTTCTTCCAGTGCCCCTGAGCCTGTGGGGCATTTTGTAGCCGCTTCCTGCTCGGGGCCACGCACTTGTGTTTCTGGCACACTGCTGGTGGTGGCTTGTTTGTGCTTCTCCTCAAGAAGAGACAATAGTTCCGCTATTTTTTGAAAGGGCAGGCTTGCAGGGGAGTGTCACCCACTAGGGCCACCTGGGATTGTCCAAACCTCCCTCCCATCCCTCATCACTGCTCCTCGATCAGAGCCCCGGAGCAGCAGTTTTGGAGTCGGGTGTGCATCCTGTGGGTCAGATCCGCCTGTAGCTGGTTGGGTGCTGCAGCCAGCGGGTACATCTGTGCTGCAGGAGCTGCAGGAAATGGTTAACGGGGTGAAATGAAGCTGGTGTTGACCAGTGGCCCCATGTCACATCTGGGAGACCAGGGGAAGCACAGAGCTCTCCTGTGGGGACAGGAGGAGTTTTTCTCTCCTTCAGTTTTCCCAGTACATAGGAGAATCCCCCTCCCAAACCTGCTGCATTAGCTTATGACCCTGGGATGGAGGCTGTCCACACATCCCTGCTCCTCAGCCTTGCCTTGGCCCACAGGAGCCAGGTCCTGAGAGCCTGAGGACTTTGTGAACTCCCTGAGGATCAGAAAACCCCTTTCCCTCCGACTTTAGATTTACATGAGTGCTTTTAGACGGAGAACATAAACGCCACTTCAATGCGTGTCTTTAGGAAAGGTTCATGCACACAGAAGGAGGTTAGTGCCTCCTGCTCCTTCCTCCTGGCAATGATTCAGCGCTGCAAAACCCCGGGGAGGCTGCACGGCGCCTGCGTGGGCTCGGTGAGGGCCCCAGGGGCTCCTCTGCCCTGCCATGGGTCTGCCGCACTGGCACGCGTGGGAGGCGGTGGCAGGGAACCCGAGTGGCTGCCGTTCCGGAGAGAAACTGGGCTTCGGCTTGTGGCCGGGCTGAGGACACTTTGCCACTGGTTTGTGAGTCAATTCGCAGGCTCTAGAGGCTTTGTGGGCAGAGAGCAGCTCCTCCTCATCCAACACGGGCTGCCAGCTCTCCCTGCCCGGACACAAGTCACTGCAGCAGTGCCAGGAGCAGATTACAGCAATAAAACCATCGAAGGGTTTGAAAAGGACCCGAGTACCAGGCTACTTCAGGTGCCTGCAGGGTTGGTGAGCGGCCAAGGGGTGTCCCAGGAGGCTGGGCAGGGAGGGAGGGTGTGGAGCCACTGCCACTGGTCCCTGTGACATCTCTCTGCAGGTGGCATGAGGGATGCCATGCCGGAGGCACATGCAGCTGGTGCTGGCCCTGTGCCTGCTGCTGGTCCTGTGGCAATGTTTCCGAGCCCCTACAGATGGCCTCGGCCCCTTCCCTTGGGCTCCATCCCTCCTCGACACCCCTGCTGCCCGCTGCACCGCCCGCCCCAATGGCTCCACGTGGTTCAGTGCCCGCTACAACATGACTGTGGGGCCTCTGCTGACGGGTGCAGCCCACGAGCTCTCCTCCGACGTGGTTCAGTGGTGGCTGGTGAGTAGGGGTATGGGCAGGAGCTTGAGTCTTTTCCCAGGTTCCTCAAACCTGTTTGCAGTGGGACAGGACCAAGATCAAGTCAGACACGTGTGCTGGTGAATAAAGGGGGTGCAGGGACCACAGCTACACACACACACACACACCCTTCCTTGTTGCTGTCTTACAACCTTTTTCAAATATCCCATCGGGATTTTCTGTACCTTTCCCAGGGCTCTGCTGGGAGGAGTGGGGCTCCGACCCCCTTTGGGAGTACTGGCAGAGGGGCTGATGCTGCCCTTGCTCCCCCAGGCCCTGCAGGGTCACCCAAATGGCATCCAGCTCCAGGACATAATTCAGCAGCTCTTCAGTGTCCTCCCGGCCCTGGCCGGCAGCGCGTGGGACTCATCTCGCTGCAGGACTTGTGCGGTGGTGGGAAATTCGGGGCGACTGAAGGGGTCTGGTCACGGGCTGCAGATTGACGCCCATGACTGGGTGCTGAGGTGGGTGACCCACAGGGGTCCCTCTCCCTCCCCATCTCCCCAGGACCTTGTCATGCCCCAGCCCCTGGCCACCCTGTGAAACCTGCCAACACAAGGCCTGTGATGGTGGGGAGGGGTGAGGAGGTGGGGGTGCTGCTGGCCCTGCTCCCTGGACCCCCACCATCCCAGGGCACACACCAGCCTTGTATTGCCCCACTTTGCTGCTGGCCAGGGTCACCTGGTGTCCTTGGCTGGTGGGACTGGCAGCCTGGGACCAGTAGCAGGTTTGCCTTCATTTCGGGATGTGCCTTCTTGCTGTCCTGTAGGATGAACAGAGCAAAGATCACTGGCTTTGAGCTGGATGTTGGCATGAGAACAACCCATCACTTCATGTACCCGGAGAGTGCAGTGGACCTTGGGCCTGGTGTCCACCTTGTCCTTGTCCCCTTCAAGCCACTGGACCTGCAGTGGGTGGCCAGCGCTTTCTCCACCGGAGAACTCACGCAGTGCGTCAGCTTCAGGAGCTGGCATCTTTTGTGCTAGAGCCCCTAGGGATGGTGCAGGGTGGTTCTGGGGACCCTGGTGCCTCACTGGAGCCCTGGGCCACAGTCCTAGTGGGATGAAGGGCCCTGGGTGAGGTTCCTGGCATCCCTCTGCACTGCGGTCTGGGGAAGTGGGTGGGCGTGGTGGCTGTCCCCACTGTGGGGCTATGGGCTTGATGTGTCTCTTCCCAAAGCCAGGCCTGTGGATGCTGCTGGGCCAGGCCAAGGGTTTGAGGGTGCCATGGGGCCAGGTGCCACCCTCTACAAACCATCTGCCTCCAAAGGAGAGGTCCCAGCAGCAGAAAAGCCCCACACCCATTGCTCTCCTCTGGCTTTTGCAGCACCTACATGAGAGTGAAACAGTTCATCAAAGCCGACAGAAACAAGGTAAGGGCTCCACGGGCTCTGGGGCAGGCAGGCTTGTTTTTCAGTGGGATGTGGCGAGCAGGAGGGCTGGTGGCTGAGCCGGTGGCGGGAGCTGGCTGTTCACAGCACCATGAGCAGCTGATGGCTGCTCTGCTCCCCGCTCAGGTGCTGATCCTGAGCCCAGCTTTCCTCAAGTACATCCATGACAACTGGACGCAGCGCCACGGGAGGTACCCCTCCACCGGCTTCACCGCCCTGGTCTTCGCCTTGCACGCCTGCCAGCGGGTGAGGAGGGTGGCTGGACTGGGGCGCTGCCAACTGTGGCACTGCCCCTCTGCGTGTTCCGGGGCTGCTCCGGCACCCAGGCAGCCATGGCTCTTGCTGGCGCGTGTGCAGGTCTCCGTGTTTGGCTTTGGAGCAGACAGGGAGGGGAACTGGCACCACTACTGGGAGAAGAACCGCTGGGCTGGAGCCTTTCGCAGGACAAGGGTCCACGACGCTGATGTTGAATTCAGCCTCATTGAGAGACTGGCCGCCGAAGGCAGGATTTCATTCTACAAATGATGTATCCCCAAGGACCTGAAGCGCAGGAACTGGCAGCCCCCTGTGCTGCCGACAGCTGCCCCCAGCTCTCCAGCTGCTTCACCCCCTGGTGCCCTCCACCGTGCCTGGGCTCAGACCCCGCCATCCCCAGGGTCTCGGTGCTGATCGTGCTCATCCCACCGGGTGGGCGCGCTGGGTGCCACGCTTCCCAGGGCACCGGGACATTGCATGCGGTTGGACACAGGGTAGGCATGGCCCTGCCCACGCTGGCTGGGAGAGGAAGGGGGGAATGGCGTGGCTGAAGGTGGCCCACAAGCTGCTGTGGTGGCCTCTGGACGACAGCGGTGGTAGTGATGGCAGCCACTCAAACATGGCTGGCTGCATGTCGGAGCTGACATTTCCACCCACCAACAGCTTTTGGGGGAGGTTTGTAGTTGCTGTTTGGGCAGGGAGAGAGGAGCAGCTTCCCTTCCTGTCTTTTTATACCTAAAGAAATATTTTTAAAATTGTAACAAAGAAGAAAGAAAGGAAAACAATCAAACGCCCAAGTCAGAAGATGACAGAATGATGTACAGTTGAAATGATCTTATGTTGAATAAACGTTGAAAACACATGTGAATCTATTATTAGCATTTGCTTTACTTTTTGAGCCCTTACTGCTTTGGAAAGAAAGACAGCAGAATCTCTCTTGGAAACGAGCTCCCCGAAGGTTTTCTCCTTCAGAGCAGAGCCAACAGGATCTCTTTTCCTACTTTCAATCACAAACACAAACAGCCTTGGATCAGACTCAGGTTTTCCCTAGCTATTATTAGCCACTTGGTCTTTCAGTCCATTAAAATCACCAGATCTGTCCTACTCACAAGGTCCCATTCTATAGCAGAGACTTGTACTGCTTAACTATTAGCTTCATGGATTTTTCTGCCTCTCCAGGTAGAGTCTCCATTTCTTCGTGCCTTCTGTTTCTCTTCTCAATTACATACAGTACACAATGTACACAATGAGTACAAGTCTTGTGCTTACCTGTCCCTCCACCTTCCCTCTGTTCTCTCTCAGCAGCGCTCTGTGCGATGGTCTCCAACACAAGGAGAGCATCTTATCAAAGACTAGCTGGCTTCTAGGAGACCTCATAGCAGCCTTTCAGTATCTGAAGGGAGCCTATACGAGAGCTGGAGAGGGAGTGTAGTCAGGAAGTCAGGATGTGTAGTGACAGGACAAGGGACAATGGTTTTAAATTGGAAGAGGGGAGATTTAGACCAGAGAAATTCTTTACAGTGAGGGTGGTGAGGCACTGGAACAGGTTGCCCAGGGAAGCTGTGGCTGCCCCATCCCTGGAGGGGTTCAAGGCCAGGCTGGATGAGGCTTTGAGCAACCTGGTCTGGTGGGAGGTGTCCCTGCCCAGGGTGGCGGGGTTGGAACTAGATGATGTTTAAGGTCCCTTCCAACCCAAACCATTCTGTGATTCTATGAATTGTTTAACTGTGGGTTAAACCTCTTGCTACCTTATTGCCATTAATCTTCCGCCTCCTGATTATTCTTTGAAATTTAGTCACAAAGCTGTGTGCTCTGCTCGAGTGATGCTGTTCAAGTCACTTGATGAAACACATAAATACTAAATCCCCTTCCTCACACTGGAGAAGTACTATATGATCCGGACCCAATGGATTTATTAAATATCCTCATTTCAAATGATTGTCTTTTGTAACAAACCCTTTTTCCCCAGTATTCTAGCTTGTTTAATCACACCTCCACACCTCAAATTGCTTCTCTCCCCTACTGAAAACAACACTGGTTTTACACTCCCTGGATTGTACCTAGGTTCAACTAATTAAAAAAATCTAAACAAACCACAGACAAAACCTACTTTTAAATGAATTATAAAATAGCTTTCTCCCTGTGTTATCTGATCCCTTGCCTGTCATACTCACTGTGCACTGTTGGACCTATCGCTTGGACTAAGTTCACAGTCAATACCAAAACAAAGCCAGAGCTGAGATTTAAGAGTAATGGAACTGCTTTGCCTAAAAATGAGGCAGGAATCCACAAGAGTTTATTTTTCCTCATTATTTTCAATTTTCTCCCACTATAATTTCACATACCAAGCACTTTATTCACTTGTGTAGGTCATTTAAAAGAAAAAAAAAAACCAAACCAAACCAAACCATAACCATCATGCTATTTACATATTTAGCTGCAACGCAGTTGGGGTTTTTAATTATCATTTCCAATTCAGTACCAGGGATAGTTTAAATAATTTAATTATTCTTCCAAAACACAGAGAGGATGGACTTTATTTCAAAATATAAACAGGGGAAAAAGAAAAACACAATCCAATTTAAAAATCAATTAAAATGTCAAATACGTTTTTGCTGAAATAGCAACTTGCGTCTTTCATAACAGGAGGAATCTGGAGCAGCTGCAACACCCCAGGTGACAGTCAGCACCTCCCAAGTGCTGAGTCTCCCCACGCTGCCCAGGACAGCAGGAAGGAAAGCACATGAGATCCAGTACATTTTCACAGAGGTCTGGCACACAGCATCAGCATACTCACAAACGTTTTTAAGAAAAATTTAAAAAGCTTGATGGTGTTGCTAGAAAGCTTATTTGATGGCAACTTCTGGAGGCAAACAGAATGCAGTGTCTCCAGCATCTCTTCGGGGAAGGAGGGTGGAACTGGGTGAACACGGACTGACACAAAAAGGTTTTTACAGTAGGGTCTGCACAGCCAGACAAAATGGTTAATCTTTATAGCAGCAAGGTTCAAGCAGTTCCATCCACAAATTAATGCCAAACAAAGAATCATGGGACAGTAACATAAGAGTGGTCAGGGCCATCTGGTAATTCCAAACCTCTTCTCTTGTGCACTCAGAAGACCACTTGTGCTTCAAAACATGTTTAGTTCTCCTTAGAGGTTTTTTTGTGGGGTGAGATTGTTGCTTATTTATGTTGTCTTCCCAAGTTCAATCTTCTTCTGGATGGCACGTGCTGAGTGGTAGATCAAGGAGTCAATGAATCCTGCAACTAAAAGGAAAAAAACAGATGGATCAAGTCAGACATGCCTCAAAGAGATAACAACTCCCAGGGAAAGAAAACACAAATCCATTTGTCAGTGGAAAAGAATTCCAGCTCCCCCAGTCAGAAAAGCAGCTGCTGCTGCTGCTACGAAGAACAAGGTCCTCATGTCATTAGGACAGAGAAGATCCAGCTTGCAGGGCAGGGGTGATGACACGTCTCCAGAAAAAGATCTCTCTTACAGAAGTAAGAATGAGTCAGGCCGAATCACGTGTGTTTACTGATGAGTGAGAAGCATTTGGAGAGGAAACTGATGCTGCATCATTGCCCTGACCCAGCTTGCCAAGGGCATGTTTCCTATTTCCTCCTTATTTCACAGTAACCACAGAAATGAACTGCCCTGTTTTGGAGACTGCAATGTTTACCAACCAAGGACACAAACCTTCGGTTCTTTCAGCAGTATTTTTCCCAAATCTCTCCAGCACTGAGGGAGCCTATTAATTCAATGCTTGTTTGGGACCACAGAAAAGCTCATAAAGGGCCTAACTGCACCATAAAGCCCAGACAACCCTGCACTCGCCACGGTGGCCTTCACAGGACAGGAACCCTGAGCTCCTGCCAGGGAGGGAACACAGGGTGACAGTAAGCGAAGACATTTTCAACGTCTTTATGAAGCTTCATGTTCTTTTTTTTCTTTTATTCAACACCTCAGCCTAAGAAATAAGTAAGCGACTACTTAGCCCTACACAAAGACAAACATTTCAATACTATATAAAGAGTAGCAGCTCAAATGGCAACTGAGTCTTCTGTTTTAATAACAGTAGAATACGGAATTATTTGCCTTACTATGTGGTCTTTGAGTAACGCTTCAAATGACTGTCTTTTGTGGTTGTTTAGTCCTGAAATTATCCCTAGTTGTGGAACCAATTTGATGCTGTAACACAAAAATTGTTACATCACTGATTTGATCTGTCCTCTAGAGTATGAATACAGAGAACCTGAACACGGCGTAGGCGGCAAACACTATAAACTGCCCATCAAACCCCATCAGTACCAGAGGGCACCAGCACTTGTCATGAAAATAATTTTTGAAAACCTTCCCGAGTCAATCAGATAAATGCAACCACCACATTTATTAGACAGAAATCCTGTTTAACAGTATCAGCTTAATTGAGTCTTGTGACACCTCAGATGACAGGAAAACCTGGCAGAAAAAGTGTTATGTGCAGTATTATGTGCTATAGGCATGTAATACAGGTGTTACGTGATACAGTAGCTGGCTTCTCAGGTCCAGTAAGATTGCTGACCACATCTCCAGGCTGGCCCTTCCAAAATGCCTCTGACTGTCCCAGGGCCCCCTGGGTTATTGGCTGGAGTGTGAGGCTGGACTGAGGCTGGGCTCTCTCACATACATGGAGCTAAGCAGATACTGGTCAGCTATTCCAGAAGCTGGCACTGAGAACTAAGTCCAGATACACAAACAGCTCTGCATGAACAGCCTCCCCTTACAGGACCCTGTTTAGGTGTGAGGGCTACTTTTAGTCCCTGCAGAGCACTCACTGGAGCTCCTATGTCTGGGAACACAGTTTGAGACCTCTGGGATGGCTATGCCCATGGCAACATGGGCTTCAGTTCCACATGAAAGCAACTATCTGCTTACAGACCCAAGCTGGCCAAGAAAATGGTGCAGATGCATTCACATGGCAGGTGAAAGGCTGCATGATTTGAAAACAAAATCAAAATGAAATAGTATGACAGGTCAACATCACAATGAAATGAAATATTTCATCAAATAAAATATTATAACAGGTCTACATTATCTACAGCATCTTGAAAGTCTGCAGTGCTTCTGCAGTGGCAATCTGGTGCCACTCCCAGGGCCCTGCAGAACATGCTACATCCCCTCCTGAAGGCTGAAGTCATCTCTCCCCATCAAAGAGGGATTTATTACCAGCCATGCAGGCTTTAGAAGGAGTAAGAAGGTGAACATCTGCACTTAAGAAAGGAAAAATATTGAAAGGTGCAATACCTGTAAATATACCTCCAACGATGGCACAAACTCCTGTGAGAAAGTGTGTAAAAGACCTAGAACAAGGAAAAGAATTTGAACAACCAGCATGGGCTCAGATACTGATGTCAGATAGTAACAATTACCTAATCAAAACTACTTCATAATTATCATTATGTTCATCATAGCACATAAGTATGCATTATATAAATATTAATAGCTGACAATTAACAGATTTAACAATTAAGTAACTCATATTGGCTACAGAATGGAGTTTGTCACCGGTACTTTTACTAGCAATAGAGTAATAAGCTCAATGGCAAGCTCCCTAGGAGGCAAGTACTGAACTTGTAAACCTAAAGGATGGACTTTTAAACCTTAAGATTCCATCCCTTCCTACCCAGATAGAACGCACAGCAGATTGTTGTAACCCAAAAACTAAATCCCTAAGCACACATTGATACAATTTAAGGTATGGACATTGGCTGTCCCTCATTATGATGCTAAAAGATGGGACAGCTACAACCCCTTCTGGTCCCCTGCAATTACACCCCTGTGATTAATGAAAGACCTGGAAAGAAAGAAGAGGTTCCACACTGACTACAACACGCAGAAAAGCCATAGCACATGGAGAGTACATAACTAGGTTGGATAAGCGTGGGTGCTGCTGTAGGTGCTGGTAAGGTGGGTATGCTACATAAATCTAGTCTTCCCATTAAAAAAAGACTTTGAAGAAATTAGTTTGAACCAAAAACCATTATATCAGACTTCTGCTTGCTGCAGCAGTTTCCTTCTCCGTCTTGATAGTGGATTAAAATGCTTCAGCTAATATCAGAAAAACCACAATCCCTTTCAAATGTTCACAGAAAGGAAGGACATCTGGATGGGCCTCTTCCTCTCCACTGACTGCAAAGGGGCTTGGACGGCTCTCAAGCATTTGCACTGTAATGTTTAAGTGAGGCTGGAGTTCTAAGCTATGCAAGATAACAAAATCAATGGAGGGTGCTTCAAATACATTGAAATGTCTCTTACCTGTGTTTTTCTGTCAGCTTCACCATCATGGGTGAAAGTTCATATAGCACAAATACACCAGGCAGACCCTGGTCTCCTAGTAGCCCGTTGGCTATCTTCTCGTGTCGTGTAACCGAAAACTGGTTAGTCCTTACCACCTAGCCGGCAACAAACACAGCAGACATTGTTTTGTTAATGAGGAATAGAAAAGGGACTAAACCACAGGTTCAGTGAACCACATCAATTATAGCCCTGCCCACTCACTTGTCGGGGGGACTGACAGTGGGTCATAAAAATGGTCATAAAGAGCACCATCAGGATCAGGTTATTTTACCATTACGACAGGCTATCAGTTAGAGCTCCAGCTAGCCCAAAGGATGAGTGCTGCATCGGTCACCAGGCTGGACCATTTTGGTTTCTGCTGGTAAGTAATGGCATAAACTGTATGATAACCTCTCAACCCCAAGTCCACGTCGTCCACTATCAAAACGTAGTCCACCTAAGCAAGCTTCAAGGAGAAAGCACTGATGTGAGAAAGCCATATACAAGGGTGACAAAAAAGACGATAATATGTAAAAGCATGAGTGCCAGGGCTGCAGAAGGACAGATTACGCATCTTTATATGAATTAAGATCACCCTGCAGCAGTCTTCTGCACCCTGCCATTCTTCTACATGTTTTTCATAACAGTCCTATTCTTACAGCAAATTAATTTGGTTTCTGTAAAGTGAAATTATGTTTTATCATCCCTAATAAACTGACACAAATTATAATCCAAGCTGAGAAAGATACTATCCAGTTTCTTTACCATTTGGGGATTCCAAGTACTGAATGTATAACACAGCCCCTGGTATACATCTGGCAGCACACCACGATCCATAGTTAATGTAAGTGGAATCCATGCCAAACTGTGGTTTGCATGGATTCCTCTCCTGGTGACTACTAAAAAGCAATTATTTTGACAGAAAAGTCCTTTGAAATCTGAACAACAGTTCTACAGTAGAACGAGTGATTTCATCAAGAGAAAGAGAAGCCATGGTGGCTTATGGCACTGGGAGGTGGCCAAAAGAACAAGCCTCCTATTAACTTTCCTTTGTACTTCAGGAATTTCAATCCTCCACAGAAACTGCAGAGGCATCCTGAATCCAAGGAGAATGAGCTTCAAACATTGTCTGAAGGTTCTCCCACTATCACCTCATAGCAAGTAACCTGAATCCAACTTCCAGAAATAAAAAAGATGCGTCCTCTCTAGGCAGGGGACTGAAGAAGGAGTGGTCCACATAAGGATTTATCACATGAGAACTGAGTCTTGCAAACAGTTTCAATTTTCAGGGCAGAAGAAACGCAAACTACATCTACCTTTCCTTCCAAAGGCTCTGCCCACACTGCTCTGGGATAGCTTTCCTTGAATTGTATCTGCTGTGGTCATGTGGCTTCTCAGATTTAGGGTTCATATACAGCCTCTGACATAAATAATAAGCTGCCAGTAATTTACATTTCTTAGTGCCTAAAACAACATGAAGGTTGAGTGGATGTGCAATAGTATGTTCTCATTGCAAGAATATGAGGTACATGCCTGAGAGCAGCATGAGTTTGGGTGAAGAATCTGAGATACTAAGGGTTCCCAGTGTTATGGGCTTTGCACAGCGTTATAAAACCGTGTAGGACAAGGGAGTCAAATTATGGCACAGATTCATCCACATGTAGATCAGTCCTTGCACTGAACACGCTCTGGAACCACGGTTGGGTTTCACTTCAGAGGAAACTGGTTTGGTGTTAAAAGTGAAGCTGGGCACGGACCACCCATGCAGCATAGAAGATAGAAAACCCAAACCCAGCAGACAGCTAGGGAGATAAGCCATTTTGTACATGAATGTTCACAGAGGTCCTGGGGCATGTGGCATCTTCTCTTCCTCCCGGGGTCAGACAAGTACACTGGGTAGCACTGGTGGTGAAGTCTGCACAACAGTAGAGATGCTGCCTCTCCTGGTGTTTTCTTTGCAAAAGAAACCTTACAGCTTACATCATTCTGCTGCCCGAAGACTGTGGGGGTCCGAATAATGATAACTGACAGGTTTCTTTTGTTTTTTAAAAAAGAGATTCTTTTTGGCTCTTGATAAAAGCTTCCAAATGAAAGAAAAATTTTTTGTTCTTTCTGCTCTCTCAGGCTGGCTTCAGAAGAGAGCAACAGTTTGTTTCTGTTCTTAGGATCTTCATCTCACCCCGGTATCTCCTTGGTAATTTGTTTATTTTACCTGTTCTGAAAGAAGGATGTATTCTGAAAGCAGGGCTGGAAACCTAGCCACACTCTTCTGGATACTAAAGGAGTTTATAAATTGAAGACAAGTTGACTGATCTCGGGTTAGTCTCCAAAGAACATTTTTTAGGTTGTCCTTGCTGCTTTACCTTTTCCTGAGCATGCACTAGGAGGGATTCATGAGGGAAGATGATGAAATTGGCATGGTCACTTTGACCTAGGTGGGATGGAGGAGGCTGAAATCTGTTTTATCACTGCAACATTACAGAGAACCATACACCATAGAAATTGTTATTCTTACTGGGGCAGTTATAAGAAGAAAGTCAAACAGATTGTGTTGTTTCCACCAGAGGGTAGATATGGTCAGTGTCAGAATATGAGGAGAAAGTCTGAATGCTTTCACTTGCCAAAGCAATAGAGGAAAAAATGGTACTTACCTCACCATCTACTTTCATATACACTGTGGGGACCACCTTGACAAAATACTGAAACATCATGGAAGCTATAAGCAAAGACAGATAGAAACAATTAATAACTGGCAAAGAGCTGGAAAACTTAACTGACAGGTTAGGTCAGTTGAACAAGTTCAACTTGTCTAGGAACAGTTTTCTATGCAACAGATCCTGGAGGTTTTCAACGACAATAAAGTTAATGTCTGACATGAGTTTTCCTTTTGCCAAAGTGAATCCTGTTCCTGTTCCAAACAAAACCAAAACTACTTTCATTTTGGCCTTGACTAAATTGAAAACATTCTACAAAACAGTTACCTTGCTAGAATTTTACTGGTACAAGCTCTTGAAAATTTTTATTATAGTATATGAAAACACATTTAACAGCACGGCCCTCAGAAAACATACTCAACTTTAAATGAGTATCCTGTATCAACTTCAATTAACACTACGGTTTATTACTGTAGAAGCATGATTTCTATCATATCAGATGAAAAGATCTGGATCAGTGAATAAAAACTCTTTCTGCTGCCTCAGACCAGCCAGTTCCTTCAGTTCTCTTAAGGATAATGGAAGGCAGAAGTCACATAAAAAAACCTATTTTCAAACGCCCTGAAGCTCAAGGGTGGCCTTGACTACAGTGACCATGCATGAACAGGTGGAGTTCAAGATCCTTCAGGTGGTGAGGGCAGTGCACAGCAAGCTCACTACCCTGGACTTCAGGAGAGCAGACCAGTGAAGTTGTGGCAGTCCAGTGAAGTTCCTGCTCACTGGAAAAAGAGAAAGTAACCCCATTTTCAAAAAGGGAAGACCTGGAAAATACAGGCCAGTCAGTCTCACCTCTGTGCCCAGCAACCTCATGGAGGAGATTCTCCTGGAAACTCTGCTAAGGCACACAGAAAATAAAGTGGTGATTGGTGACAGCCAACATGGTTCCACTAAAGCAAATTGTGCCTGACAGATTTGGTGGCCTTCTACGATGGATGTTACAGTGTTACTGGAGAAAAGAAGAGCAACAGACGTCACCTGCCTGGACTTGTGCAAAGCATTTGACACTGTCCTACATGACATCCTGGTCTCTAAACTGGAGAGACACAGATTTGATGAATGGACCACTTGGTGGATCAGGAACTGGCTGGATGGCTGCACTCAAAGGATTGCGGTCAATGGCTCAATGGCCAAGTGGAAGCCAGTGACAAGTGCCGTTCCACAGGTGTCGGTACGGGGACCAGTGCTGTTTTATCACCTTTGACAGTGGAATCAAGGGCACCGTCAGCAAGTCTGCCAACAACACCAAGCTGTGTGGTGCAGTTGACACTCTGGAAGAAGGGATGCCATCCAGAGGGACCTGGACAGGCTGGAGAGGTGGGCCTGTGTGAAACTTATGAAGTTCAACCAGGCTACATACAAGGTCCTGCATGTGGGTCAGGGCAATTCCAAGTACAAGTCCAGGCTGGGTGGAGAATGGATTGAGATCAGCCCTAACAAGAAGGACCTGGGGGCAATGTGTGTGTTACCAGCTAGCTACAGGCCACATCTCAGAGAGCTTCTTATTCCACAGCATCACAATCGTATTGAGCATTATGACACCTTTTTTTTTTTTCTTCTGTATTTCATTTTAAGCACCATCCTTTGATTTAGGTTAAAGAAATAAAATTGATGGTGGAAAATTTAAAGGAAAGGATTCAGGTACAATTAACAATCCTACCACCACCTCAAAGCAAACAACTTCTTTCTCCAAGCTTTATTATATAGCAGTACCCCACGTACCCACAAAGACAAACTTTGCAGACTTCAGTGGATCTAAAAAAATAACTAATTTCTGCAGTTGCATATAACATGCTATGGTCAGGATCTTTCGTGGAAAATACACACAAGCAGTGTTGTGTGAATAAACCAAGATTACAGTATGAGCAGCAGTAGCATGAGGAGAGAATTGCCTTTCCTTCTTAAGCCATCCAACTGCAGCTACCTATGAAAAATCAGTGATATTTTAACCACACTGCACCTGTTCGGCTATTACCGTTGGGTAGATCAAGGTCGGGCAAACACCCCAATTCTCCAGAAAACATCACTTAGGCCTTTCTTTTCCTATCCTTCATCTTCTGGTTATCTCTTACTGCACACAGTAGCTAGACAGGGCTCTCCTTGAACTGATGTAGGCAATTAATAATGATGTGCTATACCTGCTGTTGTGCATCCACAAACACTGAAAAGAGAGATCTTTCAGAAAGGTCACAGAATCAAAACACGTTGGCAGATTTGTTCCAGATGAATGGAGGCAACTGTTCCAGAAGGAGCACAAGGTCGAGGAGTCTACATTTTATGCAATGCTGCCAAGGTTCTTGTTAAAGACTGGGAACTTTGCTCCTGTTCTCTTCTAACACTTATTAATACAGAGACATCTCTCAGCTGGCTTTTACCTTGCTGTGCAGTGACGTCTGTCCCATCCAGAGGGTTCACAATGCCTGGATAATCCCTTCCAAATGAGAGATGTTTGATATAGTGCGTCATATTGATCTGAAACAGAAATGTTAATGACTCAAACAACTGCACAGCATCCCAGGAGCAAGGTAAGGGGTCAAAAGTTAATTTTTTGTATATTTTTTTCCAAGTGCTGCTCTGAAAGACAGACAGGTCCTCCCTTACTCTGTGTGTCCTAACAGCAAACTCCAAAGCACTTGCTCTTTTTTATTAATGGAAGATTCTGAGATATGGAATTTCTCCCTTTCCTGCTGGAAATCCTCAGACCCCAGTGCCCTTCCCTCCCATTTAGAGAGCAGGCTCTCCCACCCATTCTTCGCCCTGGCAATGAAGCACCAGGCTGTCAGCTGCCTCAGTGGCACATCATCTGCTTTTCTCCCAGCACAAGGTAAACTCCAACAGACCCAGAAGCAGTCAGGAAAATGTCAACCTTAGAAAATTGGAAAGCGCAGACTGAGGAGCATGGCAGTCTCAGAAAGAAGAGAACAGGCTTGCCAAGGAACACGCAGATGTCCCAGAACATACTTCAGAATCCTGTGTGAAAGCAGGTTCCAGGATCTGTTCAGACTTACAGAGCCAAATCCAGCTGGGATCAGTACACTAGGATCTCAGTGTGGCAAAGGCAGGGAAATCCAGAAGGAAAACAGACCAAGAGAACTAGAACACTATCTTGGGAACACTTACATTATCAAGTCCGAAGCTCTGCAGATCGTGAACTGCAATAGAAAAACAGTTTAACAATATAGTTCAGACTGTGAAAACAAGCATATCTATTTACCTTATTCTAGTTTACAAGGTAGGTCTTCTCATTTCCATTGCAATTTAAAATGGCAAGAAAACCAACTGCATTTCTCTCTTAATCGCAGTAGGGTATGTGATAGATTAAACTGCTGAAATTCCCCTCCTGACATAATCTAGGGTAAAAACAAGATCCTGTGGCAAGGAAGGAAAACTTCACCAGTGTCTCTGTCACCATCTGATAGACATAACTTCTCTAACTACTGTAAAACACAGAGGGCACAACAGATCTAAACTAACAACTGAGCAGAGCACATGCCTTGGTATCACATGCAATCGCCCTAAGAAACGATGGTCATCTTAGCAGCTCTCAGTGCTCTGCCCATCGGCCTCATTACAGCTGTCCAGAGAACATGCAGGGAAAGGAAAAGTCTGTGTGGGGATGGTCTGAGCAGGGTCAGCAAAGCATTGGTGAGGCCAAGATGACTGTCACCTGTGTGGGGAAAAAAAGACTTTTGTTTTCTTGTTTTTTGTGTTTTTTTCACAAGATCACTTCTTCATCTGTAGAAACTGCGCTCAAAAGCTTGCTTGTTTTTCTCCAAATACACAGGTTACTCTCACAAAGCACATTCACATTCTCCTCTGAGCTTTACCTCAGTTGGTATAGGTTAAATTGAAGGGAGTTATATGGAAGGGAAAAAATCACGCTGAAATTATAGCTTCGTGAAACCTTTACTACAGATTTCACGCTTCAAAAACTTGATCAAGGGAACTGTAAACATTCCATTAAATCACAAATATTTTTCACCAAGTTCCTCTTAAAAATACAAGGGAGGGTCTGAAGGAGCAAAGTCCCTCCCACTGTAAGAGAAGATCAGGTTGGAGACCACCTGAGGAACCTGAACATACCTAAGCCTGTGAAACCTGAGAAGATACTTCCCAGAGTCCCAAGGGAATTGACTGCTGTAGTCATCTCACTTCTGTGCCTGGGAAGATCATGTAACGGATGCTGCTAGAAGCCATGTTTAGGCACATGGAGGACAGGGAGGTGATTCAAGACAGCCAGCACGGCTTCACCAAATCTTCAGGCAAATCTTGCCTGGCAAACCTAGCGTTGGAGTGACTACATCAGTGGACAAGGTAAGAGCCACTGATGCCATCTATCTGGACTTCTGTAAGACCTTTGACATGGTCCCCCCCAACATCCTTCTCTCTAAATTGGAGAGATATGGATTTGATGGATGAACTGTTTGGTGGATGAGGAATCGGCTGGATGGTCAAATCCAGAAGGTAGTGGTCAATGGCTCAATGACCGGATGGAGATCAATGATGAGTGGTGTCCCTCACGAGGACAGTTTAATATCTTCATCAATGACATCGACTGTGGGATCAAGTGCACCTTCAACAAGTTTGTGGATGACACCAAGCTCAGTGGTGCAGTCGACATGCTTGAGGGATGGGATGCCATCCAGGAGGACTTGGAGAAGAAGCAGGCCCGTGTAAACCCCATGAGGTTCAACAAGGCCAAGTGCAAAGTCCTGCACCTTGGTCAGGGCAACTCCAAGCACAAATCCAGGCTGGGCAGAGAATGGATTGAGAGAGTCCTGAGGAGAAGAACTTGCGGGTGTTGGTGGATGAAAAGCTCAACATGAGCCAGCAACATGTGCTCACATATCAGAAGGCAAACTGTATCTTGGACTGCATCCCCAGCAGCATGGCCAGCAGGGTGAGGTGGGGAGATTCTACCCCTCTGCCCTGCTCTGGGGAGACCACCCTGCAGTGCAGCCTCCTTCTGCTATTGATGGCCCCAGAGCTGGACATGAACCTGTTGGAGTGGGGCCAGAGGAGGCCACGGAGATGCTGGGAGGGCTGGAGCCCCTCTGCTCGGAGGACAGGCTAAGAGAGTTGGGGGGGGTTCAGCCTGGAGAAGAGAAGGCTCCAGGAAGACCTTGTAACAGTCTTTCAGTATTTAAAGGGGGCCTATGAGGAAGATGGGGACAGATATTTGAATAGGGCCTGTAGTGACTGGAGAAGGGGGAATGTTTTTAAACTCTAAAGAGGGTAGATTCAGATTAGATATAAAGAACTTTTTTACCATGAGTGGTGAAACACTGTCCCAGGCTGCCCAGAGAGGTGGTCGCTGCCCCATCCCTGGAAACATTCCAGACCAGACTAGACAGGGCTCTGAGCAACCTGGTCTAGTTGGAGGTGTCCCTCCTTATGGCAGGGGGGTTGGACCAGATGGCCTTTAAAGGTCCCTTACAACCCAAACCATTTTATGATTCTATGAACTACCACTATCATTCCGGCTGCTCTGTGTGTGTACATATATATATACTTAAGAAAGTCCTCTACAACTTAAATTTTACTCTAAAGTTCTGAATTGCTTTAAAATTCTCCTGAGGTATTCTCCAAAATACCCCTTCCAGAGACAATGATATTCACGTGCTGAAGCGAACACCTTACTTGAGGCTGTTTGACAGCAGAGCAGCAAGTTGTTGTGGAATAAGCAAGACGGAGGAGAATGTTTCTGGGCAGTCTCTCAAAGTTCTTCCACATCCATGTGTCAGCCCCTCCAGAAACCACTTTTGTATTTGTTCATGATGGTTCTAAACCTCTGTAACAAAACTTCTCAATGTCCTCCCTATTGTAGTGCTGTTGTTATTATGGATAGCAATGCAAAGATATTCAAAGAAAATTATCAGATACACTTGGAAGCTAAAGGTCACAATAAGAAGGAAAAGAAAATACTTTACCATGTACATGAGACTGTTGGAAACTTTTTCCTGGTGCAAAGTGGAAATTTCCAGCTACCTGCAGGAGACAGTATTCTTTCATTAAAAGGTCTGAATCTATATAAATAAAGCAGTTGTATTGGTGTTGGATCTTTAATTTTTTGTTTAAATAAGCTATACACCAAGGAACTAATTTTCATAGGTGACAATATCAGCAGATACTGTCCTAACAGAAAAATTAATTTCTCCTCTTTCTCACAGGCAGTCATGTGGAAAGCCATAATTACATACTGATGTTGATAATAACTGTCTTATGTAGATTATTTTAGTGGACATAAAAGTGTGAAGAAGGAATTAAGCTATTGGGAGGGAAGTGACTGCTGCTTCAGGAAATACAAAAGGGTATCAGAAAAATGAGTGGATAAAGTAACTGAGAGGGAGAGTGAGCAGGGTAAAAAAACTTTAATACAAAAAACGACAGTGATCTTATGTATGCACACATGAAAATAAGCTGCATGCAAAAATAAAGAACTATACCTACAAAGATCCAACATCCCCAAGCCCTCCAAAACCCCCAAAAGACAAAAGATTGTTAAAATTTCATCCTGGAATCTGAAAGTAGCTGCCTATGTGCATTGGACATTAGGTGGCAGTCCTCACTGACACTTACTAGCAACCATACACACTCTCCCCGGGAAGATCCCAATGTCCCAGGCTCATGGGCTAATTACAACTTTGATGTCAGTGCAAACCTACTGCTTACGTTAACAGAAGACGTGACAAGAAAAGAGATGTGCAAAATTCCAAGTGTGTAACAATGGCCTCCAGAAATTTCCCCAGTGACACCCACCACTGAGCCCTTGTTACCTCCAGCATTACCCTTTTAATCTTTCCCGCTCATCACACTTTGTGATGGAGAGTCCCATAATGATTCAGCAGCCGTGATGATGCTCAAACCACAATGTCTGGCTTTGTGAGTAAAAGATTTACTTTCCAGAAATAAAGAATGTGGTCTCCAGGAAGAGTACATAAAGGTGTAAAAAACATACAGTTTGAGTTTTCAGCTTTGACTACCAACTCCAATAGTCTTGCTTCCACTGTTTTTTCTAAATAAGATAACATTTCACTCTCTCCAGCACCTCTGCTGGCAGTTGGTTGTTGGTTACTGGTATCTGCAGCATCATCTGGTGGTCTCTGCTTTAAGACTAGAAGGGCAAGTGGGACAATCTCACCTCACAGCAGCTGCCTCTCCTTCTCCAGAAACCTCGGCACAAAGACTCCCTATCAGTCGGTAGAAAAAGCTAACCATGATGCAGCAGGTTCACAGCAAAATCCATGTCTCACCTTGTTGACCTCTAGGAAACCATACACTTGGCAGCCCTCATTCTTCTGTTCTTGCATTTTCTGGCTAAACCCTTCCCTTTTGCACTGCTCTATGGTATCTGGATTCTTGAAGGCCCAGCCTCGCCGCCTGTATGCTTCTCTGACATCGTCGCAAGTATTACAACACCTGCAGAAGCACAAGCACCATCTTACTATCTTCATCGCTAGGAAGAGATGCCCTAGCTCAGGACTCGAATCTTTGGTGGATTTTTCTTCAATAAAACAAACATCAAGGACTGGTCCCGGAAAGCTGGCCTAATGCTCCTGAAGGAGATCGAGCTTTCTGATGTACTTTTTCAGATTTTGGCATAAGGATACAAGCTGTTTGAATGCAGTGCTCGAGCCTGAGTGGGCCTTTGCCTGTCCATTTAAGCAGCCAAGACACTCCTCGGTAAAAAAAGTTTGCTACAAAAATGACATCAGTGTCCCACAGTTCTGAGTAGTTTGGAACTTCCCTGGGTGAACAAAGCATCTGCCTGTTTCTATTCCTCCTTTTCTCTGTTTTTAGGCCAAGACTATCAAAATGGGAAGGAGGGTTAATGGCAAACTTTCTTCATTACTTTTTTACCTCTGGAAAATCTTGGTCACTGGAAAAAATGTTTTGCTTTCTTGGTTCCATGTTTAGCTGGACCAAAGGAAAACTTCCCTGAAGATGGAAACATCTCTGGGGAAGGACCCAACTTGACAGATGGGACAACCTACTACAGAGAGTGTGATTGTGAAGAACAGTCCAGAACCTATGGACTACCATGGATCTATTCTTATAGGAATTTGCAGGTAGGAGGAAATGAGAAACACCAAATTAGAACTGCTGTTTGTGCAAGTGCTAAATGTCTGGTCTTCCCTCCTGTAAGGACGCAAAGCCTGCAGTAGATGTGAGAAGGCAAAGGCATAACCAGGTTTTATTCCAAGACAGCTCACAGAATGGCGAAATCATTGACACAGCTCCCCTTTGGACACCAAATAACCCCAGAAAACATTGCATTTGCTGAGATACAACCTTTATGCTACTGCAAAGGTAGTGCAATTTGCACTGCCCTTAAACAGGCATGTAGACACCCTAACTCTTCACATTCTGAACAACCACAGGTGTACCAAAACCATACCAGTTCTCAGCATTCTCTGAACACATGCCCAGAAGGATTTCATTGCACAGACCTTCAAAGACATTTTGGGAAAAAAAAAAAAAAAAAAGTACATGCAACATAACTGTATAATTTGAGTGCTAAGAGACAAAGAGGTGTAAAGGTTACCGAATGTCCTCTGACTCTGCCCCGTAACAGCTCTCGCAGCGATCGGCATCCAAAGAATTTGGATCAAACACTTTGTCTTCTTCCTTCCCCAGCTCTAAGACAAAAGAGGATTCAAAGTGACGAGGCATGTCTAGAAATGCTACCTTGTTCTCTTAGTTTGTTCTACACATGAACACAATGATTTTGTCAGAAGCTGCACATCCTGCACACAAAGCCCACCTGAAATGGTATGCATAGAGCCCGGTGAGGTGTGAAGTAAGACCAAGAAGCAGAATAGCATTTGTCTTTTCAAGAACATCCTCCACAAAAAGAACTGGCTCTCTGTAAGCTTTGCTGTAACATTATCAGATGCTACTTCCATAAAAGCTTTGTTAAAACACAGACCCAATCAGTACATTGGAACATATGCAGGACCTGTTACACCGACAAAATTTTAAATGGCAATCAACTGTAGTCAACAGTGCACAACACGTCACCCTGCTCCAAGACATGTAGGGAACAGTTATATATTGCAGTTAAACGAGATCAGAGTGGGAATCTCACGAGTGGAAAACTGACACCCAGTCGTCCAGGATGACAACGCTGATAAGGCACACACGTTAACCACTGCTCACCAGAAATCTCCAAGGAATATCTACCTTCTTCATGACTTAACAATTCTGCCAGTATCTGTGCCATGCATGTGTTAAATGTGCAACCACAGTATGGCTGGGGCACAAACTCATGGAGTTTTATGTTCTTATGTGTAGAAGCCTGAAGATGGACTTGTAACAGAGGAGGTGAGAGCTGGTGACAGCTGAAACTCGCCAAAGGGATGGAGATGCCTACAGAAAACTAAAATAGGACTTCTGTTCTGTCAAGAACCAAAACAAATATCAAAGGTCTGCAAATTTTGGAGCTAGGAATAAGTGACCCAAGGAATTTTGCATCTACAACTTCCAAAAATAGTGGCTCTTATTATAAGAGGCCCCTTAAAATCAGGCTATTTCATCTCATAAATCCTGAAGGACAGCACCAAGTCTGCTGGGTTACAAAAGCTCTCTTGGGCTCACTACCTAGGCGCTACTGTACTACCCTCTATAAGCCTTGAGAAGGTGGTTCCTCGGATAACTAATGCTGGGAAAGGTGATAAGGTACATACTGAGACACTGCTGAAGGGATAAAACGTTATGAGGAATCCAATCACTTATTGTCATTCAACGGAAATGAGCAAGATGAAATCCAATGCAACCTACCATAGAAATCATTAAGCTGTTAACTATTTTCATGTAACTATATTTGGAAATATGCAGTGATGGAAAGGCTATGAGAACATCCATCCAAGAAAGGCAGAAGAGCATCTTACCATGTCTCTCGGCCTCTGGAGTCACACGATTGCCGGCTTTATCCAAACGCTGCTTAAACAGATTGTGCTCTACATCCAGCTGCTGCTCTCCTGCTACATCCATGGCATCAATGCTCAAATCTGAAACAGCAAGCAAGGAAAGTGGTCTGTAAACACACATTTGTTAAGCCTGTGGCAGGCTGGAAGCATTCAACCCATGAAAACACAGAATCTTTCTGCCAGGTTGACAACAACGTGCCAAACTAGAAGAATGTGCACTGTTGGGCCCAAGTGACGTGCAGGGAATAAAACACACATTGCAGCAGCCTAAATGACCCCTCCAAATAGGGGGTTGGGCTTGGTGTACAAGGAGGACTGTTTCCAGCTACCACAGAAAGCATTATCCTGAGAGGTAAGTACCCTTTAGGCAAAAACCCAAAACCCTCAAAGCCCATACTCATTTTCAGGAGTTGAGCTTAAAATAGGCAGAAAGCTGCCTCCTATGTCTACCCCCTCACCCTCCCCCTTCAGCATCAGCATGTTTCCTTGTGATCCCTTTTCACAAAGACAACTGAGAACGTTTGTTGTCTGTGTCTGGTGTTGAAGCACCATGATGCACTTGCTGCCTATGTGCTCTCTTATAAGACTGACAGCTTCTTGGCACAAAACAGCAGAAGCTTCCAGTCTTTCTGGCCTCCCCAAGCCCTTTTAAATGTGAGGAAGGCAAAGACCAATAATATCTTGAGTGGCCCGAAGGAAGTCAGACTCACTAAACTCAGAGCCCAGCGCATTACCCAAAGGAATGACTGCAACAGAACAAGAGGTGGGGAAGATTAGTGGACAGTTGAGTAATGTGCACAGCGGTAATACCCAGTATGATTTCCACAATTTTCAATCATTTCATCCTGCAACTTCATTTTGAGTTTAGTTAAAAGGTAATCAGACTATTAATGCTTGCTCTGATTTTAAAAATTGTCCAGAATCAAAGAATCACAGAATTGTGTGGGGTGGAAGGAACCTTTACGATCATCTAACTCACCCATCAACCTAAGTCCGATAAATACCATCAGTAAATCATGTCACCAAGCACTATGTCCACCTGGCTTTTAAACCCCTCCAGGGATGGTGCCTCAACCCCTTCCCTGGGCAGCCCATTCCAAGGCTTCGTAACCCTTTCCAGGTAAAAATTGTTCCTAATATCCAATCTGAACTTCCCCTGGGGCAACTTGAGGATGTTTCCTCTTGTCCCATCGCCTGTTCCTTGGGAGAAGAGACCGACCCCCCCTGGCTACACCCTCCTTTCAGGGAATCGCAGAGAGCGAGGTCTCCCCTCAGCCTCCTTTTCTCCAGGCTGAACACCCCCAGCTCCCTCAGCCGTTCCTCACAAGACTTGTGCTCCAGACCTCTCAATGTCTTCATTGTGGTGAGTTGTTCAAAACTTGACACAGCCCTCAAGGTGGGGCCTCATCAGTGCCCAGTACAGGGGCACGGTCACCTCCCGAGTCCTCCTCCCCATGTTGTTCCTGACACAGGCCAGGAAGCTGTTGGCCTTCTTGGCCACCTGGGCATGCTGCTGGCTCCTGTTCAGCCAACAGGCGACCAACACCCCCAGGTCCTTTTCTGCCAGGCAGCTCCAGCCACTCTGCCCCAGCCTGTAGCGCTGCAGGCGGCTGGTGTGACCCAAGCGTGACCCAATGCCAGCACCATATGGCACTACAGTCAGAATTTAAGTACAAAAATCACAGGAAAGCTGTACCTTGTCAATTAACTTCCAAAAGAGACTCTAAAGCTTTTCAACAAGAATACAGTCAAATCTGGATTCCCAAGTGAACTCTGTGCCAGCTTTTTCAGTATTGCCACACTCTCCGACGAAGTACACCACCACACATAAGTGTAAATGGGTTTTTATACCTTGTCCTCATTTATAATCTAGCAAAATAATACTGCCTGTCTAGAAGTGCTGGTTTAAGCACCCAGGAGGCCTGGCTGGAATCACCGTGTAACCCCACGGCATCACCAATTCCTCCCCGTTTGCAGCCCAAGCAGCAGCACAGGTCTCAGAAGCACCAGGCACACCATTGAGCCTCTGAGACTCTCAGCAAGTGAGAAAATTATCCCCAGTAGTCAGAACTCTGACTCACAAGCACAAGGCATATGTGGAAAAGTAACATCCAGATTGATCTTCAGCTTATCTCCCCTTGATTTGTCAACGTATAATTCCGGATGAACCTAGGAACAAAGCAAAAAAAGAGTCCAGTTTCACTTGGAAGTAAATCCAAAGGCCTCTTTCCCTCGACTGCTCCGGCTCAACCGACCATTTTGAAGATGGGGGCTTTGCCAGACACCCCAGCCACTGCCTCCCACACCACCCTCGGCAGCTCAGCACCCGCCCTGGGGGAGACTTAGGAAAAAAGGCCGGGATTCGGGAGTCTTATACCTGGGGGGGGGGGGAAGGTGAGGGGGGGAAGGCGGGGGTTCCCTTGGCGTCCGCTCTCTTTGCTGTGCGTGGCCTGTTGGCAGACAACCGGCAGAGACTCTGGGCCGCTCCCGGGCCACCGCGCTCAGGACGCCACAAGCCCCCTCACGCCAGCGGCTCTTGGAGGAGGGCTGCCGGCTCCCCGCGCTGAGGCGACCGGGCGGGGGAAGACGAAACCCCCAGCAGTTCTGCGGCGGCGGCGGCAGCGGCACTGCCCGGGCAGCCCGGAGCAGGCGGCGGGGGTGGCCTGCTGCCCCTCCGCACCCCCGCCGCCATACTCACCTCCTTGGTGAGGTAGTACTGCAGCTCCGAGAAGAAAAGCAGCGCCACGATGAGCCCGCTGACCGCCGTCACTGCCGGGGAGACGAGAGTCGCCGTCAGCCCCGCCGCCCGCCTCGCCTCAGCCCCGTCGCCTCCCACCCCGCCCCCCCCCCCCCAACCTCCCCCAGGCCGCCGCCTCACGGCGAGGCCCGGGTCCGCCCGCCCTCACCCAGCGCGCCCCCGCACGTCTTGACCCTAAAGTCTTCCAGGGTCTTGGGGAAAGCATCGAACCGCCTCAGCCGCCACAGCGGCACCATGGCGCCCCGCGGCCCGGAACCCAAGCCGCCTTCCGGCGCCGGCCCCGCCCCGCCGGGCAGCACGGCCCGCCGCCGGCAGGGGGATGGGCGGGACGGGGTCGTGGCTGCCGGTCTCTGCGAGGCAGGAGGGGTTGCGCTGCTGCCGCGTCCCCGCAGACCCCCCCCCGCCAACGGCCCCGGCCCCGGCCCCGGCGGCACCCCGCGGGGGAGGGCCAGCTGCCCGGGGGAGGCCGCAGGGCGAGAGCAGCCCTCGCTCGGTCCGCCCGGGGCCTCCTCCTGGGAGAAGTGCTGGGCTCCGTCCCCGACCCCCTCTGCAGAGCAGCCCGGCGGGCACGGCAGCACACGGGGACAAATCCTCCGGCAGCGCCCCGCCGCTTTCCGTGCCGATGGAGGGAAGGCAGGAGGAAAACCCCAGTCTGGCCCGCCGCCCCTCCGTTTCGGCAGCACCGCCGCTCCTCTCCTCGCCTGGAGCGGCCCTGAACTCCGGAGGTTACATCCAACAACTGCCCCTAATAGCTCCCTGGGGAAAAGGAAAAACTAGTGTAATCTTTCTCCCAAGCCATGCATTTACCACCCGCTTGTTTTTTCCTTCTGAAATAGCACGGCCGCACAAAACTATCGCTAGGAGATTGATGCCGTGAAAGACGAAATGGGGGCTCCGCAGCCGGGGTGACTATTGAGCAGGCACCCTTTATCGCAGCGCTCTCCCAACTGTGCGCGCCGGCATTTCCTTTGAACTCATACCACGAAGTATTACATATTCACACAGAGAATATACGTATTCAGGATCTTTCACCGAAAAGGGCGGTTTTTATTCCAATGAGTCTCCGCCTTCAGCTCCTCCCAGCCGCGCACGCGCGACGCTCCCTGGTGGTGACGGGCCGGGGGTCCCGGGGATGAAGGCCGTAGGCCGTATGTCTTCCTCCCCGTGCACCTTGCACCTTTCCGCATGATCGTTTTCTCAAGACAGCTGGGTTCCTTCTTTGAATCCCTTACCTCCCAGCAAGGTCGACATGACTGTTTTACTGCTTCAACGCATTCTTTCGTGTTTAAGCATCCTATACAATGGCTAGGGTTAGAGATATACAGTTTAAGCTAAAGGATGGCCTCACTATTGACCCTTGAGTGTTAGTTCCTTCTATCACAGGTACGTATTCATGCAAGGAGTCTTAACATATTCATTAGTTTCCAGTAATTCATGACCATATGCTACCTCCCTCTTGGAGCTCCCCATTTGTCAGAGATTAGATAACATTGTGCTGGCTCAATGGTCTCTTGTCCCAAGTTACAGATGATAAGACAAGGGGCAATGGCTTCAAGTTGCGCCAGGGGAGGTTCAGGTTAGATATTAGGGAGTATTTCGTTACTGAAAGGGTTGTCAGGCCTTGGAATGGGCTGCCCAGGGAGGTGGTTGAGGCACCATCCCTGGAGGTATTCAAGAGTTGACATGGTGCTTGGGGATATGCATTAGTGTTGGGGGTGTTTTGTGTGGTGTGGGTGGTGTTTTTGGGGATTTGTTTTGTTTTGGTTTTTGTTTTTGTTTTTGTTTTTTTTATTTATTTATTGGTTGGACTATATGATCTTAAAAGGTCCCTTCCAACCTAGGTGATTCTGTGATTCTGTGATTCTGGCCTCACCATTGCTACCTACATGCCTGCCTTCCTGTCTTGGTACTTATCGCAGCTCTGCAGGGGGGGTAAGGCCCCTGTTTGTGGTCAGCCAAGTTACATTTGCTAACTCATACTTAGGTAAGCAAACCTTCAAGCCATACTTAGCTTTATTCTTTAATTCAAGATGCTTCCAAATGCAAACAGAACAAATGCACCCCCGCTGCCCCCAGCAAAACAGACACAACCCAGGGAAGGGCCGGAGCCGGGAGCCCCCTGATGCTGCGGCTGCTCCTCTGTGTGACAAGGAGGTTCAGCGCAGCTCACGACATGTCGTGATTGTGCCGGTTTGCCAATTCCTCGAACTTTTTCTTTATATCAGGCCACGCCTTAGTGACAAAATTAACTTTCAACAGCTCTTGCTCTACATCACTCTCAGGATCTATTCCTGAGCATTGTTGCGTATATTTCCTCAATCTTTCTAGCCAATCTGCAGGGGATATTTGCTATGTGCTTTCAAAAGCCTTAGCAAATTTCTGTCCTTTGGGGACTGCCTCTTTTATTCCCCTAATGACTAATCTTTTGTAATCACACATATTATTCCTCCCCTTCACATTATTCTGATCCCAGGTAGGTCTTGTAATAGGGAAATTCTGATTCTCTAGGATTCCCCGTGGGACATTGGGAAGGTTTTCTCTCTCCCAAAATCTAATACCAGCATCCCGGATCGTTTGCCTTTCTCCTGGTGTGAACAGGGCTCCTAAAATAAACTGCAATTCATCCCAAGTGTAAAGATTAGGGCCCAGAAACTGGTCGAGCTGCTCTGACAACCCCAAAGGGTTCTCTAAGAACTTTTTCATTTCCTTCTTAAATTCCCGCACCTCAGTGCCAGTCAGAGGTACATTCACAAAGCGCCCCCAACTCGGGGCCCCTGGCATGGGTACCTCTATCAAATGGACCATAAGCTCTTTGAATTCCTTTTCAGAGGAAGGCAAAGGGAAATCCTGAACATCCCTCACAATCTGATCTAATTCCAATGGCCCAGACCCTTCCAGTTTCCTCAAGCGGAGGGGCACAGGGTCTCACAGTGTCGTGTCGTCCGTCCCGTCCCCCCCCCCTCCCCACGTTTTCCTCCTCCCCCTCATTCTCTTCTACCTCATATTGGAGTTCATTTCTGGGGTTGCATGGGGGTGACAAGTAGTCCAGGGGTTCCCACTTCTTCCCTCTCCTTTCCCCCAAGATCTTTTGCCAAACATACTGTCCAGCACAAAGCATATTCACTTTCTTCTTGGTTTACTGGGTTCTTACTATTTATATATAAATTTAGAGCCTGGCATACCCAAGTCTCTGTTAACCCGAACTGTGGCCAATACAATGGGTCAGATCCAATGGGTTCTTTCACCTGTTCAAACATACAGTACTGTACCATTGGTTTTTTTATCCTTTCCCTGGGTGTGACCCTGCCCTCAATTCCCGAGCATCACCCCTAAAGGACTGGCGGCTGGAATGCTCAAACTGAGATCCTCAGATCCCATTTTCTCCATAGCTTTCTCTCCACTAGGCCTACTTCCCCTTTTCGCTTTGCCCCTTCCCCGGCCGGTCTCCTCGCGGAGAGAAGGAACCGCAGTTAGAAGGGCTCCCCACTCGCTTCAGAGATAATCCTGCCTCACCTTCCCACACTCCCAGTCCTGCCCTCCCAGCCGCTCCAGTAACACTCAACAGGCCATTTTCTTACCCGGGGCCCGGGCACAGAAATTATCAGCTGCCACATGGAACTCAGTCCCGTCAATTCATCAGGTCTTCTCTCCCTCTTCTTTGCTCCGAGAGCCCTCTGTCCAGATGGGACCCGCTGCCCTTCATGGGATGAGACAGGTTTATTAAAAAAAAAATTGTATGAACGAGCGCTGAGTTGGATTCATCTCAAAGCAGAGGCTCCCCTCAGCTCTCCATTTTTAGGTCCTTACCCCCTATTCCGGCCGCCTGGGTTTCTGTCTCTCTTCTCACTGGTTGAGAAGTTGGAGCTCAAGTTCTTCTCCACCGCCCAAGCTATTTCAGGGTTAGTTCCCACCTTTTCACCTTGGAAGGCTCCCATTCTAAGGAATCATTAGCCTAAACATGCCTTTGATTAGTTGAGTATGCTATACGTTATGCCATGGTCTTTGCTCCCATCTCCTGTCCATTGTCAGTAATTACAAGCACTCCGGTGGTCATTTACTTCATCATGTGGTCGTATTCTCCTCTTCATCAGTTGTCCTCTATATGAACCTGGTCTACATGGCAGTCTTCACAGCCCACTTAGCACATTTATTGTTCAGGACTGGTTTCTTTGGCCTTAATATGCGCAGTCCATTCTTTCTATCACTTGACTAAGATTTCACAAAAAAAAACCAAAAACCAAGACAAAAAAATCCAACAAACAAACAAAAACAAAACCCAAAACCCACAAATGAACAACCCCCCCACACACCACACCCAAAACAACACCAATCCACTACTAATCCATATCCTCAAGCACCATGTCAACTCGTCTCTTGAATACCTCCAGGGATGGTGTCTCAACCACCTCGCTGGGCAGCCCATTCCAATGCCTGACAACCCTTTCAGTAAAGAAATATTTCCTAATATCTAACCTGAACCTCCCCTG
>JAOTQQ010000005.1:16686523-16711805 GCA_026546715.1 Gallinago undulata
GCGTTTTTGAAAATGCTGGCGTTAGCGTTTTGACAAGTTTGCCATGCGGTTTTATCTAAGGCTGCATTCTGGGGGGGAGGCAGGGAAAAGGGACAAAGCTCCTCGAGGAGGGTCGGCTACTTTGCCGTTCTCGCAATTTGCTGGGTATCTGCTGTTTGTAGAGGAAAAATCCGTCTCGGCAGAGTCCCTGCAGACTTCCCGAGTGTGGTTTGGTGGGGTGGTGTGTTTCTTTGTGAAAGAAGTACCCCTGTGCTAAGTGCAAGCGTGAAGCTGAGCTGGTGTTTGTGGGGATTGCCCAGGCCTGTTAAGCTCTTTTCCTGCAGCGATGGTCCAGAGGCAGCAGTAGGTGGTGGGCAGTGGGTTATTGGGAGCGTGCTGCTGTGGGGACTGAGAAATGTCATGATGGCAAGGTGATGGGGTGCACAGGAGGTGTCTGGAACAAGGACAGAGCTTCCTGGGCGTCTCTGGTGCTGCAAAGACCTAGGTCTGCCCCAGTTACTCAGTGTAGGGGTGATGGTCATTTCTAATTGGCAGGTCTGCATTGTCCTCTGAGGACAGGTGGTATTTGGCTGGGTCTTCAGCCCCTCCTGGCGATGGGATGGTATTACCAACCCTAACCAAAAAAAAGAGTTGAATTTTTTGGGCTAGTTTTTCTTTTTTTTTTTTTTTTCACTTTTTCTTTTGATGAAGTGTTCTAATCTGTTAAGTTGCAAACCTACCTACCATGGCATCTTACCCTCTGTTTCTTTCTTTTTCAGGGTTGGTTAAAAGCTTACGGCTACTTACTTCCATCTGACAGCCAAATGTCCACCTTGCAGTCAGGAAAAGCTGTGCAGTCTGCGGTTGCCACTATGCAGCAGTTTTATGGGATCCCAGTAACAGGAGTTTTGGACCAGACGACTATTGAGTAAGAATGTTGTAGGATGATTTTGTCTTTCCCTTTCTTAACGCAGTTGTATTACCTGGGTAATTATTCCAGCTGCAAGAAGTTCTCAAAAGGGATAGGTTTGATTGACTCAGCCAGAGAATTCTTGATTTGCAAACGTTGACAACTCCACCTGTTCTTCTTGCCAATAGAACTGTTTGTGAGTGTGAGGGGAAGCTCTTGTTACTGTCATTATTTGTGCGTAGATCCCCATTGCAGGTGCTCAGGCAAAGCATGATTCCTATGAGCTTCTGAAAGCACAGAACATCAAGGGATTAATTTATTTCCTTCTCTGTCTGGATTTAGGTGAAAATCTGGCTCCAGACATGGCTTCTAATATATTTCTTAATTAATGGGAGTTGTGAATCTCCGTAGGTGCTGTTTGTGGAGATCTGGAGTTCCGAGTTGAAGTGAGTTGTTGTTGTAGTTTGACAACAGCCAAGACTGCTTAACTGGCAATAGTTGCCATTTGTTGGACATGAGATGTTCTCTGCTGTATGTTGACCACGTGTTATTTGTTGTTCGGAATCGGTGTCTTGATAGCATAGAAGGATTGGTCTAAATCACTTAGGCTGGAGGGACGTCACTCTCGGAAGGCTGTTGCCTTTAGTCTGCTCACTGTGGCCTGGAAGAGGTGTCCTGGTGTGGAAGGGGGTGTCATCTTGGCATGGAAGCAGTGTTTGCTGCTGCCACCTGCCTGTTTTCCCCTCCTCCGGTTGCCTGGATGTCCTGTTTTGGCTGTATCTTTCTGCTCTTGGTCTGGACTAGAGGAGCATCTGTTGTCTAAAGCAGAATGCCACAGATAAGGTCTTACTAATGCTTTCTGGGAGAAAGAAGCATCTCATGGTGAGCAAAAAAAGAAAGCACAAATGATAGAACTTGTTTGGGCCCTGCCTGAGAGTTTTCCCTTGACCTTCGCTTACTGCATTAGCAGACCCTTTGAAGGTGTGCTCTGCCTAGTTCTTCATGTCTCCTGTTAGGGCACTCTGCTGGCAAAAGGGACACAGTGGCACAAAAGAAGGGGGCACAAAGTAATCAAATAGTGTAAAGAACAATGGGGTTTGGTTATGTGGCTTCCAGACTACAAGAAGAGGGAGAGACAGAAGAAATCAGTGGATTAGGCAGGAGGGGATCATCCTGGACTGGGAGTTCCTCTCCAGTGAATTTAACATTCCCTCTAGCTCCCGGGAAAAGCTTCTTGTTCTCCATTGAGGGATAGAGAAAATCCTGTTTGCTTTTCAAATGAGTTGAAAATGAAATGCTTTTTAAAGGTGGTGATTTTTCATCCAAGATCTCTTTGTCATTAGTAACACAGCTCGTGAGTGAATCCTGAAGCAGGCAGAGAGCGAGGTTAGTGCAGTTGGTGTCCAGAAGCTTGCAGCTGGGATGCTTATGAGTTGGAAGGTAGTGGGGGAAGAAGAGGCTATGACTTTGGGGTGCTGATTGGGAAAGAGCTTTGGGGAGCTGTTCCTGCTACCCTGTGGGTGACAGGGGAAGGGAGAAAACCACATGTCCCTGCTTTAGTAAGTAAAAGTATTTTTCTGGAGGAAAGGGAGGTGTTGTCCAAGTTTTACCCACGTTTTACTGAGTATGTATGGGCAGGGGTTGATTGGAGCATGAACACCCAAAGGCTGATGGGTGAAAAACCTGAATGGATCCCTCTTCTGAAATGCGAGTCTCCAAAGGCTTGAAACCTTGTTGCTGCATTTTGAAATTACCTATTTTCTGCATGCCAGGCAGCTGGAGGAACGCAATAGTCTATACATAAACAGTGCCAAGTATAAATTTTGATGATCCAATGTTATTGGTGCCCCCATTTGGAAAAAAAAAAAAGGGGGGGTGTGCAACCATAAGTATCTGAATCCTGCTTCAAGTAATTGTCTTTTGTTTTTTCTGATGTGATGTGTGTTTATAAATCCCTTGGCACGTTATCCTATCTGCTCAGTAGAGAATGGCTATCAGAAAGCTCAGTTGAAGAAGATCAGCGGCAGCAGGCTACAGCTTTGTGATTATTTTGCCATAGATCTGCCCTGCTGAGGAAAGAAGAGATGGCTGGCCTTGTCCCCTGGCCTGTGTGATGAGACACGGGCCCATATGTCTGGGAAGTAGGTTGGATCAGGGAATGGAGCCAGATAAACACTCTCAGCATGACATTAGCACAGGCTGTTGACAGCTTGGGTACTGCCTAGCTCTAAAAAGAGTGAAAGTTGGGTTTTTTTGCTAGATCTGCTTCAGAAGGCGTGTAGCTGAGCTCTGGAACAAGCTGTGGTAGAATATGGGGGTTCAGACAGGCAGTGGGGTGGCAAGAGGATTTTGGCAGCCGTGTGTAGCAGAAGCCCATGGACAGCTCTGCAAGTGCTGGTACTTTGGAGGCTTTGGCTCAGGAATCCCTTGAAGCCTAGGGTGCCAGTACTGCAGGCTGTCTCTGGAACAGCCCCATACCCTGCCCTGTGTCCGTGTGCTGCCACGGAGCTGGCGAGGGGCAGGGGATTTGACTGTCTCTGGGCAGTTCTGATTGCCTTTGGTAGCCGGGGGCTGATTTCCTGCAGCCCACTTGGCATAGGGCAGGTGCTGGGAAGGGGCAGCTCCTCTGTTACCTCCTCTCTTACCTTCTGGTCTTCTAGAGGATACTAATAAAGATAAGGTTGTTTTCTGACTGTAATCAGGGTCTGATGTGGTGACGCTTGGAGTACTGGAGTTCACATGGAACTCAAGAGATGAAAACCTAATTCATGCTCTGGTTTGTGTAAGCTTATGCTAAAAACTCAGTGCCATATCATATGAACAGAACTTTAAAAGAAATACTCAGGATATGTCTAGGAAAATACAGGCTACAGTAAGTTTCATGTCTAGCAAAGTGGTAGAAGCAATGCAGAAGAACACAAATAATGATTAGAAAAACACAGTATATCGAGGCTGAAATGATATGACTTTTAGATGTACCACTTTCCTTTGAAGGTGGCAGCAGTTGTGTGGGCAAGACGGATCTGATTTCCACAGGTTGCTTAGAGTTCTGAAAGGCATGCCATGCTGATAAATGTGAGGTAATGTAAGTGGGAAGGTCTGCACTAGCTTTATATACACAGCTTGGGTTCTCCCCAGGTACAGTACGATATGCATAACAGCTCTTATTTGCTCTGTTCCTGATGGGGAGAAGAAGACCGATGAATGCACTGAAATTTGTAAGTACCAGTAGTTTTTACATGTAGGGAGTGGACTAAGGAGGGCTAAGGAGATGATCAAGGGACTGGAGCATCTCTCTGCTGAGGAAAGGCTGAGAGACTTGGGGCTGTTCAGCCTGGAGAAGAGCAGACTGAGAGGGGATCTCATCAACGCTGAGCAGCATCTAAAGGGCAGGTGGCAAGAGGACAGAGCCTGACTCTTCTTCATGGAGCCTGGAAACAGGACAAGGGGCAATGGGCACAAACTGGAACATGGGAAATTCCATCTCAACATGAGGAAAAACTTCTTTCCTGTGAGGGTGGCAGAGCCCTGGAGCAGGCTCCCCAGAGAGGGTGTTTAGTCTCCGCTGGAGATACTCAAAATCCACTTGGACACGCTTCTGTGCAACCTGCTTTGGCAGGGGGTTGGACTGGATGATCTCCAGAGGTTCCTTCCAACCCCTACAGTTCTGTGATTCTGTAAGGAAAGGTCAGCTTGGCTGCCTGAACTGGGAGCGGGTATGTGTGATGTGAAAAAATGTTTGTGGGAGGCTGTTTTTTATTTAGACGGTGTCCCAGAAAGACATCTTGTAAACCATCTATTGGTGATGGGAAGACTCTCCCTTCCTGAAGGTGTGGGACTAATACTTTTGATAGGTAAGACATACGTCGTTTAGGTTCGAGCATGTGGACACATGGGACTACTTGCCATTGGCTGGCTGCAGTTGATGGATGAATGCCTGCATTCAGAGGCCAGAAGTTGTTCCCCAGGTTTCGGGGAGTGGAGAGAATTTGGTGTCTTATGTAAGAAATCTGCCAGGATTGGCTATGATTCTCTTCTCGTGTGTGACGAGGCAGTGGCATGTTTCTGCACGTCCTCCAGTGTGTTCTTAAGGCATGGTGTCACAGTGGACACTCGCCTTTGCCATCAAAGTGGATCGAGTGCATAAAACACCTGGAGAATGCCGGTGACGATGTCTCCAGCAGCAGCCCAAGCAGGAGGCTGAGGGCAGTGCTTGGGAGGCTGTGGACAGACAGACTGCTTTGCATTATTCCTGGGCTCTGGTCTCCTGTCCTGGGCTGCACTGCAAAATCCTAAAGAATGTGGCTGGGACAGAAGGTTGCTCTGCTGGGACCTTCAGAGACCAGCACCTGTAGTTCCTCTGTTTCTGTCCCCGTCTCCTTTCTCCCCTGCTGCCGTATGCAGTGATGGGCAAATTCATTCCTCCATAAGCCACTTCTGACTTCTCTGGAGTGTGCCCATGCCAGCAAGCAGGGTAGTATTCTGGAGTACAGTCTATTTCTCCTTGTCAGACAATTATTTAGGTTAGAATGGACCTCTTGAGATCATCTGCTCCAGATTCCTGCTGAAATTGGGACAGCTAGAGCATGTTGCCCAGCACCATGTCCAGTTGGGTGTTGAATACCTCCAAGGATGGAGGCTCTGCCACTTCTGTGACCATCCTCAAGCTGGGGCAAGAAATAAGCAAAAAATCTGTTAAGGCTGGAGGTAAAGGAGGTAGGGGAGGAGACCTGGCTTCTCTGGTAATAGTGCATGGATCCCTGTGCAAGGGGCAGCATCTCCCAGTTCACCTGGCCATAGAGACAAGGGTTTCCTACATCCTGAGTGACATCCAAAGAGTCAAGTGTTCTGGGGAGGACCTAACAGGATTTGGTGACTGTGACTCACAGATTGGAGCAATCTGTTCTGGTCCTTAGAGGTGAAAGCCGTAGTCTGGGAGGGTGGTGTTTGCACTTGTTGAGTCTTACCTGATGAGTTGTGAATTGAAGGGTGTTTTACAGGCACAGGAGCACTCTAAGGAATGGAGTGTGGGTAGAGTAGGTGACAGGAGAGTTTGATCCCAGTGCAGACACGTGCAATTTTTATCTGGGTCTCTTTTGTGGCATTACCTTCATTAAGCTCTCATCAAGCATAAGGGCTACCTGAGCTGGTGTCTGTTTCCAAAAGGAAAAATGAATTCTTCTTGGTGTTGTGAGGTGTGTGGATTGCCAGCAGAGGTGGGGTCTATGGCTCTAGGCGTAAACCCGAGAGAGGAAAGACTGAGTCCTTCTTGGCATCTACATTGGCCATCCCTCAGAGGTTTTCCAGTCACCCTCTGAGTGCTTTTGAATCTCTTTTCTGAACTCTTTGTTAACTTGCTTTTTCTTCCCTTCTCTTCCAGGTGGATGAAGAAGCCTCGATGTGGAGTTCCAGATCATCCCCACCTACGCCATAGCCGGAGGAAAAAGCGGTATGCACTAACCGGACAAAAGTGGAGGCAGAAGCATATAACCTACAGGTATAGCCCCCTCCCTGCCCCTGTTTGTTTGGGGAAAAAATGTTCTGTTCTGTGCTTCTTTGGGGTGCAGATCTTGTATGTACTTCTAAAAACTGGATTTTCCCTGTAATGCGTAGTTGAGACTTTCTTTCTCAGAACGTGGTGGAGGGGACTACTTTCAGAGCACTGGAGTAACTGACGAGTCTAGTCTCAATTAGAAAATAAGTGGTCAGTAAAGATACCTAAATTCCAGCCATCAGTTGTGTAATTTTGGCAGGAAAATCCTACTAAGGCCCTTTCTGTTACCTTAGAAATCTATGGCTCTAGTCCTTAGATCATGTGTCTTTTACAAGCCAGTAAAGCAGAAGGAACATCGTTGTCCAAAAGGGTGATGCTTTCTCCCTCTACTGAGTTGCAACATTTTGCTGAATATTTACTTTTGCAGCGGTTTTACTTTGGCTCATGTAGAGAACTCTTGCTTCTGTCCAGGCATTGGCCTGCTGGGGCTGTACGCTGCAGTGGGCTACGGGTGTCAAATGTGTGTTGTACAGCGGGGATTATTTCCCAGAGATGTGTTTTGTTTGGGTCATTTAGTCCCTTGGCTTTTGAAAAGGAAATGCCAATGAAAGTTTCTGACAATAAGAATGTCACTTCAAAATAAAATCACCCTCCCTCTAGTTGAAAGTATAGCCTTTTAATTTTTTTGGAGGGGGAAATGAGGTTGCAGAGGAGTGAAAATTGGGAGCGTAGACATTAAGGAGAAGGTATGGATGAGCAAGGCTAAGTAAGAAAGAAAGAAAATCTGTGGTGAAGAGGTAGAAATATGAGTGACCTGCATTGGGAAGGTGCCAGAATGTGTAGGAAGAGCTATGTTTGAGTGAAGGGAAAGACATTGAGGGGCTGGGGCAGCCTGGTGCTTCTGTGGAGAGCTCTGTGAAGGGAGGAGGAGGAGGAGGATTCTCTAGGTAACAGTGAGGGACTGCAGAGGCTGGGAGGGGCTGGGAGGAGGGACTATTTCTGGGGACTAGTTCAAAGCTTCCACCAATAATCATTCCTTTAACTCAGACTGTAAAGGCACTCTGTCTATACGTGAAGATCCAAGAGTCAGATCCTGCTTCTGACCTATTCTCGGCCTTAGGAAGGACTGGTATATAATCATATAAATAAAACTTATCTTCACTGTGTGTGTATAACTGTAGGAAGCAGGTTGGCAGATGGCTTCAGTTCTGCCACTGTCAAACTAGTAGTTGTTTAACTTTCCAATTTCAGTGTTTGGAGTGTGCCATCAAGTGATAGATACCTTATTTTACCGCTGAATATATTAAAGTGTCTTTCATCTGTCAATCACGATATTAAATTGAAGACTGAAGGTTGTTTCCGTGACGTAGATATTTCATATTAGATGTCCATTATATGCACATACAGAGACCTCCCCATGAACAGCACTTTTGAAGCTGAAGTTTACAATTATGAGAAATTTATATGGAGTTAGCTGACCATACAGAGTGTAGGGGGGTGTCATGGACTGGATTGCACAAAACTGGCAGCTCCATCATTCCTGTGAGGTCCTGAGTCTTTTGAGTAGCCCTGGATGAAGCTGCTTGTGCAAGCAAACTTAGATAGTTTACTGAGAGGGTTTTTTTCTCAAAAAAACTTAGTAGTGAGGTTTCTTTTGTACTCTGGTTTCCATTTTAGCATGATAATTTCAGACAAAACCTGAAGTCACTTACGTTTTTAAACTCAATTACTTAGCTGCCTATACTAGGATTTGAAAGGTTGTCAGATTTTTAGGAAGCAATGTAAGATCGACCAAAGTCTTGGGAAGATTCTTACTAATAAACATAGACTTCAGATCAGGGCTGTGGTTTTGCTGGTGACTTTATTTGTAGCAGCAAAACTTTGCATGCACGAAGTAGTGTCTGGAAAAGATAAAAACCCTTTGGAAATGGAAACTGTGTAGATGTGGCTGTGTATTGGAATTGTAATAAGAAGTCTCGAATGTGTTCTGCAAATTGAAACAACCCTTCTTTCTCACTCACACAGTGTACACAACTATACCCCCAAGGTTGGAGAGATCGATACGAGGAGAGCCATTCGTCAGGCGTTTGATGTTTGGCAGAGAGTGACACCACTTACCTTTGAAGAAGTCCCTTATCATGAAATTAAAAATGACAGAAAAGAGGCAGATATTATGATATTTTTTGCTTCGGGTTTCCATGGAGACAGTTCTCCGTTTGATGGAGAGGGTGGATTTCTAGCTCACGCTTACTTCCCTGGACCAGGAATAGGAGGAGATACTCACTTCGATTCAGATGAGCCGTGGACCCTGGGAAATTCTAATCATGATGGTAAGAGCACAGGTTGTTCTTCAGAACAAGGATGACTTGGATGTAGACACATTGACAGGCTTTCAAGTAGAAAGTATTTGGTTAGTGGAGCTTTCACCTCCTGTGCAATGGTTCAAACGTTTTCTAAAACATGTATTCTCTCTTAAATGGGTAAATAATTTTATTAGCAAGTTTGTAACTCTGTGTATGACTCTGCATGCCTCTGTGCACACCTGGGAATGTTGAGGAGTGAACAGAAGTGTGTCTCTCCTGGCTTTTTACATCTCTCAGGATTTGCACTACAGAAGCCACAGCTCTTGGTCGGGGGGGAAAGGTGAATAAGAGAGTGTTGAAATGTAAACTCCGTATCACGTGAAACACTTAACAAGCACAACTAGAGTTAGCTGTAACAGTGAAGAGAAAGTTGAGAAGGTGAAGACACTTGAAAGTCAAGTTGTTTTGATCCCTATTTGTTTTCCCACAGTCTGAATGTGGTCGTGATTCCTCCCATTGGAGGTCAGGGCTGGTTGATCTGTTAAGCAAGACTGATGATTAGGATGACTGGTTTTGTTATATTAAACAAATAATGTTTAATATTTCTGTGTCTTTCTGGCTTTCTCTTACTCTCTAATGGCAATGGGCACTTTCTAATCTATTTTCAAACTTTTGAGAATAGTGATGACTTCTAATAAGTTGAAGTTGGAAACCCAGCATTTTACAGTGGCCTCATAAAATATCTCCAGTTTCCACAGTCTTAGTGATTTGGGAAGGACAATGTGTCTTTAAACCTGTAATGATTCAAAATCACACTTTGAAACCTTTTATAAGGATTAAAAGTTCACTTGGAATGTAAGTATGACTTGATTTTTAAACTGTATAGAAGCACAATAGCATTGTGATGTCTAAGGACATATACTGAGGTGATGTCTTTCATGTCTAATGAAAGCGTAGTTTCAAAAGGAGAAAAGCTTTCAGGCATGCAAGCCACCTTCAGGCCTGACCTAAAAGTGACAGGTTTGTTTCAGAATGGAATGTAAATTGAGAAAAACCCTCAGATTTAGGAGTTGGTATCTATCAGATCATCTTTGAAAGGAATTGGAGCTGGCGAGTTCAATGTGGGAATGCTAATTTGTAGGAAGGCAGAAATGGTGTGATACTTGTCTTCTCAGGGAAAGAGAAGTAATGTTTCCTGGCAGGTTGAAATGACTGGATGAGACGTAGGCAGAGAAGGAGAGAGGTTACAGCCTGTGGGATGTGGAGAGTGTGGGAGGTTATGGTGTGGCAGGGAAGTACAGTTTCGCTATGTTGAAATGTTAGGAATTTTTATTCCCAGCTCAGGCTGGTCTCAGCAGTGGTTTATCTCAGCCCTGGGCTGTGAGGGCAGCTTGTGTGCTGGGTATCAATGCCCGGGTACAAGCCCTGGGGGTGCTGGTGTCTGGGATAGACCTTACAGGAAGGGTTTGACAAGTTTTACTTGTTTTCTTTTTTTTTTTTTTTTTTCTGCACAAAAAGCTTCCTTGTGATGATAAGCTTAGCAAGGTTGGGAGGCAGCTTAAAGACTGGCAGGGGTGGCTCTGGATAAAATTTTCCACTGGGTAGGATGTTCTCACAGATTATCGCTTTTTTGAGGGGTTTTTTTTTGGTACAGTTTTTAGGATGGTGTTTGAGAGCAATGTATACACTGAGTAGAGAGACTCTTTTTTTATATAACAGCTATTTTTTAGGCAGTATCCATGTGGCTTTTTCAAAAACATAATGTATTTCTGTGGTGTTCTGACTGTTATGAGTTGTGTCCTCAAAGTGCATGTAATTGGTATTTGAGGGGTTGGTGTGCACTGCGGGTGTGAAAATTCATAGAAGAATTGATATTTCCATTCTGGAGGCTGTCATTGGTCTATTTATTTTCAAATAACCAGGCTGCATAGACTGGGCAGCACGGATATTTGAAAACTCTTCTTAAAGTCACCAGCAAGGATGTTGTGAAGGTTGGGTTCGTATTTGGAACCCCCACCTGGGGGAAAGCGCTGATGCTGGAAAGAGAGTCTTGCGTTGAAGATGACAGGGGAAAGCCTGTGAAGTCAGAGCATTGTAGAAGTGATGCTAAATGTGAGGATTTTGGTTTTGCCTGTGTTCTTAGCCTTGGTATGCAAGTGTGAAAATGCTGTCTCCTCACTAGGTGATCCAGGCCCTTTTAGGAAGGGTTGTTTCCTTCTGTTTCACTATTTCTTGTCACTAGAGCTCTCACGAGCTCCAGGTTCTCGCCTCGGATGTGTTTCACTTGGAATGCTGTTAGCAGGCCTTAAAGGGCTGCTTCTTGGTCAGACGTTTCCTGCACTGTTTGCACAGCCTTGTTTTTTCATTAGAAATAAGATGCTAATGAGGACAATGTTGTCTTTTAAATAGGAAGTATTTCCTCAAACATGGTCTTGCTTGTCCTTACGATACGTGTTTTGGGGCAATGGCGTTGTTCGGTCTGGAACTGAAGAAGCCTCTCAGTGGAAAACTAAAACTACCCTGCGAGTGGAGCAGTAGCAAAGCTCTCGTTTGTTCAGATGCAAACAAAAAGGAAGTATTTTGACCATTCAGCATCTGTTCAATGCTTATAGAAATCTTAAAATAGCCGTGGACTAACGATAGTATCTTTTAATCAGCTGGTAAAATATCACCATGTAGAATGTTCCATCCCTGAGGTTGTGTATTGGGTAAAGGGGGAAGATTGAATGATCTGCCTCAAAGCTCTCTTAGCCTTGCAGCAATTACAAAGGTAAATCTCAGATCAACAGAGCAGGGTGCTGAAACTGGCACCCAAGGTCCTGGGAACATTTGGCTGATCTATTTAGTTGGGATAGTTTTGTTACAAAAACAAACCAGTAGGATCTGAAGCTTTGCTTTTGTTGCCTTACACTTGCCTTACTCTGTTGTGGCACTTGAAGAGTTTCAGTAAGTCCATGTTTAGATGGAGCTGTCACCCCATGGAAGAATTGGTTTGGAGTCTTTACTAGCAGTGCAAATCACATGGATTAAAAGTGAAACATTTCACATGAAGTCTCATCCAGTGTGAAAAAATGAAGAATTATTTGAACAGATCTTTCTGTGAAAACAGCCATCTCTGATTCGTACATGGAGAACACGATGCATCCTATTGATGAAAGCTTCTGTCTTGTAAACAGATGCTCTGGTAATCTGCTGGTGTTTGTTATTTTTTTCACAGCAGCTAGTGGCTAGTCAGTTGGGATTTACACACTCGTTATCAGTTTGCACGCTCATTATTATACTGCTTTTGCCTCTTGTGGACAGCATAAAATTAAAATTATTACTATACCTGTAATAGCTAGGGTGCTGTTGGTTGTCTTTCTGAGCCTGTGGTAGGACGGACATGTGCACCAACACTTCTTGTTGTCTCCTGCTGTGAAGAATGATCCCGCACAGGCTTTCACCGTGAATGCAAAGTTCCCTTCCCCCTGGATATTAGTTAGGGTTCCTCTCGTGCATACAATTCCTTTAGCCAATTAGAGTAATACTCTACTTTCCATTCACGATTGCTGATTTATTGTACTTCTTAATTGTACTGCCTTCTCCGACAGTCCCATAAACAAGCTGTGGAAGATTAATTTAGATAATATTGTGATGAGGGTGTGCAAACCCTGGCAGGAAGTTGAATGCCTGGAGCAATCTTGTTAACTGGGATCATGGGGTGCAAAATTCCTTTAAGTTTTCAGATGAGAATGCCAGTGGGAGCAGGAGGAAGCAGGATATATAGGAATAGGGAGGGATCAAGGCAAATGAGAGCAGTGATATGGCAAACAGGATGCAACTGAAAAAGAAGAGAATCGTGGTTTTGCCTTTAGAGATAAATCATCTCTGCAACCACACGATGACGAGCAACTGGTGTGGTCACAGTTGCAGGGACTTACCTCATGGTTGTTCCTCAATAGAAATGAAAGCAGTTCTTGACCTTTAGCTTCTCCCAGAGGTGTAACAGCAAGAGCTACAGCTTATTAGACTTTGATGAGTGGGCACTTGGAGGCAATTGAAGCTGTTTTGGGAGTGATTCTCCTTTAGGGATTCATTGTGTGTAGCTGCTCGCAGCCAAGGGACTGCTTAGGGACAGCGTTTGGTCACTGAGGTACGTGTCACTACAGGCAGTCTCAGTATCCCAATGGTTTGCATTATCAGAAGGGACACCAAGGGTGGCTTTGCTCTACTTTCCCCAAGTCTGGGGCTTTTTTTTTTTAAACTTGAAATGTGCTGTAGAAACAGCTGAGCAAACTGTTAAAGTGCCCGCCTGGGTACCCACAGCCTGTGGGCAGCAAAGCCTGTGCCTGAAAGAGAGTCCAGAGCCTTGGCTGTGCTGGGGTCTCTGCCCTTTGGCTGCCTCAAACCTCCCCTCACGTGGCTCAAGCGTTGAGGTGCTGCATGAAATCCATTATTAACTGGCCAAATCAAGTATTTCCTAGCCTTTATGTGAAAATAATGATTACGTATGTATGTATCTCCAATAACAGGTTGAAAAGGAATCCTGAGAGGCTGCAAGTAAGTCCTGTCAGTTTAAATATCAGTACACGGCTGGTCTGAGGCCCTTCTGACACTCAAACGTTTGTTTAATCCAGGTTAATTAGAGAAAGTAAATTTTAATCTCCAGTTTAACGTGGCAAATAGTATCAATGATAATTCCAGGCAAATCTTCTTCATGGCACTTTAAAGGTAGGTGACCATTGCTGTTATGCAAGTTGTCACCACCATTCTGCTAAATACGTGGTATCTGCCAACTCACTGCAGATATTAGCTTTATAGCTCTGTAGTTAACAGCTGTATATAGCTATTAGCTGTCTTCCTCTGTTGGTAGTGACAATAGTTGCTCTGTCACCATCACAGCAAATCAGCGCCACTGTCTGAGCTGGTGCCAGCGGCCCCTGCAGTGACTGCCCATGGCTGTAGCAAGCGCTGCCGCTGCTGGGGGGTGACCAGAACCCCACTGCTGGGGCTGTCCCATCTGCTGTCACTCCTCTGTGCAATCCAGGTTTCATTCCGAAGCTCACCAGGCACCATGCTGGTCAGGAAACGCACTGAAGCAGTAGTAGAAGGCTTAAAGTGGAGCAGAATCAGTTTAGGGAAGATGTTTAGAGAGTTTTTAATGCTGAAGTGTGTTAAGTTAAGGTTTCCATGTCCTGCCAGGGATCACCGGAGGATTTTTCTCTCAGCATGCCCAGAGTTGAGCTTGTTGTGTGGCATTGTAAGTGGGAGTGTGCCCAAGGGCAGCCTCTTTAGCTCTGTCGGGAAACACCCCCACTTGTCAAGTTATTCCACAGTGACTGTAGTGTAACTCGGCTTCACAACATGTTTGATCATTCTGCAGCTCACAGGATTCATCCTGCAGCCTCCTCTCTTCCAGGTACTCTCCCATGCTGTACAGCGTCCCACCTGGAGCACCTTCTCTTTGTAAACATAGGATTGCCAATTTGACTGCTCTTCAGATGCCTGCAAGAAATGCTGAACTTTGCTCACAGCAAAGTAAAAAAATATCGTGACCCTTACAACAACCATGTCCCCATAGATCCTGGTGGGTTCCTCCAGAGGCCTCTTTGGAAAGCTTGTTCAGGGCTTCTGAAGAAAAGCCAACCAAAAAAAAAAAAAAGCTAGTGTTTGCAAGATACTGTGAGAACCAGTATAGGAGATGAGACCTCATGGATCATAGTCATGCCAAATTAGTGCAGGAGCTTCTGCAGAAGTTCTGGAGGAAAAGGACATGAACCACCTTCTGGGAAGGGCTCTGTTGGGCACCGAGGAGAGGAACTAGACAGACTTTTTCTCTGCAATTCCACCACAAGAACTAGCATTGTTTCAGTGGGCAGTTATCTGGACAGCAGAGCAAGCGCTCCTGAAGGCACCATCTGGACACTGCATATGTTCCGGAACCTGAGCAGCTTTTTCGGGACAGGCAAATAGGGTCTAAGCTGGCTAATGGGAATGTTCAGCAGGGATCTCAAGGAGAAAGTTTTGATTAGAGTAGCTAATTTTGGAGGAGAGTCTTCCTGATAACCAGTGAGCATGACAGTGGTGGTACCTGTTGGTGGGGGGCTTGCATATCTCTGAGCTGAGGTTTAATCTGCCACTTAGTGCGTGACAGTGAGGACTTCACTGGGGGTCTACTGTCTTCTGTCCTGGCAGTACTAATAGCACAAACCTTCTTCATTCTTTAGACATTTGTATCCCCATTCCTGAAGATGAGATTCTCTCACCTCTGTGTTTACAGTGGAGTTCAGTTGCTCAAACATAAGCATTTAGCCAACGTTTGGGAGAGCCACTCTCTTGTCACAGCTTGGGCTGTTCTTAGGAAATCAGGTGTGCCAAATTAATTTGAGCTTGAACCTGAATGTTCTGAAAACTGTTTTTATTCCTGCTATGAGTACAATGTTCTTAAATTTGTCCAGGCACATACAGATGTTCTGCTACAGCAGTGGCTCTGCTTGGGGTCTGTCCCATTTAGATCACTGTCCCACTCCTTTATCCATTTGGTCCATCTTGGGTGTCTTACAGAGGATGTCCCATGCTTCTGGTACTTGTTGCCTTTACTGTCACTTCTGAGTGCTTGAATCTGCTCGCTTGTCTTGAGTACCTTAGAAGCCAGTAGAGATGCCACATGGAAGGTTTCTGCTCTGAAAACACAGTTACTGGGCGATGTCATTATACGTCATGGGCTGTGTCTCGCTCAAACAGCTTCTACAGACTCCCTTGAGGAATAGGTGTATGGCTTTCCCTGGTCAGATTCCTGGATCTTGGAGGGAAGAGTGTCTTTCAAAGCCCTAAATAATTTGATCTCAGAGGATAAACAGAATCCAAGTGCCATGCTTCCCATTCTCAGGCTCTGGCACTTAGTTTGCAGGCTGGAGCTCTGGGTCTAGACCTCCACAAGGGACCATGCACACGCTTCCCCCATCGCTGTCACACTTTTCCCAGCACCACTTTCTTCCCCTTTGAACCAGGAGAAGGTTGAATTGGCCACAGTGCAAACCGGCGAGGGATGGATGTAGCCAAGCGTTGGTTGTCTTTCTCTGCCTTTCTCCAGATCTGGTGTACCTTAGAGCTGCCCCGGCTCTTTGGCCCAAATGAAAGAGTAGGTAGGAATGGGTGGGGGGCAGGAAAAGGAGCTGCTGCCCTTTCAGCTGCAAGATGCACATCTTTATCATAAAACCACGGCAGAACTATTGAGTGTCTACATTCTGGGTAGAGCTTTATTTCTTCAAACCTGTCTTGTTAGTCTCTGCCTGCCGTTCTCCTTGCTGTTTGTTTTTCCTTCCTCCTGTTTGCCACTTTTCATCCAGAAAGTTTTTCCTGTTCCTTAGCTGGATCTTTCTGCCAAGTCAGCTCCACTTCTGCGGGTAGTGCATGCTTGAAAGCAGTGATATTTGGACTTTAACAAGAATGGAGTGTGGTATTTTTGGGCCCCCAGTGCACAAAAAGTATCAGCAAACTGGGAGGAGTCCAGTGCAGGAGCACTGAGGAGATAAGGGACTGAAGCAAGAAGAAACCGGGGGAACTGGGGTTGTTGCCCATTGAGGAGGAGGAGGATAGGGTGGGGAGGAAGCATCTAATATCAGTCTTCCACCTGAGGAGATGTTACAGAGAGGACAGAGCCACGCTCTTCTTGGAAGTGAGTAGAGAAAGGAGCAAAAGGCATGAGCTGCAACAAGGAAAACCCCATCTGGGCATAAGGAAAAGAATTCTTGGCTAACAGCGGTACTGCTCTGAGTCTGCACCTGGGGAGGGTGTGGAGACCCCCATCCTTTGAGGCTTGGCTGAAGCCCCTGAGCAACCCCACATAGTTTGGAGATTAGCCCTGCTGGAAGCAGAAAGTGAAACTCAGTGATGCCCGGACATGCCTTTCTGTCTAAATTTTTACATAATTCTTTAGCATTGCCAAACAGACAGAATTTTAGTTCCTAGAACTTAAGAACAAATTGCAGTTACTTCTCATGGCGACTCTGAGCCCATAACAGAAGATTTGGCTCATAAAATTCTCTTTTCTATTGCCAAATTCCTTCTAAAACCAGGAATCTTTTAATACTGAGATTCCTCCTGAAGGAGGATTGGTGATGCTCGTAGGTACATAAAAAGGTAGCTGGCAGTATTTATTTGCCAGATACTTGATGCTTTTGAAGTACCACCTTTTTAATGCAAAAATGTACAAGGTTTCTGTTAGCATTTACTAGATTAATCATAGAAACACTGAATGTATGTTAGGATACATTATATAACAGACCCCCTACTATTAAGTGGTATGTGTAAGGAGGTTTGGTGGCTTTTTCACCTGGATGGGTAGTTCTTTGTTATCGAAGACTTCCGAGTGTTTCCAGTCACTTAGGAAATGCTGCTGAATAAATATTCCTTATCCTGTTTGGTTTGTTTGATTACAGTCGTGATAGTTTAGGTGGAGGGAGGGCACTTAGATGAAAGAAGAATGTCCAATTGTTGTTTGCATTTATTTTTTTTTTGAGATTAGTCTTGGTACCCACTTTTCTAGGTTGACTCTCTACTCTTGACTTGTAACCCACTTACCTGAGTGGTAGAGGTAGAGCGTGCACTTGCTGAAAGTGAAATACAGCTTCCCTTGACCCCTGTACCCTCACCCAGCATATTGCCAGGGCTTGGGAGTCTTTTATCCTCCATTCCTGTTTCCTCTGCGTTCTCACTTGCTTTCTGTCTCTTTTCTTTCTTATTATACCACTTTTTTTCATCTTCATTTTCTATGGAAATGCTGAGGCCAGCAAAGACTGTTCGCAAAGTGTTAATATAATGCGCTCTGTCAAGTTACTCACAACACACTACCTGTATAATCTTTGTGCTAATTGGCTGTTAAATACGTTTTTAATTTTCTTTCTCTGATTTCTCAGGTTCAGAACATCTCCACATGTAAAGAGTTTTGTTCTAACAAATGACATTTTGAATCCATCATTATTTTTCAGGCTTCTGAAACTCTGTTGTTGAAAATGAGCATCAGTATTTTTCAGAGCGAAAATCAGAGCTGCTTTGAAGTTACTCACGTGTCCTTTAACGCAGAAGACCTGAAAGATGCTGGAAGTCAAGCAGGGCATAAATTGTATTAAAATTTCAGTTTATTCTCTCAGGCCTTTTTATGATACTTCACTCCACCAGATCACGCTGTTGATCAGTACTTGTGTTCACTGACAAAGACCAACCCAGTAGTTGGTCTGTAGAACAGACCTGCTTAACGTTGGTTTCAGCCTGTAACCACCGAGAGAGATTTGTTCCCATAAGCCAGAGCTCTCTAAAATCACGCTAACATTGAACCCAGTTTGGGCAAGTATAGACACGTGGTCTCAAGCCAACCAGCCACAGGAAAATGAAATCAAATCAGGCAGCTTAAAGCAGCAACAGCTTGAGGTTACATCCTTGTCATGTCAATCCAGACGTAGAAGGCCATAAATAGAGAACTTGCAAATTAAATTTATTTACAAAAGTAAAGTGAAGAGAGAAAAGCCCACCAGCACACATGGATAACTTCTGTCTTCAGATTCTTCGCTCCTGGACAGCATCTCTGTAAGTAGTGCTTTCTTTTGTTGCATGTGCTGTCAGTGGCCAAATGTAGATGTGTCATGAAGTCGAGCTGTGCTAGTGCCATCTGGATTTTAAAGCTTCGCAGTGTTAACAGTGCTAGTTATTGACTACAGCTGAAATTCACTAATAAGGATCACCTGCAAATTCCACTCTCAAAACAATGTATTTGTAAATACACCTGATGTTCATGGTGTTCTGTAAAGAAAATTATTATCCATTGCTTTTGTCAGTAACCATTTAATACACAAAGTATGAATGCAGTGATGTAGGTATTTGGAATCCTATTGATGTCTCTATAATCAAAGTGAAATATTTTACTACTTTCCACAGAGAATGAGGTACTCTGAGATTCGTGGGAAGGAGCCAGTAGGGATCAAAATGATGCGTCAGTCCCTTAAAAAGGAAGAAAAAAACAAACTGTAAAAAAGGCAGGTGATGAGAATCAAGGTGAGCCAAAAAAGCCTTTTCTTGCTGCCTTCCTTTGTAAAGCAGAAATAGATGATGTGAAACAACCCAAAATGCAGCAGTGTCTCTAATGAACTTGCTGCATTCCCCCCTTGCTGAAGGGGGAGGAGTAAAATAACAGGTGTTCAGGATGAGGAAAAAAAAAAATGGTGAATTCTTGACAAGAATTTGCTGGTCATTGCAGTCAGCGCTGGGTTGCAGCATCGGTGAAGTGTCACCCAGTACTCTAGATTTTTGACAGCACAACCAAGTGGCAAACTTGGGAGTTGTTTAAACTACTTTTTTTCTTTTTTTTTTTTTCTCTCCTGTTTCTGAAGAAGAGAGCAAGATTTGAAGATAGTTTGACTGTGTTCTTTACCCAAATCCTCCAACAATACCACTTTGAAGGGGTCTCTTATATCTCGGTTTTCTTATTATCTCAGTCCTACTTGGCCCCATCAGGAACCTCCTGTGTCAAGGAGGACAAAGATGGTAAATCTTCTGTCCTAGGGAGAAAACACCCTCTTTGAGGCAAAGAGCTACTCTCACAGATTCCAGAGAGAATCCTTTCTCTATTTCCAGCACCAGAAGTTAAATATAATTTCAACCTGACTGGCAAAATAGAATCCCAAGTAGCCCAAACTGGTTTGTATCCACACTGCCTCGGCCAGGGCCTGGTTGGAAACGCTGGCCCAGCCTTCCAAAGCTTTCAAAATCCTCTTGGTTTTGTTTTTTTTTTTTTTTTTTTATCCCTGGTTGATCCACAGCTGGGTTGAGTAGTAAATTATGTCTGTAGACCCTGCTGTATTTAATTGCTTCTAAAAAAAACAACCAGTCAGCATAGCATTTTTTCAAGAATGATGGAATGAAATTCATATCTACATTTCCCATGAGTATTTTTCTTTTCCTTACCATCTGTTCTACCAAATTAGGGAATGATATGCTAATATTAGGCAAATAGGAGTTTTCATTTTGGGATTGGTAATTCTTTGGTGTTGAATTGCTTATTGAATTACAGCCTACACTTGTGAAAAGTAATGGGACAATTTTTCAGCAGAATTCCATGGAATGTTAGACTGCTGAGCCAGCTTGAATACTCACAGCTCCCCCTCTCTCTGGCTGCCCACTGTCCACCAACGCATCACTCCCTCACTTTGTGTCTCACCATTCCAGAAAAATAGGAGATTGTCCTCATAGTGCCACCTGTACCATGTCTGATAACACACAGCTTGCGACATTAGGCAGGTCTGTAGGCCAACTGACACACTGACTTTTGGGGACAATAAGGCAAACCCCTTGTCATGGTGATTGGTAACACAACGCGGTTCTTTGTCCCGCTGCGGTCACTTGATCTCACGGAGGTCAATTTGTTAATGTGGCACAATTTCTCTTAAGAATACCTCTCACTCATTCTTCTGTCTCCAGTGAAGCTGTCTAAAAGCACTCTTAAGAGTTTCTATGCATCATATTCATCGCTACATTTATAATAGTTTATGAACAAAGTAAAACTTGCATTTTTTAACATGTATTTTCTTCCTTTCTAGATAGAAAAGCTGTTTTTCACACCTCTCTCGATGCAAAGGGAAGAGCAATATCACCACTTCCTCAGGGTCTTCAAAAGATTGAAAATCTCTGAGTGGAGCGTGTTGTGGAGGTGAACAGAAGAGTACAGACAAACCACGTGGTCTTCTGTAGGATGGTTCAGACCTACCAGGTCTGAAGATGCGAGAACCAAGGCATAGCTTAGAGTAGCCCTAAAGCTTCTTTAAGTTGTGCTTGGAAAACAGTTGTCTCTATGTGGCTGTTGGAAGGGAAGGGGTCACTTTTAGCGTATTTAAAGCATGTTTAGTTCACACCATCTTCTCTGCTGTTGTCACAACCAATGATCTGACTTCTTCATTATCATTCTTACTTGAATAAAATTTCACAATTTAACCTTCCTATGTCTTTTTAATTACGTCTGAGTAAACTGCAATGTGTTAGCATGAGGATAACTACAAAACTAATATGACAAAGATCAGAGATACACAGTTGCTTTTCTGTTATTAATCAGATGTGCAATATTATTTGTACTTCTGTTGTCGTAGAAGCTCTGTCCTGGATTTACCCTCTCCTGTGCTGGGTGCTCTACAGAGTCTACCTGCACTCATTACAGCCCTATATACAGCTACCACATCCAAGGATAAATACTAATATCATAACTTTGCCATAATAATATCCCTGTGACCTAGTACTGTAAACACATAGGCATTTAAATGAGTGTTTTTGCTGACCTACAGCACTTGGATGCCCAACTCTGCAATGAGTGAGTGAGCCAAATAAAAGGTCTCGGTATGGATTTTCCTAATGAAAATGACTGAAGCCGTACAAGACGGAACGTGCTAGCAGTTTCACAGGGAAAAACCTCTCTCGGGATGTCTGTTGCCTCATTTAGCAGGTGTTTTTCCAGCTGAAGATGAAAATCAAAGCATGAGTGATGGAGCATATGACGAGAAGGAAGATACATAAATAAGTTTGTTACTGTAAAACCATGTGTTTCTTATCTCTGTAGGAAAGGCAGTGTATTACAAACAATTTGAGTGATTAACCAAAGAGCTTGTTTTGATGAGTGATTATATTCTAATTTATCTTAAGTGAACTGGGATTCAGAACTGGGAGTACGTCAGCTAAAAGGAGTTTTATTCTGAACACATTAGATTTAGATTACTTTTCATTAAGAAAATTTGACTAAAAAGTATGTTTGAAGTGGTGTGTGTTCTGTGGCCGGAGTGTGTGTGGGGAGCACAGGGCCATTAAACTGGATGTAAGATGAGCAGCATATTCACCTGGTTTGGCACCGTGATAACGGGTGATGCTTTTTTATTGTTACAGGTGTGTCCTCCTGACTTTCTGGTGATAACATGGTTTTGGTGAGGAAAACACATCAACAGCTTTAAAGCTAAATTAACTGTGGTTTTTTTTATGTTTTAGCACAGCAGATCAACCTTTTCACTCAGTGAACCAACTTACAAAACTACCCTCAGTTTTACAGGGTCATCCTCCCTCTGGTCCTTACTGGTGGACTTTTGGATGCTCCTGAGAATGAGGAAGGAGAAAGCTCAGGCAGGTCTCTGACCAGAACTCTTTAATTTGTACAGATAGTGCAACCAAGTTAAAAAATGTTGTATTTCCCATGGTCCTGGGAATTACAAAGCAAGGGTGGTCAGGTCCTTCTTCACTTTGCTGTCTCACCCAGGTGACTGCTATGGACTGAATATGAGTTTTACTTGTCTTGGTATTGGGGAAGAGGTGTTGAACAGGAAATTAAGGGACTTCATGTGATTGCCTGACCTGGTTTTCATATGAGTAGCATAGCATCAAGGTAGGCTATTGGTTCTCCCTTCTGAATCTTGCTCCGAGAAGGTGGACATTATTAAGAGTGCTGTCCCATCAAGAACTGTGGAGAACATGGAGGTCGGAGACCTTGCTGTGCATTCAAGAACTAACAGAAACAGTTTGAGAACTTGAGGCTCCTTTCAGATCAGCTGAGTGGACAGTTTCCAAATGGCAGCCAAAGAACAGGGGGTAATGGTTATGCAAAGAGCCATCACAGCTCCAAGTGAAAGGCTGTGGGAGGAGATAAGATTTTCAGGAAATAGTTTTATACCTTGATATTTTCTTTTCAGAGCAAACTTAGCACACCCTTTGAAAAGAAAATGAACAATGTGTTCTCTTCCACACTGAAACTCCCTAACGTTTACAAAAATAAAGGAAACTTCTTGCTTAACAAGATGCCTTGGGTATAAGCTGACCCCTCAGGAGGAACAGGACAATGAATCCAGAGCTGGGGTTTTGCGCACTCAGTGCTTACAAAATGGTCTTTGACTCATTTCTCCTGTCTCTGCATCCCACAAAACGTGTGCCGTCTGCTTGTCCTCTGAGAATGGCTTGGCAGCTCTCAGACCTGGGACCGTCTGACGGAGTATGGAGTGGGAGATGGCACGGGCATGAGCTATTGGGGTGGCTGGGGGTTGGATCCAATGCGAAGGAGGCTGAGGGGATGAAACAGTGGTGAGATATCTGTGGCCAGAGCAGGGAGCAGCAGAGGGAGCTGTGTCTGTGTCATTCTACTGCCTCTCAGCAAAGGGTTTGAGATGAGAAGCAACCACGGCATTGAGAATCAGAGTACTTGTTGAGAAGCAAGAGGAGTTTCTTGTCCTACTCTCTGTGGAAATCGCTTCATTTCCTAGAAATTCTCTTTAGCTCCACTTCTGCTCCAGACACCACCCCCAAGGCATCACTACTCTGGTTTGAGTGGCCACCCAGCAGTGAATCCCCCCTCAGGAGGATAGCTTTTCCACCCTAGTGCTAACCTGTCCTCTGTGACTGTGCTAGAACTGGGACAGTTCATTTCTTGGTGAGTCTCTTACCTCTAGATCCAAGGAAGCAGAACTCTCCAGCCAGAATTTTCCTTGTGCTATGGCATCCTCCCACACCACTGTCAGTCAAACTGGACAACAGTTTCCACAGTTGTCCACGTTTCCAGGTATAGGTATTTCATAAGGATAACTAGGAAAAGGTGCAATTCTGTTCAGTGGAAGAGCTGGTCAGCCTGACCACCATGGGTGTTGGCATACTTCTTCAAGTATGAGCCTTCATCTTTCTGGGCTTGCTGATCATCTCCAAACTCTCACTCATGATCAAGGAACCAACAAAGGCAGGTGATCTGCTGGACCTGACACTTTAAAAGGAAGAACTGGTGGGTGTTGTGAAGATCAGTAGCATCCTTGGCTGCAGTAACCACGAGGTGGTGGAGCTCAGGATGTGTGTCAGAGGGGTTGATAGTGAGGTCAACACTGTTTAATATCTTCATGAATGACCTCAGTGCATCAGAGTGCAGCCTCAGCAAGGTCAAAGATGATAGAAAGTTTGGAGGAGTGGTTGATACGCTGAATAGCATTGCTGTCATTCAGAGAGACCTTGAGAGGCTGGTGAAATGGGCTGACAGGAACCTAATGAAGTTCAACAAAGAGATGCAAAGCCCTGCACGTGTGCTTTTTTGATGGCCCACAGACTGGAAAGCAGCTTCTCGGAGGAGGACCTGGGGCTCCTGGTTGACACCAGTTTGAACATGAGTCAGCAGCATGCTCCTGCAGCACAGTTGGCCAGCAGCATCCAGGGCTGTATTGGGAAGAGCATGGCCAGCAGGTCAAGGGAGATGAACCTTCCTTTCTGCTTGGCACATCTGGACTGCTGTGTACATCAGCACATCTGGAGTGCTATGGAGAGGGCTTCCCAATACAAGAAACTTGACATTCCAAACCTGAGTGGACGCAGTCCTGGACAACCCGCTTCACTTCACCTTGCTTGAGCTGGGGAGCTTGGACTAGACAATCTCCAGAGGTGCCTTCAAACTCAACCATTCTGTGAGTGTGTGTGATCCTGTTTTCCAGCCCTAAAGTGGGTTGGCATTGGTTTGGGGAAGAAACAAGTGACTGAATTTAAACCTAATTTAAATTAAGATAGTGAATGGTCTTATGCTCCTGATACATATGGAGGCAAGTAACTTACATAGATTTCTATGTAGACTTACACAGACACAAGTTCTAGATGTACTGTTGGTACAAAGACTCTTCAGATACTTCAGCAAAGAGGAAAATGCCCCCACATTGAGGGGGGGGAAAGGGCTCCAAGCATTTAGCAGGGGCACAGCCCGTGAGCCCATGAAGAAGAGTCTCAGAAAAGTTATCTCTGTACCGAGTGACTCTTACCAGTGACTTCCAGTAGTTGTGGTAGCAATGAAAGTTATGCTTTCCTGAGCACTTAAGTGATGTAAGAGAACAAGTCCATTTAATTTTCAACTGTCTTTGAGTCTTTGAATCCATTTTGAAAACTGGCTGCATCCTGTTGAAAACCCACGAGGAGTGATCAGTCATCCAAGCTTTACCGTGAAACTACTTACTGCATTTGATACTCTGCTGTTGGACATTTTATTGACTTGTTCTGCATACACCATTTTTCAGCAGCAGATGAGAAAAAATTATCAAGTAAGTCCCGATTTGGATTTCCCAAATAAAGACATTCTGGAATTTTCATGACATAATATGGTTGAATTTTAGCCCATATATGTTTTTGGACATTTGTATTTGCCCAAATATATTTGAACATTTATATGAAATGCAGTTGTATATTTTAGCATGTCTTGCATATTCAGGTGCTTACACTCTCCAACTCTATTTAGAGAATTTAACCATTTTGGTGTGATTTCTATGTGCAGTTGAGTACTGTTTGTTACTGACTTCAGGTATCTTGTGATGCTGGCAGAGCACCCTGCTGTGAAGACGTGCAGCCTCCTGAACCTGTGTTGTCCTGTTTTTATGGGTAACGGAAAAGCAATAAGTATTTGAAAAGCGGAGATAGTCATAGGTGAATCACTATTTGCAGCTCCTGTCCCAAGGAGAGCTCAGCCTCGTGCACAAACCTGGACTTCGTTACCTCTAAGGCAGGTGCAGTTTGGAGATGCGGGGAATGGAGATGCACTGTTTGGAGATGCTGCAAAGTGGCCACTGAGCTGCCTCTGCCAACTGTTTT
>JAOTQQ010000005.1:16711905-16727102 GCA_026546715.1 Gallinago undulata
TGGAGATGCGGGGAATGGAGATGCACTGTTTGGAGATGCTGCAAAGTGGCCACTGAGCTGCCTCTGCCAACTGTTTTCTCCTGAATCTTGATTGCAATGCTCTTGGTTTGTGTCTTGCCAAAAAAAAATAAAAGCCAATTCAGGCAGAATTGAGGGCTCAGGCCCTCATTCACATGGGGAGAGTCTTATGTCTGTCCTTGTTGGCTGTGTCTTCATCCCTCACATAGCATTGCCTGTGACACCTCCCATGTCGAGGTGCCCTCATGGAGTAGGACATCCAGGGACCACACTAGATCAAGGAGTGAGGGTCCTGCTCTGTGGGACTGAAGAGGAGTGTATGCCTGTAACACAGAGTTGAAGGTACCCCTTCTTTGCGCTCCTACCGGCTTCTGGACCAGACAGGCTTCCTCAACCCTTTCTCTTCCTGTCAGGAGCATGTCCCTTCTTTCTTCCTTCCTCCTCCTCCCTCGTGCTGTTGGGATCCAACCCAGCCTTTCCCTCTGTGGCAATGCCTTCTGCAGGATGGTGCTGCCTGTGCTCACCTCCTTCCGCAGACATGGCAGTGCCACGAGTCCAGCAAACTAACAGCATGTTGAGGAGCCTGTGCTGGAGGAGATGGGGTTGTCCCAGGGACTACACCAGGGTGTTAGCCTCGGTCTTCTCTGTCCTTCCTCCTGCCTTGCCAGGTGCCTCACAGATCTCTTCTTACATTTGATGGTCCAGGTCAGATCAGAGCACAGCACTGGAGGGCACAGAATGGGGACAAAGCTCCCTCCCCTCCACGTTCCCTTGTTGATGAGGAGCCTGGCAGTGCTCTCACCTCTCCTGGCAGCACTCCGATAAAGGGCAATGGCATCAGAGCAGCCTATTTTGTTGGCCATTTTCTGTAAACTCTTTTGTAGTGTCAACAGCCAGTATCCTGTAGCTGCCCGTTTTACCTGGACTGAGGGTGCTCCTGGTCACGAGTGATCATGGGCTAAGAGCCTCCTGCATATCCCATGACTGTACCAGCTGCACAGACTTAAAGGACTAAACCCCTCTCCAGGAGCTGCCCCTGGCACCGTGACCTGCTGAGGAACAGGACAGCGAAGCGTTTGCTTCTTGCTTTGTGAGTGAGCGGGGCTTGGGGTTTCGTCGGACTGTGGTGTGGTCTGACCTGGCTGTGCCTTCCTTCCACAGGGAATGATCTCTTCCTGGTCGCAGTCCACGAACTGGGACACGCGCTGGGTCTGGAACACTCCAATGATCCTAGTGCCATCATGGCTCCTTTCTACCAGTACATGGAAACGCACAACTTCAAACTGCCCCAGGATGACCTCCAAGGAATTCAGAAAATCTATGGTGAGCAACACAATCCACTCATCCATTTGCACCGAGGTCGAGTCTAGTATTTTACAGCCACAGACAGGTAGCCCCCAAAATGCTTACTGGTGGTGCACTGGATTTCTGGCTGTAGCTGAATGGGGAACCCCTTAAAGCCCTTAACCCGCAGCCAGATGTCAGATGACTGTCCCAGTGTCAATATCTTTGCCCTTTGGATCGCCAAACCTCGTTGACCTCCCTGCGGCTCCGTCCCTCACTGTGTCCCAATATCAAGGAGTGCTAGAAAGGGGAGATCAGGCAATTGCTGTACCCGAGGTCAGCCAGTGCATATAGAGGGGAAGAGCACGAAGAACACAGAACATCAATGAAAGGTAAAACGTATTTATGCACTTATTTTTTTTGTATATATATATATATATAAAGAAGGTAGGGAGAAAAGTTTGGATCTGCATAGGAAGCACTTTACTTCTTTTCATCTCCATATGAACATTGTTGTACAACCTGTGCCACAAAGATATGGGCTTGTGGAAAAGAGAGGGAAAAGGAGGCAGAGGGATTACAGGAAAAAGCCCAGGGGCTGGAGATGCTGTGGTACTCGGTGATGGGTGTGAGGACGGGGACTTTCCAAGAGTTACTGGCTGAAGAAGACTCTGGGAGCAGAGAGAAATGAAGGTTTTAGGAGCGGCAGTCAAGGGGAGGCTGAGCTAGAAGATGCTAATGGCTGCAGTCTGTGACAGCCCAAGGAAAACAGGTTTTATCAGACATCCCTGGTTTGATTCTTTGGGGAAAGTACAAGTGTGAGAGAGGTTGCTTAATTAACATTAAGCTGCTCTATGGAGCAGCTGTGTTATGTAGCTGTGCAACATTTGCAGCTGCTGGACATCTGGAGTCAAATATTAGCTCCCAGTTCTGGTAGAGCAGATATTATATGAATTAGACCTGAAAAAAAAAAAACCTTCTAAGATGGTTGTCGGTGGGAAAGCTGGTGTTTCTAAGGGATTGCTGCTGGGATCAGTGGCAGACCTGTCACTACTCAATGTTTGCATCAGTGATATGCCAGCGAATTTTAAATTACTGCTAATAAGAGTTTGTGCCAAGGCCAATAAGACTCCAAAGCCGTAGAGCAAGACTTTGGAGGTCTAAGGTGTATGTCAGTTGTTTGAGTGTGATTTGGGGTGAGGTTTTTTGTGACTGGAATGAGATTCATTTGTTCAAATGTAGATGCCTAAAGAAATCTCTGAGTTAGTTTCCCTGCCTCCTGCTTGGGCCATGGAAAAAAACCCAGGCATTTCTAGAGTGTAGTTAATGCTCACTGTGAGGCAGATGTCCCAGTAAGGGCCAGCATTTAAAATAAGATGGCTTGAAGCCCACCTGGGGGGAACTGACTCTTCCCATTAGAGCACCTGGAGATTTCTCTTTGTTGTTCATTACCAGAATGAATTTGTGTGGCAGTTGTCCTATGGCATCATTTAATTCTGCATACTTTAACATAGTATATGTTCAAATCCTCAGGATAACAGAGACTCTGAATGATTTTGAAATAAAGTGCTGGGGTAGTAAGTGTTAAACTTTCATTCAGTAATCTAAGTTTACATTTTTGAAAGCTGCTAAAATGCCATTATGCTGTTTCTATTTTGAAATGCTGATTTAGTTCCGGTGAACTTCGACTAATCAGAAAGAAAAAAAATAAATAAAAATATTGCTGATGGTGAAAATGTAATCAAGAGAAAATTACTGGTTTCTCTGTTTTCAGATACCTTTTTGGGAAGGGAGCAGATAAGGAATTGCCATCCGTGCTTCTTCCCATTTGTGGTTCAAGCCAGTATCAACTGTGGCTGAGCTGGGGACCAGCTTGGGCTGGGATGAAATGGGGCATCCTGACCCAGTGTCGCTGGGTGACACTAGCTGGGGCCATTAAGACCTACTGGTGTTCTCAGGACCCTGACAGTTTGTGATGACTCTGCCCAGGACACTAGGAGAGAGCAGAGAGCTCCACACTGTCCTGCCTACGGCTTGGGAGCAGCACCCCAGCGCTTCCACCTATTTTTCACTAATGCAGTGACACTAAACTTTAGCCACAGACTACGTCAGGGTTCTCCATATGCAATATAATATCCTTACAATTTGAACTCAGCTTGTAAAAAGCAATATGAATTAATTACTACCTGGTGCAGGCAGTAATTAAGAGCTAGGCCGTTGACTGTTGTGGAATCACACAAGGCTCTTCTCAGAGGCTTTTGGACTGGAGTGGGCTGGGGGTGGTGTTGGTGGATGTAGAGATCGCTGGTCCTGAGGGGAGAAGGAGGAGCACTTTTTGCAGCTGGAGCTTTGATTCCCCAGGTAGAGATTTTGGTCTAAAAGCACAGACTTATGGTCAAAAAACTATAAAGTTTAGTTAAAAACTAGGTTTTGCTCTTGTGGTTCACAAAGAAAAGATGGAAAAATGCAGACTGTGTTTCTCCCTGGAACTGGAGATATGAGAACAGGTCCTTTCCTCTGAGCTTCTCATGACTGTGAAGGGGCTGCTGAAATATCCTTCCTGTGGCTTTAGCAGGGACATTCAATTAGTGCTATTTATTTCCACAGTGCCAATCTGCTTTGTTGTGCCTTGGCAGTGCCAAAAGCCCATCTACCAGAGCACCCAACCAAAAATCAAAACCTCTAGCTTTCTTGCTTCTTTGACATTCTCTGCAGTGCAGCAGCACATGCTCAATTCATACTATTTAGGAACCAGAGCCACTGCCTTGCCTGCAGCATCCTTTAAAAAAAATAAATTCAATTAAAACTTAAAATTTTTCATTTCACTGAAGTTGCTAGAATACAGAACAGAAACTCTACTAGAGCTTAAGTCCATTTTGTCTCCTTCTTTCGAGAATGATGCGTTTCAAATGGATTTTTATGTTGTGTCTATGTTTATCCAGTAGAAAAGAAATGTCTGAATCTGTTATCTAATGATTTGTTGAATTCTTAAGCTATTTTCTGCTGGATTTATTTCAAAACTCACCTAAAGAGACAGCAGGTGATGTGAACTCTCATTTCTGCTTCCTGCTGATTAGTGTAAGGTCAGTGTTTAAAATGTTATTTCCGCTGAAGAGCTAATGATGAAAAGGCCAAGAGCTCACTGTGTGTGAGACAGCTCAGCAGTATTTAATACTTACATTTAATACAATATTTAATACATATAATACCTCAAGGGCAGGTGTCAAGAGAATGGGGCCAGTCTTTTTTCAGTGGTGCCCAGTGACAGGACAAGAGGAAACGGGCACAAATTTGAACGTAAGAAGTTCCATTTAAACACGAGGAGGAATTTCTTTCCTGTGAGGGTGGTAGAACCCTGGAAGAGGCTGCCCAGAGAGGTGGTGGAGTCTCCTTCTCTGGAGACATTCAAACCACCCTGGACACTTTCCTGTGCAACCTGCCCTGGGTGGACCTGCTTTGGCAGGGGGTTGGACTGGATGATCTCCAGAGGTCCCTTCCAGCCCCTAGCATTCTGTGATTCTGTGTGATTCTGTGATTTCCATCTTCTCATAGGTGCTTCTTATAGCATGTTCCTTGAGAAAATGAGGGAAGTATCTGATGGTTCTTTATATGTATTTCTCAGAAGATGAGAAGGCTCTTTCTCATATGTCTTTCTCCCACTGTATGCATATGTTCATGTCACAAGTAACACATCCCAGAAGAAATGAAACTGGAAGTAATGCCAGTGTGTAGGTCTCCTGGATATCCTGTTAAGTTGACTGCCTCTTCTAATCTTGCTAGTGTTGAAGTCAGGGCTGCACAAAGCAATGGTGCAGATGGAGAGAGGAGACACCCTCAGCCATGGCCTGGTCCCACAGCCTGAACTGATCATCTTTCAGTGCTGGTGTTCCTGTTCTTCATTTGCAGTAGGCTGTGAACCAGCGTCTTGTGTTAGAAGGGACCCTTCTGACACTATGCCTGGGGAACAGAGGAGTTGCCATGGTGTGCAGAAAAACTCATGTCCACATGGTTGCTTGGAGCTGGTAAACCAGACCTTCTGCCAGACTCATCAGTCTTGTGCAGCAAGCAAAAGAGGAAAGGAAAAGTCTTCCCCTTTTATGTTTGCCCATTGCAAGGGGCAGTTTCATCTCAAATTTCTTTCCCCCCACCCTGCAGGTGACGTGCAGCATGAGTGGGGTGGGGAGACGAGAGCTACGGTCATACATGTTTAGCATGATCTCAATAATCTTCATTAGCATATGCAGGGGTGTGAACTTTCACATGCATTTCACGGATAATGAGGCAAAGGTCTGCCCTGGGCACAGCGTCTTATTTGGAGAAACAGCTTGTCCTTTATGGGAGAGAAAACAGACTGGTCCTCGACTCTCCTTAGTATGAAAATAGCACAGGAAGGTGTTGGCCTTATCAGTTCCTTGAGCAGAAGACCTGGTGCTTCAGTGTTTGAGGCATTAAAAGCCTCTTCAGGGTGCTTTGTTTAGAGGAAATGAGGAGTGGTCCCTTACAATGCCCCAGGTGCTGTGCTTGTAGGAGGGCAGGGGAAGGACAGTGTGGCAATGAGAGAGCTGGAGGACCAGGGGTCTGCTCTGTTGCATGTTGCAGAGATACCAACATCGTCTCTGTGTTGCATCCCTTCATTTGCACTTTTCCTCCTGTCCAGAAACTGTTGGATCCATCAGGAAGTACTGGACTCCACCTCTGGTCCATCCACTGGGTCTCACCTGCTGTGTGCCAGGTCTCCATTCCTATTGCTCCAAAAAGCAGGCAGGGAGAAACCTGCCTCACTGTTCCCAGTGCTCTCCTTGGGGTCCATCTGACAAGTGGAGGACTCTGCCAGGACACAGGGTCTCACCCATGCCCAGAGCAGCCCTGGAGCTGCAGACATGGGGTGTGGTAGGAGGGAGCTCATCAGCTGACTCCTGAGGAAGGAGGAGCCCATCTCAGGAAGGTTCCTCAGCTGATGGAGAAACCCTGCTTTATGTTACAGCTGGGCATAAAATATTTCTCTCATCCTACAGATCTTTCTGAGAATAAAGAAACAAACTGGTTTGCAGTGGAGCAGATGTCAGGTTTCTTAAGTTTTTTCCAGAGGGGAACCGGGCAGCAGGCACCACAGCTTGGAGCATCTTGCAAAGCCCCAGACTCATCATTTGCCTACCTAAGCCTGGGGATTTTGGAGCCAATTTTCTTGCACCCAAAGCAGAGAACCCAATCGCAAGGTGGATCACCTCGTTACAGAGCCAGGAGAACGTTCCCCTTGGCTTGAGCAAGGGTTTGAGCCATGGACGTTTGTCTTCCAGGTCTGTCACCCAGGTGGCAGTTGGTCATTCAGAGGAGAAGGTCTATGCGAGAAAAGCTCAAGAAACCCTTCCTGCCACCCAGGAGTGATCACGAGAGCCTGGATTGCCCAACCGTTGGGTGTGCTTTGGGTGCTGGGGCTTGTCCACAGACTGTGGTGAGGATACCCAGACTAACTGAAATAGTGAATTCAGCCACCGCTGAAGTGCAAAGTGCTCCATGGACAGGTTTCACCATGCGAGGAAGGGAAATGGGTCCTTTCTGAGCTCTGAGCTGTTGTGGATGGACCATCTCTCCTCCCTGAGGTAACCTGTAGGCAGCTAGCTCCTTTCATGTGAGCAGGGACTTCTCTCCACTGCCCTGGAGGCTGCAGAGGAGCCGGGTGGGTTTCTCTCACCCTCCTTGGCTTATTTGGCTCCCATTTTGGTTTGAAACTGAGGAGCCTTCTCTGTGTAGCTGGACGGCTGGCCCAGCCCTGCAGAAACACGTGGGCAGCTCAGCTTTTTACCAAAAAAGCCACACCTTGTATGTGATTCAAAAGCGTAACTGCCTGCCTGTAGGCTGGGTGATGATGGTTTTATTCTTGGAGTGAATACGGAGACGATAAAGACAGGCCTTTGTTTGCAGGTGGATCTGAGATGAAGGGCGTCCTCTGCCCCGTCAGGCCGGGTGAGCCGGCTGCCAGAGATGGGTGCTGAGCCTCCAGGTGCTGTGCAGTTGAGGGAACACTCTGTCAATAGCCAGGAGGACAGTGCGATTATATTTTGTCCTCAACTATCGACACAGTGGCTCCTAAATGCCTCCTCTCTCTGTGTTATCTTCACAGGTCACCTTGGTATTCAGATGGTCTGCGACAGAGGAAACATGAAGGGAGGAGGCTAAGTGCCAGTGGTGGAAGTCACACTCTGAAGGTGATCTGCTGTGACCCAAAAGCTTTCTGACATTCTTTGCCTTGGTTGTGAGAGAGAGGAAGGAGGTCTTCTTCTCCACACAGTGTCTGTAAAGTCCCAGCAAGTTGCTTCCCCTCCAGAATGTAGAGTTTCCAGCTCCAGGAGGTTTCTTACCTGCTTCCCCTGTGGAAGTGGCTGCAGGTTCAGCCCCAAGGGGTGGGTTTGGCTCCAGTGCTGGGATCACACACAGTAACGAGGTGACCGGGTTCAGCCCGATTTTAGACCAGTGCAATAGCCTCTCCGGTTAATTTTCCTCTCAGTAAGGTTTGCTCTGGCTGGTTCCCTGAAGCTGCTTGGAAACGTAGTGAGAGAGGCTGTGATTTACTGGTTGGCTGTGTCAGTGGTGGGTGCGAGCAGCTCCTGTATGAAATACCAAGGTGCCAGCAACTCTTGTGTCCACAGGGTCATCTCTGCGGCCGATAGACCTCTTATGTCCTGCCTTTAGCCATCTGCTTCAGAGGCAGGTTACTGTGATGGGCTTCTAGAAAGAGTAATGATTGGCAAACTATATAGGGTCTATTAATTCTGCTTTCAAACCAGGATGTGCTCTGAAGTGGTTTAGGTCTTACGAGACGGCATCTTTCTCCAGCGGTGGCCAGGCTGTGCTTCTGCTCTCCACCCTCCCAAGACCAACTTCTGCCTCCCCTGGCATGTGGACCTGGGGATTCTTGTGTTGTGTGTGTGCTCTTTGCGTGTGCCTCACTGTAGGGTTACCTTCCACCGTTAGCTGTCAGTCCACCCCCACGCAGCGACAAAGCGAAGGCAGCAATTAAAAATAAAAAGGCAATCTGCCTAACCACAAGAGGAGACAAGACTTCAATCAGGATGAATTAGACGGCATAAAAAACAAGAAGAGAAGTGAAAGATAGCAAGGAAAAATCCGTGGCTGGCAGGGAAGAGATAGTAACAGGAATATTTTAAGTGAAATGACAGTCTGCATCCAAGCAAGTTCCAGTGCTGCCTGCAGTCGGGGGGGGGGGGGGGGGAACCCTTGTCGGTGCTGGGGGCTCCTGCTCCTTCAGAGCAACGTGCCAGGCTGGGCTGGCCATTGCAAGCGTTCGGTGGCCCGGCTTCCCTTCTTGGGCCTGGCTTGCGATCTCTTCCCACTGCTCTGGCAAATGTTTCACTTAATGCAAATCTCAAGCTCACCTCAGTCGTGGCTGGTTTGCACCGTCCTCACCGCAGTGTGTCCGGCTGCTTCTGCCTCTCAGGTTTTCTTCTCTTTCAGTGGCTTCTTGGGGCTAATTAAAGCCTTTCCATTGGTCGCTCCCCTGGGTTGCAGGGGCTGTTTTAATTTTCCTCTTCTCTGCAGAAGACTGTGACAGACCTTGGGCACATGAGTTGACCCCGAGGGAGTTGCCCTTGTGGGTCTTTGTAACCCATCAAGCACATCCATCATAATTTTCTTTAGATATTGGTCCTGTCTCACCCTTTTTTCCTTTAAAAGATGGGGGGGGAGGGGGGGGAAGGGGGAGAGGGAATTAATGTCGCGTCCTCATCTTGCTGCTGCTCATGGTCATCTCTACCAACAAGAACATCTCTATTCTTTCTCTCGTCTCTCAAAGTGTGGAGGTTTTGGGTTGTTATTTCTGGGAATCCAGACCTGCTGCTGGTTTGAGTATCTCTCTCCACTGGCTGCGCCTGAGAAGCAGAACCACAGCAATTTGGCAATCACTCCCTTTCACACCCCGTGTCCTTCCAGGGACTGCTTTCAGCACACCTCATGGGGACTTCTGGTGTCCCTCCCAGCTGATTCCCTGGGACAGCAGTTGTGCTGCCACAGAGTGCTGCACATCTCACTATTCAAAGCCACCAGTGCTCCTGGGAGTCCTCCTTACGGTCAGGTGGTGGATTTGCTTTGAGCTGCCTCTCACAAGACAGGGATCTGTCCTGTGCTGGAACTGGTGGAGGTCTTCTGCCAACTACCAAACAGCAGTCTGATGAAATTGCTCCACTGTACCAGTGAAACTGGGCTCCAGAGAGGCTTTTCTGATCCATTCATGGCAAACACATCCCTGATTTGGTCAGTGCACGGCACTCTTGCAAGGGAGAGGGAAGGAACAACTACACATCTCCTGTGCTTCTGTAGCAACATGCTACAGTCTCATTTATAAAGATGAAAGATTTTTACACTGAAAGGGTTGTCAAACATTGGAAGAGGCTGCCCCAGGCAGTGGTGGAGTCACCATCCCTGGAGGTATTTAAAAGCCAGGCAGACGTGGTGCTGAGGGACATGGATTAGTGGTGGTTTCTGTCAATGTTGAGTTGATGATTGGACTCAATGATCTGAAAGGTCTCTTCCAACATGGGCAATTGTGTGATTCCATGATCCTTGTATCAGTCTGTTGGCAGGGGAATCCTATCACGTAAGACATGAATTAGAGTTTTTTCAATGTTATTTACAAAGCACATCCACTCAAAGCCATGTGGAGGGTGACACAGGAGTCAAAGGACCGCACTGACCTGCAGTCAGTCACTGCTTGTTGTTTCCTTGCTTGGGTCAAGACTTACCTTTCCTCATCTGTAGCTACAGCAGTATTTAGGGCTGGTGTTAAGTAGTGTGCAATTCTGGAGAGGGGGTGGTTATTGTGGATTAGCCCTGGCTGCGCCCTGTGATGTCTCGTGTCATCTGCACTATTCTAAGGGCACCCCAGAAGTGCATCTTCAGGTTTGGCTTTGTCCAAAAAGAATGCATTTCACCAACTTCAGTGTGAATCAAAGCACAGAAACTGCAAAAGACGGAGCATCTCTTGAAAAGGGCATTCCTGAGCTGAACTGAAGTGTGGGTAGGGATGCACCCCCATTGCCTGGCTAAAAAGGGGGTCCAGCCCTGCTGCCCCGGGGCAGGCAATCTCTGCAGACCTTTGCTGCAACCGTCTGGGGAGGATTCACACATTACCGGCAGCAGCAGTATCACAGCTCAGGAGTCGTAGTCAAAAGAATTTTATGATCTGCTAAGCTTATAGAATCACCGAATCATGGAACAGTTTGGGTTGAAAAGGACCTTTAAAGGTCATCCCCAGATATATATTAGGCAACCCCCAGATGCTGAACACTGAACAGCTAGAAATGGAGGGGGAACAGAAATACACAGTATCAGTATAATACCATTATCTGTTCCTTGTTGACAGCTTTCCAAGAATAATTGTCAACAGAGAGTCCTCATCTGAAGGATTTCTGTGAGCAGTATTCGATGTCTTTTAGCCAAGTTCTGGAATAAAAGTAAATAAAAATAGTTGCTAATAAAAAATTGCATATGGCACAAAATCTCACATTATGAGGACGAGTCGCCATGAAGAAATGTAAGGATCCAGAAAAAACCTGTACAACTAAGTCTCAGGATCTTAAAACCAAAAGACATTTCAGCCACAGAGACAGGGTACTGCTCTGTTTAGCTCATAAAGGAGAATTTGAAAAGCATCCTCATCAAGATCTGTAAATGTTTAAACGTGGAGACGTTAGCGATAAGAAAAAAAAAAAGCTGAATCTAAAGCTGCACGAACTTAGACATTAGGTAAGACACTGTGGCACTGACAGGTCTTAATCATTGGAACGATTTGCTGTGTGTTATAGAGGGTTTTCTGTGTCCTGAAATGTGAGAAATGTGCTGTGTCTGCACCAGGTACAGCAGCTCCTGGCAGGACTCGCCGGTGGAGCTCTCCGGCCTGGAACTGCAGGAAGCAGTGGTACTTCTGAGCATAATGTCCATGAAACCTGCACACAAGATTCTTAGTGTCACAACCTTAGTAACAATTAAATATGTTGACTTTCTCTGATGATGTCTTTGTCACTGGCAGTGGTGCTTTTCACTAACACAGACCTCCTTCCAGGAGGCGCTCATTCATTATAGGAGCCCTTTGAAAATGCAACATTGAGGCGCTAAGTTGACATGGGGACTTGGGCACCTAAGCATTGTTTTAGGCAGTATTAGTTCAAAATATTTATCTGGAAAAGTCCTCTTCTAATGCCACAGGTGGGGGTAAGATAACCATGGGTACCTCAGTCCTTACTCGTACATTCCTCTCTGGCCGTGGGCAGGCAGTGGCCCCCAACGGGGGTGATTCTTTCCGCCTGTGGAGTCTCCTCCAGTGCAAGTGTCCAGTGGTACCAGCTGGAGTGAAGCCCCTCAGCGGGGCTGTTGGACCCCCCCCAAAGGAGGGAGGCTGATGCAGTGGTGACAGTCAGCCCCCATTTTGTCCATGGGGGGACGTCTGTCCCGCAGTCCCTCCACATAACCCCTTCAAAAGCACTGTTCAGAAAGAGACTGAAACCATTATCCATGCAAATGAACCATCACAGCCCATTACATCAGGGAGAAAACTTGCCAAAATCTCTTGCTTCTAGTCGCGTTCTGCTTATTGCCTTACTAACTTGTGGCCTTTTCTGAGAAGCAACAAGAAATCCATGACCCCTCTAATTAGATTTGGTCCATATTTTATCACTGTCAGTGAAATCATCCTACAGCAGGTTTAAAAGCAGACCTTTGCTCCACGGCTAAGTCACTTGTATTTTCCTAACTCTGCATTCCTGCAGCTTTGTCAGCTCTCAGAGCTGGGCTGGGCGAGGATGGAAGGGGGGAGCTGTGCTTGTTGGGGGGTGTCATTTCAATGAGAGCACAGTCCCTTATCCCAGCTGTCTGTCAGGGTTCCCGTGGTGTTCTGAAAGCAAAGATTGGTGACTAAGCTGTAAAACGTAATTGCTTTCTGATTTCTAAATTCCCCTGCAGTTCCCCTGAGATCGTAGCATTGGTTTTCACATCCTAACCTTTTTCTGGTTTTGTTTTTGTTGTTGGGATTTTTATTTTTTTTTAATGGTCTACTAAACACTTTAATTCAGGGGTGATTCCTTTTATTTGAGCTGGGAACATGATTGGTGTGGTTCCTCCTTCCTTTTAGCTCCATCCTCCTTGGGAAGACCTACAGAAATGTCTCGGCTCTTTTTCAGTTCTTATCGTTCGTCTCTTTTGGGGTGTCTCTCCTGTGTGGTTGCATCTCATTCTGCTCCCCATTTCTAGGGACTGAGCTGTGCACAAGGAGTATGTGGATTCCAGCAGTGCCGTTCATCCAGCCTGTTGCCTTTTGGAACCTACAAGGGAAGCACAGAAAATCCAAACTTGCCCACTTGGCTAAACATTTTTCTTTTCACTTCTAGGTCCTCCTATTGAGCCCCTGGAGCCAACCAGGCCTTTACCGACTCTTCCTGTTCGCAGAATTCACTCCACTTCGGAGAGAAAACACGAGAGACAGCCAAGACCTCCTAATCCTCCTCTGGGTGATCGGCCGTCCCCTCCTGGCACGAAGCCCAACATCTGTGATGGCAACTTTAACACCGTGGCTCTCTTTAGAGGAGAAATGTTTGTTTTCAAGGTACTAAGAATTCCTGCTTACTCATAAGTCTGTCTGTAGGTCTATGGCTGGAAGAAAAGAATAGAAGGATTAGGTAGTGAGATTTGAAATACCTGTGAAAATAGCTCTGTTGTTTATCTGAGGCTGGTGAATGAGCAATACTAGCAGGCAAGGTGGGCAGATTGGCTCCATGATATTTGGAATCGGCGCCTGATGGCATTCACCCAGGCAGTCTGTGCACCCCAGTGTGAGCTGGATGCGCTGACAGAGAATTCAAACACCATCAAGCTCAGAGAGGAGCCACACATAAAATCAGAAAGCAGTACCAGTACCTAACCAGGGACTGAGCCTCTCTGCCTCCAGAGCTGGCCTGCCTCCAGCCCTGAGCTCCAGGGAGCACTCGCCCTACCTGAAGCTCTCGAGGAGGTTGCCTCAGCCTTGCTTGTAGCTACAGCCGGGGAGGGAGGAGAGCCTTTGCTCAGTAACCCACGTTGGGAGTGCCTTGAATATGGAAATCCACAACCCCCTCCCCAAATACCTGTAGCTTTCACTCTGCCCAGTGGGTGTGACTGGGAAGAGGGACATATGGAAGGTCATTAACTGGACAAACCGTATCAGTTGCAGAAAATGCCTGAACTGAAAATATTTGAAGGCCAGGGACACTATCTGGGAAAAGTCTCATGGGCTCTGTCCTGCTCCTACTCATCCCTGAGCATCCACTGCAGCTTTTAACAAATGATCTCCTATCTAAAGGGGTTGTTAATAACTCCTTTGTGCCGTTGGACGCTGTGTCCTTCGCAGTCACCCGTGTCTCTCCTCGGGTCTGACAGTTGAGCACCAGGACAGTTGTGACACCTCAGTGACGAGACATGCAGCGAGGTCGCTCACAGATGAGTTCCACATGCCTGTAACTGTGACCTTGCTTCCCCCGGCTCCTTTTTTCCTCTCCTTCCTTCTTTCCACCCTTTTCCACAGCACCAGCAACCCACTGCTCGCCCCTTTGGCTGCCACCTTCCCCACGAAGCGCTTCCCTCTCTGGGGACGGTGCTAGGCTGCAGCTGTCACCTGAATGGGGACTTCTGTCTGTAATGGTTTTGGGGCCTAGGCAGGGACAGTAGTGCTTGATGCTGGCCGCCCAGCCTGATCTGACCGCAAGATAAAAATACTGGGGCTGAAGACACTTTTGGTTTTCTCAGGATCACTGGTTCTGGCGGCTGCGCAACAACCGCGTGCAGGAGGGATATCCCATGCAGATCGAGCAGTTCTGGAAAGGCCTCCCCGCAAAGATCGATGCGGCCTATGAGCGCTCCGATGGAAAATTTGTTTTCTTCAAAGGTACAGTAGGTTTCAGTCCGGTCCTACCAGCCCTGCCTCCCATCACTCCTCTTTATGGCAGGAAGGAGGTGAAGGCAGGAACGCTGCATCCTTGTCCTTTTCCCAGGGGACACTTCATGGAGCTCTAATCCTTAAAATACAGTTCAGTGTGGCCTGGCCTTGCCAGGACAAGCTCTGTAGAAGGCCAATATGGATTAGTGGAAGTTGTCTTCCCTGGGATAACGAGAAAAACCTCCTGTTTCTCCGGGAGCATCAGGCTCCCGCCTGTCTCCTTGAATGTCTTTCAGCAGGGCATTAGGGCCTCTCCCTGTCCATTGTTTCTGGACAGTTGTCTCCTAAAGAGACAAAATGACCAGCTTTATGCTGGGTCCCACATTGGCTCATTGCACCGTGACAGTATCTGAGCAGGATCCTGTGACTGGAGAGCAAGTTGTGAGGGAGAGTGGCTGGAAGGCATCAGCCATGCCCTGTGCAGAACCACACCACCTGCTCTTCTGAGTTGTATGTCTCCAGCTGCAGTCCCTCAGCTCAGTACGCTCTGCTAAAACTTGAGAAGACTCAGGTAAAAGCAACAGAAATGATCAAAAAATATGGGCTGACCCCCTTCAAGGAGCTCCTCAGCCTGAACGAGGGATGACCCAGGCAGGGTGTGAGAAGAGGCTTTGAAATCCTTACTGGCCTGGAAGAGGGGAATGGGAAAGCGCTGTTGAGTCTCTTCCAAAGGGAGAGCTGAGGAGCAGCAGACCAAGTCAGGAAGCTTCAGGTACAAAATGAAAAGGAGGAGCAGCTTTTTCACGTAATACAGTTAAACTTGGAAGTCCTCAACTTGCTGTGATTCATTGTGGCTATTATATATTTTGTATGGATTCAACTACTAATTGGGCAAATGTGTTTGTTGGTTGTGGGGGGGGGGGGGGGGGGGGGGGGGGGGGGGGGGGGGGGGGGGGGGGGGGGGGGGGGGGGGGGGGGG
>JAOTQQ010000005.1:16727112-16749119 GCA_026546715.1 Gallinago undulata
AATTGGGCAAATGTGTTTGTTGTTTGTGCCCCCCCCCCCCCCCCCATTCCTCTCCAGGGGATAAATACTGGGTTTTTAAGGAGGTGACGGCAGAGCCGGGCTACCCCCACAGTCTGGTGGAGCTGGGGAGCTGCCTGCCCCGGGAAGGCATCGACACCGCGCTGCGCTGGGAGCCCGTGGGCAAAACCTACTTCTTCAAAGGCGACAGGTACTGGAGGTACAACGAGGACAAGAGAGCAACGGACCCAGGGTATCCAAAACCCATCACCGTGTGGAGAGGAATCCCTCAGGCTCCACAGGGAGCCTTTATCAGCAAAGAAGGCTGTACGTACCCACAGTCCTTATGCCTCTTAGGGAGTTGGGGTGTTGGATGTGTGGGGTGTTTCCACTATTCCCTGAGACAGGAATCAAATCTTCAAAGTCCTAGAGTCCCCCTGGCCCAGTGAGCACTGACAGTCTGAGATCCTTCTGACCCTCAGCCCGATCCACGTACCTCCTCAGCTGCTAAGCCACAGCATGGTAGTGCCAGCTCTGGGTGAAGGGAAGGAGACGTCTGGTTTTGCTGCCACAATGGTCCCTACCCAAGTTTTCCTGGGCCCTGATCATGAGGAGGCCATAACTTAGATTTTTTCCTCCTCATTTCTTACCTGTAGACCTCAGCATGAGGCTACTCTGTCAGAGGCTCCCGCCTGCCTGAACTTTGAAGTTAACCGTGCCCCAGATAGGGGGTGGACCTCCCAAGGCTCCTTCCAACACATTTCTTTCTCTGATTTGAAGATTTCTTCCTCTTCTTGCTGTTGGGGAAAGAACTAACAGGAGGGCCTGCAATGAAATTCGGGACTGTGGGGTGAGAGGAGGGCTGTGGGGCTAGGCTGGGCTGGAGGACACGTGCAGGAGACCCAATGCTTTCACCTTCTCCTTTTTTTACTTTTTTTTTTTTTTCCTAATCACTTGAGAGTGATTAGAAAAGGAGTCATCTGGGGAGATGAGGGCTACTTCAGACAACATGTAGCATAAACCATCAACCTTTTATTAGCAGCAGGACAAGACTGGTCCTTAAAAAAGGCCAAATCTTCTCAATTCTGTGGCCAGAAGGACTCGCCTTATTCAGTACCTGCTCCCTTAGGCTGGGTGAACAGAAACCTTGTGTGTTTTTCCAGACGCTGTCATCTGCAGATTACTTTAATTGCTTGGTTATGACAAGCCCATATTTACAGATGCTTTAGTAAAAAAATAACTCCTTACAGAAGACTTAGTTGGGTTTCTGTTATTCACAGCTTGTCTCGGCCAAGGGGGACGGTGCTCTGTGGGCAACGCTGCACCCCCAGGCCAGGGTTACGGCTTCTCCTTTAAATCCTGGCTCCAAAACCACTTTCACTCATCAGTGGTTTTGGGGTGTCCTGGATGACCGCGTGTCATTGGCCCAGGCAGCTGCCACCTCTCGCCTTTGGCACATCCTCAGGCGAGCTCGACTTGCCCTGTTGGAAATGGTGTGGTGAGAAATACCCTCTGTTTTGTCTCCTAGTTTATACCTACTTCTACAAAGGGAAGGAGTACTGGAAGTTCGATAACCAGCGGCTGAGCGTGGAGCCGGGCTACCCCCGCTCGATCCTCAAGGACTGGATGGGCTGTAACCAGAAGGATGTGGAACGAAGCAAAGACCGGCGCCTCCCCCACGACGACGTGGATATTATGGTGACAATAAACGATGTGCCTAGCACTGTCAATGCAATCGCAGTTGTCATCCCGTGCATTTTGTCTCTGTGTATCCTTGTCTTGGTATACACGATCTTCCAGTTTAAAAACAAAGAGGTGCAGCAAAACGTTGTGTATTACAAAAGACCTGTCCAGGAGTGGGTATGACACAGCCTGCTGCACAGCTCAACTCATTGCTCTGATGAGGACTATGGACAGAAATAAAAAGGAAAAAAAAAAAAATGCATTCAAAAGCCTACCAAACAAAACTACTTCAGTGACCTACAAGTTTTGGACAGCCTGGGACTGAAAAAAGCAGGAAAACTGGAAAAAAATACCACAGGCAGCCTTGCAGTGTGGAGCCTCTTTCCTTCTCACTGCCTCGGTCGCGTGTCTCGGTGTGCCATCCTCCCTCTGCCACCGCAGAGCCTCCAAGACAGGTTACAGCCCACCTGGGAATCTTCCCTCAGTTCCCTGCACCAGTGCTCCCTGTTAAACCCAGCATTCTCCAGTGTAGCTCAACCACCTCTGAACAGAACCATTTTTTTAATAGCTGTCTCATAAATGAATTAAGATCATGAAATCTATGAACAGGAACGATTCAGTATCGTAAGCAGAAAACATTCTGATGCTGAACCATTCTAAAAGATCTTCTTAGTTTATTACAAGATCCAGGGAATTGCCTGGATACAATTTTCCAATACCTGCTGGTCAGATGTTTTGTACATTCATAACTAATTGACGCTGCCACTCAGCACCGTGCACGAGGAACCACGACGCACTCAGAGAGGTCCTTGAGTGCAGAGCAGAAGCTCGAGAAGCATCAAACCAGACACCATAACGTTACTGGGCAAAAACAAGCCCCAGATTGGGACAAACTGAAGACAAAGTAATTGGGTCTTAAGAAAAAAACAAAAACCACAAAAAACAATAATCATGGGAATACATGCTTTTTTTTTTTTTTTTCGGGAGCCATTCATGAGAGAAATATTTAAAATGTCATATGATGTTGTTTTAAGCTCCCATCAGTGAGAAACGATGAACCGATGGTTACCGATACTCTGAAAAACCTGTATAGCCGTAGACTGTCCCTGGTAAGATGCTGGGAAAAGGTGAATTGTTGTTCCGTGGCATGTGTTAACTAGATTGTGGAATTTGTATGTTGGGTTTCAGGAGAATGGAAATGTTCGTTTGGAGTGAGATCGTCATTTTATTTTGCCGAAATAGTCAAGATACAGTAAGAATTAGGCCTGTTTATAAAACTAAATGCAGTCCCTGTAGATGTTACAAACATCGTATGCCTTTGGAATTCGGGTTTGGGTTTGGTTTTTTTTGGTTTTTGCTCACTTCTTCACAGGCAGATATTTGGCAAGGCCCGAGGGAAGTGCATCACACGTCTCTGACCACATTTGACAGGTGTAAAAAAAAATCGGGTAAAGTCTAGATAAATACCTGGATTTTGGGCTCAGAGCTCTTCACGAGTCTCTGCCTCCAACGGGAGCTTCTGCTCATCCTTCCTACAGCTGTGAAGGGCTGAGGATGTTGGGTCCTACCCACAAACTCGGTCTGGTCTGTTGTTGATGCTGATAGTTCTGCCACGTTAAATAAGAGCAGGAGAAGAGCGTCTGGAGGGCGAGTGGTGAGGCCCAGCCCTGCACAGAAGTGCCATTCACACAAGCACACAAACTGCTTTGCACGCTCACTATGAGGAACAGGTGATTAGCGTTAACCCTCTGCCTATAACCGAATTTCCTCCAGTGCAATTAAGTGCCAGCACACAATTAAATGCACAGAACGTCCAGTTAGTAGAGAAAAAAAATTCACCTTTAAAATGTCAGCTGTGAAAAAAAAACAAAACAAAACCCAAGGGTGACAAACATGCTAAAAATACTCCTAATTGCACTGATGAATGAAGAAGCAGAAAGAGCGTCAGCATTCTGAATTTCTAACTAGTGCTCAAATATTGCTGTGGGGAAGCAGGATAGACAAATAGCTACTTCTTGTGATGCCCACCGGGACTGCGCAACACGTGGTCTCAAACTGTATTTTGTCCTTCATAATTGATTTCTGTAGCCAAGCTGTTTATTGTGTTTAAACATTTAAAAAAAAAAAAAAAGAAAAAAGAAGACTATTACAAACATATTACAAAGTAAGTGAGAAGCTAGTAGATGCAAAACTTTGAATTGTAGTGAAACAATGTGGTAATGTCTCATGATGGGTGAAGGAGTGCAAAGGACCAAATGAAATCGGAGCTACTAATTAGACACCCCCCCACATGCTACTCCGTCCGTTGCTATGTGTACTCTAGATGTGGTAGACCGCACACCACGAGCGCCACAGCCACATGGCACATCCACCTCATCTGTACGCTGCCATCTCGCTGGGACTGTGACAGCCCAAACCTTTGAGCAATTTCCAACAGCCATCATTAAAAAAAAAAAAAAAAAAGAAAAAAATTTACAAGCTGGAGAAATGTCTGGTTTTGTTTGTATTTCTTTTTTTTCCCCCTCCTGCCCAAAGGTGGATTATTTTTATTTTTTTTTGGTCTGTTCCAAGCCCTGCACCGAGTTCCGGGCTGTGCCCAGCTCTGGAGCCCACTGAGCCCTTTCCTCCATAAGGCAAACCCTGTGCTGCCGAAATGCAGCCCCCCCCCCCCCCTCCTGCCCCGCAAAGAACCTCAGTCAACCAGAGAAACAGTTTGGTGCCTTTTCTCACTGCTCTGGAAATGGCCCCTGGTGCAGATGGGACCTGTTGGGGCTTTCCCAGGGGGGGGTAAGATATTTGTGTGGGTGTTTCAGGGGCCAGGGAACGGTGGCTCTGGGGGGGTTGGGGGCAGCAGGTGAGCAGTTGACCCACTCCCTTCCACGGGTACAGCCCCAGGCACCCCACTGCTGTCCCCCTTTTGGTAAGATTAGCACCCCTGGATCCAGGTGCAGACGCCAGGACTGGGGTAAGGGGAGGTTCCCTCCTATCCCTGCTATCCCCAGGGCTCTTTGCCAGGATCCTGGGTCACGCTCCCGAAACCCAGTCCTGGACCAGCAGAGCAGGGACCCGCTTGGCTCCCATCTTCTTGGACTGGTGACCACGTCCCAGTTCTCATCCGAAAATGGGGCACCAGGACATACTGCTCCCAGAGGCAGGGGGGGACAGAGGGGCTTATTCAACCAGAGGCTGCTCCTGGCGTGCTCCCAGCACCACGGCCCGTTGTACAGCCTGGGGGAGCCATGGCAACATGTCACCTTGTCACGAGCCACCCAGGACACACACTGCACTCAGCAGCCTACCTTTGCTTTTGACTGTTTCATCACCAGTAACGTAGGGCCACCTTTCCGGGTAAGTTAGAAACGTGCTGGGATGCACAACGGCTACAGTCAGGACAGAGGTGACCCTCGGCTACAAGAGGGATTAGTTTGGACTTTTTTTGAGTTCACTGCAAGGACTCGGGCTTTTTAAAAATATCTGTGAAGGATCCTGGGACAAGTGTTTGGCCACTGAAGTATTGGGCACTGGTGAGGCCCCACATCGAGGGCTGTGTCAAGTTTTGGGCCCCTCACGACAGGGCAGACATTGAGGTGCTGGAGGGGGTCCAGAGAAGGGCAACGGAGCTGGTGAGGGGTCTGGAGCACAAGTCTTGTGAGGAGCGGCTGAGGGAGATGGGGCTGTTCAGCCTGGAGAAAAGGAGACTGAGGGGAGACCTTCTCGCTCTCTCCAACTCCCTGAAAGGAGGGTGTAGCCAGGGGAGGTCGGTCTCTTCTCCCAAGGAACAGGTGATGGGATAAGAGGAAAGGGCCTCAAGTTGTGACAGAGGAGGTTCAGATTGGATATTAGGAACAATTTTTACATGGAAGAGGTTATGAAGCCTTGGAATGGGCTGCCCAGGGAAGGGGTTGAGGCACCATCCCTGGAGGGATTTAAAAGCCGGGTTGACATAGTGCTTGGTGACATGGTTTAGTGATGGTTTTTATCAGAGTTAAGTTGATGGTTGGGCTCGATGATCTGAAAGGTCCCTTCCAACCCAGACAATTCTATGACTCTAAAGCACACTCCGGCAGCCAAAGCCACACACCCTGCAACTTCCTCACCGAGCTGTGACCTGCAAGATGTTCTTTCCTCCCTCAAAACCTCTGGACAACTCTCCATCCCCTCGCATTCCTCCCGGGGCTTGATTCCCACCTTTCTCGTGGTACCACACTGATTTGTCCAGTGCAGCTGGAATGGGCTGCAGCTCCTCAGATCATTCCTGCAGCCCTTCAGAACACATGCCGCCTTCCTCTGCCCAAGAGCAAAGGCAGCCCATGGCCATTCTGTGTAATGCAGGCCTTTTGTCAGTGATTTTATTAGCAATTTGATTTTTAAGCCTTGAGAACCCGCCGTAGCAACACCCAGCACTGGGGACACACCACTGGATTTTACTGACTATTCTTTTAACGCTTTCTTTTGGCCTGGCCACTGGGAAGTGCCACCTTTGAGGCAAAATGCATTAAAAGGCTTCATCAAGCACTGAGCTCTGAGTGCCTGGAGCTGCGGAATCCCCCTGTCGCTCTGCTGCTGCCGTCACCCTTCGCCTGAGCTGTCCCTTCTCCCTCTTTGGTTCTCACAGTAGTTCTTACCATCCCATCCCCACGGCCCCGCACCACAAGCTCCAGCCCTGCTTGACAGGTTCTCCTGGGAAGGAATCACAGAACCTTCATGGTTGGGAAGGACCTCCGAGATCACTGAGCCCACCCATACAATGGGCAGCAGCAGGAGAACCTCACTCCTCCTCCCCACTGCCTTCCTTTGGAGGTTTCAGTTTGAAGAAGAACCAAAACTTAATGAACAACAAAGGAGATGAACGTTACCCCAAAATATATATTTGCAAAAGAGCTTGGCAACCACTGAGCAAGACTTGCATTTAATCCAAGATAAAGATGCATCAGGGACTGATTTACAGAAAACTGTGCTTTCTTTGGGCTCTCTTTTCCCAACTCACTCCAAACATTGTTTAACTTTTTGACTGAGCCCACGCCTTTGTTAAAATACCTGCCCTCAGGCCAAGAATTTGCTCTTGTGTTGCTCAGAGCTCATCGCTCCAGGTATGAAATTTGGATTCCTAACCACAACATGCTTCAGTTCACGTTCAGCTGCAGTGAATTTACCCTTCTATCAACCCACCCATCAGTCCTCGTCCCTACCAGCATGCACCAGTGCGGGCACCCCCCGGCACTAACCCCCCGCCTCTCCTCAGCAGAGGACAGTAATGCTGAATGTGGGGCTCCCAGAGGAGCTCCCTGTGAAACTCTTGGAAAATCTAACCTTTTACTCTGACTTTTTCCCCCATCCTCTAGCATGCAAAAGGGCTTCCCCCTTCATCCCATGGCATCCCCTCACCCAGGGTCCTTAAAAGCTTTTGGCACAAAAGCCTGCCAAATGCCTTTCAGAAATACAAATAACATCACCAGACCGTACCCCTACCCGTGGGGACTCCTTTAAAGAACCCCACGGTTCTTGTAAGACATGACTTGCCATTAAAACACCAACTTTATGCTCTCTCATGGATCCATATTTCTACTAATTCCATTCTTTATTACAGTTTGTTTCCCTTGTACACAGGCCCATCAGAATGGGCCTTCAGAATTCCCGGGAACCTTGTTTAGAACAGGTATCATGGTTGTCACCTTCCAGTTCCCACACTTCAGTGCAGCTTCCATGAGAGATCCCAAACCACCGTTAGCAACACCCCAATCTCTAATATTGTCTCTGATCCTCTTTGGTGTATCACAACCCCCAGCACCGTACTGGTATCTTTCCTATATAAGGATTTGGATTACACAGAGACTGTTTAGCTCCCAGCAATTTTTAACCCGTGACACACATCAAGATCACCAGTATGAACCAGGAATGCCGCCCATCAACCAGAATGGAAAAACAATGAGTTCCAGAAGTTGCAGATGAAAATTTCAGCCTTACTCATTTCACACTCAACGAATACACACCAACACCAAACAGCAACAGCCCAACTGGGCCATGTACCCCCAACAACAGCCCTGCGAGGCGGCCAAAGGAAAGCAGCTCCTCCCTGTGAATGCTGAGATACGCTAAGGGGAGGAGACCTGGAATCAGCGCCGAGAAAGGTGGTCCAAAATATCAAAGGGGCCACAAACACCAAAAACTGCTAGCCATAGCAGCAAGGAGCCATAAGCTGCTCTTTGCTACGGGTGTCCCCAGAGGCAGGAGGAAGGTGAGCTGTCTGCCCCCGGCTCACGTACCACTCTGGGCAGCCCAGATGGCAGGGCCACCATGATCCTGCGGCAATCTTTATTTAAAAGTTTAAGGAACAACCTTTAATCAACCAAAACCTTCCCTAAACATCCAGAGAGTAAAAAAAAAAAAATATATATATATGGAAGTTTCTTTATTTTCTACATATCCAGAAGCACCAGGGCCAAAAAAAGCTCTGCTCACACCGTCTTCAGGACAGTTCTCTCCCCAAGAGAGCAACGCAGCTGCACGGGAGCAAGAGAGGAGCTTACAGGTGGGAAGCTTTCAGGGTGGGAAGTGGAGGCATTTCTTTCTATACCTTCAGTACCCTTTCCATGGGCAAGCAGAAAAGCAACTGAAATAAGACCAGTGAGGTCTGTTTAGAAGCAAATGACTGTCCTCTACCTGAAAGCAGTTATCTACAGCTCCTTTTCGCCATCACCACCCCCTGACAAGGGGCAGAGCTCTTCACTAGCAAATTCCTAAACCTGTAACACCTGACTGACTGGAGTAACTCATTCAAACTCTGTTAGTTAACCTTTGTCTCCAAAATAACTCCAGATGAGGTGGTTTAATATTTTTTTTTTTTTTAATTTGCTGACTTGGAAGAGTTTCCCAGCATGGGTGGGGAACTGCTGCAGAAGACATTTAAGCCCCTGGACAATAGTAGACGCCTCTAGGCTCTGTCTTGCACATACCTGAGAAGCAGCACATCACCACCACGCATCTCCAAACAGATCCAACACCAGTGCTCCGGGACCCTAAGAAACTCAGAGGTGACCACTTTAAATCACCATCCCTGCGAGAACAGCCACGAGTCAGGGCAGCAGAGCAGGTGGTGGCTTCTGAATGATTCTGTGGCAAGTAAACTACCCTATTTTTGGTGCTGGCCATACAAGGGACTTTAGGAGTGTGGAAAGAGAGGGCAGTGCCACGTATGTGCTGAAACAGGCTGTGTGCAGCAGAACACTGAGGTGTTATTTAAGGCAAAATCACCTCTAGTGGTGGATATCCAAGAGCCAGAAGAGTAAATATCATGGGCTCATTAGAGGGGCTCAGGCAGCATCACAAAACGAAAAAGCACGGCTGAAGAACTGGAAAATGTCAGCAAAGGGATAGAGAGCATTCCTTAATTGTAACTTATGCGTGTTATTTGTCAGGTTTTGTAATAATACTTAGTTTACAAAAGACTACACGAAGTTGGCCTCTTCCTTGGGCCAGGCCCGTGAGCACAACATCAGAGGGGCTGGATGTCCATCATCCAAAGTGCAGCCGGACACTTCACTCCTTGGGAGCTGTCTGGAAAGCAGGAACCAGCACCGCTTATGTCAAGCTACAAAGACAAAAGAAATTTAGCAGACAATTGGCAGGGAGTGCAGAAAGCATTTCAAAACACCAGTATAGTCCGTTCCCAACCTCCAGTTACAAAGGCCCAGTAGAAATTTCCCCTCCTAGAACCTGAGGGTCTATGAAAAGGGGGAAGCAGACCCAGCTGAGAGCCACCCACAGAACAGGCTTGTCACACAGAATGGACATTCAGCCTGGCCTCAGGTCATTATCAAAAGCTCTGAATGAGTTTAATTATGGCTCTCTTACGCTCAGACTTTCAAGCATCGAGCCTTTATACAGGAGCTGCGAAGGGCAGAAAGAAGTCTTTCAAAGGGTTCTTTATTCAAGGAACTCCTTATGCCATAAACCATAAGAATGTTTGCAAGTGGTAACTGAGAACTCAGCCACTAAGTTATGATGGCCCAAGTAGCTCAAGGGCACACCTCCAACACCACAGCAAGAACTCTAAGAGTTGTAAAATCAGATAAAAGCTCAAATGAAGTTTGCCTAGGACACTCATCTATACAAAGTATCGCCACCAGTCCAGGCAGAGAACAAGAAAACTTGCCTCCGATTAAAAGGTAACTTGGATAAAGCCTTTGACAAAAAGGCTTAAAAAAAAAAAAATTAAAGCAGCAGCCCACAAACTCCAAAGTCCTTTTAGCTCCAGAAAGGGTTGTAGCAGGCATCTGAAATTATAATTTTATGGGTTCCAACAATCAAAAGCCAAGATGTCAAGCAAAGTCACTGATATTTTAATTTTTAAATCAAGATTTGTTTAAAAAACTCCATTCATGTCTTAGCCAAGCACTGAACAGCTAGAAAAAAAAACATACCTGAAAGTTGGATATTATTTCTCACAAGAGGTATTATAACTGCAATAAAACCCCTTATGTTTTCATACAAGACAGAGCCGGCTCATCAGCTACAAGGAAATAAACCCTTCTGCAATAAAGTAATTGTTGTCTGTAATTCAACGGAAGGAAAGCGGAAGCCGAAAAAAATAAAATAAAATGAAATAAAATAAGTAAAAAAAAAAGATAAATTGTGAAAATATCTTGTTTTATGGTAAAGTCTTGCCTGTTTTGCTCATGATTATACACAGCCCTGGATCCCCCTTACCTGTCAATCAAAGAATCTCTCATCTTGGTGGCGATGGTACTTGGCTGAGCTTCGTTCAGCTTGAAGATGCTCTCAATGACGGAGAGCTCAGTGCTGGTTGTATCCAGCCCGCAGAAGGCACACCAGTCGTTTACGACCATCCCTGCCGCAATCACCTCGCTCCCACGATTCACTGTGCCAGCCTGGAAAATCCCAAGTGTCAAGAGTTAACAGGGCACTCTGACAGGAACGCGCTTCCTTATCACCAGTCTTCAGTGGAGGGCCTCAACTCACAAACCTGGAATGATTAAAGCTTCAGTCATCAACAAAATGACAAAGATTTTGGATTAAAAGATTAATGGACAGCCTTTAATCTCTGGAGAGAGAATTGTGTGACGTTCAGTGAAATAAAATCTAACAAGTAGGAAGCATAAAGGCCAAAATCCTGAAATTCCCAAATCCAATTGAGCAGGCACAGGCTTTTTTGTTACCCTATTATTTTTTTTTAAAAACACTGCCTTTTAATATACCACAATCTCCTCATCTCCCACTGGGAAAGCTCTACAAATAAAACACTATTTAGGAGCCTATGAGATGTAGAAAAATTAAAACAGAGAACTGGGTGGGAAGGGAGTGGCAAGAGAAAACACAAACCCGCAAATGCCTTACCACAAGTGGGACCTGGAGCAATGAAGACAGTTCATCCTGATCATCAATTGAAGTTTTGGGGTGCACAATTCCTCCTTGGTTACTAAAAACACAGTAACTTCCTACCAGCACCTGATCTGCTACCGTTTGTCTGAAAACCTCAACCTTCAGGACATCTGCCAAGATTTCTTCCGTCTCCTGCAAACACAAAGAGAGAATGAAGTCATCAGAAAAGCGGTATTGCAGAATTTAAAGTCAAGCTACCACTGCCAGCAGCCACCAACTGGGATGCTCCCCCTTGGAAGCTTGCCCACGCTGGCACAACCCACGCTGGCAGTTCAGTCTTTACAGAACTCTTATCCCACTGGTATAAAACACTTAATTTTGTCCCAGATCACTTTGTCATATCCTTCTGTATAACCCTAAGAACTTCCTTTTCCTACAGGTTTTCACTGTGAAATATTTTGATTCCTCCCTCTCTGACCATCTTACCTTACTTTTTACACTTATTTAAAAGATAACATGCTGCAAAGACCGTTACCTCCTCCTCCCCATCCCCTTTTGTCCCCCCTTTGCACACCTAACACCGAGTCCCATTCCTTCATCACCTTCACCACAAACTGAAAGCAAACACTCTAAGGACCTTCCCTGCCCGAGTCATACCACTCGTCTCTCTCCAACGCTATTAAGATATGAATCCTCAAACAAAGTAGCAGCAACTTTATCTCCTCTGCCTTTCCCCTCTCTGTCAACATGCACATCACCACATCCACAGCCTCTATCAGCTACTACAAATGTCACCCAGCTCAGCAGGACCTATCTTGATATTGCTCTCTTGAGAAGAATCACAGAACTGTAGGGGTTGGAAGGGACCTCTGGAGATCATCTCATCCAACCCCCTGCCAGAGCAGGGTCACCAAGAGCAGGCTGCACAAGAATGTGTCCATGAGTCCACGCTCTGGAATATTTCCAGGGAAGGAGACACCCGCTGTGGGGTGCCTGTTCCAGGGCTCTGCCACCCTCACAGGAAAGAAGTTTTTCCTCATGTCCAGGTGGAATTTCCTGTGTTTCAGTTTGTGCCTGTTGCCCCTTGTCCTGTCACCAGGCACCACTGAGAAGAGTGTGGCCCCGTCCTCTTCCACCTGTCCTTTAGATATTGCTCAGCATCGATGAGAGCCCCTCTCAGTCTGCTCTTCTCCACCTGAACAGCCACAGGGCTCTCAGCCTTTCCTCAGCAGAGAGATGCTCCAAACCCTCATCATCTTCACAGCCCCCCACTGGACTCTCTCTCCAGTAGATCCCTGTCCTTCTTGAACTGGGGAGCCCAGAACTGGACACGGTACTCCAGATGGAGCCTCACCAGGGCAGAGTAGAGGGGGAGGATGACCTCCCTCAACCTGCTGGCCATGCTCTTTTTAATGGCCCCCAGGAGACCATTGACCTTCTTGGCCACAAGGGCATGTTACTGGCTCATGGGCATCCTTGAGCATCCAGGACTCCCAGGTTTCTTTACTCAGAGCTGCTCTCCAGCAGGTCACCCCCAACCTGTCCTGGTGCTCAGGGTTATTCCTCCGCAGGTGCAGCACCCTCCACTTGCCCTTGCTGAATGGCATCAGGTTCCTCTCTGCCCAACTCTCCAGCCTGTCCATGTCTTGCTGTGTGGTGGCACAGCCTTCTGGGCTATCAGATCCATCAAGCATGATTTCCCCTTGGTGAATCCATGCTGATCACTCCTGATAACCTAAGAAAGGCAAGATGAAGCAGCCCAGCCTCCTCTGTGACACTAGCTCAGCTGCAAGCATAGGTCTTCTGATCCCCACGCTACGTACAGCAACCCGCAACAGCTACAAACCCAAACTGCAGCTCAGCGATCATTTCACACGCACCCACTATGAATTTAAAAGTAGAGCCACGTACCCTGTCCAGATCGGGATGAACAAGAGCTACATAGTCATTGCAGGTCGTGACATTGCCCAGTGCTGAGAGACGTTCTTCTACTCGTTGAATTCGTACAGAATCTGGAAGACTATTGCGGATGTGCTGGAGCTCTTGGTCTGTGGTACTGCTTGGGACCAACAGCCCATGTCTGTTTCCTAAAATGATCAATTAAAAAAAAAAAAAAAAAGGAAAACAGAACATTTCCACAGGGCTTCCTACTTTGCTGATGTTCATCCAATGGTTTCAGTTGCCCTTGCCCTCTCTTCTCCTCCCAAGCCCAGAATTCAGCCCCTGAGAAATAAGGTTCCTATTTAAGAATAACACACAACCACAGGTAAGGGAAAAACCAGGACAAAGCACAGACTTATCTCAGAGTAGAAACACATGAATGCCACCGTCTTTAATCACTTCTCTTTATCAACAGAACCAAAGGCAGCCCGAGATCCTCAATGAAACGCTCTGATAAGGAATTTCCCCTGTAGATGCCAATTGCCCCACAAAAGGTACAGATGCTGCTTGTTTGTGTGGCAAAGCAGTACGACAGGATGGCCAAACACATTCTTTCCCCAGGAACAAATCTCAAGCCTGAAGTTCATCTGACTGACTGGGGTCTTCCTGGCCAAAGTCAGATGAAAGACTCTTCCTTGACTTCCACGCTTGTTAATGCCTCCCCCCTCCCTTGGCTCTGTCCCTCCACTGCTAGCACTGGAACATTAACCTTAAGAAAAGTGAAACTTTTCCCGGTTTACCAGAAAGCAGAGTTACACACATCTTTAGCCCATCTTTAAGCCCTACAAGTCCCACTCTCCGCACTACCCCAGCTCTTTGTTACTGGGTGGGTTTTAGTTTTTCCATTTTCACTCCCTCCTTTTCACACACTTGAAGCATTAAAATAGAAACTGTGAGGATGGGGGTGCTGCCCGTCGGACACCCTCCCCCGCCACAGTTAAAGCCCCGCTATGTTCCAGGGCGCACCAATCGAACACGGAACCGCCCTCCCATTTTCCACCGGAGCCCCCTCCCACGGCTCCTCTTCCCTCAGGCCCGGGCGGGCCGCGTCCCGGGGAGAAAGGCCGCCCGCCACCTACCCACACACATTCTGCCGATGATCCGACAGCCAGCGATGGAAGCGTGCACCACCGGGATGGTCCCGAACAGCTCCCCCTCGAAGACGCTGCAAGGAGAAAGCGCCGTTAGGGTATGGCCGCAGGGCTCGCCGAGTCGGCGGCGGAGCGGAACCGGGCCGGGCCGAGCCGAGCCGAGCCCTCGGGGCTCCCTCACCTGTAGAAGTTCTCGGAGCCGCCGATGGCTACGAGGCAGTAGGCGTTGGTGAGCTTAGCGAAGCAGCCCAACTCGTTGTTGTTCTCGAAGCTGGCGCGGACAGCCATGACCAGGACGGGCCAGGGGACCGCAGCCGCAGCCTCTGCCGGACGCACGCGGCGCCACCACTTCCGCTTCCGGCGGGCGGAAGGCGCGGGGCAGAGCGGCCCCGGCGGTGACAGCGCCCCCAGCGGCCCGGAGGTGCGGCCGCCCCGGCCGCCATGGTGTGGAACCCCCCGGCAGGATTCTGCCCCGACGGCGGCCCCGGGGCACCCCAGCCTCCGCCAGGCCGCCCCGCGCCCGGCGACACCAACACGGGCTGAGGCCACCCGTGTGCCCGCACAGGCCACCCACAGCTGAAGGTGCCACCACGGGCCCAGGCGCGCCATTGCTGTCTGCGTGCCCACCGAGGGCCACCATCACCACGGTCCTTGTCCAGATGGCCCCATGTGCAGCCACACCATCCCTTTGGCAGGCATGACCTTCGTGCCAACACCGTCTGTTCACAGTGTCACCCGCCTGCAGATGTGTCACCCGCCTGCAGATGTGTCACCCGCCTGCAGACGTGCCTCCCAGGAGCCAGATGCCACCCGAGTGCCTCAGCATGTCACTCCTGGGTAGGGACCACCTATGTCTAGGCATGACCTGTGCCAGCTGCCACCCGTGTTCAGATATCACCCACTCCTGTGCAGACACCACCCATTGGTGATCCCCCCTGTGTGCAGACACCATCCATGTGCACACACCACCCATTGGTGATCCCACGCTTGTGTGCAGACACCATTCACGTGATGATTCCACCTATGTGGTGATCCCACCCATATGCAGACACCATCGATGGGGGGTTGGACTAGATGATCTCCAGAGATCCCTTCCAACCCGATATGATTCTATGATTCTATGTGCAGATAACCACCCACACGATGATCCCACCTGTGTGCAGACACCATCCATATACAGATATGACCCATGTAGTGATCCCACACCCGCTCAGACACCATCCATGTGGTGATTCCACCCATGGGATGATCCCACCCATGTGCAGACATCATCCATGTGCAGATAACCACCCACATGGTGATCCCACCTGTGTGCAGAGACCAGCTGTGTGCCGTTCCCACCCATACGGTGATTCCACCCATGTGCAGACACCACTGACATGCCAACATCAGCTGTGTGAAAATGCCAACCACGTGCCCAGGCATGCCACTCGTATCACTGGCATGGCACAGCTCAGCACAGAGGTGCCCTGGCTGAACTCGGGGTGCTCATCCACAAGGGACCCAACACAGCTCTGTCCAGCAAAACTGCTCCTTTATTTCTAACGATGTTACCCTGACTTTGACCATTTCATTTCCAGCAGGTGGATACACAGCGAGGAATTGCCCAGTACAAAGAGAACCTGGGCTCACCCTGAAGACCTCAGTGCCTGAACAGTTTCCAGCTGCAGCAATGGCGCTGCTGTAACTTTGGGGGGAAATGTTCTTTGGGAAGGAAAACTTCTTTCCCAAATGGTTAAAAAGAACCTGGAAGTATGGCTTATGTTTATGTCATTTTCTCTCTCCTGCCACAATTCCTTGCCATAAGGGCAATGGAGCCGGTGAGGGGTCTGGAGCACAAGTCTTGTGAGGAGCGGCTGAGGGAGCTGGGGGTGTTGAGCCTGGAGAAAAGGAGGCTGAGGGGAGACCTTCTCGCTTTCTGCAACTCCCTGAAAGGAGGGTGTAGCTGGGGGAGGGGTTGTCAGTCTCTTCTCCCAAGGAACAGGCGATGGGACAAGAGGAAATGGCCTCAAGTTGCGCCAGGGGAGGTTCAGATTGGAGATTAGGAAAAATGTTTACACTGAAAGGGTTCTGAAACCTTGGACTGGACTGCCCAGGGAAGGGGTTGAAGCACGGGTTGACATAGTGCTTAGAGACATGGTTTAGTGATGGTTTTTAACAGAGTTAGGTTGATGATCTTAAAGGTCCCTTCCAACCTAGACAATTCTATGATTCATCCCTAAAGTTCCACCCTGGGGACCTCTGTCCCTTCCCTGTGCCGATGCCATGGTCCTGAAGCAGACTGAGGCTCAGCTTCTGTGTTTGCCTTCATGGCAAACGAGTGCTCAGATGACATTGGTTCTCTGAGAACCAAACACTTCTCAGATGACGTGGTTCTGAGTGGAAACAACATCTAAGTATTACAGATAGGCCAGAATGAGAATGGTATTGTTGAAGATCTTTGTCATTCATGACAAATTGTTGCGAGAACTGTTTCTCCGGACTGAGGATAAAGACATCTTTTTAAAGAAGAGCATCAGCTGATCTAAACCCAGATAAAATTCACAGTACCACATTACATTCATCAGCAGGAACAGTCAGAAAGACAATGGGTACCACCACCGCAGACAGGAAGAGCAGTACAAGCAAACCTCACACCTCAAGGGTTTCTTTCACAACGAAGTGAACTTCCAGGAATTTTCCAGCCAGAGATTAATTCCTGCTGTGACCCTGCTTTCTTGTGTAAGTTTCTCATTGGGCTCTCAAATCGGGGTACTTCAGATCCTGGGGTCCATACAACCCCTTCTTCAGGTGCAATCCAACTAAGACGCTGCTTGTTGGAAGTCTTCCATCCAAGTTGGTGTTCTAGAACTCATTTATTCATGTGGGTAATCTAATTAAAGCCAGTGGAAAAGCAGAATGATTTAATTTTTAGCACCTTTTAGAGTTGTGGGGGCTTGCAGTACAGCAAACTTCGGGGAGAACAGGAACATGCTGGAAACGCTGCGGTGAGTAATGGTAATTGTGATGAATGTATTTCAGCTGCTATAAATACACAACTTACTTGAAAAGATCTGCGAGGGAAGGTAATAAACAGGAAATCGGAGGAATTATTATCTTTTTAACATCCTCCAGAGTGGTTATTTGTGAAAGATGTTCTTGTTGTGTTCCACTTCTATTAAAAAACGTATGTAGGGAGGCTGCTGAGCATCACGTTCTCTGCAGCAGTTTGTGCCAAGGGTTTTTTTTTGTTTGGTTTGGGGCACTGGGTACAAACTACCCTATGGTTGGGGGAAAATACAGACAGATTGCGCTATAAAATGGTTGGGTACAAGCAGAAAGAGAGGACTTCTGTTCCTCTGTCACCATTAATTTACACAGCCTGCTAGAATTATTTTCTTTTTCTCTAATATTTTCTTCTGATTGTCGCCTTATTCAAATTTAAATTAAAAAAAATAAGGATGGCTGGAAGTTCCCACCTTTAACTTAAGTGCTGTAGGTTGCTGTCAGCTTCCATCGTGGCGACACGGGCCACGGCGCTTCTGCCACTAGGAGCCTGTGGGCAGAAAGGTTTGAGAATGAAGCTCCGGAGATACATGGCTCATAAATCTGAGGGACTCAGAGTTCTGATTTGCACTTTAATTAAAGCACGTATCATACATATATTAAAATTCCAACGCTTAACTAATATAAAGGTCAATGGAATGCGTAAGCTCCTCTCTTCCTACATTTTTAATTTCCACATTTTTGGTTTGCGCAGGCAAACGTGCGTACAGAGCAATCGGGAAACTTAATCCAACAGTTTATAAGGGAAGCCATAGTGATGTGTCTTAATCTAAATTCAAATTACTTTCTTCTGGGGAAGAAAATTATAGCTGTCAAAACCATCGCTGTACTAACTATAAGTTTATCACTTTTATAACTTAATCTCTGGGGAAATGAGATTGTGGAGCCTGTTTCTGATTCTTAGGGTCTAGCCACCAAACAATAAAAAATGCCTTGATTCATAACCTGTTACACTCGATTAAAAAAAAAAAAAAAGGAGTCTAGAGATTTATAAATAACAGCGACATTGACATAGCTTCATTTGCAAAGAAATTACATCCATAGCTCTGCATTAATCTGTAAATGCTTATGAATGAGAACTTATTTATAAATGTTAGGAAAAAATATCTGGAAGATTTACAAGTGAGATATGATTTATCTCGGGGAGTTTATAATTTCAATTATATACAATTAATACCAGTCATAATTTAAGACTTCTGGTTCATGGAATGCTGTGCATATTGATCAGTTCTCTCTTATTTTTCAGTTAATCATTAAGAGTGTTGTGCTTTGAATAGTTTTTTTTTAAGGACTGCAAGTTTTCATCATGTGATAGCAAGCAATGGCATAGACCTTCTTTATATGGTAGAGATAACACTCGGCTCCTAATTAGCAAAGTACAGAATTCAGGATTTGCAGTGGCAGAATATTAATGTGATAGCTAAAAACCTTGGTAGCGAAGGTGAAGATGCAAGTTGATAACTGTAGATGTTGCCTACATCTACCTGGTACCTTTTTTTGGGACGGTACCAATAGCAGTATACAATAGCAGGAGCAATAGGAGCGGTGGGCAGCGTTGTCCTCGCAGTATCTGCCCGGCTCAGGGCACTGGGTGTCTCTGGTGGAGGGAGGTTGTGCTCAGAGGGGACAACAAGGGGAGGACACCGTCCCACCCCACCTCTCAATATTGCACATCACCAGACTGCTGGGACAGGGTGGTTTCTCACCCCCATTAGATCAAGATACCTGGATGCTGCAGCTCCAAAGGCTTGTTTCCTGCCATAGGGATGGCCAAGGAACAGAGGGTTTTCTGTGGAAACCACCTTTACTCATGAAATCTTAGGATCCAGAGGCCGCCACTGCCACAAGGCTGCAGCTGCTGTGCTGGCTCTGCATTCCCTGGGGAACCGGGTTATATTTGCAGACAAATTTAGTTCTGTTTGTTTTAAACCCAGTTTCCTATTCCAGCATCTTTGACCTCATGTCTACCTAAATCCTGAATTTGAAATAGGAGGAGGGATGTCCACATGGGAGTATTTTAGCAATCTCTGGGAAGCTTGGACAACAATATGAGAGTATAGGGGTTTCTTTTAAAAGAACTATAAATGTGGAACTATAAATAATTACCATGTCTATGAACGCTTCGGGGCTGGGATCAGAGGAGAAGGCTGTCCTCTAGGCCCAGAAAGTCTTCAGTACAAGACAAGTACCAACAATCCAAGTTTTCCCAGTTCGACAATGTCCCTCAGTTCTCCCAATGTCAAATCACTCGATGCATTGCTAAAAATACTTTCCTTCTGCACAAAAGCAGCCCACATGAAAGGCCGGCATTCTTTGAAGAGGAGAGCATGGTGGCTGTCGGCGCTGATTGAGCACCCCCCAGAAGTGTTCCACAGATAGCTGCCTGGGTGTGGGAATGGATTAGCTCTGGCTACGCTCACGCTCTCTTTGTAATTCCCCCTGTTAGGAACATATAGGCATTAGGAAAAAAAAAGGGGGGGGGAGGGTTGCCATGGGTATGCTCGCCACAAGCTAATTTTATCTTGGAAGCATGACACCAGGAAATGGTGACTTCTAGATTTGCTTTTGAGGTCTATTTTGGTTGGATTTGGTTGGATCTTGGTTGGACTAGATGATCTTAAAAGGTCCCTTCCAACCTAGGTGATTCTGTGATTCTGTGATTTTGATCAAGAATATAAAAAGTTATGCTCATCTCATTAGGGAACTAGAGCCACGTGTGCGCCAGGGGAATAATCGAAGGTGCTGTTACCTACTTGGGTAGCTCATTTAGGACAAAAGTAAAACTTGACAAATAAATGGATCGTTCAAACGGTGCCAGTTGATGTCTGCCTTTGCACGGTGTTTGATCTGAGGCTAATGCAGGTCTGAATGGAGCAGCATTTAACCTCGGGGACCTTCCATTTTTCACGTGCAGTGAAGACCCTCTGCTCTTTGGCACAGCACCGGACCATCGGCCGGCGTGCAACGGTGTGACAGGCTGTCCCTCCCTGAAGGGGCTGGAGAATGGGTTATGACAGGACGCAGTGAGTGGATGAGACAGATGGGAAGAGGAACCGAGGAGGATGAAGCAGGGGAACGGAGCAAGCGGTGCTGCAGTTGCTGGTGGTCTCAGACAGCGTTTTTCCAAAGGCATCATCTCGCCAGGATGCTGCGGCAGTGCTGCTGGGAGGGTGATGGAGTTTGGAAGCTTCAAACAACAACAAACTGGATGTTTCAAACAACTGAAAGGTCCTGGATGGATGGGTTAAATTCTCCTGAAATTTGTGTTGAAGATTTTTGGTTTGCTTTGGGTTTTTTTCCCCCCACTATTTTTGGAAAGGCAAATAAGCCACACAAAACGGCAAATACTTGAAGGTGCCTTAACTTGACCACAGTGTAAATTCGTATATTTTTTTTGAAGGCAGGCCAGAGTTGGGATAGAAGGACAAAGAGAGACAGATTGAAGTAGACTGGAGCCAAATGCAGCTAAGGGGAGAGTCAAACTAATTTGCAAAAACCCAAGTCATTTTATGACACGAACAAGAGAGATCAGTGCTGGACACTGCGACAGGGTTCCTTCATGGCAATGCCAACAGAACTGAGAGATTTGGTTCAGCAAATCACTTCCACGTGAGCCAGTCTCGGCAGTCCGTGGTTCAACTGATGACTATTTGCTTCTTTAAACATTTAGATGAGTTGGTCTTTATGCTTTTATTCTCGCTGTCTCTATTTAGTGACGCTTTCAAAACCCAGTATTAAATGACTTCGTAATTTTGTCCTGAGTGTCTGCTGAGGACGGTTACCTCTGCAGAAATTTGCGGTGCTGTCGTTATTCCTAAATCTTTGAAATATTCCTAATCCTTGAATTCTAGAATTTTGGTTTGGCTTGTTCCTACTGATTCCAGGTGGTGACTTGCTGTCTTGATGAAGTTTTCCGGCATCTTCCCCCAGCAGCCCATGGCCGCAGTGGTGTCACAGGAGGAATTACCGGCATGACGACCCCCTAAAGCAGAAGCCTGAGCGGGGGGGATTAAACTGTCCGTGTCTAATCCCAGACCTTTCCCACCTGCACTCCGGTTAGCAGGGCCCTGAATCACACAGCTCCCATCGCAGGCAGTCCTGAAACCAAAAAAAAAAAAATCACTTCCAAATCTCTAGCCAGGTTCTTAGCCAAACGAGGACGAGCCCTTGGTAGCCGAGATGCTGAACATGCTGAAATCCAGCTGTGTTGCTGAGGGGTTTTATTTCTTCTTTAAAGATCCTTTCAAAAAACATTGATGAATTAAAATGCTTTTGAGAGCACAGAAAAAAAAAAAAAACGCATTTACATCTCGTACTTCTGTCTCTCTCACACAAAAGAAACCGCAGCTAAAACCCCTCTGCTGGTGATGGATGTATACGAATGAGAAGTGAAAGTTTGTTTTATTCTTAACAGCCCAGTGCCACAGTCAGAGTTCCAGCCTCTTAATCCATCAATGCCAGGGGGTGTCTCGGTCACTAAGCGCCACAGTTAGCCCCGCGCTACCCTATTGCTCCCGTTCCTGCTCCTGCTGCTAAACGGGCTCCGCTTCAGAATTTCTTTCCTCCGAAGACAGGCTGGGAGTGTGTGAAAAAACGTTTTGCTGAAAATACTTGCTGGGCTTTGCGACATCCAGATGTCTTCTGTCTTCTCAGCTGGCTTTGGCGGGCAGATGGCTCGAAGTGAAACTTTGTGCGGGGCCAGGGAGGGCACCATCAATAAGGTTGAAAGGCACGACATCAATGAAGGGAATCATAGAATCATATGGGGTTGGAAGGGACCTCTGGAGATCGTCTACTCCAACCCCCCTGCCGGAGCGAGTCTACCTAGAACACATTGCACAGGAACTTGTCCAGGTGGGTTTGGAATGTCTCCAGAGAAGGAGACTCCACCACCTCTCTGGGCAGCCTCTG
>JAOTQQ010000005.1:16749219-16760743 GCA_026546715.1 Gallinago undulata
CTTGGAATGGGCTGCCCAGGGAAGGGGTTGAGGCACCATCCCTGGAGGGATTTAAAAGCTGGGTTGACATAGTGCTTGGTGACATGGTTTAGTGATGGTTTTTATCAGAGATGGGTTGATGGATGGACTCGATGATCTGAAAGGTCCCTTCCAACCCAGACGATTCTATGATATTGTAATTGAAAATTTGAACTGTACTTGCTAATCTCACCTGAATCAGTCATCTGCATATATTAGAAACAGCACGGACACCTTTTAATAGGAACCAGACTAATTTGCCACCCGTATTTTGATGTCAAGCCCCAGGTATGACGACTGGTGGGGAAAAGCAGCCACTTGAAAATAAGACCAAAGGACATCTCGAGGCCCAGGTCAGAGCTCGAACCGACTGTGTATATGTTTAGATTTTAACTTGTTGTACTTGGTGATCAGGTCCAGCTTACTGTGCCCGAGAGTCATTCTTTTCTCAGCCCCGTACGCACTGTTCTTTTCCATCAGCACGTCCTCAGTGAGTTTGTCATAGCAAGGAACTACAGGCTTTTTATCTCGTTTCAGCTGGCTGTATGGGGGCAGCAGGTCCAGCTTCCCTTGTCCAGCACTCGGTCTTTTTTCCATCCCATAAAAACTGTTGTCATTTTCCGTGGTTGGTTCCCTGGAGTTAGCACCAGGCCCTTTCTGCTTCATGCTCATCCCGTTGCTACTGTCACCATCGGAAAGGGACTGCAACGTCTGCTCCTGGGGGGAGCACTGGCTGCTGTTCACCTGATTGTCCCCTTGATAACTAGGTTTATTGGAGCTCAGGGCAGGGGAAGGCTCCGGCTGCAAGAATGTCCTTGCTGTCATGAAAACTGGTTTGTGATACAAGGCTGGGGTGGGTTTATTGTTTTGTGAGTCTGGTGGTTCTCCTTGCTGCTTAGGGCAAGCCAGCTTCAGAGATGTGTCTTCCTTCCCCTTCTTATTTCCAGAATCAGAGCTTGAATCTTGCTTTTCCTGGTGTACATTGCAGCTGGAGTTTTTTAGGAAGGGAGACATTTTTATGCTTCTGATGCTTAAGTTCGAGAGGCTGCTGGAGGGACTCAAGGTTTCAGCATCATTCACCTGCGGGAGTTTTAAAAGGGAGTTGGCAACTTTAGATGTATTCTGAGAAGAGGGGCACGTTCCAGGATCTGGCACACAGAAGCTGGTCACTGCACGGGACTCTGCGTACAAGTACCGGAATTCCTTGTCAAACTCGGCAACAATTTGACCACGAAAGTGGGTCACCAGGCTGGTGTGGACTTGGCTACAAAGCCAGGTGAAACTGTGAAAAAAAGGAAAAAAAAAACACGTGCAACATTAGTTCACAGAGTTCCAAGTTACCTAGCAATGATTTTAACATTCCAGTGATGTATTGCTACCCAGTTTATGTCATTAAAACTTTCTCTAAAGTAAGCAAGTCTGAGATTGCTTGAATGTACTCATTCCATCAATACAAAAGAACAACCTTAAAATGGTCATTTAACATCAGCATGCAGCTGTTATGGTCCATAGTGTTGTTTCAAAGAAAGCAGTATGCTCACTCTCAGCACACACACACCCCAAAAAGCAACATACAACGAAAAGATCAGTACTCCTCAGCTTAATACCAAAACAGGTGAATTCAACCAGAATGAAGATGTAGTAAAAGAGTGAAAAACTTTTGTGGGTGGCATGAAAAGTATTCAGAAATTCCATACTGGAGGCTCAAAGTAAATGGATACAACTTCACAGAGAGAAATGAGGAGAAAAAAAAAAAAAAACCACCAGAAAATAGGTGGGATAGGAAATGACAGAAGAGACACTCTTAAGACCAGAAAGCCCAACGATCAAAAAGGTTGGGTCACACATTGCAAAAGGCACATGAAATAATATTGAGCGCTCTGTGGGACTAGCACACGGTCTGTGGGCCATAGCAGTGCTCAGGTAACTCCTCTGCATCAGTGTTTGCTGCACAGGAGCTCGGGATGATTGCTGCCCTGAACCCACCTTCATACAGAGCATAAGAGAGGATCAGTCTCCAGTTGAAATCTCTGTAGAAGAGATTAGAAAACACATCAACAAAGCACAGAGTAACAAGTTGGCAGGACCAGGTTATATCAACCCAAGAGCGCCAAAAGAACACAAGGATGAAATAGCTCCACTACTAACCAGGATTTCTTATCTCTCACTTGAAAGTGCCTTGGTTATCAGAAGAGTGAAATGTTGCTAATGTGATATAATTTTTGTAATGTTCCAGACCATTAAGCCTCATAACTGCACAGCACAAATTAGTAGAGACTCTTCTAAAGAATATAAATAATGCCCATGTAGGTAAATATGATATCATAGGAAAGGTGGCTTTTGCAAAGGAAAGTTATCTCTCACAAAGCTGTGAGAGTTCTTTGAAGAAATCCAAGAGTCCAGACGGGAGATTTCATGTAGTCTGTGTTGCCATCATCACAGGCGTCTATCCCGGGGGTGCTGCTGTTCCCGTCCACCTTCCCACCACAGCTATTACCCGTCCACACAAGAGTGATGCATCTGCAGACATACCCCGACTCAGGACCTGCTCCACTCACACACATACTTGTGTGCACTTGAACTCCTCAAACCCATGAATGTGCTGTGAGGGTTGAGCACCCCCTCCTCTGGGGGCTGGCACCCCTCGCACTGAGATCATTGTCCCCATGTCCTGGGTTGAGCCACTCAGGACTAATTTATCTTCTAATGCTTGGGAAAGCTGCACTTCTAGAAGCCTCTAGTGTCTGAATTTGGGAAATTCTTTCCATCATAGCCAGCTGGGCTCCGTGGGATTCAAGGTCTAGGTGTTTTCAAGCCTCTCCAGAGCAGGAATGAGGAGGAGCGAGACCCAGGCACTTGACCCAGGCTGCCAACAGGATTGTTTCCTACCATGAACGTCACATTCAATATAAATTAGAAGGTTTGCTGAGGAGTGCTGTCTATCCCTTGATGGTGGTGGGGCCAGAGAAGTCCTTGCCCCGGTGCTGGAGCCCTGAACCCTTCCCTTCCTCCCGAAGCTGCAGCGCTGGCAGGGTCCCCCATTTGCTGTCCCTGCTGGGAGTGCACAGCTTCTGCTGGGGACTGGGCTGGGGATGGTCCTTGGGTATCTTATATTGGTATTGGGATCAGTAGTTATGCTTTAGTGTTATTCATGTTTATTATATAGTCTTCTCCTATTAAATCATTTTATATTTCAACCCTCCAGTTTCCTTGTTTTTCCCCAATTCCCCTTCCTGGGTGGGGAGGGGTCAACAGGTAAAAGACTAATTGTCTAAACGACAATAAATTGTTAGAGTTTTCTCAAACACCCATGAACTGAGAGAGGACCCTGCTCAGCCAGGTGGAGGATGTTGCCTGCCATCCCTGTTCACCCAGCCTGGCACTGCTGCTGCCAGCAGACCTAGAAACAGAGCTGTGCCAGCGGTCAGGTTTGCCCTCCTCATTCTGGCCAGGAGGTCCCATGTCTACCAGGAACATCACCACAGCTACCCATCCAGGCCTCCGGCCTCACCTTACCAGGAGGCAAACAACAGGTCTTGCTTAGATTTTTCCTTCCCACTCCAGACAAAGTGACTTCCACCTTCTGTCTTCCCTCAGCACCCTCTGACCCAAGCACTCTTGGCAGAAACTCCCGAGATAGATACACCTGGCCATCTCCACACATGGACCGTCCTTTCCCCTGTGAGGGGAGCAGCCTCAGACCCAGCCATATGGTCCCCTGGCCTTATGACCTGTCCAGGGAAGGGCAACAGAGCTGGTGAGGGGTCTGGAGCACAAGTCTTGTGAGGAGAGGCTGAGGGAGCTGGGGGTGTTGAGCCTGGAGAAAAGGAGGCTGAGGGGAGACCTTCTCGCTCTCTCCAACTCCCTGAAAGGAGGGTGTAGCCAGGGGGGGTCGGTCTCTTCTCCCAAGGAACAGGTGATGGGACAAGAAGAAATGGTCTCAAGTTGCATCAGGTGGGGTTTAGGTGGATATTAGGAACAATTTCTTCACCAAAAGGGTTATCAAGCATTGGATTAGGCTGCCCAGAGAAGTGGTGGAGTCACCATCCCTGGAGGGATTTAAAAGCTGGGCAGATATGGTGCTGAGGGACATGGGTTAGTGGTGGTTTTGGCAGTCTTAGGCTGATGGTTGGACTTGATGATCTGAAAGGTTGTTTCCAACCTGGACAATTCTATGATCCTATGACTGATGCTCCTTCCTGTTCCTTTCCCAGTCCAGGCATTTCTGTGTCCCAGTTTCCCGTGCCAATCCAATGGGGACCTGCGCACTCTGTGTCACCACAGGACCTGGAAGGAATCATCCAAGTCCCCCCAGTGGCACAGCCACCCTCCTTGCCATAGTACAGGATGATGTGGCCTTGCCTGCCATGGCTATTCCCATCACTACGAACAGATAAAGGTCTTTTCCTCCATGAATGGCATGGAGGAAATAGCCAGGGAATGATCATTTTTGGTCTCTTCTGGTACAAAAAATGAGGCACTGGATTCAGTTAACATGCTACAAAGTCAATACAGAAAAGAAGAGGTCCTTCCTTGGACAACACAACACACAGGCAAGCTGTGGAGCTCCTCACTGCAGGGCACTGCGGATGCTGAAAGTTCATGTGAATTTCTAAAAATGGAAGATTCTCCTGCCCTTATTTTCCCCATAACAAACTGCTGCACACAGACATCCTGTATACAGCTCCGAATCACCCTGTGGCACAAGTGACAGGAGCCTGGGAAAGGATGGCTGTAGGACAGGATCCCTTCCTTGCCTTGCTCTGAGATCCTCCCAGAATAGGAAACCTCCAGGAACCCGTGCAGCTCTGTCCTCGGCCAGGAGATGGAGATGCAGCACCACTCCGGGGGTGGGGGACACCGTGTCCCACCGTGGTGTCTACCTTGTGGCAGGCACCAGTGGCGAGAGCACCCTGTGGCATTTTGACCAAGGTCAAGGTCTCAGCAGCGTTTCCTAGGGCAGGATTAGTTGTGAGCCCCTCCGTAAAGCCGTGATACAGTCTCAGGTCACAGGGCCCTTTCTGTGGCTGTGTTCTACAGGTGGCTCCCAGTTCTTCACACTCGGCTTCTCTGCTTCAGCTATTTCCGACTGATGAGATACCAATTTGCAGCAAAGGGTTTTTTTGCTTCTTTCACTAGTTTCTCTTACCCGTCCTTATTGCTTTTCTGTCACTCTGGCTGCCAAAGGCATTCTTTTCTTTGTGTATGCCAATACAAACTAACCTGTGTCATTTTTGCTTATTGCTAAATGTAGACACTGCATAGCACTCATTACTAGACCTTTAATTTCAAGTGACATTTTCTTTGATAAGATGACAATAATCTGACTTTATTGTAGTAAGCTCTTTTTTCATCTTTGTTTTGATTAAAAAGAGTGCCGTGTATTCAGTTAATTTGGGCCTTCCATCTCAGTTATCTCTTACTTCTTATTCATCCTTACAGCCTGCCTTGTCTCTCTCTTCTGGATTCACTTTTTATTTATACACCTGAGGACTTCCTCCTCTTTGCTTTGGTGTTCTCCTCAAGGTTATATATAACTTATCTTCTGACAATGCTCACTTTATTGCTCTACATACCAGCCTGGGGTTTTCTTTCTGATAACTACGCTTTCCATTCCTTACGTGCTCGCTTCCTGCTTAATTATGATTTCTTTCTTGAGTTTCATTGAGTTAGATCTGGAACTCACTCTTAAATCTTTTTCCTCTTGCTTGGGATATGGATACCTGAGAGTACGAGCACCTTCATTTTAAAGAAATCCCAAGCCTCCTCCAGGTTCTAGCCCCTGTAGCTTTACCTGGCCATTGCAAACATGTGCTGAAGCCAGAACTGTTGTAATCCTCTCAACTTCCTCCTCTCGTTTTTTAGCATCAGGCGTTGTCGTCTTCAACCCCAAATCTGGAATTTCTTTCACTACAATATAGCAAGCAACAAGCTCCTCCCTTCCCATGCCAGTGGCAGGGCACATACCAGTACTTCAACCATCTTCTATTTTGAGCCAAGAAATTCAATCTCCTCTAAGGCAACAGAAACAGCCATGTAACTCCCTTTCAGGCTGGCAACACCACTTCTCTTCTCTGGTCCTAACCTGGTAAATATTTACCCTAATTTTACTGTTCAAGATCCTGTTTAGATCTAGCCCCATTTGCCCTTTGGCTCCTCTAATCTGCTGCATTAGTAAATGTCTTCATATCCTTTACTCTGTTATATTAAATAAGTGCTCAAAGAAATATACTGTTGGTGGCTAGAACAATACTAAATACCTAGATATAGAATTCTATTTAGGATTTTAGATTATTGCTTTTCCTAGGCATCTCAAGGAGCCCTGTTTTCTCCTTGTCTTCATTTAGAGGAAGTATAATATTAAAGATGGAAAACAAAGGGAAGTATTTAATCAATAAACATGTAAGACTTGAGAGGTCTAAGCTAATTTGCCTACAGTTGCTTAAGAGAAGAGCAGTGAGCTGGTTCCCATATTTAGAAAAGTCTCCAAAACATGCCTGATTCATACCAATAGGCAGCAATATATCAGAATGAGTTCAGCTGGCCAGGGGCATTTTGGAAAATAAGAAAGGCTATCAAGGAAGGTGTCAGCACAGAGAATAAAAGTAGCAACATACTGGGTTCAATATGAAAATGTCAATATGTATACGACTCTTGCTGCAGGGGTGTAATACTGCATATGGGGCTCAGAGAGAGAATCGTATGGCTAGAGATGTAACTAGAGAGTAAAAACGGCTTTCAGGCATGATTTGAGCATGCAGTTGAGGAGAGAAGAATCTCTTCTTACAGCTGAAGAATTAAAAGACACTGAATTCCTGAATAGTCAAGGACAGAGTAGGAAAATACCCCTCCCTCTGCAGAGAGACTGCAGAAAGACTAGAGATCAGGATTCACTGTCAGCGTAGAAGGATGTATTGAATCTCTAGAGGGGTCTAGCATCTCGACTCTGCTGCTCTCCAGTATCTTCATGAGCAGCCTAAGTAATGGAAGAGTGTACACTCATTAAATTCACAAATCACATCCAGTGGAGGGGGCCTGCACAGATATGAGTTCGAAAAACGTTCTGAAAAAAAGGGATGCTGTTCAACATGAAGATATTCGAAGAAAATGCACTCCAGGCAGTCATGATCAAGTGCACAGATATGGGCTGGAGAATGTCTGCAGCAGCTCTGGGGGTTAGAGTATGTCTTATGAAAAACACACGTCTGTGGTGTCACAGTGTTGGGAAAAAAAGGAAACATCCTGGGGGTGTATGAACGACACTGTGGCCTGCAAGGTATGTAACCCTTTCACTCGGCTAGAATCCTCTGAGGAACAGGAGATGTCAAGATGAATGTCTAGATGGAAAGGAGACACCTGACAGTCAGCGTGGTAACTGTCCTCAGGCTGTATAAACCAAGCCATATGGAAGGTGCAGAAGGTGTTGGTGTCCACAGGAGACAGACAGCACACAGATGTGGTCCTCTGTGCCTCGGTGCTCAGGCAGGATGACAGCAAAGAACAACGAGCAATTTGCTCACTGGGATGAAGGACAGTAGAAATGCCTGGATCTGAGTTATGGAGCACTACAGAGAAGCCACTAGTCAATCTCTGTATAGGCCTCATTAACATAAAAATAAATAGGATGAGTCTTGAGGGTAAAATAAAATCACCAAAGTAGGAAGCTAAAAAAGATCAGGATTTTATTGGCAGCCTTATAAAATGCTCTCTCTTCCATGCTTAGAATGGGACAGTAAAGTAAAAGAGCATTTCAGGACATGGTTAGGGATACTATGTTAGAGAAAGGATGGTAGAGTCATAAGGAAATGGAAAACTGCAGGAACATAGTGACTCTAAATCAAGCTGGACTCCATCTTAACCTAAAAGAAACCCAGCTGCTGCACAATATAAAGCAGAAGATACAGGGAGGCCTCAAATGAGAATCTGGAGTGAAGCTGTGATGTGTACAAGGCCACACAGTTTGAAATTGCCCACTTTACCTTAGGAATAAAAGCAAGCAAACTGTCTTCTGATATAAGGACAGGATGGAAACCAATGACACTGAGGTAAGGAATTAAAATCAATTAAGAACACCTGAACAAATAAAACTGTGTTTAGAAAAGTGCGTGGTGCTGATCAGCCAGGTAAGATAGCAAGGTTTACATGCACACACAAATTTTATGAGCTCAAGAAACAGAGATGTTGTGAAATACCTGAGCTGAAATGATGGCTCTGACACAGCAGGCATCAGAAACATACTGGGTAGAAGAAAATCAAGAAACAGTAGAACTGCCAGGGTAGAAATTATACAGAAAGGATAAAGAGAGGATGTTGCTGGGACAGTGGCACAATACATTAAAAAATTCAAATAAGGTAATTAGTATCTCAACAAATGAAATATATAATGAATTAAAATTCCACTCCCAATCAGAAAACCATAGTACTAGGGCTAACTGTGAACTTTCTGAGTGCTGACGGTGAATATGCCATGCTAAGGACATGCTGAGAGGCTGAGAAGGCAGAAAGCAGAGGAATAAAGGGAGATTCAGTTATAGGCACATTGAATGGGGGCGATTACTGGGAGAGTTGCAGAAGCTGCATTTTAGATGCTATAAATGACTGTTTTTTTGGAGAAACTAACCAGAAAACCAGCAAAAGGAGAAATAACACTACCAGTTCAGCAAGTGGCTTGGGAAAGGCCACTCGGTAAAAAAAATACCCATGATGTACCCATATCAAATATTCTTTCAGGACTGAAAGAATAACCCACCACAGTAATACTTTACTTAAAAGAGAAAGTGAGAAATGCTATTAAAAATAAATTTAAAAGAGTAACCAACAAGGTTAAATGCTTGAGGCAGCATGAAGATCGTTTAAAGACGCTATATTACAGTCTCAGAGAAAATGTACCTATCAAAATAAATATATTTTAAAACATCCAAAAAGTCACCATAGTTAAAAGGCCCATTAAAGGAAAATATTAAAGCAAACAGCCTTCAAAAGCTGGAAGTCAGCAATTTTCCAATTATTAACCAGGGAATAACCTATCATTTAATTTGAACATAGTAGCAAGGAATGGAAAGTAGTAAATGTGAGCCTTTTAAAGAGCTCCTGGAAAACTACAAACCAGTCTTATTTCCATACTGAACAAACTGGTAGAAGCAAATAGAGAGTAAAATGATTAGATGCATAAATAACTATAATCATAATGCTGAAGACTCAGCATATTTTGTGGAAGCAAGCCATGCCTCAAAAGCCTCTTGCAGTTCTTTGAAGGAGGCAGTAAGCACACAGATACATATGATCTGCTTGATGTTGGCGACTTGAATTTTCAAAGAGATTTTGACACAGTCAAAGCAAGAACTCTTAGAAAAATAAAGTGATCATGCAGTACAAAGGAAGGTCTTGAGCAAGAGTTGATTAAAGATGGGATACAAATGCTAGCAATAGCTTTAATTTACCCACTGGAATCCCATGGGTTTTGTGCTGGGATCACTACTGTTCAACATATTCAGGAAAGTTCTGAAAAATGGTATAAACAGTCCATGACAGAGCTCATGACACAATTATTGTGGGTGGTCAAAAGGAAATGGGATAATCAGAAGTCGCAAGAGGATCTTGTGGTATGGGGTAAATACATGACAAAATGATAAACAAAATTCAATGTAAATAAATTCAAACTATTGTAAATCTCCGATGGTCTCTGTACATTGATGAGTTCTCAGACATTTACACTTAGGAAAGATGTCAGTGTTCCCACAGACAGTTAAAAAAAAGAATCACTTTTATGTTTAGCACTAGTCAAAAAAGGCAAAGAGCAGCCTTGGAATGGGGACAGAGGAAAAGACAGAAGTCACCATTATGCTACAGTGCGAAAGTGTCATGGGTGGGAATATCCCCACCACTTCATGCAGTTCTGGTCAATTCATCTCACAAACGACAGGCGTTATGGTTAAAGGTCTGGGAGTTTTCCTGCACGAGAAATGACTGAACAGCCGAGGATACTTCAGCTGGAGAAGAGATGATTTGCATGAGGGATTATACTGGAGGAGGACAAAATCATGGGTGCAGTCAAGAAAGTAAAGGGGAAACAGTGATTTACTGTGCCCAGGTTATGGGGGCATCAAATATAACTAACTAGCAGTGGGGCTAATGTAAATACAATGGATCATTTCTTCACACAAAACATAAATTAAACTGCAAACCCATTGCCAGGGGGTATCTGGAGCCCAACCATGGTAGGACAAAGTCTCTTATGGCAAATTGAACATAAAGAAGCACCTACAACATATAGCTCTGGAGGTTCTGAAAGCTCTGATCCTTGCACAGAAGATGATTGAACTGTAAAACCTGCCACTGGAAAAGAACACATCCTCTTTCCTGTGTCATCCCGAGACCCCCCTGGATCTTTGGCTTTACTCAGTAACTTCTCATCCTTTGAATCTAGTTTTCTCATCTGCAGGAAGAGCAACCTAAACACCTACTACACTAAGTATAGTATCAGGCTGCAGTACACCCAGTGGCAGAACTCTTAATCTTCCCCTGTGGAAGTGTTTCTGACCACCGTTGAGCAAATTCTACAGAGAGGCTGTTTCTTTTAGTCCAAAATGTCATGTGCTTACTGGGACAACAGAGAATTGGATATAAGACTCTGTTCAACAGAATAATTTTCTTCCAGAACTCAAGAAATTTCAGCTATAAAGCAATCTATAGAAAGAGAGCACGTCACACACCCAGACCCCTGCCCCAGAACAGCAGAGGGAGGAAAAGACAACTGAATCTGCATTTTAAGCAATATCCTGACTCTGGGGAATTAAGATGTTCCTCCAGTGGTGGAGTCCCATCCAGCTGACACATACTCCATTTTAGCCACTCAAAAATGAGTGGTCTCAGTTATCTAATCCCTGACCCTGCAGTCAATGGAGATGGACAGATGTTTTCAGGCAAGGAGTCACTCTGTTGTTCTTAGATATGTGTCTTAGGGTGGTCAAAATGCCACCAGCCACTGCTCTCCATGTTGTCTATGTACAGACTCTACATAACCAGTTTCAACCAGGTACTTCCATTTTTCACTGCCAGAGTTTGATAAGGTTAGACCTCCACCCTTGGAGATGGTGAAGTCAGAAGCAGAAGAGAAGGTGCAGCTTGGAGCGACAGCAGTGATGAAGACACTGGTGGACTAAGGTTCCAGCATGTGCTTACTGGGAGATGGAAAAGAGAGATAAAGGAGAGGGAGAGCAGTGTTCAAGGAGACCTGGCGGAAGGAGAATAAAGTATTGCCAGGGCACCAAATTCACAGAAATATCAAAACAGTCTGTCCTGGGGACTTGCACTGTTTGTGAAGGATATTATGATGTGCAAGAGTGTGAAGGGAGGAACTCTTCATGAGGGAGTGTTGTGATGGGATGAGGGGTGATGGTTTTAAACTGAAGGAGGGGAGATTTAGATTAGATACTAGAAAGAACTTGTTTGGTGTGAGGGTGGTGAGAGCCTGGCCCAGGTTGCCCAGAGAAGCTGTGGCTGCCCC
>JAOTQQ010000005.1:16760843-16826674 GCA_026546715.1 Gallinago undulata
TGGCTGCCCCATCCCTGGAGGGGTTCAAGGCCAGGTTGGAGGGGGCTTGGAGCAACCTGGTCTGGTGGGAGGTGTCCAGAATCTTGGTAATAAAAAATCTAGTACGGGATCAGTACTCCTGATGTTCTGAACAGAATAATGATGGTGATCAGGCAATGTTAACTGAGATTACAGAGGCTGCAAAATTAGGGCAGGCAGTAGCAGTGGGATGTTTTGTCCACTCATACACATATTACGTTAATGCTTCACTGGGATGAGCTATGGAGAAAAACTTTTTTGGAAGCAATAAATGATTACTTGCCAGAATTAATTAGTCTAAATTGTTTAACCCACAAGAAAAAGATGCTATTCAGGATGTGGTCTGGAATGATGCGTAAGACTCGGTTCCAGAGGCAGAAGTGGTAGAGCCCAATAATGCTCACAACAATTTTAACTTTGCAGCGAGAGCGCGCAACCTAAATAAATGCGGCACCTGCATACTCAATTTCAAGAAAAGTAATTATGTAAAAATGCAGCAATTAGTCAAAAACAGCTGAAAAGGAGCAGTCAAAAAATCCCAAAATGATTATGGCTTGTAAGTTGTTAAAAAATGCTGTACTGGCAGTTCAGAAATTAGTGGGCCCATTTGAGACCTGTGGGTCAACAGGGGCATTCAGTGATGGCAAGATCGTAGCAGAGAACCCCAGTGAATTTTTTGCATCCATTGTTAATGCTGGTCACACTGAGCTGTGTTTCACTCCTGTGAGCCACGGCCATACTGCAAAGACTGCTTTGTTGAGGGACTGGGAGGTTTCCAATGTGATGCCCCCTACGGAGAGGGCTCTGGACATAATCTTGAGGGCCACATAGCATGGGAGCTGATGTGTGCTATGAGGAACAAGAATACTGATGTCACAGTCTCATGGAAGAAGGTCCACAGGGCCACTGTAAAAGCAAGCCCTTCCCTCACAGGCCTGCTGGAGTTTGGTGAGGGAGCCAGTAAGCACATGGGTAAAGGGACCGGTCAACTACAGGTTTTGGGTTTTGCCCTTTGACAAGGTTCTACACCAAATCCTTTTAAGACATTAAGTTGCTATGGCACAAAGGTCTTGTTATGGCCCGAGAGCTGGTGAAAGCATAGGATGCAAAGAGTAGGGCTTAATGGTCATTTTTGAACATGGATACGACACAGCAGCGAGGCCCCAGAGACTGGTCCTGGGACTGGTTTCTATCCTATGGCGTGGAGGGGTGCAGTGAAATCCATGGGGTTTCAGAGGATCCTCAGTTCCTTCAGGTGGTTGAGTACCACACTGAAGGTGAGGAAATCCAGAAAGACCTCACAGAACTGAGCAAGTGGACAGATATGTGTCAGATGAACTTCAGTGTAGGAAAATGTGGTGTACCCAACAGGAAAAATTATCTCTATCAGGCCTGTGTGGAGCTGAACCTGGAACAGCTCAGGAAGGAGCTTGGAATCATCATCATCAGTTCTCTGAAATCATCAGCTTAGTGTGCAATGGCAGCTAAAAAATGCAACAAATGTTGGCTGCTGTCAGCAAGGTGATAATAACGAAGTAGAGGACATTGTTTTGACCTTCAGTAACACCTTGGTGCAACCACATCCTGGGGGCTGTGTGCAGTTCTGGTCTCTGCATCTCAAGAAGGACATGGTGAGGTTAGAGAGGATGTGGAGAAGATGATTAAAATGAGTGAGAGATGCAGCAGCTGCTGTAGGAGGAGAGACTGGAAAAGCTGAGGCCTTCACTTTAGATAAGCAGGGAAGGTGGATGAATGCAGGACGGCTGTTTTACCCACCTGCAGCACTAGAAAAAGGAGCACTTTATCAAATTAGTAGGAGACTAGTTTAAAACAGACAATGAGTTAGGGCAAATTATCAGACAATAGGTGGTGAAGGGACTACGTAGGGCTGTATGAAATGACTGCACGTGCTGTGAGAGACAAGGGGGACGGACCTCAGATGTTCATTTGGGCTGCTCTCACTAAACACCATCAGCTGGAGGAAGAATCTAGGCTAGGTGGAGCATCATCTGACCTGATAGAATATTTCCTCCATTTTTAAGACCTGAAAGAGATACTCATAGGCAGATGTGTCCCGGAAGCAACAATGTTGGCAGAGAAGCAGTTAATGCTATCTGAAGGCTAAAGAGCAAGGTAAGAGAAAGAGGAATGGAGTAGAAGAAGGTAAAGCACCAAAATAAAACCTGACATGTGTGAGAGAAAATGAAGAGGAAAAGCAGTATATCATTATCATGAAAAAAAAAAAACCAACAACAAAAAACAAACAACCAAAACCCAGCTACATTATTCACTATTTTGGTAAAGCATCTTTTCTCATTGTCACCAGCCTTTGTCACAGTAGTTGCTACTTTTTCTTACCTGTATGTACCAGCAAGAACTTGGTCACAATCGATCAGGATAAACTTCTCCAGAACCTGGCCTGCAAATCTCTTGCCTGCTTTGCTGTAGTAGGTGTCTCCACTCAGACATCTTATGCGCATGTTCTGAAACCAAAGGAAGCAGAGTCGGTAAGGGGACACGTGTTGAACTAAACTGAAATGTTCCCTTAGGCATCACTGATGGACTCCCTCAGGCAGGAGCTCTGCTTCCCGAGGTGGAATGCAGCAAGGCATTAAGTGTTTCTTGGCTTCTACATACCAAATATTTTGTTGCACTGTCTGCTTCTGTAAGACAAAAATACCAGCAAATATTAACAAGATGCACTTAGATACAAATGCTGGTTTGAAAAAAATTTGGAGAATCCTATGAGCCCACAGTTCATTGCTGAAGTATGTAAAACTATGCAATTTCTTCCAGATTACTGATAATATTCAACTAGCCCCACTAGCAGATGGTTCTTCATTTAAACTGAATTTTGACCCATAACAACTAGCCAGTTTCTTATCAATTGAATGTGCCATTCTGATTTTATACAGTGACAGGCTTCTTAAAACTAAAATATTGCTCAATAAAAGGGATTTACAGAAAGGTATGTCTACATTTTAAGAATTACTTTTTATGTGTTTATTTAAAAACATAATTAAAATTTTCAGCTGCTGTACTCCAGTGAAACAGTCCTGATCCTCATCTGTTTTAAAGACTGCAAAGAGCTTCTCTGATACCCCTTTGGCTGTCAAACCGACGGCCCAGTACAAAATGGGTACTCTGGCTCTCAGTACCCGTCAGGAGCCTTTCTTTTAATATGAGGGTTTTGCCCATAATAAAAGTTATTTGCACCTCAGCTGGGGAAGGCAGAAGAGGAGAACAGTCACTGGAAACAGCTCGTGGCCTGGTCTGTAGGACACAGTCCAAAGAAAACATCTTGTGTGTAAATGAACATCCCCAAGGCTGCACCTTGGCCGTCCCACCGGGGACATCCCTGGCTGCCCCTCCAGGCCACCTCCCCAGCCACTGGAGGTGGCCCAAACTGTCACCACCTGCCTGTGCCTGGCAGATCCCTCTGTGGGTGGCTGGTCCCAGCCTAGCGCCAGCCCCACAAAAGATGAAGGCCCACAGCGGCTGGGTCGGGCCGTACAGGCAGTGGGGGCCATCGTGCCCCTTGGCAGAGGTAGTGCTGCCCATGGTGGGCACCTGGTGGGAGTGGCAGTGTCCCCTCTGCCACACAGCAGACCTCATCCCGGCCAGCCCCAGAGGTTTGTAACAGAACGACAAGCATAGATAGTTGTGATTTGCCTACAGATGTTCTCCGCAGGGTGCAGACCCCTCCATCACTGCGTGCCCTCCTCCTCCCGGGCAAGCTGAGCGTGCGTGGCCTCCCCAGGCTGCCCCCGCACAGCCAGAGACTGGCTCACCCTGTCCCCGGCCTCACATGGGGTGCAGGGTGCAGAAGTCATGCCTCAGGGGTGAGGAGCAGGAGGCAGTCACCCTGGGGCAGGGTGACTCCATTCCTGACGGCTCTGCTCCTCCGTCAGAGCCCTGTGGGCAGGAGGTGGGCTTCCTGGAAACATCTGCCAGGAGCCACGGCGGCAGGGTGGGAAAAGCTCGACTCTCACATCGTGCTGAGGAAGACTCCCTGCTCACCCAAGGGGCACCACTGCCTTCAGGTGCAATTGTCAGAACAGCAGCAAATCTCCTCCAGACCAGGGTCCATCTGGCCCAACAGTTTATCTCTCACAATGGGCAATGGCAGCTGAGGAGGAGCAGGAAGAAGGCAATCATCTATGATGCTGCCCTCTAATATTCCTGCTGACTGTTTTATACCCAGGGAATTTCTTGTGCCTCTTGTGATTTGTCTTAGTGGGAACCCCCTGGACCTCTTCTCCAAGTACTTGTCCAGTATTCTCTTCAGGTCATAGAATCTTTTAGCAGGGACAGAGCTGAAGCTTCACAGTCTTTGCACTGCGGCTCTTCCTTGTTCTCTTCTGTCCCAGAACACATCCTCATCTGTCACCTGTGAGAAGGGAGAAACTTTTTCCCCATAAGGGCAGCTATGCACTGAAACAAGTTGCCCAGAGAGGTTGTGCAGTCTCCACTGCACAAGATTTTCAAGATTAGACCAGTTAAGGCCCTGAGAATATGTCTGACCTCATAGGGGATGCTGCTTTGAGCAGGAGGTTGGCCTTGATGACTTCCTGAGGTCCCTGCTAACTTGTGTTAATCTGCGATCCTCTGAATTGCCACCACAAGTTCCTGATATAGGGCAAGATACACGGGATGCTTGGAGAGTTGTTTGCATAATCTTGCCAATTGACACAGGGATTTTTTTTCTTCCAGTGCTGAGGTTTTGTAATCCTCGTTCTCACTGGGAGGAGCCTCCTCTCCCTCCCAGGGAAATTAAAATCACTTCAAGTAAGGGATATCCCATAGATTTGTCACCACAGTATTTCTTCACTCCCTCTATTTTTTTCCAAGGCTGGGTGTGTTTTGATATCTGGCTCATTTTTTCCATCCTCTTCTTACTCTTGGCAATGCAGGCCCTGATTTGTCCAAACAAGATGAGAATCCTGCCGTGTTGCAGGAAAGGAGGCTGCCAGGAACCACTCTCGCTCAATTTAGACAGTAGTTTTAGGTTCAGAAGGTGGCCTTTTGAAAAAATCCAACAGCAAAGTTTTCTCGGTGACCGCTGTCACTGCTCGATGTGGCACGGCGGGATTTGCAGACGCTCAGCACCAGGGTTTGACACCAGCGGGCTCAGACAAACAGTCTTAGAAGTAAGATGCTGGAGGGCCAATTGCCCCAAACTCCCCATTAAACCCCAAATTGTCCCCAATTATTCCAAATGGAGATTTACCGTCACATCCTGTCGCAACTCAGAGCCAGGAATAAAATACGTACACTCACTCCACTTAGATGTGGATATCAAGCACGTATGTGAAGGTACTGCTTGAGATGCATCCGCTTAAGGGGCACTTCACATTGAGACCTGCTGCTGAGTCACTGGACATTGGAGGCAAGTGTTAATTAGCCATTAAAGCACAAGACATGACATCAGGTCTAACAAAGAAATGTAGACATCTCCATAGTTGTAAACTCATTCTAATTTTAATTAGAAACAACGGCCAGGTTCTTGGATAAGCAGCAAATAAAATACATTTTGGAGAAATGGAATTTATCTGGGCCCACCAGGTGACTTAAGCAATGCAGTTGCTTGTGAAAGAAAACATGCATGAAGCAGTTTTCCCCAAAAGTTGCCATCTCAGGAGGCAGGATGAAATGGGTCTGGCTTGTGAGAAGCAAGAAAGGACAGACCACCACCAAGACAGGGGGGGAAAGGAAGCCCCTCTTTGTGTACATAGGTTAAAAATGAAGGGAAATTAAGACATTTGTAACTGCATCTATTCTGAATGCTGTAAAACACTATTTTTGCATTTTCCCCAGCCTGTTTTTAGTTAAGGATGGTTCTGAGGTAACTGGATAACTTCCAAGCATTCCCTGCTGAGAGGAAGGGAGAACCCATGAAATTGGTGGCTGGCAGAGAGTCAGTCCCCCCCAGGGAATCCCATGCACCCAGTGCAGGGGCACAGCCAGGACTGCTGGCTTTGCAGGACTCGCAAAAGACAAAAAAAAACCCAACATTGATTGATAGGTGGCAGCCACAAAGACTATATGGGGAGCAGTAAGATACTGGGGTGTATTTCTGAGTCTGGAAGTTCCCAAGAGAGCTTGTTGCACCCACACGTTAATTTTTATGGTTTGCCTGCTCTGAGCACCCCACAGCGTGGGGAATCGGGCTCTTCACAAACCCCTCATGAACCCACAACTGAATCACAGAGCTGAAAAGCAGATCTTAATGTGCCATTTTAAACACCTGGTTTTACACCGAGGCAGGGCAGCAGGGCTGGGGGAAACGGTAGGTTTGGCATCTGGACACCTGAAGGGACGCACTGCTTCCCTTCCCCACCCAGCTACTGCCCAACACCAGCTCTGGCCAGACTCTAAACTGGGCTCAGGGATCTGAATTATGTGCAATTCTGTGTCCTAGAGCAGGGGCTGAAGGGAAAAGAAAAGGAAATGCTACAGGTCCACATGAATGTAAGTTTTCAACCTCTGTCCATCTGCCCCAGCCCAGCAAAGTGTTCTGTAATACACTGCACCTTATCGGCCTCCTCTGCATACTGCTTGTGTGTAAAACTGAAACAAGGCCCACAAAATATTGGACTGGGAGGTTCCTCCAGTCCTTCCCCTGTGCTTCCAGACAGATCTCAATTTCCTAGACCAAACAACCATGGCCTCTTAACCGGGGGCGGTGGGAGAAGGTCCCCCGGACCAGGCAGAGGAAACAGAACAAACAGTACGTGGTTTTTACCTATTCCAAGACCTGTTTATGGTATCCACTGTGGGACTGAAAACTTACTGGGAAGCTGTCCTGAGTAAGAGCCATTTTATTGCACATTTCCACGAAATACTTCAAGTACTCTTCATCCAGGATCAGGTAAACAGGGATGTGCCGTCTGCTCGAGGCCTCCAGCAGGTCACACAGTATCTCCATGTCTGTGAACAGATCCATCACAATTGCTATCACCTGGGCAGGAGAAAAGAGGTGGAGGGGGGAAAAAACAACAGACTGTTAAAATCTAAGCCCAAGTGAATTGTACATTAAACTACAAATTAAGTATTCAAACCTCCTGCGTTACTCAGTGTCTGTGGCCACATAAGAGGACGTTGCTTCTGGACCGTTGTGTTTCACAGCCTTTACCCCAACACGGCAGAAAAAAATTCACTTTTATTAACTGTGAAGACATTCCCCACCAAGCTCCCTCCTGTCTCCTCTGTTATTCACAGAAAGCAGTAGCTGAAAGGGTGATGCACGTGCAGAAACTCTGAATGTCACTGGTGCAACAACTATGTGTTGCCTTAAGCAAATATGCCAGAAATCCAGCATATAAACAGAAAAGCCCAGACTGACCAAAGTCATTATTCAGTTGGTATGAGTGATGACTAGCATATTAATATAAAGTCGTATCATATTTTTCAGGAAGGACATAGTGCCAGGTAAGGGAGAAGGCATCTTGATCAAGTACATACATGTCCTCGTTCCAAGATTACATCCCAAGGGCAACTAGACAAAGTCATAGAATAATGTGTGGGAAGGATCCCTTCCCTTTCCCTACTGGCAGCGGTCCTGCTAACGCAGCCCAGCGCGCAAGTGGTAGTTATGAAACCCAACAGTAGGGAGAAGGAATAACACTAACATTATTTAAAAAAAATAAATCAATAAAATCTAGCTCAGAAAAAAGAAGACTTGCAAGATGAGGTCTCCAAGGGAGGGGGTTTAAAAGGGAAAATAATTCTAAAGAGAACTGCCAGTTCTTTAGAGAATGAGATTGAGGGAGGCCATGGCAACCCATCCCAGAGTGGAGAGGGAAAGGGAGGCAGCAGACCTTCTTGGCTAAATGAATTCTCCAAAAACTGGAAGGAAAATACAGAAAATGGAAGGTAGATCATGACAAGTACCTACAAGTGAGTTGACTCAGAACTAGAAAAGTCAACGTACAGTATGACCTGCAACTCAACAATGAATTGGGGGAAATGCAAATGGACAAGATTTCTCAGCTCTATATGATTTGTCCCAAAGACCATCTCTGTGATGGTGCCTTACACATTGTCATTGGTCCTCAACACCTTGCAGAAGATTCCTGGCCCAGGCCACCACAGCAGGGTTTGGGGAAAACCTTCCTGGAGGGTGGTGCGATCCCAGGCATCCACATGGGACACAAGGCAGCTGTCATCAAGAGCTAAAAGTAATTTCTACTGTCCAGGCCAAAACCACATCTCCACCCTCTCATCCTGGCCCTGGGAGATACGGGCCTCAGAGTCTGACTCCTAAAGGCACCTCTTCTGTATTATTCTTGAGTGGTGTCTTCCCAGAAGCCTTATGAGATTCTTCTCCCCTCCTGAAATGTGCCCACCTGGCATAGACAGCAGAGTCAGCCCTGGAATTGCTCTGGAAGCAGAGAGAAGCATCTTTAACTTCCCAAATTCATGTTGCTGCTGGGCTCTCAGTGTTAGGTACCACCAAGACCTACACAAAAAAGCAGGACTTCACCATGTCTTTCCACATTGGCCCCCGGCCAAAAACCAAAGGCAATTCAGCCAAATGACCTTGATGGGTGACCCATTCTCTAATGATGAAGCACCAAGAAAAATCTATAGCCTTTATCTTGTGTAAGACCTCAGGTAGGTCCCTCGCAGCCACACTTGCCTCACGATATTCCTGCTCATCTCAGGTGTAGGTCTGAGGCTGGCTTGGCCCCGGAAACAATCTAAACTTGGCTTGGGAAGTCAAGGGAGAATTCATTGATGCTCCTTTGTCCCCAGGCCCCACATGCTCAGAGGCACTGCTTGTGCCGACGTGCACAGAAGGTCCACACCATCTCACTTTCCTCTACTGGTACTCACAGGCTCCGGCAGAGTTTGGAGACGTCGTTTGCCCCACAATGGCACTGCCAGTCTGCGGTGCTCGCTGTCAGAGGCTGGGCAGGCAGTAGCCCCAACTGCGCATGGCAGAAGGTGGCACAGAGTCACCCGTGCCACCCAGTGCCCTGGGCTGGTTGCTGCTGGCTGCCAGGCAGACCTGCACCTCCCGGCAGCCTGGTGGCAGGGCTCCGGTGTCGGAGCAGGCGCCCCAGGCAGCAGGACGCCAGCTTGTGTAAGCCGGGTGGAGCCTGGCGTGAGAGTTAGACTCATGTTTTCCGAAGCGGGTCTTCGTTTGGCATCAGAAGGTGGAACAGGCTTTAACTCTACTGGTGTCCTCCCTCCCGTGCGATCCCTTCACAGCAGGGATTTGGGTAGAGTTGCTCCCGGTGGGCAAGCACCCAGAGCAGTGTCGGGCGAGAAGGCTGGCAGCCCCACAGGCACTGCAGTGGGGGGAGAGGGGAGGCTGTGCCCTCGCATGCTGGAGATGCAGGTGCCCACGGTGGGGCTGGCCATTCCAAGCGCGGGTGCCACAGGACAGCTGTAAGAGCCGCTCAGATCACCGTATTCTCCCGGTAAACAAAGCAGGCAGCTCTTACAGTAACATCAGCTGCACCCCAAAGCCAAGAAGTTTTGGGGTGAAAAAAGACCCTGCAAGTCTTTCCCTTGCAGCCTCCCAAGAACCTGAAGAACCAAGAATCAAGACCACAAAAGTGAGGTCTAAATCCTCCAAGACAATTTCCAACAGCATTCCAAAGATAATTCTCCAACAGCACTGTCTCCAGTTCAGGCTCCTGACAACCCATGTCTCACGTTTAAAAGCCTTGGGTGTTTAAGCCGATGTGGCCCACCAAACCTGGGCAATGTATGCCCAGTGCCTCCAGCCCCTTGGCATCAGTGGTGGGAGCTGCAAGGCTGGGGCTGGCTCAGAGCATCCCCGTTCCTCACCACACTGATCACAGCCTCCAAGCCCATGGCACAGCCTCAGTGGGTCAGGCCACTGCAAAGACACAGCCGCCCCAGAGGCTCCAGAAAGCTCACCCCTGGCTGTGGCAGGGCTAAAGCATGACATTTCTAAATCCACTTCTGCAAATTCACAATTCAGCAATTACTGCAGTCATCACTTTGGGAATTACAGCACTTACCAGCACCCACTGGGGTTGCCATCTGTCTGGTTTCTAACCAGCACAGCTGGTTTTACTGGTATTTGCCAATAGCAGTGTGGTTTTGGTCATTACCGTAATGTTGCCATTTGAAGTGGCACATTGCTTCTCTGGGGGACCACGGGCGACCCTTCTGCCATGGCATGTAAACACAGGCAGCATCAGAGTCGTACGCGAGGGGTGAAATGGACAATTGAAAATAGATTTGAACTGGTCCAACAACAGTAAAATTGCAATAGTATTATCAAATGAAGGCTAAGGTGTGGCTGCGCTGCCTCTCCTTATGCCTGCAAAGAGAAAAGCTCAAATCTGAAAATACATCTTCAAAGATGGCTGGTTAAATACAGCTGAAGTAGAAAGACGAACCGCACCAGCAAAAGGTACCAATAAAGCAAAGGCACCTTTTTGCTGATTTGTCAGTACAAATACGCTGTTGCAAAACACGTCAGCTGATGTTGTCCTGTATGACTGTGCAGGAGAAAACAGCCAAACAGCATTTTGAGCCGCACGCCTTCCTGTCTACAGGGCCCAGGGGAAGCATTCAGGGATCTCAACACCTTTCCCACGTCCCACCAGCATCCATCCCCCTCCCGTGTTCGCTGTCAGCGTGTGGGAGGAAGGTGCTGCAGGGGGATGGGTGACAAGGGCTTGAAGTCTAGTGGGGGAAACATTTGAAATGCAGAAACAGCAGCTGAAAAGCTAAAAAGCAAGCGGTTCTCCACGCAGCTGCCACTGGCACTTCAAGAAAAGATGTTTTTACCTCTGACTGGTCTTTAGTCACTAAAAGGCATACAGGGAACATCCTTTTGGATGGTCTGATGAGCAAAATGACTCAGTAACTACTTAAAGACGTTTAAGTGCAGTTGTGAATGAGCTTGAACTGCCGTCAGAGATAGAGTTAATCATGGGAAGCACTGGCCAGAGCTGCTAAGCTAGAAGCCAGAAAAACACCAGTAATAAACCAATAAGATGGTTGAAAACTCCTTCTCACATTTCACCCAACGGTCAAAAACATTGAGTGAACACAATGGGCTGACCATTGTCAGCGTTTTTTCAAGCCAAACGAAAAAAAAAAAGGCAGAAAGCTCAAAATGTACTTAGAAATCCAATAAAGCACCCACTGCCTGGGCCACCTCTCTGTGGCAACAAAGAATCTCCTGTGAAGTGAGAAAGCAGCACGCTGTTTGTTGTGTGGTTTAAAGGATCCTAATATCACCAGAGATCCGGGACACGTGCTGAGGGACAAGGGGATGTTTCCTGGTAGTCATTTACTTTGGGCATTCTGCCACAACTATGTCTTAATCCCCATTGCTGAAAAGTAATATGGACTACTTACAATAAGTGTCACAGGACTTTCCTCATCATTTAAGATATCGTAAGTCAGCTGTCTGCAAGGACAAACAAAGCATTTTGTCACTTACTTCCTGGACAAAACTTCCCGTATTTGCCTACAGAGGTGCAAGAGAAGTTCAGGCATTAGGCAACGGCCGTTTCCAACCCAGCAGTTGGGTTGCTCTTTTTTTGGACAAAAGACAAAAAAAGATCCCCATTTACTTCATATCACCCCCAAATTTCGAGGGTGTGTGGTTCTGTGATGCTGTTGTGATGCTGCAGAGTGATCTGAGCTGCTGCACGACCCTGCTCTCTTCTGCTGGGGACAACATAATTTTGCTCGGCCCTGCAGACGGTGACAGAAGATATCACTCCAGCTCCGGCTGCCCAGAGCAGCTCGTGCTCCAGACACAGCTGAAATCCAGGCTTAACCATTCGGTAGCTCCCACTTTCTGCACTTGGCAGTCACGGATTTAAGGAGTGTCGATAAAGTATACTGAGAAACTACGGGAGAGATGATAAGGCTGGTTAAAAGTGAACTTTGCACTAAATGTTCACTCGGTATCTCCATGCTACTACAGAAAATTAACATGGAACAGATGGAAATAACCATAGAGAAGTCAAAGACAATAAAAGCTGAAAATGTGCCCGAGATGTAGTTGTCCGAGCTGCGGCTTTAGTACACAGCAGAGTGGCAAAATGAAAAGAAACAAGAAGGAGTGTAACTTACTAAATCCAGGCCAGCGCTGTGCTGGGTAGGCACAACTGGAGTCATCCAGTTTTTATTACATCTGGGGGTTTGCAATCTCTACCCAGCAGAAACTGTGCAATGGGACGAAATGGGCTGATCTTACTCATCCTCAGAGAGGCACAGACACCGAGTCTGGAGGATACGATGATGTGTTCCAACCCACTGCAAACCACAGCCAGGGCTTTTCAGTCTGGCAAGTTTACTCAGGTCCTGCATTCTCCCACTCTCCACCCAATGGTACCCTCTTCTCCTGCTTAATGTGATGCCTGGGGCTCGAGAGAAGCCCTGGCCATGCAGACTCCCTGGCAGAGGGCAGACAGGCCGGCTGGGGGACACTTCCCAGCTGGGGAACACAAGCCCTAATGCTGCCTGCCCCACTCCAGGCTGCGGTACCCACAAACACAGACACAGAGCCCCTCGCAGGGCACTGCCTGGGTGACGTTCTCCCAGGCAGAAAGAAAAGACAGAAAAGGAAAGGAGCAGGAAGAGTTACGGGTCTGCTAGAGAAACAGCAATCACCCTGAGACATCTAGGGAGCAGCAACAGCCTGGACCCCATGGTGAGAAGCTGCGGGACCAGCCACCAGGACTTGGGTGCTGCAGCACGAGACCCTGCTCCAGGGATGCAGCTCGATACATACCATCCGTGCCCGGCTGATCAGAGACCGGAGCAAATCCTTAATGCTGTTGGCTTTGTTTCTTTGGAAAATCACAGTGGCTTGAGTCTGGCCGGACACCGTGAGAAGCGGTGTCCCCGGCCACCCCAGCTCCAGCTCTGGAGGGTGCACGTCAGACATGAGAGGAAAATAGGTGCCAGATGTTAGTTCAGAGTTGAGGGAGGACCTGTCTCCAGCGTCTGCATCGCCAGGGTCAGCCTCTTTGTCTCTCATGGTGCTGGGATCTGGAACGCTTTGGTTTCTCTGATGGCTGATATATTCCATGTCCAGGGTGGAAAGGAAAGGCAGCTCCCGCTCCTCAGCGATGGCACTCATGTAGCCACGTTCCCCCTGCTCGAGAAAGGCGTCAATGGCCAGCCGGGCTGTTTCACTGTGCTGGAGCACCAGCGGGGTGGTCTCCCTCCACCATGGCTTCTTCAGCTGCTCCAGGCGGCTCTTCAGTGGCCCAGACACCCCTTGCTGGATCCCATAGCTGCGGTGGAACTGGGGTCTCACCTCTACTGCCAGGTAGTTGAACATGACTGGAGCTGCTGATGCCAAGTAGTGCCTCTCCAGCTGGATTAGTCCTCTGTCCGACTCCAGCTCCTTGCTGGCCCTCTTGCACTCCTGAGCTCCTCCCAACAGGTTCCCTCAGGACTCAGCATGAGCTCCACTCCTCCGCTCTGGCGTTAATCACCAGGTACAGCCTCCCACTCTGGGGGAGGAGCTGGCTTTCCCGCACTCGGCTTCCTCAGAAACACACCTGACATATGGGGCTTAGAATATCCCTTTTGCAAGGGGAGGAAGATTAGCTCCTCAAGCTGCTCCTTCTCTTTCCCCGTAACTGATTCACGGACTGCCCTCCCCTCCTGAGAGGTCCCCACCCTTGGCCAAGCAGGCTCTAACCTGTTTTGTCCCTCATAGTGCTCACAGTGGAAATGCAGATGCTGAAACTTGTTCCTGCTTGAAATTTGTTCCAAATCAAACACACTTCTCAGTGTCAGTTATAATGAAATACAAATATCCCAAGTGGATAATCAGACCCTGACCCATAGCTAACGATCCTCCTTGGGAGCCTGGGCTTTGCTAGACTGGCACCTGGCAAAAAAAGCCAACGGACCATCTTTTTTGATATCCCAGGGTCACAGTGTTGTGGGAAGCACAGCAGGGATCTTAGCGCAGCTCAGATACCACAGGGATCAAGAGGAATAGCTCGTCTTTTAGCATCCCCCTGGAAATCCTCCAGGGAAGGTACGTTCAAACTCATTCGCCTGGTGCTGTGTGAATGACGATACCGTCCACGTGTTCTGGGCTCAGCCACCTCCAGCTTCCCCAAAGCACCACAGAGCTATTTCTGGAGAAACAATACAGGCAGATGTTAATACGTGATTTAAAGCGCCGTGTTTGGAATGCACCGCCCAGAACACACCACAGCACAGGAGAAATTGTGCAGAGGAGGCACTGGGGAGTCCCCAGCCTGCACCACCGACCTTGCCCTGGAGCTACTCAGCGCCACAGAGGCCAACCAGGGAATGGAGAACTGGCTGGAGAGTGGATCTAATCAGCCAGCCTTTTATCTGCAAGTTACAACCCCCCTGTAGATGAAATTCGTCCAGGCTAAATTAAGTCATCTCAAATCTAAATGTCTGCTCTCTAATAGTGACTGGGCGATAGTCACTGGAGAGAGACAGCCATGGCCAGGTGTGAACCAGCACATTCAGGCAACAACTTCTAACTCAGCTGGGATGAGTCATGTCCCCAAGGGACTGTCCCTCTCCACAGACTACAGCTGGAGCAGGGTGATCAGTTTAGATGAGTGGTCTGGTCTCTGGATCCCTGGAGTCAGAACGAGCCCTTGCTGGGACTGTGCAAACGGCAGGGACAGAAGCAAAGGCACGTTCAATCAGAACATTTCAGTTGCTCCCCAGAGCTGTGCTGCAAACACAGCTGGTGCAGAGTCAGCGGCCATGGAGGGGACATACGGGACAAAATCACAATAAAGCTGCTGGCACAGAAGTGTTACAGGTGTAAATACATTAGAGCAGCTTAAAGAACAACATTAACTTACGATGTGAGGCGAACAGTCAAATACAATGTAAGGAAATTGGGGGGAAAAAACAAAGGGAAGGAGCTAAAACATGGTGGGCCTTTTTCTGGAGCTGCTTTGCAAGGCTGGTAATCTCACCTTGGTGATAACATAAAAGAAAGGTAACATCATCCTACTTTTTGCCTTGCTAGAGAGCAGAAAAGAGCATGAATTTTAAAAAAAATCACCAAATGCGTGTTTTCTGCCAGATAACCAACTGCTGCAGATTCTGTAAAGCAAAGGGATCTCTGCTGTCTCCAGCTGATGTTTGGTAATGATCTACTCTCCCTCCAGTAATTTCTCATGGACCTCAGCACATGAAAGCACAAACGATGTAAACATCCCCAGCCAAGCTCGTCGGGCTGGGCCTCTCCAGCGTTGGTGGGGAGAGGCAGATTTCTAGGGAGCCAGTGGCCTCACCCTGCAGCAGCCACCTGAAATAGGTCGGATGAAATGGGCCACAAAAAGACTTATCTCTCTCCAGGGAGCAGGAGAGCTCAGGCTGCCCCAGCCAGTGGCAGAGGTTCACCACGCAGACATCTAAAAGGAGAGGAGAGGTATCCTGTCCCTGCCATGTGGCAAAGAGATAAGTGTCTCTAATTGCCCCCCCCCCCCAGATTGCTCAGGATGTGGGAATCGCATCAGCTGGGTTTTACCAGCAAACAGCGAGGATCTTATCTGGGAGCGTTGGTTGCACCTTGGGCAACCAGCAGAGAAAGACAAGGGGAAAATTCCCTCTGGCTCAACACACACCCCAGGTCCCACTTCCAAGTCAGTGTCCCCAGGCAGCTGTACGCTGGCTGAGACCCCAGGTCAGGCAGGATCCAAGCGTTAGGCAATACTTCACCCCTGTGTCCCACTACAGACCTTCTCAGAGCTCACCAAACACAAACACCTTCCCTGGGCTTTCCACAAAACGTACCTGCTGCTTCCTCTTCAAGCCCAAATGGCAGGGAGCCTGCCAACGTGTTTCACCATAGTGCAGTTCTTGGGGAGCACTCACCTGGGGACATGAGAAGCCAGATATGCTTACCCCCCCCTCTTTATTTCACACTGAAATCCACATCTTCCACCACAAAACATCATGCTGCTCAAACACGCTCATCTATAGGCATAGATTCTGGAAGGCACCTGCACTGTTCAGACCTCACTGGCTGGATGTAAACAGCAAGCGCAGCTGGATGGGAAAAGTCCAAATTTTAGTTACTGCGCTGAGATCTGACAGATTTTTCTGAATCAGGGCCGAGACAGCTTTGCCCCCCCGGCAGCAGCAGGAGGGCACTGGGCACCGGTTGCCAGCTGTAGCCAAACGATCTCTCCGCACATGATGGCAGAGAAGGTGGACAACCCTTCCTCCCCCGCTGGCTCCTTGCTCAGTGCCGTGCCCAGCACATAGGTTCTTTCTAGTTGCCACTTTGAGGTGCCCACCACCCATGTGTCATGTAGGGAAGCCAAGGTGGGGTGGCTCTGGTGGCCCTTTGGGGTCCTGAGCTGCTCACGGTGCCAGTTCACAGCCGTCATGAGAAGGACCATCGTGTGCCTCTTCCCTCAGCTGCTCCCCTGTATTGAACACATGAGAAAGCCCTTTCAGACCCTTCTTCCTTCTCTTCTTCCAAAGGAAACACACGGAAATACAAGTGGGCATTGTCACACCAGCGGCTCTCGTTACCAGGAGGAAGAGGGTATGAAGGGAAGGATGTGGGACAATGAGCAAATCCTGCTAAGATGCCTTCTTTGGCAGGATGTGGGGCAGCCCCGGAGGCCGGCAGGTGGGATGAGGCATGAACGAGCCCAGCTCACTCTTTTAGTCACTGACATAATTGTTAATGAAGGCTTTGCACTTGCAAGACTCTCTACTCCCTAAAAAAGTGTGAGGGAGCTCTTCCCTCCCAGGAGAGCCGCAGTAACACACCGACACCAACTGGATCCAGCCTCAGCAACAGCTTGTAGGGTCCTCCTGCACAACCAGACGTACTGCAGGCGACAGTAAGAACAGGACAGTGGATGTTTCTGGTTCCTGCACTTGGGTGCAGGAAATGGTTTCCCCCAGTCTGGCCCAGGCCTCTCAAGCTGACCTGTTGCCACTTGACCTGAACCCCCCCGGCTGCTCCCAGCACATCCCATCCGGAGCAGCCACTGAAAGGCAGCAGCAGATGGTGGAATCATGCTTATGTGAGCTCCTGCTCTGCTTTCCCAGCCCAAGGATGAGGCCCAAACATCTCTCCTGTCCCACAAATGAGCAGAGCAAGCTGCTAAGCAGGTTGAATGACTGCAAGCAAAACAAGTACTCCCTCAACATGTTCAGCAACTTCGGGAAGAACGATGCACGGGGCAGCACCAAACACCTGAAGAAGAGGCAGTGTTAAAAAAATAAAGCTCACCGGGAGTCTGGGAGGGATCGTGAGATTATTAATATTTGACTGCCCCATCACAGGATGGGGCAGCACCTGTAGGCAATGCTCCCTTTGCAGGCAGAGAGGTGGGTTCCTCACAAGCATAGCACAATTGTCCCAGCAGCAGAGCCTACCTCTCACTCCTGTCAAGCCTCAGGGTCTTTCCCATGTCCTTGCCAACTTTCCCAAGCTGCTGCATAAGCTTCTGCCCTCCCCTTGGCTTCTCAGACCTGCAGGAAAAAATGGAGAGCACTGAGAGGCAGGCAGTGCAGGAACAATATGCCCAAAAGACGGAGATACCGGTCCCTAAGGCATGTGGCAGAGGTACCGTCACCCAGACTGCTGGAAGAGGTGTTAATCTCACCATAGTACACCAACAGCCCAGCCAAGCCTGATGTTCAGCAGAAGGAATGGGGCACAGGTTTAATGCAGTCTCTCATGGAAATAAGAGAAAAAAAAAGCCTTGATTAGCATTTTTCATACAAGAAGACAACAGAGACCAGACAAAGCAGGGCAGATGTGAAGAGGCCAAAGGGGAGGGCAGGAGCCTCTACAGGGTGGTGTCTACTAAGAAATTAGCTGCCACCAGCACCAGCCAAAACACCTCCATGTGCTGGGCCAAGGCCACAACCAAACACCAGTGCTGGGGCCTGATAAGCCGAAGAACATCACAACGGATGACCGCTGTACTCGTGGCACAACTCTAACAGCAGAAGAAAGACACTCAGTAATTTCCAGGTAATTTAATGTATTTGTGACTCCCAACACTGGTATTTTCATCTTCCTGGAAAGCACACTCAGTCCAGCCGAGGAGCTCAAGATGGGCAGTGAATTGCTCGACACACGTGTACAGGGGATTAAACTCTTCCAAACCCTCACGCAGTGCTGGAGCACACCTCGGAGACACAGAGAACCTTTGCTAAATGCTCAGGATTAAACTGGTCCCACGGGAATGCCCCAAGTGGAGTGTACCAGGCCTATGTTGAATTTCTGAAGGAAATTCAAGAAGGAAGGCCTTCTCTGCAGGGCTTTGGAAGTAGGAGAGTGTGGAAAAATGCTAAGTGGGTGCCAAGGTATGGCGTGGCTCCCACTGCTCCTCACGCCGGTGTCACACATCACACAGGGACCACGCTTGCAGAGCCAGCCCCCATCCCTTCCCATGGCCTTGCTGTTCTTTACCCACTCTACGCTCATCCAATTTAAAGCCTGGGGGGAGGCAGGGGGGGAGAGAGTTTGCTCTTACTCCCATCTCCAGTTTCTGCTCATCTTATTTGCCAAAGGCCGGGTGAGAGAGGTCCGTGGTGAGTCCAACCGCCACGTCAGGAGCAGCAGTTCTGACCCCAGGGCTCGGCGGGGCAGAAGCGTGACCACAAACCTCACTTTGTGGAAGGTGAGGATGGGAGTCAGAAATGTGGGAAGAGGTAACCACACTTTGACAGGGCTTTGGCACCTGGACAGCACAGAGAACGTGGAAGATGCCTGTGCCCTCAGCACTTCAGCTGTTTAAAGAAGCAGGAGAAAACCATTAGAGAGAAATACCAAAAGGCAGTGTGAACACACCAAGATGACACAGAAAAACATTTGACCACCTAAAATGCAGACCTGGCATTGAAGGGTTCCAGATGAATCCCCCCTGACTCCAACATGTCTCAGAGTATCAGTCTGAAGCAAGAGACTTCCCAAGTTCAACCCCGGGGGCATCCCCTCTCCCACTGGTGGAAAGCAACAGAGAAGGGAGGGAAGACACCACCCTTCTCTTCTGCTCCCTGAAGCAAGAAGCCAAGATCGAGCTGAAATAGTGACAGCTTCCTCCAGGCTCATGTCTCTTTAAGACACATGGGAAAGCTGAGGGAAGAAGTCCTGTGTAATAATAAGTGATACCCAAAATCCATACATGAGAGAAGAGGCCGGGTGGGATGCTAAAGCGCTCAACACGGCTCCTTCCAGAAAAAACACACATGTATATATTCACTTAAAACACAGTGAAAGTCCTCAAGCCAACACTGAGACCACTTTCAAAAAACCCAGCAGCATAAAGAACTGTCCATAAGAAAACTACCTTCATCACTCCCTCTGCAAAGCCTCAAAAATCCGGGCTTTACGTTTGGCTCAAACCCCCGCGTTCGGCTCCACTGGACACGGGCATCACGTCTACCTGCTGCTCCCGGCTGCTCTAACGCTCACAAGGTGCTGATTTTGCTCCCGGAAACGTAGTCTCTTTCAAGGACCCCAAATGCTGGTTGTAAAGATGTTTTATACATAAGATATCAGCAAAGGCACATTTCTAGCCTATTGGCATGCAACCCTCAAGAGTAATAGGGGTCATATTCGACACCCAAACCCCACCTCCAGGTAACTCACAGCTGGGAAGCAGAGTCTTCTCCTGTCCCGTGTAGCCTCCAGTGTATTTTAACTAACATGTTACCCTCTTAATTCATAAACAGTTTCTGCCTTATTCTCTCAGCAGGCCCCCCCACACTCCTGGCCAAACCCCCCCGACTGCTGGCTCAGCGGGGTGGCTGAAGGCGTTCTGTGGAAGAAGCAGAGCCACAATTATAGAGTTTTATTCTCATATTAATAAAAAGCCCAAAAGCAGATGCCAATGACCACAATCTGGCACTGTGAGTCCCAGAGCCTCCCGCCCATAAACATAGCAAAGGGTTCGATTTTGGCCACGGGGCTACCCCATACTGAGCACACCAAAGCATTGTCATCTCCAGCTTCATGATCCAGGAATCTTGGTGGCTTCACGGCATCGGCAGCACAGACACAACACGACCAGCAACACCAGGGTGGATGGTGGTGTCCTCCCAGCCCCCTGTTCCCATGGCATGGATAACGCCGGCCCAGGTTTAAATTACAGAGCAGGAAAGGGGTTAAAGTTTAAATGACTGTTTTGTATATGAATTAATGTAGGTAGCTTTGAGCCAAAATATCTACCATTAATTTTTCCACCTATTTCAGGAGCAGTAAGATATACAAAGTAAAGTTTATTTTGGTACTTGGTATACTTCACTCTCATTAAAAATAAATTAATCAGCAAATTCCTACACAGCTCAGTCTTCTTTTATGTAAATACAACCCAGCTGTAATGAATTACAAGGTGTTATTATCTCACACACACTGTATAATACTTCACACATAAGAGGTTTCCCTGCTTAGCTCAGCTTTCAACAAAAGCATCTTAAATAAACTGCAAGCAAGTTGTTTGGTCTGTAATGTTTTCACAGAGAAGGGATACACCTCACACATAGAGGGTTTCTTTACATGACTCATTTTATAACAAGTTAAACTGAGGAAGTTCGCCTCGGAAAAAAAATAACAAAATGCCTTTTTTATCCACAGAAGGCTCCCTAAGTGAAGATTTTTTAAAAAAATAAAAATATGCAAGGCAGTGTTTGGGAGCCGATACTCTGCATCCCACTGCTCTTCACACGGGGAAGGGATGTCAAATATTCCCCCAAAAAACACACAATATGAAGAAAGCAACTTCAGATGGAAGAACAGTCGCAGCCAGGCACAGTCACACTTTCACCAGATTAAGGAGTCACAAATTAAGGATTAATTTCACAAATTAAGGATTATCACCTTTGACTTTTGTTTAATAGTTTTATTAGGAATAAATCCTGATATTACAGGGCTCATTCTTATCAAAAGCACACATGGCACAGAAAACACACACACACAACGTTACTCAGACTGACATTTATTATGGACTAGGATTTTAGACAGGAGAGAAATGAAAACTGCTTTTGCCACTGACCTGGGAACAGCCTGATCCACCCACAAAGGGCACCTCAGCCTCTGCTGACCTCATCAGTGGAGCTCCTGCTCCCCTAATTACTGCTCTGGCGTCACCCCCTGCCCAGCCCTAGACAGCTGCCAGTGGGGTTGACAGGTCTGGTGAAAAAGCCCTGGACCACTGCTCTGGGGGACAGAGGACAGTCCTGTCCCACCAAGAGCCATGGGCAGAAAAGAGGGATGTTCTAGTCATAAAGAAATTCTTAGAGCACAACCCTAAAAAGAATATGGAAATATCAGCAAGGCAGACCAAAATACCCAGTGCTCTGAGGAGGCTTTTAGTGACAGCCCAGTCACCTTTTAGACTTTATTCTCTTTAAAATGGCTAGAGCCATAGGGGATTAGTAGGGACTGTGACTCTTTGCATCCTCCTATCCCTGTGCAACAGAGCAGAGAGTTCCTAAAAAGGATTTTCACAGAAAACCCTTCTGTTAAAGCAATTCTTAACTCCATTAAAGCAAAAATGGACCGTTCCATCTTGATAACAGGCTTTTAAAATACATTAATAGATTTGCATTCACAACCCTTCAGCGAGCAGAGGAACGCCGCTGGGTCTCTTTGCAGCAGCTCCAAACAAGGCAAAGGACAGAGATGTCACGGTAAAATCTCTGGTTTCCTAAAGACAGAAAGCAGGTCTTTCAGTTTGTCAGCAAGGTCTGCTCAGTGCCATGAGAAGGACAGAGGTTCTCAAACCAACTAGCGTTTATTTGTGGGTGAACATTCAGAAGAGTATGGCTGTCCAATTTGCTACTGAGTCACCATGAACAGGACATCTACTTAAATATTTTCTTTTCAACAGCAGGTTTTTCCTTCCTGACCCCACAGCCTGAGCCCAGTTCAGTTCCAGGCACACCCCCCAGGCTGAACTGACAAACTGATGGAGGATGTCAGGCGCCAGCACCCTCAGAGTCCTTCGTCGTTGTACACGGGGGAGCGGGGCTTGAGGATGCTGCGGGCATCACTCTCCACCAGTGGCCGCCAGGTCACCTCGCCCGTCAGCAGGAGGTCCTCCCCGCTCAGCGCGTCCAGGTGCTGCACCTGCAAGGACAGGACATTAGCACAAGGGAATGAACGCGCCTGTTCAAGCTCCTCAAGAGCTAGTGCAAGGTGTCCCATCGCCCATTCAAGCTCTTCAAGAGCTCCACAAGCCAGAAAGCAAGCAGAACAGGGAGATTTTAGCATACTTTGCCATTTGTGTGAGGTAGACCTAAAAAGATAATTGAGGGCTCCTTAAGTGTCATGGGAAGGCTGGGAGATAAATATCTGCAAATCCACTGGAGTTACCTGCGTAAGGTCTTAGCTACTACCGCCTTAGCTAATGCTTCCCCTGAAAGTTTGGCAACAGGACAAAGAAGAGCCACGCAAAGCTAACATGAGTCACTTTATCTTCCTTGCAGCTAATTCAGATGACACACTGTAGTACCATCATCCACACCAAGGGCCCTCATAGAAGTGGTTTCACGTAGACCAAGGCTTTTTACTATAGAAAAAAAGTCTGACCAGCAGGGAGCATCTGAGATTTGCAATATATAAAAGCACATGAACTGGAGGAGATGAACATGGAATGAACCCTCATTCTTGCAGTACAAGAAATATTTGGGATCAAATAAAAATGTGGAAGAGGAAGGAAAGAAGGAAAAGGTCCATCAAGGGTCAGTAAAAGACAAAAACCACCACCTCTGACTCAGGAAGTCTGTGAGCAAAGACTGCCCAGAGAGTTGACCAGGGAAATAGTACACATGCTTGTCCTGTTACTATATTCTCCTCTGGCATCCACTAATAGCCACTGTTACAGACAGGATCAGCAAGAAATTGTGGGAAAGACCTCGTACACAATGTTCACTGGGAATAAAAGTTAATTCAACAAGGAGTTTCTCAACAGTGGAAAGAATTCTCCAATGGCCACAGAGGGTCCGACCAAAGAGCCACCCAAGCACAGGATGCTGTTTCTGACAGTCATCAACAGGAGATCCCCCAGGAGGAGTTAAGTACAATGCATGCATCTAGTGTTATTTTCCTTGTTTACTTTCCCTCCCTCTCAAAATTTGCTGGTTCAGGGATTTTGAGCCTGGTTGTGGATTTAATAGCACTGGATGGACTTCTCTTCCATAAACCTCACCAGTGGCTTCGGGACCCACACATGCAATTGTAGCATCCCAAACAGCCTGTGGCAACCTTATGTCCTCATGTTTTCCCATCAGTGAACACCCTTTCCTTGCTCACCTCTCACACGCCTTCAAGATTTCCCAGAGCTGTCTCATAGTCTTTCTCAGCTGTTTTTCAGGCAGGGAATCCTACTCACTGCTAACAAAGCAGCTGTTTCATGTCACCCTTGCTGCTTTTCTCTGAGCCATCTTCAGTTCAGTTTTTATCTTCCTTGAAGGTTAGAACCCAAACCATACACGTTATTCAAGATCACAAGGGTACCATGGATTTCAAAAGTGGCATGACAACACTATTTCATTCGCTGTTCCTTCCATAGTAGTTCTGAGCATTTATTCTACTTTTTTTAAAAAACACTACAGTGTTTTTAAACTGTAGACTAAGTTTAAAGCTCATCAATATATATGTAAAGTTGGGACTGTTTTTCGAATGCAAAACCTCAGAGCTTTCTACAGGAATGACCTGCCCTGGCAGAAGCTGTGCCGGTTCTTCCCTGTCGTGCCATGTTTATCGGTGTGACCACTGCTTCCTATCCAGCTGCTGATGGCTTCTGTCTTGTCCTTTGCTTGAATATACAGAAATGCAACAAATTCCCCACTTGGCAGCAAATTGTTCCAAATCACATACTTTTTTTATGTGTTTGCTCCCTGTCAATCTTCAGTTTTAAACTTTCCTGCAACCTCACTGATGTTAAGCATTAACTGAAGTCTTTCCCTCCTGAGAAGCCCTCCAGAATTCCAAAAGCATCCTCGGACCCCTACAAAGTTCGGCCCTTTCCTTCCCACACCATTTTCTCAGACACACACTGAAATGTTCCCTCTCCGAATCTCTCTCTGGTCCTGAACAGAGCACTGGAACCATTATAGAATGCTGTTGTGGACGTTCTGGTCTGCAATTCCCTGTCCAACAGCCTACACTCCTCCTCCAGGACCTCTCTTACCCCTTTTTCTGCCTTTGGTCCCCACCTGGACTACATCCTACCAACAGTTTCTGGAAACCTGGTTCACAAACCTCCTAAGGGTTTGTGAGGGGAGGACAAACACTACTTCATATTGTTTCCTCCGGGTAATTACTGAAAAAAACAGAAACAATTCTGGAAAACAAAACCTTTTACTTCTTTCCCTCAAAGATCATCCGGAGACTTTCAGCCTCTGTGTGTTATTTTATATGTAGAGGATCTCAACTCCGCAACACCAAGTATAATTCTGCAGCCCATTTCTGACACATTTTCTCATGTCCCTCCATAGCACAGGTCCAGAAAAAGATGAGCAGAATTGCTTTCAGTATTCCATTAATTTCTCTGCAGTCATTTTTCATCAAACTGCAATGAGTATCAGCCAGTTTTTAATCACTGAATATTAAAAACAGTTAAATGTATGAGGAGAACTGAGGGAACTGAGCTACACAGTATGCAAGCAATAAAAATAAATATTTAATATTCTAAACATAAGAATGAAGAGGAGTTGCCCTATGAGCTCCACCATACCTGTTTGCGCACATACTCCACGAGTAACTCCAGGTGCCTCGGATCCTCACAGTTCCTGTTGAAAAGGTTTCTCCAAAGAGCTGCTGCCAGAACGTGATCATCAGACAAGATTCCCTAAAGGAAGAACAGAGGGGAATTAAAAACTGCACGTGAAGAGGGTTCGAACAGGGGACAAGCAGGTTACTCTGCTCAGCAGCCAGCAATATGGGCTGGTTCAAAGCCCGCAGCTGCCACGGAGGGTACCTATGAAAAGGAATCAACATCACTCTTTCCCAGAATGGAAAAACAACCCTGGCCGTAAATCAATTTACAGAGCAGCCTCTAACAAATATTCCGCAAGTTAATTTGGAAAAAAAAACAGGTCAGGTTGTTCCTAATGTAGAAGTTGATAACTGCATTTCTACATTATGAAATCTTTACCATAAAAATTTTAGCTTTACAGAAAAGACAACACAGAATTGTGTGAAGCCCATGGCACTTGAAAAAGAAAAATTAAAGGATGCTGCAGAAATGTAATCGGGACTTTGCTATTTTGCTTTGCTTTTCTATTTTTCATTCTAAATGAGAGTGGACTCTTCATCATCAAGAATTATCTAGATTTTTCCAGTTAAATCTATATTAAATTTGGATCATACAAGAATCACATCTATGAGCTCTTTCTAAGTTCTCTCCCTCTTGTATTGCCTTTTTAGATTATGTGGTGTTATCGCCACATAACTCCTGTCTTCTCCTGACACGTTTGCCAACAGCAAGAGAGGACTTTAAAATATCAGTTAAAAATAAAAAAAGGTACATTTGTCTTTAATTTAATCAGACATGTTGTTTCCAAAAAGAGTAAAGAAAAAATCCAGTGCCGGGCAGACACATCCTGGCTGTGCTTAAAACTAGGCTTGCACACGTAACACCATCCACAACTCTAAGAAGTTTACATTTAAAGATATTAATAATGCAAGTCACCATGCAAAAAATAGTATCACCAGGTGAATAAGAAGAGCATCTGAACAGCAATACCCACTACAGCAAAAAATAACTACTAAAAAGAGATGATGTAATTTATTTTCTTATTGAAAGTCCTACAGACGCTTGTGCAGAGCGGTGCTTCTGCCTCCCCATAATATTAGACACTTCTCATAAACACCCTCTCCCATAGATTCCTGATAAATACCCTAATTTCAAAGTACAGCTGAATTCAATGGGATTCAGTGGGAGGAAATGATTTCTTGATGGTCAGTGACGGTGAGCAGTACAAAGAATGTCTCTTATTCCTTGTCCCATGGTTTAACTCAATATGTTCCGTGCTTTCTTTTTTCTTAAAAGCACTTTAATTCAAGGCATAAGATGATTGCAATAACTAAGAAGTCTGCTTCCGTAACATAACATTTCTCCAAAGACGTACTGCAAACATTTTACCCATTTGAAGTATTCTGTGTTTATGAATTACATGGTCTGTTTGTTCTTGCACATTCTCTGAAAACATCCCTCTTACCTCATCGTATCCAAATAGAGCCGCATAGAAATTTTCTACCATACTTCTCAAATCTTCCTTTAGAGCAACAGAATTAATCTGAAAAGTAAAGCAGAAAACCATCAGTGTAGGCTCTAAAAGAGGCGGCAATGAGAAAACAGCAGCCGTTTCAGTGTGAGCAGGTGAAGAAGCAGCAGCACCCTGGCCCACAGAGGTGAGGGTCTGGCTGGAAATAACAATGTTGGGGCAGTCAAACATGTCGGAACGATAAAGAAGATGCAATACAGTTCCTTAATTCTGTGAACAAACCAAAGTCAGGGTTACTCAGAATACACAGATGGCAGAAAAATCCCCAGTGCTGACATAGGGCTAGACGAGCGGAGAAGCCGTGCAGCTGGGGAAAAGAGGGAGGGCATGGCCATCCTGTCAGTGGCAGCAGAGGCCAGGGTAATGAAAACTCTCTCTTTCGACTATTAAGCAGGTTTTCCAGCCCTGGGTTCGTTCACACAGCTCTTTTAGAAACTCAGAGGTTTCACAACGCTTTTTCTGAAGTATGGGCTCCCGGGGGCACGTGCTGTTAAGCACTGTAACGCTGAAGACAGAGGCACCGTGGCTCCCACTGCTCCTTCCATACTTGTGGCTATTGACTCTCAGGCAGAATCACGTCCATCCTGCCTCTGCAGCATCCCAGTAGAAACTCAGCCTTTACTAGAGTTCGACTACGACTAGATTTCTTTCCCAGTTTGTGATGACGCAGCTACTTCCCCCACTGCTGTAAGAGTGACTCAGTCTGAGCCCTGCACTGACTTTTAACTAAATTTAACAGTTGCTTAAATATTTGCTGGTTTGGCCTAAGCCACCCTTTGGCTTCCAGAACGGACCCAGGTGAGGCTGAGAGGGAACCAGAAGACATGCCAGAGCAATGGCTGAAACATCTCGTGAGCTCCTGCCTCACACAAACTGCCCATTTCTTTGGCCTGCACTTTTTACTTCTATCAACAAAATGATTTAATAAATGGTTCCTCTCCCAAGGGCTAAACCCTGCTCCAACTGGGGAAGCTGCTGCTTTGGATTGACTCTCATAGAATCATAGAATTGTCCAGGTTGGAAGGGACCTTTGAGATCATCGAGTCCAACCATCAACATAACTCTGATAAAAACCATCACTAAACCATGTCACCAAGCACTATGTCAACCCGGCTTTTAAATCCTTCCAGGGATGGTGCCTCAACCCCTTCCCTGGGCAGCCCATTCCAATGCCTGATAACCCTTTCTGGGTAAACATTTTTCCTAATCTCCAATCTGAACCTCCCCTGGCGCAACTTGAGGCTATTTCCTCTTGTCCCATCGCCTGGTTTTGGGAGAAGAGACCGACCCCCCCTGGCTACACCCTCCTTTCAGGGAGTTGGAAAGAGCGAGAAGGTCTCCCCTCAGCCTCCTTTTCTCCAGGCTGAACACCCCCAGCTCCCTCAGCCACTCCTCACAAGACTTGTGCTCCAGACCCTTCACCAGCTCCGTTGCCCTTTTCTGTACACACTCCAGTTCCTAAATGTCTTCCTTAGAATCATAGAATTGTCTAGGTTGGAAGGGACCTTAAAGATCATCTAGTCCAACCATCAACCTAACTCTGACAAAAAAAAAAAATAAGAAATAGGAAATAAAAAGTATTAAAACATATTTCTGAGGACCATGTCTACCTGTCTTTTGAACGCCTCCAGGGATGGTGCCTCAACCACTTCCCTGGGCAGCCTATTCCAAGGCTTGATAACCCTTTCAGTGAAGAAATGTATCCTAACATCCAATCTAAACCTCCCCTGCCACAACTTGATCTTCTTGTCACACAGAACTTGTGGTGGGGCCCCACCAGTGTCCAGTTCAGGGGGGATGGTCACCTCCTGAGTCCTACTCACCACACTGTTCCTGAAACAGGCCAGGATGCTGTTGGCCTTCATGGCCACCTGGGCACACTGCTGGCTCCTGTTCAGCCAACAGGCGACCAGCACTCCTAGGTCCTTTTCTGTTGGGCAGCTCCAGCCACTCTGCCCCCAGCCTGGAGCATCCATGGGGTTGGTGTGACCCAAAACATCAGATCTCTCATGATATCATGAGAGATCCGAGATCCCAAGCATTTCTTCTCTCCAGATCTTGCACACAACCCCAGTATAAATGATGGGGATAATCCTCTGTGTCCCTGCACACCAGCAGAGCACTGAGGAGACACTGAACCTTGGAGACAGGATTCACAAAAATGAGAGTAAAACCAGGATCAGGGGGCAAGCCCCCAGTTCTGCCAGTGACCAAGCAGGGCTGTCTCTGACGTACAGCTCATCGCAAGGCTGACAAATGAGACAGAAAGCTGTGAAAACTCACCTACCTCAAATCTGAATACTTCTGACAGTGCAAACCACTCGTCCTAAATGCTTCTTAGTATCGTTAAGAGTACTTGCTCTTTTTTCTTCTAATTATACAGGGCTTTTCTATCACAATATGAATTAAGTTTTTGCCAGGCCAACAAATCTCCAGTTTAAATATTCCTCCATTAAACCACTATCTTTTTTCATCTGTTGATCTTTATAGAAATGCATAGAGTGCAAACACAAGGAAAATTCCTTTTATGTCAGTTACTCATATTTTTCCATTAATATAAACTATTAAAATTCATGCAGATATTTTATAGGCTATCAAGATTTGGAGACTGGTTATTACTGAATGTTTAAAAAAGAACTAAACATAAGAAATCAGAGGGTTAAATGATGACTGCAACTTCTGTAATGACTTAATTAAATTTTTATTGAGTACATAAACTATGATGTCATTTCTACCCAACCATGCTCAAACTTTCTGTGCATGTCAGAGATCGTGGCTTTTCTCAATAGAACGTACTTCTAAATAAGCTGCACTTCTACAGCTCTAATAAGGGGGAGCAGGTCTCATGTAACACACTCAATAAATTATCCTTCCATTTTAAACAAACAAATTCCATGAGTTATTATATATTTGCCACGCACTTTTTATGACATAATAAAAATGTTACCTCAAGGATTACTTAACACATACTACAAATGTTACAGCAGGCAACTGCAAGGGGCAAAGAAAACAAATAGTCCCATTACAGAGACAAGTCCTGGACTATACATCCCTAGGGAAGCAGCTTTCTATACTGAAAACAAAGAGCAGCAGCTTTAAGTTCGCAAGAAATAGATTGAAGAAGGAGATAACCAAGTTAAACAAACAGGGCAATAAATACATCTTAAAAGACAAACAGTTTAAAATATAAAATATGACTTTGGGGATGGACCAGTATCTTAGGCAATAAAATTACATTTAAAGGAATATTGCCGTTTCTGAAGAATACAACCAGGATTGGTTAAGTACAAACACTGCAGGAAAAAATCCTTAATAAAACAAGAAAAATTAGTAAATCCAAATCAGCATTTGTTGGAAACGCTTCCTCTTTTTAAGCTTGTAGGTGTTCTTACCACTGGCAAGTTTCATGACCTGCTTGGTCAAGATTCTGCTGCTTCTTCCACAGTTTGTTACTGAGGGGAAAAACTGCCAGACAATTCCAAGTGAATAATTGCTAATAATGAGAAAAAAAAATCAGTAACATCTGGAGCTCTTCTAGGGACTTAGCGCCTTTGCCTTCTTTGGAACAACTCATTGCAGAGCTGTCACCAGAATAAATTTATATCCCATTGCCTGAAGTGACAGATACAACTATCTTAGTTCAAAACATGGAATATGTTTTTGGTACATCTCTCACATTGACAAAACCTTTTAAAAAAGGAACTGTACAGCCAAACGCACCTTCCTACCACGTCACAACTTTTCATTGAAACACTCCGTGATCCCACATTGCATCTGCAAGAAAACTACAGCGTTCCACTACTGCTTTTGCATTATTTAATTGCAGAAAACTCATCTTCAGCCTCAACGAGTTCAATATGCACCATTCAATAGCCCCCTGGTGAGGCTTACTGCTGTATCAGACAATTTACAACATCGAATCAGAACCATAGAATGGTTGGAAGGACCTTAAAGACCATCTTGTTCCAACCCCCTGACCTGGGCAGAGACACCTCCCAGCAGACCAGGTTAATCTTAGTGAAGATTTTGTATTCTAACAAAATTTCTAGGGAAGAAAGAGCACAGTGTTTTACTGTCTACGCTGGACATGTATGAAGACATCTTATGTATGGGCACTGCTTTTAAAGTGAAAGCTGTTACAGGATTAGTCTGAATTAACATCTTTTGTTGGATCAAGAGCATTCTTTTGTAATTAATCCCTCCTCCTCCCGACTCACCCCGCTGTGGGTTAGGCTGCAGAGGAGTCTCAGGGTGCACAGACCAGGGAAGGTGCTGTGGTGTCCATGGGCTACACTATTTGAAAGCACTTTTAACTGGAGTTTCTTTCTGTTACAGCTTTTGCCAGCATGTGTTGCACCCTGAAGCTACTTTAACACATTAATCCAACCATAGACTATAAAGCCAGAAGGGACACTTCCAACTGCACCTTGTACAAGCGCTAGTCATTTGGTTTCATGCAACAATTCCTCTCTTTAGGCCATAAGTCATGGTTGAAGTAGATTTTTTTATGAAGATATTTCAGCCAGAAGAAATGATTAGATCATAGAACCTGACCCTCTGCATATCACAGACCATTACATTTCCCTGGGTTCCCTCTGTACTAAGCTCAGTAAGTTGTGTTTGGCTAAAGCCTATCACCCGCACAATCGAACATGTGCATCTCATTTCATATCTGAATTTTCTGGCTTAAGTTTCCACCCCCTCGTTTTCATTAGACCATTCCTGCTAGAATAAAAAGCCTCGTGTGCCGAATGTGTTTGTTTCTGTACCTGTACCCAGTCGACGTGTCGGCACAGTCATCTTCCCGAGCCCCGATCAGGCTCTTTAAGGACAGGTTGACATCGGGTGTGCTGATACACCACATCACCAGCACGCTCCTCCATGCAGTGGTTTATGCCCACACGGTAAAAATTAAGTCATCTCTTGTGCAAAACAAGTTATGCAGGTGTGAGCACACGCGTGTCGTTACCAGTGAGCCCACTCTGGGGACTCGTGTCAGCCACGCTGAGCAACCATCAGCCCAGTCCCAGGGACTCCTGATGGCTGGGTCAGCCCACAGCGGCAGAACTTCCTGAGGGAGATACAGAGCAAACCTGTCATGATTAAAAAAATAGGTCTCTCCTCAAACATTTAGGCTTTTTTATGCACCTTCTCTCAAGCTGCATTTGGAAAGAATGACTTACAATATATAGTTTATATTAGTTATAAATAATATATAACCACATATAGTTATATATGGGCTTTTAAAGTGTTTGCTGCCCTTTTAATAAACACACATGCCATTAAATTGGAAAACCTGCATACAGCCCTTTTATTTCCTCCAATAACATAACTATTACTTCTAGGACAGTAATTTTGAAAATGACTGAAACTGTAGCTAGGATCAAAAAGATTAAATTAATAAACCAGATTAAAAATATCTCTGTAGTGAGGGGCCAAAAAGGCCAGTGCCTTCAGGCAATTTCACATAGTTGTGAAATGACAAAGATATTGCAGAAATTATTTTTCCAGTCTTCATTTTTTGAGTCTTTTATTAACCACTCTGTTAGTTTGTCTGCAAACAAGCTTACTGACTTGTAATTAGCTACAGCTGTGAGTCCCAACATACTTTAAAATATTAACTTTTCTGATAAATTCTCTAATTAAAAGTAAGTAATTTTGTAATGCGCCTCCATAGATAATTAACTTCAGAGAATAGTCTTTAAAGCCTTCTTCAATGTTCAGTGACAACCTACTTCAATATTGTATTAACCCAGGCAAAAGCTCAACGTCAGATTGTATCAGAACCAGTTCCTGCCAAAATCTTCAATCCATAAAAACAACATGTTAATGGACAAAGACTTTTGCCTGCTCCGCTCCCTTCCTAACAACTGCCCAGTCATCAGTAACACTCCTTCCAGCACGCTCAGTTCTAGCAGACACAGAAAAGCAAGTTATACAACATTGTCTACAGATTTCAGCAAAACCAGGTGTCACCCCCAGCTGCCCAGTGCCAGGGAAAGGAGGTATATTTCTGTCTTGCAGCCTGGCCAGGTCACAGCTAAAGATGCAGAGCAGTTCACGGTACAATCTTAATTGCATTCAATATATGGGGTTTTATTCTGAACAACTTTGTCTCTGTAGGAGACAGCTGGCAGAGCTCACTGACAATGTCTCAAGAGGAAGATGAGGAAGAAGAGGTGAAACCGCTGGGCTCTGGCTGGTTGGGCTGGTTCTCTTGAAGGGTGAGCAGCTGTAGAGGGTTTTTCCTGTAATGCCTCTTAAAAACCTTCTTGCTAAAAGCCTAAAACTGATCATGAACATGTTTCTGAACACACCAGAATCAAGAATTCAGTCTGATAAACTGAAAGGAAGTTACGTGACCAAGTGTAAGGAAGGCACTTGGAGAAGACAGTAGTGAAGGGAAATAAATGAAGGTAGATATTCAGAAGGAGCACTTACAGAGATCCTGTAAAACGCCATCTCTTTACGGAGACAGATCTCCGGAAGAGTCCCACACAAGAAACACTCTACTGGGTCAGACCAAGGGCCCACCTAACACAGGATCTTGCCTTCAACGGCAGCCAGACACTGAGAAAACTAAGATGACTACAAGCTGATATACACTTCCTCCAAGTGTTCTCCAACCCAACTTCAGCTCAGGACAACTCTCAACCCTTGGTAAGTGTTTATATAGTAACCTTCTAAAGGCCTCTACGTCAAGCAACTTGTCCAGCAAACTCTCTGCATCCACACCGTGCTTCAGCAAGAAGAACCCTGGTCTCCTGCCTATGAGGAGAGCCACAGCTGGTGGCTCCCTGCCAGTTTCAACTGGTGGCCCAGTTTCTTCACCGGATGAGACAGCAAATACACATTGCTCCACTGCTTTCTCACAGCACCCAGAATTCTGAGAGTCCATCGTGTGCCCTGTGATGGAATCTGCCCATAAAAAAAAGACTTAAGAAAACTTAATAAGTCAAAAACAACAACATCACTGAGATCATAAAGTACTAAACTAAATGAAATGTATTGGACAACATTTAATAGCGCTGCAGAGCATGAAGGGTGGCATCCGTTCTGAAAAGTACTTCAGCAGAACCAGGTAAGTAGAAATTAGTAGAAAATACAATAATAAATAACAATCACAGGTAATTATAACCAGTAATACTCAGTACTGATAAAGGTACTAGTAGTAGGTGTTTAAAAAATATTATAAAATTTCTATAACAATGTGCACATGTTCAGAAGTTACAATTCCAGAAATGGATCTGAAAGAGATCTTGTGGAGAAATCTCAAAAAAATTCAGTTCAATAATTCAATAGTAAAGAAAAAGACAAATACATTTTAGGAATTATTATGAAAGCATCACACAACAGAAAAGGAACTGTATCTGCCATAAATCCATAGTGTGCCCACATATCAAATGCTGCACTGATTTATTACCTTTTCATCTCAGAACAGATCTAAAAGAAATAGAAAACACACAGAAAAGACCAAGGTGATTAGACATATGAGGAAACACTAGTAATATTCAGGATGAAATGAGGAGGAAGGCGATGGAGAGGTAAAATCATGAGTGGTATCGGGCAGGTAAACAAGGAATTACTATTCATTGTTTCTCATAAAAAAAGATGTAGAAAAGAAACCAATGAAATGACCAAATAATACTTTAAAAATAAACTAAACGTACTTTCTCATGCAACACAATTAAGTGGCAAAAGTCATGGCCACAGGACATTAAAGAGCAAAAGCTGTCAAAGGGGTAAAAAAGGGACAACACATTCCCAGAAACTTTGTTAGCAGAGACTGAACCTGATGGGTCCCTGGTAGTGAACGGGGAGAGAATAGACCAGAAAAAATACCCACACACAGTTCTGTTTCTTATACTTTTTCCCAAGAATCTCTGGCCATCACTAGCCATAGTACACCAGATCTTCATCTGCCATTAGAAAAGTGACTTCTGAGTAGGTTTGTTTAGTTCATTTTTTGATATCTCTGCAGACACCAAGTGGTATCTCTTCTGTCCATGTGTCCCTGCCCGCCATGGCCTGCGGTGAGACAGACAGACACAGCTCAGGAGATACAGCCCCCAGGTCACTTTGCTGACTTGGTAGGAATTTCACCTGAAGTAGGCTCGTGCAATTAAAAAAATTTGCTACCTTTACCACAGTCTTTAGTAATCCCATGGAAAGAGGTTACATTTTATGTAGAAATAAGAGCAAGAATGATCCTGCTCATACCAGACAGATCATCCTCCTCTAGGGGGGAAAAATAATAAAAAGACATTCTTCCTCCAAGAATTTGGGACCAGAACAAGTTTCTATTGGATAGGAACAGCAAGTCACCCACCTCCTCTACAAAAAAGCAAGCCACATCTCCTCCCCTAAAAAAACTCTCCGCAAAAAAAGAAGTTTATTTCGTGTCAAAAGGGAGTGACAATTGCTAGAGTCCACACAATTAGTAAGCAAACAACAAACCAAACCCTCGATACCAGCACCTAGTACTGCTACAACCCATACCCAGGCTCTTACTATCTTACTTTAAATTCCTTTTGTAGTGCCCAGCAGACTGGCTTGTTTGTGCTTTTTCCATGTGCTTTTCTGCTATTTCCTCGCACAGCCCTGTTCATACGTGACCTGTTTGACAATCTCCCATCAGCTCCACGTTCGGGTACAACTCTAATTTGAAGTCACATTGCTTTCACCTTCTACCAATATTCTGCACCTTCTGGTTTCAATCATAAACTGAGAAAAACCCGATTTCCCCAAGCACTCCTCCTCCCCAGGGCTTCAAACACACACACGCCACAGAATAGTTAACAGTTAAATATTTTCTTGCCAATATTTTAAGAGTGCAGCAGGTTCCAAATTGCTGGTAAAATAAACAATGCCAGACTGTGAAAACTCCTGCCTGCCATATACTCTGATGTTAACAAGAGTTTCTTTATTACTGTAACCTTTCAGAAGCGAACAAAAATTATTTCTCTACCCTAGTTCTGCCCTCAAGTAAAAGGCAAAGGAGGAAAGCAAACCATGAAAAAGCTGCACGGTAAGATACTGTGAGTTTTCCATCCTACTTCTGTATTTCATTCAGACTTGATGCTGCTCTGAATAAATAAACTTCCCAAAGATCCTAAGAGCATGAGCAAGGATTTTAAGAAGCCAAAAATTTCCTTACACACTGTTCCCTGAATAACAGAGATTAAATCTACATTTGGGCCATCTTCCCTCTTGCAAGTACATAATAAAGCAGGAACCTCAAAAGGACACATTTAGGATACTCTTGATGAGAGACATAATTTTCCAAGCCCCTCTGTACATCACTGTCCTCTGGGGCTTTAGCCACAGACTTCCATCAACTACAGAGGCTCTGCCATTTCCTCACTTTGAAAAAAAAAATAAAGAAGTCTTCAAATAGCATCTACAAAGAGAAGGAATTGCTAGTGCTTTTAGCACAAACAAGTCAAATTACTATATAGTTCAGGTGACACCCCCTAAAACTACTGGTCCTTGACAGGCCTGCCTTCTGCTGCCTACTAAAGGCATTTGGAGTTATGGAATCCGTGCCCAGGCCATCTGAAAACCAGTTCAGACCAGTGTTGCTCATTTCACATATACCAAGACTGTGCTGACCCCATTTTCCACCCACAATATCCTACCACGAGCTGAATCTCCTTTCTACGTGCAGTCACTCCTGTGGCCCCAAGGCCACCTGACTAACTTGATACCCAACAGGAGATGTGATTTGGTAGCAACAAATAAAGATCTCTAAGATAAGACACATTGGTATGTTGGTCAAATCTTTTAACCTTTTGCATTATTTCCTGCCCTTTGAATATGAAAACCACAACATTCAAGTCTTTACAGAAATGTAATGATAATTAAGTAGTTAGTATTAATAGAGATGCAGTGAGAGCTGTGTATGGCAGGAAACAGAAGAGGAAAACACAACACAGACAGGGGAATAGAAATACTCTACTGAGATTCCCAAAAGCATAATGGGAAACAGAAAAACACACCAGTTTGGTTAGACGTGAACAAAAGTGCCATATGCCATTGCTTATACTATGTAGTAAAAGCAGTCTAAGAAGGAAGCAAGGATGAAAGTGAGCACTGGAATTATTAAATGTATTACATTTGTACTTCCTGATCATTACCATTTAATCTACTCTGGGAGGTTTTAGCAAAAGCAGTCAAAAGTAAGGGCTTCACAGAGCTGCTGGTTTTATAAATGGAAAAAATGGGCCAAAGAAGTCAGAAAATGAAGAAACAAAATAAACTTGAGCTCTAACAGAAAAATACAATCATTTTTGCCAGGCTCCAGGGCACTGCAGTGTGCGCACTGTAAACATGAAGACATTGTGTCTGCACCAGAATTTAAGACTGGTCTTCGAGGGATTTTGACAATCAGGTGGCCCAGAGCTGGTTGTTGGAGGAGCCCATCCAGATCACCAGCGCCAGCAGATTGTCCACCCATTGCCCAGCACAGACTACAGCACATTGAATTAAAAAAAAAGAAACCCAAAAAACTAGTAAAGACAGTGAGGAGATGTAATGTCCTAGTGAGCAACAAGCCAGAGAGAGGATCTTTGCATCATATGAGTGATGTCTAGGTCAGGAGAGAAAAAGATGAGGCATGGGGACACCAGCAGAGGAAAGCATCAACGATGCAGCTGAGATTTAGGAATTGAAGAAGAAAAGGAAGATCTGGAGTTGAGAGAGGCGAAGTCATGAAGAGGCTTCAACTCGCAAGGGTGGGTTTGAAGCCAGCAGACAAGAGGACAGATGCTGAGCTTCCATCGTGGAGCTCTGAAATAGAAGGCTGCTGGATGAGCACAATGGATACAGGCAGCCAGTGGCCACTGGACCAGGGAAGCAGCACATGAGGGATTGAGAGAGGGATGACGGGCACTGATGGTTGTGAAAGGATCAGTTGGAACACAAGGGAACACAAGGGAAGGGAGAGAGGTGGTGGTGCCAGTCTGAGATTCCTGCAAGGAAACAAAGAGAATTACAAAAGAGGTAAGAAAAGGCAGAGAGAGAAACTAGTGTCTGTAAAATTGGGAATGGAAAAGTACGTGTCACACTGACGGAGGGGAAATGTGAAACCAGGTGCACACCCTGAAAAGGGCATCAGATCCAAGCTCAGAGATGCCTGTGGTTCTATCCAAGACAGGGCAGGCACCAAAAACATAAAGAAAAGTGAAGTTATTAATTCCTGAAGAGGAATCAGCAGATACGAGTGACATTCTACTGGCAGCGAAAAGCAAGGCAACAATAATTAAAATTAAAATGTATTGGGAACAACACAGAACGTCTCAATGGCTTGTTTGATTACTCTCATTTAGAAGAGACGCTGGTCTTGGTATTTCTCTGTATTTATGAAGGATCTTGAAAGCACATTTGTGTTTTCACCACACAGCAGCTTAAAGCTGTTAAAAAAGAATTACAGTGGCAACAGGAGTTACCTTGCTCCCAGGAGACTCAAAAGGCTTGGCCAAGCAGACCAGGAATTGAGGAATTCTGGGGGAAAATCCAAAAGAATAGGAAAGCGATAAAGGAAATGTCCAAACCACGTAGCATAACGACATAACAGCAAAACCCTGTGCTGACCACGGGCAAGTCACAGTCTGGGTGATGAGGGACAGACAAAGCTCTGGCAGCCGCTGCTGCCCCTCCTGTAGAGCCTGGAGATAGTGGCAGGATCCGTAAGAATAGTTTTCCCCTTTCCACCACCCTCTCTACACCATCAACATAAAAATTATGCGTTTGTGGTGAACGGTAATCTCATTGCTCAACGTTTGAATTTTGGCAACTACGCTGTGTTCTGGAGAGTCTGAGGAACACGGGGCAGCGCTGAACACCTAAAAGCACTGGGTGGTAAAGTGGGTTTTGGCATCTGAGTCCCAGCAGTGCAGAGCATGGGGAACAGTGAGAAAGGTTACTTCGAGAAAAGGTGCTAGAAGGCAGCTTCCAGAGAACTTCTCACAGGCACCAGCAGGAGGCACAAAACAGACCCAGGACACCGCCTTGCAGTAACAGGATCCAACACAGCTGGGATATTTAAATTGATTTTTTTTTTATGCCAGACTCTACAGAAAAGAACCCAAGTTGAAAGGAACCCAAGCATATATTATATCTTGACTTCAACAACAGGTCTCCTTGACATGCCCCAAACACGCCTATATTTCAGCCAGCTGGGGGGGGACGTCCATGGGCGCTGATTCTACAACTACATTAAAAACAACATGTGAAAGAGACCCATATTTCAAAACTCTGTAACCCAGTCAAGCTAAATTTGCATCATCATGTGTACTGTTTGCTCCAGACCTCATCACAGTTGAGATATTTTCAAGGTAATATTCCATATACATGCATTTTCCTGCATATTTAAGATATTATAATTTTGAGAATCAAATTTACTGAATTTACCCTGGAACGGTACCTGATACTATTATTCATTTATGAAATGACAAAATACTGGAAACTTTTTGTGACCTTTTGAGCTCTTTGAGAAAGGATCAAGGGTTGGTGAACTATTTCTTGTGTGATGGTTTTAAAACACTAAGTCCATTTAAAATATAGCATCAATGCCTGCTATCCTATTAAACAGAAAAGCACAAAACCTCCCACACAGCAAGTTTGCATCTCACTACTTTGGCAAGTTTGGGCTTTGTTTTCTGGGGTGGCTTTTTTCTTAATTTAAAAATGAAAACTAGAAATTGGTAAGATTTTATATATTACGTTTTCTACATAGTCATTAAAAAACTCATAATATTTTTCTCCTTAAAATGTCCTAGGAAAGCTATACATTTCAAAATATACACAGACCATTTGAAACTAAAAATCTCCCTCTTTAGTTTTACAGGTTTTTAAAAGCCATTTTCACCCGTACTCCACACTATCCTCTATCTCCTACCCCAATCCAGTTCCTCAGACAAAACCACTATAATATTTGCTTCCCTACGGTTCCTCCATTTCATCCCCCTGCCCAAACCTCCCCTCTCCCCCACTTCTCCCACGATAACACAGTTTCTATTTCATGCATCCCAAACCGACTCCCCGGTTTCCCATCGGATGTCAGACCCTCAGACCCAGCCCTGAGAAGCCCCCCCCCGAGCCCTCAAGCGCAGCAACTTCCCACTGGAGTGAAGCAACTGCAATAGTTCAATTCATGAAAAGATCAACTTCTATTTTAAAAATTAATTTTGTCCTCTCCTCTCCTAAAGCCATTCTAGAATCTTATTTGTCTCGCTCTGACCGTGATTTCGGAGTCTTTAGAAGGGCCAGACTTTTTGTTCTCCACAGAAAGAATAACTTAAACTGAATTGTATGAAGTTTAGGAAGGTTTGTAGCTACCGTAAGGCAAAATGGCATTTTCAATCATCTCAAGTCTTCTAATTTGAAAGTATCAAGACAGAAAATGGTGTTCAAGTCCACAAAGCTGAACTCCGTTTGGTTACACTGACAGGAACCACGTTACTGATTCTGATGGCGTTACTTCAGATGTACAGCAACGTACCCGAGAGCAGATCAGGAGTCGCTGGATATAAACAGCTCGAGCTAAACCTGTAACAAAGCCTGTATTGTGCTAGGCACAGCAGCGCCAGTAAACGAATTCAAAAGACACCTAGATGTGTTCCTGGAGAAAAAGGGGGCAGGGGTCTAAGTGGCCTGGTGGGAAAACAGGAAAGTGAGATTAAGATAAATTAAACCAGGTTTGGCACACTGGGCTTGCCAGCCCCTCCTATGCTTATCTCTTTTGAGCCTTTAGAACACGTATGCTTTTATAAAACAAATTGTTATTTTGCACTGAAAAGAAAAAGATGATTAATTTCAGAAGCAGAATGTCACTACAAGAGTAACACTGTTAGAATGAGCCTACAACAATGTACAGGTGTTTGAATGAAGCCTCAGGGGTGTTTTGAAGGCAGGATGTGATCCGCACCCAGAAACACGGTGGGGCACAGAAGGGGTGTTCGATTTTTTTGGTGCTTGTTTTTTTTGTTTTGTTTTGTTTTGTTTTTTTTTTTGTTTGTTTTTTTTCTTTGTGGTTTGTTTTTTTTTTTAACCTCATGTCTATTGTCCAACTCTCAGCTGAAATCCCATTCCAGGGAACTCCAGCATCTACCAGTCCTTCTAGTTGACTCTGCCGCTTCATCTTCATCAAAGGGTATTAAAATGCACTTAAACTTATAAAAACTGCTTCTATACACACGGAGTTGCTAAAACCCAGTACCCGGGTCAGTCAGGTTAATATTCAGGTTGCTAAAGGACTCTTCCCCTCCCAAAGGGATGGGGCAGTCCTCCCTCTGCAGGGTATCAGTCTGGTCACTGAAGCCACAAGGTGGAGATCTCTGGCAAAGCAGGAGCCTGAGGAAGTCTCTTACCCAGCCTCACGGTACCATTAAAACTTGGAGCCATTGCATCAAGCCAATTTTTCTGTTTGTTTTTAAAGTTTGATAGAAATGTCACTAGTGGAAAAATGAAGTAAAGAGCACTGGTTAGCCACAGAACAGGGCACACCTGGGTGCAAACCCACCAAAAGAAACTGAGTTCATTAGTAGTAGGGACAGCAGAGTAAAATTTATATCTGAAATCTGCCTGCACCAGTAGAATTTGCTGAGGCCACAGGCTCTCCGTGTGTTTTTACAGCTGTGTTAAGTTTTGGTTTCTGACTCTTGCCGACATTCAGGAGTGCTGAAGGAGCTCAGGCTAACAGGTCCCAAAACTTTGTAGCTGAGATTTAGATCTCAGCAATTTTAACAACCAGGTTTTGAAATAATACAAACTCCATTTGGAGTTGGAGCCGATGTAAATTAGTAGTTAAAATGCCTTACATTCTATCACTTTTGGCTCCAATGAACTTGTATATTTAAGAGCAGATGGCATATTTTAATAAACCATCAGTATCAATTCAGGACTAGAGCATCCATTTTCTGCATCGAGCTGGAATTGGTGCTAGCTAGGGAAACGAGGTGAAGAACTGCAGCTTTGTCTGTCAACGAGTTAAACTAATTGCACCCAAGCAGCGATTTCATACAGGTGCTCTGTCACTTATACCCCAAGATGGGAATGTACCAACCAGAGTTAAATACCCACCTTTGATACCCTGCACGAGAGAAAAAGCAGGGAACGGAATTTCCTAACCTCCTCAGAGCTATGCAGATGATAACTTAGTGCCTTAAAAATATTCAGTAAAGTTTCTTTTCATTTCACTTACTTTTGAGAAAGGCTCAGATTCTGAAATTTGAACGCATCAACAGAGGAACATTAACCATATGTTTTCATCTACTATTCTTGTCATGAGATATTCAACTCTCTTCTTTTGGAGGTAGACTATCTACTGATTGCAGGACTAAATTATTGAAAATAAATAGCTGTTACATATATTCCTCAAGCAGCTCACAAGCCCTTTGTCATTACTTCAGCTTCGTTTTAAAAGAACTATTAGGGAGAAATACGTCAAGATTAATAAATAGGACGTGACACCTGGGTAGCTGCCCTTTGCTTCTGCATCACTGAAAACTCCTTGCACTTGCTGAAGTGCAGGCATGAGGAAGAGTTCGAGCAGAGTCCATCCATGTGCCAGGGAGAAAAATAAGTGCAGAAGAGTGAGCAAGCACAGAAGAGGCAGGAACTGCCCATGCAGGGGCTCAGCAAGTGGGGTCTGAAGCACGGATCACTAGCACCGAGGAAGGAAAATAAAGCAATGATAAGGAGCAGAGGAACAGCTAAGCTCTTCAAACATCAGTGCATAAACTATTTTCATCTAACATACAATAAATACTACCAAAAGAGACTAAAAAGGTCATTCATCTTGACAAAATAACACCTGAAAGATTAGGAATAATTAAAAGATGAAAGAAAAAAACCTCACTAAAAGATGATGAAAGACCTTCCCCTTCACACACACTACACACTACAGGGGAGAGAATAGCCCTGATTTCCCCGTTTACAGTCCAGGAGAGCTCACGATGATTTCTTACACACCCTGAGTGCTCCGTCTAGTCAGCTCTTACCTCAAGAGTTCACATTCTCTAACAAGAAGTCTCATTAAAATCAATGGGCCTCTGTGCAGCTAAACTATATTAAATATACACACAGATGTAACTGTTTTTGAGATCAAGCCTTTAAATGTGTACTTACTCCCTTTAAGCATCAGCTGTTGCCACATAAAAGCTACGTTAACACTAGGTTATAGTCAAAAGTATATTATAGGAGTCATATTATTGCAAACTAAGCATGTTCATTATTGCATCGCATGATCTTTATTACAAACAAAGATTGCGAAATGTAAATTCAAGGATAAGCTGACAAGATGCCCAGCCTGCCAAGGCAGAGAGCAAATGTCCTTCAAACAACTTAAGATCTCCTCACAGTTGCATCATACAGCAACCATACCAGTGTAATATGCATCTATTAACATTTGAGGCTCTAGACTGGATGAAAACATAAGGTGTGTTGGGGTTTTTTTTTTTCACTTTGGGGAATTTTGGGAAGCAATGGAATAGTTTAGCTTGCAGAAATGGAAACCCTGTGCTTGCCTTTACAAAGAACTGACTTTTTCTTTTTTTTTCCGCCTTACAGTTTACTGAAAAAAAATATCTCGATAGAGGTCTAACTTACACCATGCTTCACTTTTGGGTTCTGGGTGTCTGTAAGGATAGCAAACAGCTGCCTTTGCTTCTCTTTGCTGCTGCTTCAAATCCTGCAAGTAAAACTATGGGATAGTGTTTGAGGCTAGTTCATATAAGGCAAAATGAGGGTCAAAAGGAACAGAGAAATAATTTTCTGTTCCCAAGCAGCATTCTCTCTGTGCACAGATGGAATCTAAAGATCCCAGAAGAGATTTTGTGTGGCTACGGGAGGTGGGGTGTTTGGCTGGGGCTTGGGGTTGTGGGTTGGTTGTTTTTTTTGCTATTCAAGAAGAGCAGCCTTAAATTTGCACCCGGAATGAAGATCTGAACTGTCTCCAGTCCCTACAGAAAGCAGAATCGACCACTGAGATGACATGGGAGGCACTGGAAAAGGACAAAAACACATAACCTATTTCATTCAATCTTTTTCTCTGGTATGATAATCTAATTTGTCCGGGCTCACTCATGCTGCCTTATGGCATCTGACCAGGAAAGTGGAGATTCTCCTATTGGAATTTATGTAAGCCCACTAATGTAGCAAGAAATTCTAAGATGCCTGAATTTAGATTTAATCCAAAGGAAACTTAAGAGCATGACTTGACTGGAAAAGCAAGCTGAAACATAGTAAAGCTACGAAATTCCCAACAACTAGGAAAAAAAAGCCATTGCTGATGGAATAACTGAAGTTACACCAGAATCAACACTTTCTAAAACCACATACAAAGTAAAAGATCAGAAAGAAACTTCTTGAATTACGAGTGATCACACCAAATTTAATGAAGTTAGCTTCGTGGTTAATTCCCTTGATTGTCACCAGTAAGAATACCCAAGCAGCCTCTCCCTTGTTTGTGTGACTGACAGCACACCATTATTGCTATATAAGAACTGTCACTTCTCTAACAGCCCAATTGATTTCACAGCCAAACCTCTATTTAATCACTGAACTATTTATTTATTTTTTTTTTCACAACATAGGACATCTTTCCCAGCCCTATTCTCCCACTACAAGTGCCCTGAACAGAGGCATTCTCAACTCACTGTGATACTGGGGATATGAAAACCATCTCCTACTTTTTCTGTACTGCCATCTCTGAAGACTACACCAACACAAGGCTGGAGAAATACCCTTATAGAGTTTAAGGCCAGAAATTACCATTATAAGTAACCAGAATAACTTTTCTCAGAACAGGCCAAAAAGATCCAACTGTGTTCTTCCTTCAAACTTGCCAATGAACTATCCTTGGAGCTGCTCCCTCCTTACAACATTTCTTTTGTGATAAAAGCTTAGAATCCAAAACGAAAAATAAACTAATGATTAGTTATTAATCATATACAGGAACTTAACACAAAAACCTGTTTCTTAACTTTCCTTTTACTCACCATCCTAGAGACAGAGAAAACTCAAAGCTCTACTGGAATTACTTAAGCTGCTGTTACACATTTAGCACCAGTCATTTCTCTCCCTACCTCGGCTGCTCATTCCTATCCACAAATGCCCATTCTGTTAGAGCAGCATCCATTTCTGCAATCACATGGAAAATTAACTGCTTCTAGGCACATCTATATCTTCATCCAGGCCTTAGTGCAGTTTCAGACACAAGGTGAGTGGCTCAATACAAGGACAGTACAGCCATGGGAACGAACGGTTAGGAGGAAGCTAAAGTTAATAAAGAAAGAAACAAGCACCTGCAGGCTGATTCTTAGGCATTCTTTTAAGATATGCAGAGTTACAAAAGCATCAAAAGATGTGAATCATCACCATTATCAAAACCAAAGATGACTTACCCCCATCACCTTACCGCGCTGCTCAACATCCTCCCACATGCAGTGAACTATATAGCGACACATGTATTTTCCCGTGCGACCCTCCTGCTTCATTCGGACCAGACACATCCTGCAGGAACATAAACACCAGATTCATAGTTCTTCTTCAAATGTCAAAACTAGATTAAATATATTTCAGCCCATTTAAAACTCTCACATACAGTTTGTGGTTTTGTGATCAGAAAAAAGCACACGTACAAAGACTTTTTTTTTTTTTTAAATAAACAATCACAAACTTCTCTATTCTGTACTCAAGAGCTGCATCTGTTGGATTTTGGCCAATCCAGCTACAGAAGAGTGTCAGCTGACTCTATTCTGGCTGACAGTACTGTAATCTAATTAAACAGTACTGGAACCTAAATTCCTCCACCTTAAGAACATCTCACCCTTTGGAGCAGGAACAAATGTCTTGTCTAATCCCAGGCCACGAGCCAGCTGTAATTCAGCTTGGTTGTACCGAAGTGCTGTACGAGTCCCAACCAGCCAAGCTGTGAAAGCTTAGGCAAGTTACAGACTTCACCTAAATTCACATTAGCAATGTCCTAAATTATTTCAACTACAGGGGCCTTTGGATACACGTCCAACCACTTGGCAAAACCCCCACAGGCAGCACATGCTGGAAGGACTCACAAGTTTGTAAGTGCATTGTGGGACCCTAATGAGAATACCAGCTTGAGTTGTTTGACTTTTTTTTTCTTTTAAGCATTAAAGCCACATGAACTTCATTGCTGCTGTTATGTCTCAAAAAAACAAATTATCAGAACAAATTTATTTTGCCTCTTTTACAACATCTGTAAACAGCATGAACTGAAATACGGGCTAATCCCTCAGTAAGCTAAGAGACCAGTCCCATCACCAGTCCCACCTTCTCTGCCCCACTAACCACCTCTGCTCCTGCGTTACGGGTCAGAAGTGCCTGTGCAGGGACCGAGTGACTGTAGACGAGGTGATGCTTGAACCCCGGAGCCAAAAGAAGTCACTGCTTTGCACAGAGACACGCTACGACTGCTCACGGGAAATTCTGCTCCCGGCTAATGTGACGGCAGCAGAGGAGCTGCGGGAGGCGCTCTGAAGCTGTTGCATATTAACAATAGTGAATGTGCCGCAAGAGTTAACAGCTAAAAAGGATGATTATTTTTTTTTAATCTTTTCATTTCTTCAGTGGACATGAGATCTATGCCCCCCTACAGGCACTAGAAGTATTTGGTGCTCTCTGAATGCCAGCTCCACAGGGAGAACCACAAACACTCCAAACACATCTGTTGAGCCGACCTGCAGAAGGACAGATGCCCATCTTTGTGATGGGTTCTAGCTTGTCTACTGCTTAGTAAAGGCAAGATATTTTTTTAACCTGCAAAGGAAGCAAAACTTACTGTCAGCAATGAGTCACAGAGAGAAAATAAACTGAAGGTAACAAACATTGCATTAGTCCTGTGTTCTTTCTTCTAATTAGAACCATACATTAAGTCCCACACAAAGGCCATTCAATTGAGACGCCAAAAATTGCAAGAAGAAAAGCCCATGGACCAGAATCTGATTTCTAGATGGAGACCTCCGAAAACAACACTGGCCATAGAAGAAACAGCTCCAACACAAGCCAGGTGGAATGAGGTGAGAAGACGGGAGAGAGGGACCAGGGCATGACAAGGAGAGCAACGATCCAAGGGTGGACTGACGGAGAGTCTGGGTGGAGAAGGGAAAGGGCAGCAGCTGGGGAAGGGAGCATTGGGAAACCTGTGGCCATTACTGTCTCAGGAAGGAGCTGTGGAAGGATTCTCAAGGTTTATACTGTGGCAAGTGAGAACTCAGTGTCTGTCCAAGCACCACTCTACCAGCAAATAAATGCAATTAAAATGGTATCAAGAGATGAAGCCTCTTCTTCTCACAGAAAAATGACAAAGTTTACTGAAGTTCCTCAGAACTTGGAGAGCGGCCGTCCAGGTACCTGTCCTTCCACAGAACAAATGCACAAAAGAAGCTTAACATTTTTGTGTCTTAATTCCACCAGTTTCAAAACCTTTGACCTCTTGTGCATTTACATAATTGAGCTGTATGAAAAAGTTAGTTAGTGTCAACGTATCTCAAATTTTTACCCACTTTTAACAAGTCAAAAAGATTCAGATTACATTTTGGGCTAAGAAAAGTATTTTTATACTTCTCTTGCTGAGTACACAAGCTTGGGAGGGGGAACAAAAAAAAAGTAAGAGTGGCTTGGCAAGAAAACCTCCTCCCGAGCAAAAGTACTGGTTCATTCCCAGTCCGCCGGGAGCGGCGGTGGGGCAGGAGCGGGGAGCAGAGCAGAGCCCGGCATCGGTCACTGCCCAGCAGGGCTGGAGACCTGCTCGGAGCAAAACCTGCTCCCCAGGGAGCCTAAAAGGCAGCTCTGTGTTTGGATGCACAGTGCTGTCACAGAGCTGCTCTGCAGCACCACCAGTGAGATCATGGAATTTTGCAGTTTATTTGAAAATTTGGTCGTTTGTTACTACACCTGCCGTCTGAGGTTTAAAAGACACAGGCTCTTTAAAGACTGTAAACCTTCTAACTAGATCAACACAGGGTGAAACGTTCTATCGTTTCACTACAGAATCTGTTCTGTAATTTAGTCAAATACTGACTAATCTTCCTCAAACCACAAAAGCAAAATTATTCCAAACTATCTTTAGAAAACTGTCTGCCTGATATTAGTTGGGTTGGATAATTTACGCTGTATTTCAGACTATGTTAGATGAAAATAGTATGAAAATTGGATGACATTGGTTGTGTTGGGTAATTTATGCTGTATTTAAGATTGTACGAAAGGATGCCTGGAAAGGAACAGGAGCACCTACAAGTCGACCCATCTTAGATGAGATGTAGCAGTTTCCCATAACAGTCTCAGCTACAACCGCTTCTGTCAGTATTCCCAAAGTGCCAACAGACTGGCTCAAACACCAGAAGCAGGAGCTGACACCACCCTGTCAACTGTTGTGAGGTGGCTCAGTGCCATCAAGGTGTGATGGACACTGCTAAGGGCAAAGCCCACCCAGAGCTTCCCGCTGTCCACTGGTCCCACCCCCTCATTCCTGCTTCCCCAGTTGCTCCAGAGCAACTATTTCTGGGGCTACTTTACAGTTGTTCAGAGAAATTACTCTGGCTCAACACCACCAGTACCAACTTGGGGAACAGCAGAAGGAAGCTCCTGAATGGACTTTGTCATCACGTCTGTGTTGTGACATACACTGCTATCACTAGTGGTAACGAGAAGAATTCCGAACTCTTCCTAATGAGGTGTGGATGTTATCCTGTGCCTCAGCCTAGCAAATTCACCAACTACTGTATTTACAGCCAGGTACAGGCCTTTGGTGGGGCACACACTAGCAGAACCCAGCCTGGCTCCTCATCTTCTCCCCAGTGCTTAGGCCACGTAGCCCATTCCCTCATGGTAAGGCAGGATCAAATAAACCTCTAAGACATCCCAGATAAGCTTGTTCTTAAAAACTCTTTCAAGCAAGACTTCTCCGATGTAATTTATACCCCTTTCTCCCTGCCCTCTCTGCCACGAAACACAGAGTTTATTCCCTATCTTCTGAAACAGCACATATCAAAATGGCACAGTGTCCTCAGACTTCTCTGTGCCAATCTGAGAAATCCTTTCCTGCAGGAACTATTTCCTACTTTCTTGGTGGTTCTTGTTCTTCTCCGCACTCTCTCAAAGTGTTCAACACTTTCTCAAGTGTGAAAAAGAATGCTCAGATGAATTCCTGCAACAGATCTTTGCGTCTTTCAGAACAGGAACTGTAGCCACACTCCTTTTTGGTCCTAAACACCTTAGAGATGTCAGCACACTTGGTGTGGTGAAGACATGAAAGGAGCTCTGGGTGACACATCCTGCACCAAGACATTTCTTAGTCCAGTCAAGGTCACCTCTTTGGCAGTTTCAGAACAGCTTCGGACACCCTCAATGCTCCAGTTAGACAGGCACGGCATGGGAAAAGGCAAGCCCAGCACTAGAGATGAAAAACTGGAGATTTTCTAAAAGGTCTGCACTTCTAAACATAAAGAAAGAGTCCTCCTGACATCAAAGGTCTGAAGTAACTGAAACTGTCTATAAAAACATGACATTCAAGAAAGAATATTGATAGGTTGATTTTCTGAAGTATAATTTTAGCACTGCATTGGAAGGGGCTGGAGTGTATCTAAAGGAACATCATCTTGAAAGAAGTCAGCAGGAGCAGGGGTGAAACATGAGAGCTTCAACTTCCCCCTTTCTGACTGGAGGTAAGTAGGAAAACTCTATTCTCAGACAAGAAGAATTAAGAGGCAGAGATTCAAGCAGGAGACCCACCAGAATCTGTAAGGCAAGAACAAGCTCTGACAAGCACCTTAAGGCTAAGGTGGGATTTAAAAAGCACATAAAGGCAGTTAGAGCTTGATGGACAATGACAACAGCAAGAAAGGAGACAGGATTTACCAAACTAGGAAAAATTCTCATCTTCTCCAGCACCAGAAGAGCCTCTGAATCAGTTGAAATTAAAACTCTGAAGAAGGAGAAGGAAGTAAATACACCAGAAAGTGATCTATTCTGCAGTGCAAGGGGGAACAGGAACGCTTTAACAAATGGTGATCAGAATCTACACGGTCAGGTCATAGGCCACCAGATCAAAAAGGTTTGTAGCCTCTGAGGCAAAAGGTCCAGCAGGAAAGACAGAGCTATCACAGCCTTCAGACAGGGGCAGGACATCCTTGACCTTGCCAGAGCAGGCAAAATCAATAATGTTCTGCTCTCACTTCATTGAAGTCAAACTGATTAAAGAAAGACAAACGTAGATAACACAGCAATAAACCCAGCTGTGAAAGCAAAATTATGTCATGGCAGGATGATGGTCACCGAGCTCAGCACAAGCAAAGCCTGCAGCGTTTCCCAGTGATGGAGGTCGTGAGCAAGGCCTGTCACGGGCTTCTCTCTATCCTGGAACATCAAATTGGATCTCTCACTTGTGGTCCAGAAAGGCAGCGCTCTTTAGGTGAGACTACAAGGAACACAGAGGAGCCAGGCATATAAACCTTGGGGAAATTAACCTCTAGTGCCAACCTCCCCACTCAAATTTTCACTGCCATCATACGAAGTAGAGGGATGTGGTTCCTTCTTGCCTCAGTACAGTGCTGTCAACCTGCCTGTTGTGTCTTAAACATAAGAGTAATTCAGTTTTCCTCATTCAATGTCTCCTTAATATCACTGGCTCAAAGTGTGGCAACTCTTGGCCTTCTCCAATGTAGCTTTGATCTCTGAATTTCTGAGTCTATCCCATACTAGCCTCATCTCTATCATAGTCCCCTTGCTTATTTTTATGCCTGTCATGAAAGACTATGTATCTTGAATGTGATGCTGTGTATCACAGGGTACATTATCCTGTCAACATGAAATCAAGATGATGTGAAAGAAGTGTGTTCTTTGCAGATTCATGCTATCCCTCTTTGATTTCCCTAGATACTGACAACAAGTTTGGTTTTGAATATTTATTTCAGTAGTTTTCCAAATATCAATATAAATTATTAGCTTACCAATTAATTTTTTACAGCCTTTTTTCCACAGTAAGAAATAAATAAACTGCAAACCCCAAGGGTCTTCTTCACTTGATTCCACTGATTTCATTAATTGATTATAATTTCAATGGTTCTTCTAATTTATTCAATTCTTTAGTGAAATGAGCTGCCCCATCTTTCAATATATTGAGGAGACAGGAAATTAAAAGGATGGAAGGGAAAAGAGGAGGCAAGGAAGAAAAAGGGTCTTGTGCTTAAGCACAGCTATTTCAGTACAAACTTCCTCTCAGCCTTTGCAGCAGAGCCTCAGTCCATGGATTTCAGTTTTCCTGAAAGATCTGGCACTTCACAAAAATTACTGTACTCCCTTGTGCATCCCTCTGACCTTTACAAGTATGTAATGCTAGATGAAAACCTGATTTTTTTGGCTACTATTTTCACAAATGAAAAAAAAGGAAAAAAACTTAAATGTTTAAGGTGTTAAATATTTTCACATGCGGCCAAGCTGGCATTCACCAACTCGCCCATACGTCTCAGAGGTGCGAGAATAAATGCCAATGCTATAATTTGTTAAATGCTTCTGACGAGCAGCAACTTCAGTCATCACAAATTCTCCCAATTTAAACCCCTTTTACATAAATTTAAACTTTTCCTAAAACACCCAAGTAAGATTTTTCCACACAGGCTGAGCAAGGCTTTTAGAAAACTCATGGCCAAGATCATTCCACTACTGAGGAATTCAGGGATGTAAAAGATGTCAGCTTCTCTGTGGGACTTCTCGTGCTTTAGTAGGAAACTGCTAAAACTCAGTAATGAGTAAGTTGAGTATAAACACTATTATCAATAACTGTGGAACTAACTTTTTCTCACATTAAGGTACGTATCACTGGTTTTCCTGAAAATAGTTCTACTACTTTTCACTTACCAGACATGAAGCTGGGCCACTAGAAACCATGAATTCAAAGTGTCAGGCATTTGGCACCCTTGTTGGAAGAGGGGAAAAAAACACAAAACCAAAACTATTAACAAAACATGTTAATATGAGTTTCATCACATTTTGCGCCTAACAGAAATTCACTGCACCAAAATCTAAATACATTTTAGTAATTTAATTTCTGGCCCTAAATAGTACCTACACAACAGAAGCAAACATAATTTACTGTCACACTTGTGCTTGAACTCTAGAACATGCAGCCAAGGGACGCTGTGGATTCTGAAAGATTTCATGTGTTTAGAACTCAAATAACATTTATGGGGGGAAAAAAAATCCCAAAATGGAGAATCAGGCAAACATGTGGCTTCTAGCTCTGGAAGTCCCAAACCGGTAGAGAATAAAAGGGAAGTATCAGAGGATGCTGTTGCCTCTTGCTGGGGACAGGATACTGGGTGCTACCGGGGTCTTTGCTGCTCTGATTGACCACACGGCTCTAGGACTCCAGCACTCCGAGAGTTCCCGGTCTCCAGCCATTCCACGTTAGCATTAGAACCACCAACCAACCATAGAAACAATTTCTGTTTCCAGATTTAGCACTGCTCCTGTAGCCATTGGGCCTCCCACAGATGGTTTGTCCATACACACGTTCACAGTATTGATGAGTGCAAGGGGCCTTGGATGAGGATGGGGCCAGTCTTTTTTCAGTGGTGCCCAGTGACAGGACAAGAGGTAATGGGCACAAACTCAAACATAGGAAGTTCCATTTAAACATGAGGAGGAACTTTTTTCCTTTGAGAGTAGCAGAACCCTGGCAGAGGCTGCCCAGAGAGGTGGTGGAGTCTCCTTCTCTGGAGACATTCAAACCTGTCTGGACACATTCCTGTGGGACCCACTCTGGGTGGTCCTGCTTTGGCAGGGAGGCTGAACTGGATGATCTCCAGAGGTCCCTTCCAACCCCATATCACTCTGTGATTCTGTGATCTGTGTGTGCCATTAGGATGTGAGGCCAGAGATTTAGGCTGTGTGGCATAGATACCGTAGTCCTCTTCCTCGTGCTTGAAAAACATGGAGGTATTGGTTATGCACACATTAAGTCCTTCAATTCCCAACAATCCAGAACTTTTCTTCTAAAAAGTCACCTCTACATCTGTTTCCTGGAGACGCTTTTAAGAGGAGTACCTAGTGAGAGGGTCTGACAGACATCTTGGCCAACCCAGCACTGGGTCTTGTCTCTGGGACTGTCCAAACCTAGTGCTAAGAAGGTCAGAGAGTATTCAGAAATGGACTCTCCACTCAGATGTGCCTCAAGGGAGTCAACCTTATCTTTTCCGTGTTGAATATATTTCTTCCTGACTCCTATACTTCTTGGCTCTCAAGTATTACCAAGGAGATTCACCTGGATCATGAAGCAATGCTTCTCACAGCCTCTTTCTTTTTATATGACAGCTATGGTCAGGCAAACACCAGAAGAACCAAGCAAATCTTCCTCCCTCCCTGGAGAGATGACTCCATCAGTGCCTGGGAGCTGCCAAGCTGCAGCATCAGTGCCCACCCATCACCTATGCCACCTCTAAGACACCAACAGTCTATGTTTGGAGATTAAACACAAGTTTCCCTCACCCTTCTCCCCTTTTGGCTCTCTCATTCCTATTAGAAATAGTTTAGTGACTACTTTGACCTAAAGGCACACCAAGGCACCTCCAACCAGGGCAAGAGTACACAATGCTTGCATTTATCAAACCATTTCATTAAATCTTTCCACAGGTAAGATTCAGTGTAAAACACTTAGTTGAACAGACAGAGGTTTCTGAAGTAGAAGCTACCAAGTATCAGCCTCCCACCACAGAAATCACTCCTCAGTGGAAAGCAAAGCTCACACCTCTACTGCTGGAAATACGGAAAGTTTTTAAAGACCTATTCAGTACCCAAGAGGGAAGAATTTTTTCTCTAACTTTCCACGTGTTGTGCTTCTATTTTTATAATTCATTTTTTCACATCTATATTAGGACTGTCTACATCACGGATTTAAGGGAGGGATGGCTCCTTTAAAGCAACACACTTGCCCTCAGATATTAGCTTTTTACAAAGAATGCAATTCAAAAATTTGGGGATTTGAAACACCTTGTTCTGGGAAACTAACTGGGGAAAATAATCAAAGAGAAAATTACTCCTTTCAGAATAGAGTTAGATACAGAGAAAATGTCTAATGGTAAAGCTACCTATGAAATTACTGTGATGATTATCTGCTGGGGAATAACTATATTCTGCACATCCTGTTCACAGGCCTGTATGCAATAAGAAACATGAACTCTCAGGATGATGAAGACATACCTCTTCCTCCAGTCATATTCTGCACTTAAAATTTATCAGGTAAGGGATGCAAAACTTAAATGCAGACTTTCACTCATGGTAGATCATCTTTGCCACTACCACAGTTTTAGGAAGGGCGCAATGGGATAATATCCCCACATCCTACAAAAAAACAGGAGCACTATGTCCATGTTCCCCTGAGTATGACAGACAGTGGGCAGCGCCTGTAAGGCACCTGATGGGCTACAGGAGACAGAAAAATCTAGAGTCCTGTAGGTATACTCCAGCTCTAAGCTCCCTGGTAGCTCCACTAGGAGCCAGCTGAAAAGCTGTTTTGATAGAGCCAGCTCTTTAACCCAGCAGCTCCATGAGAGTGGAGCAATTAACAGTATTAACAACTCGAGACAATTCAAGGTAACGCAAATTCAAGGGAACACTGCACTCCATGTTCATCTGACAAGCTTCAGCTAGCTCTTGGTACCACTCACCTGATTCTAAAAGCTCTTTTGAGCTTTCGAGAATAAGGTTAGGCATGAAACTCCCTCCACATTTTGGAAAATCCTGTTTTAAGGCATAATAGAGAGAAAGGCAGTTCACAGAGCTCATACCGCCTGACAGAATGTCTCACAGATTTCACTAGGTATCAGCAGAAACACACAGAGGTAGCAAGACAGCATTTCAAGACATGAAACGCTATCACTGTCCTAGTCACAAAATCATAGAATTGTCCAGGTTGGAAGGGACCTTTCAGATCATTAAGTCCAACCATTATGCCAACACTGACAAAACCCACCACTAACCCATGTTCCTCAGCACCACCTCTGCCCGGCTTTTAAATACCTCCAGAGATGGGGAATCTACCACTTCCCTGGGCAGCCTCTTCCAACGCTCGATAACCCTCTCTGTGAAGAAATTGTTCCTCATATCACTCTAAACCTGCCCTGGCACGACTTGAGGCCGTTTCCTCTTGTCTCATCACCTGTTCCTTGGGAGAAGAGACCGACCCCCCCTGGCTACACCCTCCTTTCAGGGAGTTGGAGAGAGCGAGAAGGTCTCCCCTCAGCCTCCTCTTCTCCAGGCTGAACACCCCCAGCTCCCTCAGCCGCTCCTCACAAGACTTGTGCTCCAGACCCCTCACCAGCTCTGTTGCCCTTCTCTGGGCCCAAAACTGGACACTGAACTTTTGGTGGGGCCTCATCGGTGCCCAGTACAGGGAGACAGCTGCTTCCCCAGTCCTGCTGGCCACACTGTTCCTGATAAAGGACAAGATGCTGTTGGCATCCTGGGCACACTGCTGGCATAGACCTCACCACCACACTATCCAGCCTTTCCACTCTATGTCACCTCTGTCAGAGACCATGGTCTGCCTGACCAAACCCACACACCAACCCCAGTTCCATAAAGTCACACTTGGGTGTGACCACAACATAAGTGAACCAGGAAAGCACATGCAAAAACACTGAAAAAAGCTCTGTGGAGAATTGGTTCTGATCACACGGGGTTAACGAGCCCACAAATGGTTTTACACACACGTGGATGTAGGGTTTCCAAGGCCAGCTCAGTAGGTTAACAGCTCACAAACAGCAGAGAAAAAAGCTAATAAGCTCTCCTGAGAAGAGCTGGCTCTGTGCAGCTCACCTGGATGTCTCAACACCCTGCAACTCTGGGGGCAGCAAAGCATCAATACACCCCTAGGTCCACACACAGGACCAGCAGTGGCCGTGGCAGCCTGTGCTGGGTCCCTGGCAGCACTGGTAACACTCTCAGGGTGCCCAAGTGGCACAGCCCATCGTGCAGGTGGGCAGCACCCACATCGGCATGGTCTGAGACACACCTGGGCTCACTGCAGCTCCAAGGGAAAGAGGCAGGAGTTGGCTGCTCCCTGTTCCCACCACTGCCTCAGGCTGCTCTTCTGGGATTGAGCTGCTGCCCTGGCTTAAGTGATGCCCGTCTTTATTTGAAAAAGGAGCAATTCTGAACAGGAAAAAAACAGCTCCTGACTGACCAAGCTTGATGAAGACATGGTGGATTGAACTGATAGCTGGCTCTCTTGTTTCACAGCATGTCCCCATCTCATAACCACATACTCCTCACCACCAACTTTATGCCACACTGCTGTCCATCAGGCCCTTTCACATGCCATCTGAATTCACTAACACAGCAAAACGGTAAGACAATAAAAAAATGGGCTATTTTCTTTCAGTGACCTAAACAGTTCAATAGGGGACATGATACTTGTCCCATGCGGAACACAGGCAGAGGAAGATGGAGAAGTCAAGTCGCTTCCCTTTGGCCACCACTGACTCAGCTGCCCATGGAACCACAGCCTAAAGCTTCTTCACTGGCAAAATAAATTTAAAGGGTTCCTTCCCACCCCACCCCACCCCACCCCACCCAGGCTGTGTTTTAGGGGAACCACTTTTTAAACATGGATCACATGCCTGTTAAATTTTAGAGCTACTCCCCCAAACAGCTGCAGTTGTAAATAGAAAGAAATAACAAAACTTTTTAGATCTGTTTTTATATAAAAGCAATGATTTCTTTGGAACCACAAGCACAGACCCCAACACCAACAGGTGCAGCACACACTCTGGCAGCCCCAGCAAAAGGAACTATCCTGTTCCTCACATAGCATTAACATGAGCCTGTTGTTAACACAGGTCTCCCTGTGTGTAAATTCAGAGATGGACAGGCTATAATTTGTGCTACAGAGCAAGGAGACAAACGGAGCGATGAGGACGTCTGGGAGAAAATGGAGCAACTCAAAGGAAAGGCTGCCTGTTGTCTGTGATGTGTTTAAAATAAGGGGGAGCTCAGGGAATTTTCTCTTTAAAACAGTAAGACAATATCAAGAATACAACTGAAGTAATTTTACTCAGCATTGAGCCTGAAAATTTGTGCCAGTATCTTTTTCACAGACGGATTTTGAAATTCCTTTTGATTTTAATCTAGGACAACATTCAGATACCTTTGTACAATTAACCTGTTAAGCAGAGATAGTGAAACACCAGTTAAAAACAGCAAAGCCTCTATTTGAGAGGCAAATATGACAAACAGAAGAGAACTTAACTGAGAAACCCCGAGAGGGCACACAGCTGGGGAGAGGTGTGTGCACAGGAAAAAGGAGCTTCTAATTTTTTGATTGCTAACGATGAATCCTACTGTTCAGAGAGTTCTCTCCCTCCTACAGCTGCTGAAACCACACCAGTTTTGGAAAACCTTCTGAAAACCATTGGAAAATTGTGCAGCAGCACCACCATGTACCAAACAACCTCAATACACTCTGCACTAGATGAACACACAAAGACGTCTCTTCAGCTGATCTCTCCAGTGGTGACAAAAGCCCCAACCTGTGCTGGTGCGTTGTAAAGCCCTAAGAAAGCATTTGGTAGCTCGGAATTTCAGGTAACAGACCAGATCCAGGCAATGGGTGTACTACAGCTAAATCACACTGACAGAGGAAATAATCCACATAAGTATTACTGAGGTTTAGGTAAATCTCAAAAACACATCTTTCCCATTCACCAGCCAGATTTGATACTAATAAAAGCAACAACAGATTTTTTTTTTTAGCTAATAGCTAAAAAAATCACATACAACATGCAAAAGCCATCCGAATTCAAGCCAATATTATTCCCATATACTTAAAGGAGGGACTTGTGTCTCTGCTCAAGTCATACTCTCTACCCAGTCAAGGGATGTGTCCTGGTTTAATGCTGTCATGGTCAGCAAAACACAGAAAGCCTCTATGATCCAGCCAAAGCTGCCCCAGCCACGAGGAAGGGAGACAGGGAGGGCCCCGTGATCTAAGTGACCCTGTATCGTAAAAGAGCTGTGCATCAGTGGACAGGGATGGTTCTCATACCTGCATCCCAGTTACACCAGACAGTCTCACAACTGATCATGGGACAGGGTAGAAACCATCTGACCGCAGAAAAAAAGGGAAGTGATATGTGAATGCTTAGTTTATTCCACCTCGGTAATAAAAAACCCCAGTATCCTATTCTCCATTGCAAGATGTAACAACCCCAGACTCCAGAGTCTGCCCGTGAACCCTCACCACTGCAGAGCTTCAGGGAGTGCTGCAGTACAGTCAGCTGCCAGTTGACTGCGCACTCTAGGGTCTGACAAGTCTTTTTGCTGTCAAACTTATTGGTATAATATTTAATGAATTTTCATCAGAAGTTCTCTCCTCAGGGCAGTCGTCCAGATACCATCAAGTCCATTACTTACTGTTAAAAAATTCCTCGTAGTCAGTTTTCTCCACACAGCATGTGTACATGCGCAAGGCCGCTACCTTAATTTTCTAAAGAAAAAGAAAAGACAGTACTTGAAGTACTCATCACGAGAGATAGCAAAAACTACTATTTCTGTTAAATACATACACTATCATTTCCTGAAAAGACTTCTTTCAGAATCACCACCACTTGAGATTTTCAGGAGCACATTAAGCTACTGCATCTCCCAGGAATGACACAAGTATAATCAATCATACCTTGAGGCAATAAAAATAATTATTAAATGGCTTCTTCAATACCCTTCCAAATCAAGTTTAATATAATACTGTCATTACAGGAAAAGAAATGAAATCACTTTCCTTACAGAGACTCCAAAGATCCCAATTCACAATTCCAGGTTTCCTCCAGTAACTTTAGTTGGTGTATACCATTCAAGGCATTTTGTATAATTTAAGGATTAAAGAAGTGATAAACCAGACATGTCCTAAAAATATCTTTTTTTCCTAGGAAAATGAAAATTGAGCAACTAAGCTTCACAAATAAGAAAGGAATTTCAAATGATGAATGACATGAGGTATATTCGGGTGTCTTGGCACTTCTAATTTTGTTCTTGGCCTGTCCTTGCACCAGAAACACTTTCAGTACTACATCTGTAAGAAAGATAAATGTGCTGAAGCTTCAAAGAGCACAATAACCAAGAGCAAAGACGTTAAAGAGAAGAGGTGTCAGCCATTCCTGGTTACTAACATCAAGGGGAGAAAAAGAAAAGAATCTGAAAACTCCAAAGCCCACTCCCCTACGTAAGCCAGGAGGCAGCACTGGGTTTGGGTGGTTTGGATTAATTTATTTTATGATTTTTTTTTTTATTTTTAGTCATGCATACCAGGGATCATCACAGTGCTCACTATATTACAGAGAGGAGCACTATGCCTGTCAAACTGCACTTCAAATTACCAAAGTAATTATTTGTGTCTCCTCCAATCAGAAGCTGCAGCTGACCCCCTGCTGTGCAAACACAAGAGACATTCTTTTTCTTATTCAATAGTCTCAGGTTTCTGTCAAAAATCAAGTATACATTGAAACTTCTTAGAGTAAAATAATTTACATTGCTTACTGGAGTTCTGAAACGCTGCCTGGTCTGGGAGTACAGATGTCTCCGGTGAAAGCCAATGCCCCAGACCAGGCATTTCTAGACATTAAAAACATATTGTAAAGAACAGTCCCTACGATCCAGCCCTTAAATAAGGCAGGTAACACAGGAGAAACTGGTGAAATTTAATCATGGAAATTTTAGGGTGTAGAAGAGGTGTGGGGGAAGGGAGAAGAAAATGGAAAAAAGCAGAGAAATATTAAGGAACTTCCCAAAGATCTCACAGGGAGCACTGGCAAGGCCAAAAATGAACTCAGGTCTCTCGGGCCCTAACCACAAAATAACTCTCTCCAAACCCCAGCTCCCCAGCCAAAAGCCGGCAGTAAAGAGCAGCAATTAAGGAGAACTCTGAATCAACTCTTAGAGCTAACAAGAATCTTTATTACAACAATACATATCCACATGGGAGAGAAACTACCCTCTCGCGAGGTTTAGCATCACCTGATTAAAAGCAACTGATTTTAACCAAAATACCTGACCCCCTTAAGTGTCAGTTATCTTTCCTTTACATTTTCTCTCTGAGGAGTGAGGTGCAATCAGCAACAATGTCAGATCAGTCTCAGCAGAGCACCACTCTGCCTTGCAGATATTCAAAGCACCATGTAGGTTTAAATTCTTGCAGAGTTGGGCTCAGCCCATCCTTCAAGCTGCCTTTTCCTCCCACTCCTTTATACTCTGTACCTAGTTCAGAGCAAAGAAATCATGAATTTTGTCTCTTTTTCCTTCTGCATAAGGAACTGAAGGTGTCTCTTACAGAACTGCTCTCATTTTGTCAATGTTAACAACTGCTTTATGAAAGGACTATTTAAAAAATTACAGGGGGGAGGGGGGCAAACTATTTGTGACTCTGCCCTAGTGCTACTCCTGACCAGCGAGTCAAACAGCAATCACAAGATATCGTACTACTGCCTGGTTGGGAGAGACACCCTCCTGCAACAGTGATGGAGAACACTGGAAGAGCTTCAGAGAAGAGCAACGTAAATCAAAACACGGAAAAGCCTCAGTAACAGAAACAAGTCAGACCAATGAAAGCCTAAGATATTATGGAATATATGAGTCTACAAAATCATCAGGGGAAGGCAGAATGCAAACATACACTCCAAGGAAAGAATAATCACCTTTTTTTTTTCAAAGTACAAAACTAAAAGATATCAACTGAAAACAACTGTTCTTCTTCCCCCCGTGGCTACTTAAGCTATGGAACTCTCTGATACTGAATGCTGTGGATGTGATAAAATTACAAGAGTTCAAAGTGCAACCAGACAAATTTATAGAAGAAAAATCCATCAATAGTCCTAATAAAAATGCATAGTTTCATGCAGGAAGTCCTGAAACAGACACGTTGTAGGCTGGAGGAGCAGAGGGGTTGGAACTCAATGGTCTTTAAGGTCCCTTCCAACTCTAACTATTCTATGATTCTATGAGACAAGTATCATAATATGCTTTTCCTGTATTTAAATTCTTTCTAGATAACTGTGATCGGTTACTGTTAGAGACAAGATGATGGTGGAATTTGAATATGGCGTGATGGTCTATATGGGAGTTTGACTAAGGCTGCTATTGTGTTCTTTGGTGCATAAATTAAGTGAAAAATAAGATATCTGAAGAAATTCAAGAAGGCTTAAGAGTCTACAAACCAAATAGAATGTTCCTACTTATGGCAATGCATAGATGGGTCAAGCTATGGAATATCATTCTTCACATCACAAAACAGGAATTCAGATGGGTAATAATTAGAACTTTTCTATTAAGTACTGCTCCTACCATAAGAAAAAAAAGTGAGGATTTTTTCATTTGCTGTTTAGAACTCAAAGTATCGACCAACCAAAAGAATAATTGAGTGCCTTACCCATCTGCTGTACTTCAGCGGCCCTGTGAAACCCAATGCTTCTATTATCCTCGTGAAAGCACCCACTTTCTCTTCAGATGGCTGCAAGGAATCTTTTGCAGAAAGATGCTGTAAAATTGAAATACTGCATATTTCAGCCTTCACAATTAAATCTGATAAATCATTTCAGTTAAAAAAGCTACAAGATTAATAGAGAATTTTAGGGGGTTTGTTTACTTTTTTTGTTGAACAAACCAAACACATATTTATGTTTTCTCTGCAAAATATGACACTGTATTTCCTACATGACACTCTTTGACACTTTTTCCTACATTACATTCTTCTGTTTATGAATGCAAACACTCCACATCCATTTTGATAAAAGCATCCCATTGAAAGCTCAGACTCAAACAGTTTGTGCAGAAACCTGCTTTCCAGAATATAGTTCCCATTGTGGATTCCCATATTTCTTCCTAGATGTGTGCCTTTACTTGGGCTTCCATCTTTTGCAGATAAAACAAGCAAACAAATCACAGGAAGTAAATAAAGCTAACCTTTCACATTCCCTCTCTTACTCTCACAGGCGTCTCATATTCTAGAGTTATTATTATACTCTATAAACCAATCAGCTCCTTTTTAAAACCAATGAAGCTACATGAACCCACTGTTCTTACTGAAAAGTTCCCCCAGCTGGTTATTCCCCTTCCAGTTAATCTAAATGGCACTTGCAGAAAATCTAAATCAGGAAAGTATTTAATCTTCAATGATTTGCAGTGTCTGCAAATGTGAAGATAAATGTTGTCTTCCAGATTAACTACACACTTTGAACACCACTGGACTGATAAGACATCTTCGTGGCATTCTGTCTGGAAGCATCCTGGCAGCAGCAATCAGCCAGCAGTAATTACCATGTGTACTCCAGCAAATAATTTCTAATGAATTAATTATTCAGTGTAAACATTTTGTTACCAACAAATTAACTTTTAACTCCCCTAACCAAAATCTAACGCATGTGAATCTCCTACGTATACTCAAGGAATACAGCTGAGAGCCATTATAACCTGAGACAAAGTTCCCTGACCAAAGAAATGTTAAATTGCTTTATGTCGCTGGAATTTTACCCTACACACTTCCTCCTAGTGCATGAACATACTAAGGAAAGAAATTTTTTAGTAGGGAAGCAATTTAACAGCATAAGGATTGCCATACACGGCTAGAACACAGACCAGGATGTTGTCTCCAATGAGGACCAGTAGCAGACACTTGGAATGAGACACAAAAGCAGAGAAATATGGGGGACACAGAGTGCAGACTCCTGGGGACCCGTCCAGCCTCTGACAGTCACTCTTGCACCAGAAAATGGATCCACATCTTCATTTCTGTTGAACTGGATGTGCTTTCAGCACCCCAGTGTTTGAAACTACTTCACCTCCATAACACAGAGCTATGGTACCCGAGTTTCACAGTTTAGTGATGTAAAAAAAAATTCCCTTGTGCCTGTTTTAAATCCAAGCTTGTCATTTCATCGGATACTCCCAATGTTCCTCTAAGAATCCACAACCAACCGCTTCCTATCCTGTTTTTCAGTATCTTTTATGACATTCATAGGCCAGTATCATACACCTGCCCATCAGTTATCTCTCCTTAGTTTAGAAGGGTCCTAAAATAGCCTTTTTGATCATTGTGGCTGTACTCTCTATTGCTTTCCTAACAATAGTATTGTAATTATTTAAATGACATGAATATTAAATAAATACATATTAAAATACAGACACGTATCCTGCACAAGTTGCCATACTTAATTAAAAACTAACTGTAAAGATGACAAAAATTGTAGCATTGAGACATAATCAATCCCTACGTATATCCACACACAAGTAACTGAGCTGAAATGTTCTGCACTCATGTACTATCTATAGATGGCTATCCACATCTTGAACCCCATCATGCCCAGTATTCCGGTATATAGGAAGAAACATGCTCAGAGCTATTTTAGTATCTATCAGTCTCCTCACAAGACAGCGTTAACATTCTCCAGGGTCTCCTTTACTAGTCACATCCTTGCTTTGAATGGTGGCTATTAAACTTGTTCACCAAGTCCCCTGTTATAATCCAGAACAAAAGCCTCTCTCCCACCCTCTGCCACATGTGAGGGACACAGTGAGTCTACTGATACGTATGTGAATATTTAAAGCAAGTTTTAGTACTTTCTCATCAAGATTACCCCAGTTCCACCTAAACACGAGGAGGAACTTCTTTACTGTGAGAGTGGTAGAGCACTGGAACAGGCTGCCCAGAGAGGTGGTAGAGTCTCCTTCTCTGGAGACATTCAAAACCCACCTGGACAAGTTCCTGTGCAACATGCTCTAGGCAGACCTGCTCTGGCAGGGGGTTGGACTAGATGGTCTCCAGAGGTCCCTTCCAACCCCATATGATTCTATGATTCTATGCAATACTCCTCTCTTTTACACTAAAAACGACACCTACCCTTACATCATAAGATAAGCCACCTCCAGCCAGGCAATTATGGGACACACTCAATACAGAACCTGTGTCCCAACGATCACTGTTGTGCCAAACTCACTCTATCAACTTCCATCTCCTCCACAGGAATTCAAATCCTACTCAACCCCTAGCGAAGCTAGGCGCATTCATTTTATTATATGCCTCTTATCTACAAATGCATTATGAAGTCTCCCTCAGTATATAGATTTTTCATTATGCAGATGAAGTTAAGGTAAAAACCAAAATTATCCCGATTCAACTATTGTTAGCTCATAGCCAAAAAAGTGATTCCCTGGAAAACAGTCTAAGAAGTGCCATGATCTTGGTTCATTCTTCTGCAGGTCTGCCTGGACTGGCTCAGGAGATGGAGAGTGAGCAGTGAGCGTTTGGTTCAACCTAGGGATGGAGCTACGCGGTTCATCCTGCCAATACCGAAATTGCAGCCAAATGCAATTAAACAGTCCCATCAGCATATATAAAATCAGATCTAGAAAATACATAGAGAATGCTTCAAAAATATGCAAAATGTTTGGTTCACCTTACCAGCTGAAAAACACTGAAAAATTGACTAAAAAGGGAAAATTTCTAGCTAAGAACTAGATGCAAACAGCAGCCAGGGGTTCTTTCTTTCCACACATCTTGTTTTCTTTCATTTTTCCTATCCATGTCCAAATAACCAATTTAAAATACTTCTTACTATTTACCTTGAACTCTACACCAGCAAAATACATAACTAGGCACATCGTAAACTGGGATTGGTGCTTTTATGCAAGTTTTATCCATCAATCCCCAACTTTCCTTTTCCTTCTGGCCTCTCATTTCTCATGCACACATTCCATTTTGCCATTTTCTTCACACTGTGTTAATAAGAGGAGGATCAGGATATTTATTAGTTGAGAGACACACTCACTCCCTTGGATTAAGTGTTAAATTAATCTTATGGAGATTATTCATGCTCCAAAAAATTTCTATTCCAAGACAAAAGACTATATATAAGAGATGTAGAGACCACAAATTAACAAAGTAGTACAGCTGAACAGAAAATAAATTATTACAGAATCATTAGTCATTATTAGTAGAGTGTTTAGCAGGTAGCAAAACTCTCGTTACACATTATTCCCCAGCTAGAGCACCAGGAAACATCTCCTCACTTCTAATGTGTATGGGCAACTTCTGTGGTTCCCTTTTTAAAGGAAAGAAAGGAACACCTGCTCCCCACCCCAATAACTACTGTGCTTCACTCAGTTCCTTCCCTCGCTGGAAAGAAGCCTTTAGGCTTATCATCATGGGAACCTTCTCTCCAGATAACCCAGCTGTGACTGCACCCTCCTATGCCAGCGCTTCGCTTCCTGGAAAGGAACAGAGAGCACCTCCCCAATGGTTGGACACGTTGTTCACACTATACTAAAACATATTAAAAGTTGAATCACCTCCTACATGTTTTGATAAGTGTTTTGTTACCTGTTTTCTGTATAAACCCCAGCAGAATGTGCCCTTCGACAATAAAAACATCAAGCTCTTCTAACCTTATTTGTGTTGTAAAAGGATCTGTTTTGCTGTGTAATGGCTCCATTGGCTTGAATCAATCCACCACAGGATTTAGACAGTGGAAAGTGGCCAGTCTTGTGTCTCTAGAAAAACCAATAAAAGAAAATAAAAAAGAAAACAAAGAGATCATTGACTAGTAAACACTCAACTTTACACCAATTACTTAGTTTGCTTCCAAGTCAGTTGCAGTTTAGTAAAATCCTGACAAATTTGTATCACAAAAAGCATATATTTATAATCATAACTGTTACAAACAGACTGGTTGTCTGTGCTTAATGCTCCACACCACCTATTTTCTAACGTGGAATGGACTGGCAGAACACCCCACTCTCAAAAACCACAGACAATCTGCTTTGATTTTCTCACACACTACTTCTATTTAGGGGGTTTGTCTCTTTATTAAGAGTAGTTCTTTTTCCTGGCCTTGCAAAGAAAGAGAGTTTATGCTATTTCTATGTACAACTTTATATTCCATTCAGTTGTCTTTGTGGTCAAGATTCGAGCAAAACAAATTAGAGGGTAGAAGCTATCACTACAACCACTGTAACTACACAGCATGTGATTTGTGTTACAGGGCTCCTGCACAGAGAGAAGAAGCTATCACGTAGGAGTGAGTGGGATGCCCAGGTAAGAAGCTGCAGGCTGGACAGAACCCAGCACACCCAGATTAGCAGTAACTCGTTCATGAATCAATTCCAAGTAAATATCAGAGTAATCATCCCCAGAAGTCTACTGAATTTACTGGTGGCTGGAGTAGGCCCAACTTTATCAATCAATTTCACAACTGCCCATTTCCCTCTACTCCCCACACCACATGCCACTTGGTACGGACTGGTGCTTGAACAGTACGGTGTGTCACAGAAGCACAGGCAATTTTCCCAGGGCTGGAAGGTCTCAGCTGAGAAAAGACATCCAAGCCAAAGGGCTTACACATAAGTGTCTAATTCTGTAAATCACAGCTCTGTGATACAAGCTGTAATCTACAGCAGGGCAAAGTACTGCACCCTCAGTAAGTTTGCAGGTGACACCAAACTAGGTGGGAGCGTTGATCTGCTTGAGGGTCGGAAGGCTTTACAGAGGGATCTAGACAGGTTGGATC
>JAOTQQ010000005.1:16826774-16839091 GCA_026546715.1 Gallinago undulata
GGGTGTTTTGGTTTTGTGTTTTTTGTGTTTGTTTTTTTTTAATGTGGTTGGACTCGATTATCTCAGAGGTCCCTTCCAACCACTAAGATTCTGTGATTCTGTGAAAGCGGCTTAATCTCTTCTTTCATTGTATGTCAGAAGGAAACAGCAAGAGATGCACTCTAATTCTATTCAGATAGCGTGCACCTATTCTCATTTCCTACACATTTTTCACTTCTTTATTAACTGCTATTACATGATATTTAGTTAATCAGACAGTGTCAGACGCAATCTGACACTGCATGCTATTACAGAACTGGAAGCAAAGCTGCAAAGCTGTGCTTCCCACTGAAACACCACCACCTGAAGTTGTGCTGTGCCAGGTCACTGTACCAGCAGCACCAGAAAGTCCAAAGCTACTCTATGGTGGAGTTGTTCTAGAAAATAAAGAGCTGGAAATTACATGCAATCATGACTTGCTTGTAATAGCTGCTTTGGAAAAAATGACACCTACATTTGGACTTCTGCATTTAATCTACTCACGACAGATCATTTGGATCCATTAAAAGACTACACAGCTGGAATGAAAACAAAAGTGCCATCAAGACTGGGAGCTCCCCCTTAAGAGCAGCAGAAAGCTTTTAAGTTGCCTTGATATTTCAGCAATACATTGACAGTGAAGACATCACTTTTGGAAGCCTCTTTATTTAAAAACCTGATATCCTACCTGGAAGATACCACTGAGCATCCATCCGTACTGGCCCTGGCCTGCGGCTGTCTGTAATAACCCAGTGCATGCTGCTGTCCACTGAGTCGCTCCAGTCTGGCAGCTCTGGAACAGAGAGACCAGCAATGAAGAAAAGGGCCAGATATTCAGAAACTGTTCAACGTCCTCCTGCTTCCACTAGCTTTATTCAATTATACAACAATCCTCAGATTAAACTCCCAACTGACACTTGACAGAAAGATAAATTTTGATTTTGAAAAAAATGAGGCAAGGTCTGGCTTTGAGAAAAGATGACTCCAGAGAAATCTTAGGAATTTGTATAAATATCTGATGAGGTGGGCAGCCCAGCTCTCCTTAGGGGCGCCCAATGAAAGGACTACTCTAAGACCAGCAGATCTGCCCAACAATTAGGAGGAACAGAAGCAAATCCCACTGGACTCCTGTTCCCCGTTCCCTGTACCTGCACAGTCACTGCTGTCCCTCAGATGCAGCGTATTGTCCCCTCAGGCTGTCCCTTGGCAACTCCTCACAGAACTTAGTGTTTTTAATCTAAGGGGACTGATTTGGGTCCTCTGCAAGGGGAGAGGTGCAATTCCATAACAAATCTGGTTACTGTGCACTACTACTACACCTTCCCGCTTCGGCTGTAGCAAGACTACTTAGCTTCTGTTCTTTCTCCATAACTTCTCTATCCAACAAGTAAAATTATGAAAATGATGCATTTCTATTAAAAGACATTTCAGCTGAGTACCACAAAGTACTCCTTGAGGTAACCCAGTGCTCTGACATAAACAGTTTAATAAACACTTCAGTGAGAAAGAAAATTCACCATTTTTTATAAATAATTACTACAAGATTCCAAGGCAAAAATTTTTTATGCTTCTTCCTTTGTGATAAGAAGAAAAACATGCCTAAGTGGTGGTACATCCTACAGCTTGAACATACTGGGCTTTACAGCTGTTGGATAGCACCACTGCAACAAAACTGGCCTGGTCTAATGGGAGGTGTCCCTGCCCAGGACAGGGGATTGGAACTCGATGATCCTTCAGGTCCCTTCCAACTCTAACCATTCTGTGATTCTATGAAAACATAAAATACACATACACACATTTAAAAGGTGAGATGTGATAAACAACCAAGTAATAAAGGAAAGGCAACAGCAGAAAGCGTCAAAGCAACAGAAATGTAATATGATGAGCTATGGAATCTTCCCTAAGGCAGCATCACTGCTTGCAAACAGAACATTCCTTTCAAGTGCTACTTTTACTTCTCCATTTGGCTGAAAGAAAATGTACCAAGGGCAAACTGGGCGGGATACCTTGAGAATAGCCTGTAGAAAGTGCAAGCGCCTTCTGCAGCGGGCTGCCATGTCAAGATACGGATGAAAGAATATCACTATAGTCTTCTAAATCCTCTTCGCAACCACTAGGAAACACTTAAGTACCAGGCAAACTATTAAACAAGATCTTTTCTTAGATAAAGAACAGATTTATCATTATGGCAGTATTAACTAGCAGAGCTGAAATGTTTGGACAGTAATCAGGACTGTATCATACACTGTGAGCTACTGAGAAGGCTTGAAAACAGAAGAAAAAAAAATCCTTTCTTATTTCCAGTAAAGAGACACTGAAAGTTGGAACACTTATTTTCATGCGTCGAGGCAACTATTAAATTCTAATGCAAAAGCAGATGCTGGGAAATACGAAGATTCAGCAAAGCTTGAGCTGAAACACATTGCTGCTGTCAGAAGTCCCCTGTCACAGCCTCCCAACTGTGTACTCCCAGCACTTTACAGCTCAGGTGCTTCTCTGATTACAAAGCACTTCAGATCACAAAAATGCCCCAAAACTACATCTCCTCCTCTCCAAAATGGTTTCCTGGCCAGGCTGAAAAGCTGGATCAGCTTACTTTGCCATAGGATGCAGCCAGGAGAGGAGGAGCTCTACCCAGGCACAGGTAAGCCACGAGACAAGTCCTTCACCTTCTGGAAGCAGATTTTCATTGCAAATGGCGCCCTGAGGTAGAGCTCCCCAGAGAGCTGAACCCATCCGGTGACTCACTGCTTCTCTACCACCTCCCTGCTCCCCTCCTGCCTGGATTCCCCCTCCCTTTTTGCTAATGATTGCCTTTTAAACACATTATAACTGCAGGAAACTGTTTGGGTTTTTTTTTGTTGTCACTGTTCTGCTGCTCCAGCTTTTGGAGGGGCAAAGAAAAACGCTGGAGAAGACAAGGGTAGGCAACAGTGCAAAGACATGAGCAAGGAGAAAAAGCAGGAACGGGAAGAGGAAGCAGGGACTCCAGCTCATGGCATTTCCATTGCTCTCCAGCAGGTTCGCTCTCAATTGATTTTCACCTTGAGAGGAGAAAGGACAGGGCTCACCCTGCTCCTAAAAACCACACCCTGAGACATCAGTTCCAGGAACGCAGCACATTAATTTCATAAGTGGGTACTGCCCTCTGACTAAAGGCCTTTCATCTTCTTGATGAATCCACTACCAGCTCACAGTGCTGGCCATCCCTTGTATTTATGTTGTGACAGAATATCAGACCCAGGCACAAACTTCTCTTTCCTAAACAACATGCTAAAAAGTGGTATTCTGCTGCAAAGAGTGACAGAAGGCTAACAGAAAAAGAAAAAAAAAGTACACAAACGCCTGAGAAAGAGGGAGTTGCGTGATTAGCAATCCACACTCATTTATTCACAGGAACCCAATCTCTTCCACTTAACACAGAAATTGGAATCTTTGTGTTATCCTTGCCATCAAACACCTCTGAGGTGAGATGGGAATCTCCAAGAATAGCAACCCCTACCCCCCAGGACACACACACTGCGCCCAAAGCAATAAGAGACCGACAAAAATAATAGTTACTCAAGCCCAGTGGGGAGCACTAAAGCCCTCACGATTTTCATGCAAACAGAAACTCTGAAGGAAAAGCTCGACCCGTTTCTGCACCAGAGACTGCTGGCGGGCAAGGGGCCACGGGGAGGTGGGAAGAGCCGGTGGGTGCCGCGGAGCCCCCGCGGTTCTTACACTCCGCCGAACAGCCGCCCCCACAACCGCAGCGGCTGAGGGGAGGCCGGGCCGCGGGAACTGGGAGAAGGGGACGGGACAGCCACCGCAGAGATAGCGTCGGGACAACCTCGCGGGGACGCGCCCGGCCGCACACACGCCGCTCGTGTTCCCGGCGCGGAGAAGGCGACCCCCGGCCACCGCCGCCACTCACCACGGCCCGCACCAGCGCCGCCATGGCTCCTCGGCGCCGCTTCCGGCGGGGCGGCACGCCCGGCCCCGCCCCTTCCGCCCCTCCCGCTGCGCATGCGCCGGCCTGAGGGGGACAGGGACGCGGCGGCTGGCTGGGGGGGGTGGGGGGGGAGTTGCCGACCCCACTTGCCGGTTGAGAGGCCCTGTCGCCGGGGGGAACCGGCGTTGTGAGGCGTAGGAAGGAGAGGAGGCTGCTTCTCGGGGTTCAGTTTGGGGTTGTGGCTCGGTTTGGAAGGGGGGAAGGTGGCAAATCCCTGCCTGCCCCTCGTTGTCGGGCCTCTCCTATTGAAGGCCCGGCCCGTGACAGGGGAGTGGTGGCCGTGCTTGCGCTGCTGCTTGGCAGCAGAGAGAGCAGCGTGAAAACTGCGATAGTTTCCTCTGGCAGAGGTTGATCTGGCTGTTCTGGGTGTTCCAAGCGGGAGACAGCATCTGCGTGAGGTGGCAGCACAGGGACTTTGCTGGGGTAATACCAGGAGAACATGGCAGAGCCCCTCATGCCAGTGTCCCCACAGGCCCCGCAGCCAGCACCTTGCTGCCAGGAATGATCCCGCCCGTCCCTGGTGCGTATTCCCTACTCCTTGCTTCTGCTGGCACCAGCTTTCATGAGGCCGCAGAGTGAACCTGAGCAGCAGCCCGATGGATTGAAATGAGCTGGCTTGTTTTGCCAGGTTAGTCTTAATCTGGTTCCCATCCACGTCACCTCACAAATGTTAGTCCTGGTACACGGGAGGCTGGTGCAGATGTGAGCAAGAGCAGCTGGGGAAGAGAGCGAGGCTGCGCTTGTCAGCAGCAGGGCTGGCTTAAAGGGCTTGGGGAACTATAATATTCTGCCTCTCTCTTTCCCAGCATATTTACTGGGATGTCAGCTTCTCAAGAGGGCAGTAGCAGCTGCTTTAATGGCCCTGAAACTCCACAGTAGTCCTTAGAAATCTTTCATATGTTCTTAAATGTCAAGCCTCAGGGGGCCAATGGAATCACCTGCTTGGACTTCCCTTCCACAGGCATCACAGATCCCTGTGCCGGCAGTCGGTCTATTCCAAGATGTTCTGACTCACCGCAGCTATCTGCTGGAATAAGTTTAACTGCATCTGACAATGTGTTTAGTGAACGAATTGTTTATACACGGGGCTGGGTGTTGAACAACATGGGGAACTGTAGGTCTCTATCAGGGATAGGCTACATTTCGTTTTGTTGTTGTGTCTGTGGCTAATTCTGGGGAGGAAGGTTAGAGCTAGCTCTGCTGAGCTGGCCTCCTTGTGTTAGACTCAAAGCAATATTAAACACCATTCATAACAGCACATTTTTTGTGGGAAGGCGATGGAGAACAATTACACTTCTCTGAAGCCCCCTCTTCTCCATTAATGAGGTAGAGTCATTAAATGTGATGTAGCTCAAGAAGCCCTACAGTGTATAGGCATAGAGGAAAGCCTTCTGTCCACAGCAGAGGAGTCTCACAGCGGTGCACAGTGGTCCCTCCAGCAGAGCAGACGCTTTCTGACTTGGAGCTGTGTGTCTGATGAATACACTGAGTGTGCCAGCTCCTGACATTCACCTGGGTTTGTGTTAGTCTTGCCTAATGATGCACAGGAGGATTTTAAGACATTTCAGTTGGAGAAAATTACTAAGATTCCTCTGGCTGTCACTGCTCTGTCACTCTCCCTGTGGCACTAAGCCCTTTTCACATCGGTCTGGCTGAACACAGTTACCTCGTATGCAAGACCCCCCTGGCTACACCCTCCTTTCAGGGAGTTGGAGAGAGCGAGAAGGTCTCCCCTCAGCCTCCTTTTCTCCAGGCTGAACACCCCCAGCTCCCTCAGCCGCTCCTCGCAAGGCTCATTCTCCAGACCTCTCACCAGCTCCATTGCCCTTCTCTGGACCCACTCCAGCCCCTCAATGTCTTTTTTTGTGGTGAGGGGCCCAAAACTGGTCACAGCCCTCGAGGTGGGATGTCACCAGTGCCCAGTACAGGAGCACAGTCGCTTCCCCAGTCCTGTTGGCCCACTGTTCCTGACACAGGCCAAGATGCTGTTGGCCTTCTTGGCCACCTGGGCACACTGCTGGCTCCTGTTCAGCCGATAGTCAACCAACACCTCCAGGTCCTTTTCTGCCGGGCAGCTCCAGCCACTCTGCCCCCAGCCTGGAGCATCCATGGGGTTGGTGTGACCCGAGCTGCTGTCCAAAGGTTCCTACCATTCAGCTCTGGTCAGTGGGCAGCTCCACGACTGCGCGAGATTTTCCTTGGTCGTAATGAATCTTCTGTGTGGAACTGCTCCTGGGTGAGCATTTTAACCAGCAAGAAGTCCCAGAGTCACAGCAGCAAGGTTCCTGTCTAACTGCTGGTGATCTTCCATTTGAGGCCATCGACAATGGCAAAGAAACTTGCTTCCATGAATGTGCTAAAATACGCAGGGGAACATTAGAGATGGCAGGTGTCTTGGCAACTGACTGAACAGGAAAGAAGAATCAGAAAGGATATGATGATATTTAATTTATATAATGGATTATAAAATAAGTTTCACGTTATTTATTATAATAATTAATTTATTAATAAGATTATATTTAAAGGGCCTCCTGCTTTAACATCAATCCTGTCTTCTCTCTTTCAGGCCTGGCAGCTGGCTTTTAGTTTGCCATTTCAAGAGGCTGGAGGAAATAAGGGGCCACAAATTTCAGGCTGAGAGACAGTAGTGTAGAGGAGTGTAAGTGAAGGAAGAGGGTCAGAGAAACTTCCTTCTCTGGATGTCCTAAAACACACTGGAGAACAGCAGTGGTGGGGCTGGGGGTGTGTGTCTGTGGCATGGAGAGCACGAGGAGACAGTAATCAGGCACCGGTGCATGGAAGCAGCAAGAAGCACAGACTTGGGGTTTAGGGGAGAGCAGGGGCATAAAAGGAGGGAGTGAGGAACTGCAGAATCCTCCAAATAGGTGATGTTTGCCATTTTTTAAGTGTGACCAAGAAGGGATATGAGACTGCTATGTGCTAAAGGCAGAGAAGCAGGGTGCAGAAAGCAAGCGAAAGCCAAGTGCAAAGATGACTCTCTACAATCTGCCCACAAAGTCCCCTCTTTCAGACAGGGGTGGTGGAGGAAAGGCCTGATGCCAACAGAAATGGTGGCTTCTGGTGACAGGGGCCATGCTGAGCAGTCCTGGGTGCTGCATCTGTACAGAGAGTGGGAGAGGCCTCCCTTTGCTCCTGCCTGCCTGGCTGGATGGGGCTGCTGGATGAAGTGAGAACACAGTTTGACAATAGAATTAAGCAGATAAAAGCATCTGAACAGAAAGAGTGAGTGGGAAGCTTATCCAGACTTGAAAAAACTCATGGAGGAAAATTCCACGTCCACCTGTTATCCGGATATGTGAAGACAGGATAAGGCTCCAAATCCCCTCATTACCCAGAATGGAGACAACAAAGGACTGTGATTTATTTAGCCCAAAAGCAAGAGAGAACTGTCAGTAAAGGGCAGGGGTTAAAATCACACAGGCATTTCTTCAGTCTTAAAATACTACACCAAAATCAAGTAGATTGACAAACGCTCTTCAAGGTCTTCAAACAACTGACTGATGCAAGTTGTGCCTAGCATTTCATTTTAGCAATTTTGATTCTGTTTAGCAAGTGTATTCCAGCTTGGGAATTTTTATCTTATTCTTACTGCTATTTTGATCCAGTCTCAGGTGGCCTTCTACTGACTTAACTGTTTCTCAAGACCACAGCCTATTTGCAGAGTATGTAAGAAAGGAGGAATTGCGATGGAAGAGTTGAGTATTATCAACTGGGAGACTGGGATGCCTGATAATGAAATATTTAGCAGGGCAGAAACTGGCTGTCTGGTTCAGTGAACTGCTAATTAGTGATATAAAGTGCCACAAGAAAGACTGGAAGAGAGGCAAAGGCCTCCCTCGCAGAATTGCAATGACTACTCTTGGTGTGAAAAATTCCGATTAAAATCCCTTAATCAGGGCAAAGACTGAAGATTGATAATATTGCAGAGAAGTACCCCAGCCTCGGTCACCTGCTGTTCCCCACAGGGAGGGTGGGACAAAGGCTCTGTATTTTCCCCAGCAATTCTGTGCTGGCTCAGAAAGCCACCATGTCAAAACTGGCTATTTATCTACCCTCGGAAATTCCGTTTTGAGTAACTGTGATTTTTACATGAAGCAGCATTGTCAAAATGTCCCAGGCCGGCTGTGATGCTCAGCTGATTTGCTAATTTTAAAAGGTTTGCCCTCGCCTGGGTGTTCTAGGGAGAGACTGAGACTTTGATTCTGGGTTGTTATATTATTCCTTGATTGGCATAATTAATTACAGACACTTGCAAATCCTGCAGGTATGTAGCTTAAAAGATCATCTAGACCACCCTCCTCTTCCTCTCTGCATGTACTTAGACCTCTCTGGTGCATGTTTCTCTGACCTGCACCTAAAAATTTCCATAAGGGAATTCCCAGTCCCCATGTGAAGCTCGTTCCAGTCTTTCACTGTGGAAGTTTTCTCATACCTAATATAGAGATGCTCAGTGTGAGCCCCTTTCTTCTCCCTTCGATGTCAAGTTCCTAAAGGTATTAGGGAAGAGCGGAGTTTGGCTAATATTTAAGAGCTAGGCCTCAGGCTGTTTGCTGTGGAAAGTGCTGGAGAGACATGGAGAACCTCTTGGGTGGCTGTTCTGGGGGTAAGGCTTCATATCACACCTCTGCAAATTTGTTCTTCTATAACCTTTATGGTATTACTAGTTTTTTCACACTGTTTGTGGATATAAATGTATTTCCTTAGAATAAATGAGAATGAAGAAGTTTTGATCTTGGTTTTTTTGAATAGCTTGTAGTGCCATCAGAAATAAGAAGCATGAATGGGCACACTGTCAAAACCAGGAGATACAGGATGGTGAGCCAGAAATCCAGGTGCTGAGCAGCCTCTGCTTTTCTCTGCCTTGAGCAGTGCTTATGCCTTTCAGAACAAGCAATACAGCACTGGAAAGATAATTTAGCACAGTGAGAATGGCCTGATCTGCCAAGCTGGAATCTCCAGGTTAAATCTGTCCTGAATTTTCCCCTTTTCAGACTTCAGAGACAGGCACCTCTATGACTTCTTCTTGTATTTTTCACTTGCCACATCTTCTCCTCTGCATCAGCGATGATGTTCTGTGCAGACAGCTCTGCAGTCAGCCTTTCTGTGTGTAACTCACCAGGAAGCAGATTTTCTTGGTGTTTTTTTTTCACTCTGTGTATTTCTGTCCACTTTCAGAAGACTCTCCGTAACTGCACAGAGGTCCTTGGGCTATTTGGGTCCTGAGATTACATATGCATTGAGCCTGTGGACATCACTACAATTCTATTTCTTTTTTGACTTAATTAACAAGGAATGATAAATAGCTTTTAAAGAAATGTGTTTTACAATATTTGATGCTCCTGTCCTCCTAATTTCCCATCAGCACATAATTTTCTTTCAAATGTTGTCATAGAACATGCTTTTTCTGTTTTCACGCAGAAAAAACATCTGATCATTTTTATGTAGGCCTGTGTTTTTATATTTTAAAACATAACTATGCAAGTTAATCAACCATTTTGAAATATTCTAAATATATAAAGTCCCATGACAACTTCTTGGGTTTTTCTTTTCTCAGTCACATGAAGAATCAAAACCAACTTGATAAGGCAATCGTTAGCCCGGCATTGGCTGGGGAGAGCTCCCTCCTTCTGGAAAACAAACATACTTTAGAGCAAAAGCAAAGATTTTTCAACTTCGGTCTTTGCTCAGTCTGGAATTCCTGTCGAAGTGCAAATTTAGAGTTATATTCATTTTTCTTCTTAACCACCTGCTTCTGCAGGAGAAAAGTCAAAGGAAATCTTGATCCTGTGGGGAAGCAGGATCTCTCCGTGTTACCTGGGGCAAGCGGGGTTGGGGCACCCCAGATAACGAGAGGGAAAATACGGGTGTTCCAAGCCGTTCTGCAGATCACGATAAAAGAGAAACCCAATTGCAGAGACTGGGTTCAGGTCCAGCAGGTCTTATTAACTCTGGTGCGGTGCCAGGGGGCCGGGCTGGCGGCTGGCCCTGCCGCTCCCGCAGCCCTTCCTGGGGCTCCCGCTTCTGAAAGGGCCTTGTATGTACCACGGGGCTGGCACCCCGTCCCCCCAGCGCGCCCTTCTGGGGCCTGGAGCCTGGGCAGACACCGATCGACTCCTTCCAGAGGCAACTGGGGTGCCTCTGCTGGGCTCATACCAGCACTCCCAGTCCCACACTGCAGCCAGGGGGGCGCATGGGGAAACCCCCATTCTGCTGGATTCTCGGCTCTGGCCGAAGGGAAATGGCCTTTCTAAGGTTGAACTGGTTGTTCATAAGGAATTTGTCATACTTTGCTTCTGCAAAACTTTTCTTCTTTGCATGCAGAGTAAATCCGGACACTTTGAGACCAAGTTCACCCTTAGGATGACATTGCAAGCTGAAAGGGGACTTTTAATGGGAGACAATTATATTTTTAGCAACTTAAAGATGCTTAGTGCTCTTTGTAAAACTGAATACTCAGTTTGGGGTCTCAGTGTGCATACGCTTGCTATATAAACGCTATTTAAAAATATGAAAATAAGAGATTTTTTCAATAGAAGTACAATCCTTACTGCACATTATGGACCTTGAAAGGTTTGCAAGCACGGCAATCAGTTCCCTCGTCTGGAATTCCTTGGCACGGGGGGCACAGTGGTGCTCGCTCTGGTCTGCAGGAGGGACTTCCCCCTCTCCCACCGGTGCTGCGGGAGGAAAAGCAGACGTGAAGGAGAAGAGGCTCCTCACCTGCACCTCCCGCAGCTCGGGGAAGCCCAGCGAGCAAAACCTGAGCCCCACGACCGAGCTCTTCAGGGGAAGTAGAAATAGGACCTGATGGCTTTTTCCGAGCTTCTACATCCCAGTGACTGCTGCTGCTGTTAAACGTGATAAACTCCTGCTTGTTCCCCCTCCCCGGCCATCAGCACCTGGTGTTTGCTGGGCGCAGGACGTCCCCCTCCCCACCTGCCTGGCATGGAGTGTGCTTTGGCACCCGCCTCTGCGGAGCCTGGGCGACTCCAGCAGACCCTGCAGAACCAAGACATCCCAGTCCTTCGCCCGCCTCTGCCTCAGCAGCTTCTCTTCCCATCTGTGTGCTCTCTGAAGAAGAAAGTGTTTGCTGGTCAGAGAGGTTTTCCACTTGCGCCTCCCTCAGCTTTCCATTACGGCTCAGAGGTTATATGGGGTGCAGGGCTATACACTGTACTGTACTATATGCAGAGGTGTTCAGACTTAATTTATTCCCTTCTCCTGGATAAAGATTATTGCAGCTGTGTGTTTTGGAAAACTATCAATGAAGGGAGTTCAGCTCATACAACACACTTTCAATAGGGTACTGTACTCTATATTTCCAGGTTCTGTTTTAATTACACTTGCATATTACCTTGGAGGAAGCTGAAATCTGGAAAATGTTTTCTCATATACCATGTCTTAAACCTTCCTGACCTTCTGTTTTATACCAAGTACATTTATGTTTGCGATGAAAACCATACAATACGGGGCAAGGTTTGGCTATCCGGGCTAATCTATCAGAGACGTGCTGTCAGTCCCTCCTCGCAAGGGCTGAGCAATTGGCGCTGAGAAATGTCCCCGTCATCCCTCACCCCACCGCCTGCCCACAGGCATTCCCTCTGCCCTCCCTTCGCGGGGCTCCCCACAGGAGTTGGCCACATGCTGGGAGAAGGGCAGGAGAGTGGCCTTCTGTGGCGGCGAGAGGCTCCTGCTCCTCTGACGGATCCTCAGTGATTCCTCAAGGGATGGTGCAATAGGATGGTTCATGCTGTGCCAGTGTGGTGCCCATATCCCGAATAAAAACAAGGAAAAGGCCCAGATGGCTGTAGAGGGGCTGTGTCCGTCAGTGCACTCCCACGGCTTCTCAGAGGCTGATGGGCAGGAGCAGCACAGGAGTCCTTCCCCGGAACCCTCACACCATGCCGGCCAGGCCAGGGAGGTGAGCTCCACTGCTGAGATTCTGTACTGGTGGCACTGGAGACCTCTGGGGAAAACCAGCCCAATGTCCAGAATTGAAACCTCCTCAAGGCAGTGTGCAGGGAGAGCAGGGCACCGGTGAAAACTTTCGGGTGCCACATCCCCTCTGGCCAGCAGTAAGTGGTTACCGGCAGGTCACAGAGGTGGACCCACAGCAAGAACTGCAAACTTCCTCCAGCAATCATAGACTCACAGAATCACAGAATGGTTTGAGTTGGAAGGGACCTTAAAGGCCACCTAATTCCAACCCCTTGCCCTGGGCAGGGACACCTCCCACCAGACCAGGTTGCTCCAAGCCCCCTCCAACCTGCCCTTGAACCCCTCC
>JAOTQQ010000005.1:16843649-16887730 GCA_026546715.1 Gallinago undulata
CCCCATCCCTGGAGGGGTTCAAGGGCAGGTTGGAGGGGGCTTGGAGCAACCTGGTCTGGTGGGAGGTGTCCCTGCCCGGAGTCGGGGGCTAGAACTAGTGGTCTTTAATATCCCTTCCAACTCAAACCATTCTATGACTATGATTCCCACCAGCAGTGCTGCCACCCAACCCATCTCACGGCCCTTGTGGGTGTATGTTCACACTACCACCGCCCCTTCATTCAGTCCATCTTATTATTCAATCTTTCTCCCCAGTTCTCAACCCTTGCCATCCTCAGCCACTGTGGGGCAGCCCCCGCAGCCACGCTACCCCCCGAGTCCTCTTCCCAGGCCACATTCCCTCCCGTGTTTCTTCAGAGCACCACATGGGCTGCTCCCCGCGCTGCCATTAGCCTTTTATCCTTTCTAGCCGGGTTCCTGTAATCTGATCACTAACCCTCTGAGTTAATGACTTCTTTGCCGTCTAAAGTTTATGAGTCTTATTACACCTTTGCAGAAAAGAGAGTTCCCGCAAAGATATACAGCCCCTTCTCTAAGCCCAAGTTGTGTTTCTCTTTCAACGTTTCTGGAGAAAGATTAATGTTTTGAAGCCATTTGCACGAGCAAAATGGAATGTGTCTGGTTTTATCAATAAAAGGCTTATTTCTGACTTTGTGCCATGATAAATGGCATCTTGTAAAAGCTGGGCAAGTGGTAACTGAACGTGCAGAAGCAATATCCTCATTTTAATGGCGTTTTTTGGCAGTACAATGGGCAGAGTCTGCTCAGCCTGGATCCCTGGCTGGCAAAGCCTGGCACAAGATATTATAGAAAAGAGAGTCTTACAGAAAAACCAGTGAAAGGAGCATTTTCTGTCCCTTAACACAGGGTCAGCCAATTAATCACTATTATTATTAACGGAGTCATTTTTTCTTGACAGCTGTGCCCTTCAAAATGACATCAGGGAAAACTGAATCCATTTGCATTACTTCAGCTCGTCAAATCGTTGCAGAAAGTTGAAACCAGTTCTGAAAAAAAAAGCCCCAGCAAAATAAGGACATCGGTGAACTCAGAATGACAGAATAAACGGGCTATTCTGAGCACTCAGCAAAGTGCATTTACTGCACTGTATTTACTGTTTTTCAAAAAATGTTAAGATTTCCTTATTTATTAAATTTGTTGAGAAGCAATGAAATCTCATGCAATTTTATTTCTAAATATCATTTTACTACCCAACAGCAACAGTAAATTCATAAAATAACACACGATTGACCAGGACTATGGAGTAAAAAAAAAAAAAAAAATGTTTGCTTTGTACATTCTTATTAGTCTTGGCTAAGATGTTATAAAAGCAGTATCTTTTAACACCTTTTATTATACAAGGGTCAAGGGGTTTTTATGTTTCTTAAAGAAAGCTTCAAATAGCCCACATAGTGGGTTACTGCATCTTTCATATGGCTGCTGTATAAACAAGCACATTTTACACAGGAAATGACATAACCATGTAAAAGTGTACATGGAGTTTAGGCACATATTCAAACACTAATGGGAATGCATTGTTTTAAATGGCATACATTTATGTTTACCTATTGAGCTTAGTCCCCGTATTTTAGCCAAATACAACAAAAATTATCCACACATACCTGTCTTATAGTGTACTGTTTATTTGAAATTTGGACCTTCACAAAGACTCTCGGGGGACAGATAATGACCCTAAAAAGTAAATACAAATGAGGCATTCTCAGTGAGAGAGTGAAACCTGCCATCATAAAGGTGGAAAGCTGAACTTTTAACCTGGATTGCTTTACAGCTCAGGTTTCTGTGCGTTTCTACCGTCCCGTTGCTCACACCAGTTGGCCCATGGGAAGAAAGCCCTAACAATCAGTGAGGGCGTCTCTCTTTGCACGTTCTATAATGACCAGGCTAAAGAAAGTAGTGCCAAACGTCTGCCATTTCAAGGGCCTCTGTTTCTTTCCAGTTTCTTCTCTGTGGGTCAGCCCTAACCCTAAACCTCTCTTTTTGGGGGCGAATGAGGGTTGAGTCCACTTGGGTCACACTTTTGTGCTTGTCGGGGATAATGAATGTTTGTAATGGCCACAATACATGTATTTTGGGATGTTTCGATACGTGTTTTTGTTCTGACACTGGGTAACTGAAACGGCACATTTCCGTGTGAAGTTTCAAACATTTGCAGCGGTTTGTGAGGAGGAATGGAGTAGAGGTGTGCTCCCTGTGGCAGCACCTTCTTGTTGCTATTGGAATTTTTGTTGCTATTGGAATTTTAGGTGGATTAAAAATAACAGAAACTGCTTTGCGAAGAGCAGTGAAAGAAGTCACTGCCTTCAACACTGTAGATTTAAGTGATCATAACCATTCAGTAAGTATCTCCTAATTAATTACAGAGACAGAAGTCTGTGCCAGGTGATCCCGATGGCTCAAATGATACACCAGTAAAGCACCTATGGGATAATATACATTTACACCATGGTCAAAGTCATTAGACCACTCTGAAATAAAATAGAGTTGAACTGGAATTCCCAGAGCTATTAAACAATTTCATGAACATAAATGCAAAAAGACACTCTAGATGTCGCAGCACTGCTTTGTAACCAGCGGTAGAAACCAAGGATGTTCAATTTGAGAGTTAAAAGTGAAGAAAGCTACCTTAATCCTGCCATCTACTATGCCCACCATTATAAACTCCTTGCTTTGAGCTGGACTAAACTTGAGCAGTGCCAGGACCATCCCTTCTGGATGTCACTGCAACTGCACTGCCTACTAAGCAAAATGGATGTCATGTCATCTCCTAACCTCAATGTTTGGGCTGAAATTGCTTCTGTTTAAGCCAAACCCAGTATTCAGAAATTTTGATGTGGTAATAAGCCATTATAGTTCTAGCATTTTAGTGTTTGTAGTTTCAAATTTGTTTAAACTGATATAAAAGACTTACTAGTGGGTGGTGGTTTTTTTTCTTTTCCCTTCAAGTTATATCTCCTACCTAGCAGAATTTGGCATTTTGAACCATTAGTAAAGTGCATTTTTTAGGTACTTTAGTATGTAAGTATTTCTTTTAGTTTTTCCTGAGTTTATGCTCTTGCTTTGGGGTAATTGCATTTTTTTTTCCATTCAGATGCTGATACATACTCAGTTTAATCAAAATTTATCCGAATCTTGCTTTGATCATGTATTGAGAAATTCATGCAAGGACAAGAAGCGAGAACCTCAGAGAGACACCAACTAGGTTTTTAAAATATTTTATGATGACCAGCCTCACCAGGATGCTCGGGCTGATCGACAGCTCTGCGGTGTGAAGCGAGCAGTGATTTTCCTCCTCAGATTGCCAAGCCATCATGCATTCATTGCCTCTAACACCAGTGCTACCTCCCTCCAAAGCTGCTGCAGCATCATATGAATCCAATGGAAGCACTGGGGTGGAAGCAATGAATGGAAGCAAACTGCCCTTTGCTGGCAGTTATGATCCTAGGAGGTAACTTGTCTGTTAAAGCAACTTAGATTTGCTTCACGTGAACTTAAATGGACAGTATTTGCTACTTTAGACTGGTCACCCTGAGCTGCTAAGGACTGTGTGGTTAGCACAGGTTAGGACTAAATGGCATGGTGCAGCTCTGCCTGTCCTACCTGAGAATGAGAATGGAGGTTTCTCTGGGAATGTGCAGACAGGGACATGCCTGGGGATGTGGAGCAGCAGGGCTTTCATGACCCTTTCTCATGGGGATCAAGCCAACCCCTCCAGAAGGCAGCTGTGGTCAGTGCTAGAGAAAGGATCCTTATAAGCTACAAAACCAGTCTCCTAGAAAACAGCTGGGAGCAAGAAGGGCTTGAGCAGGATGGGCAAAAAATGTCTGAGATGCCTTCGTGCCATGGACTTGGCAGGAGAATGTTTTCTCTCCTACTGTAGAAATGGTAAATCATATCTAAATAAGCTTGTAGTAAAACTTAAAATTAAAAACTCCTTGTTGTTTGGAAAGTCATATGAGCCTGGTTGGTGACGAGCAGGAGACAGAAACTGTTGGTCCCGGCCTCAGACTCCACCATGATGAAGAAGAGCAGGACCTGGGAAGTGCGGACACTGAGAGCCCAGAACAGAGACAGAGGAGCCCTGGGGACAGCCACGGCCCACAAAATGTATCCATAAGGTGCCAGAATTTCTTGTGCACATGTTATGAAGTAGCTTCAAGTTCTGGTCATTCTACCTGCCTGCTAACCTGCTAGTCAGTGAGTCGCCCTCCTGTCAAATAAAGCATTCTGACCCACCTCGTGCTGTGTTATCTCATGGCCTGCACCAAGTGGTGTCAGTTCCCACAAGCAGAAATCACAGCTCTAAGCTGTGACAAAGAGATCACACACAGGAAAGCTCCCTGCAGGGCTTTGTCTGTATCACCATGCTATAGGTTGTGGTACGTGACAGCTCTCCTGCACAGGGGAACCCCATGTGTCTGGCAGCAAGGCTGCTTAACCGGGTACTTTAAGCTGGTTAAAGGCTCAGATACCTAGAGAGTGCAGGAGGACAGGGCAGAGCTTTTCCTCAGTCTTTCTCTGTGGCTGTTGACCAGGAATTTTGGACGGTTTGCCAGTCATGTGAGCTAAAGCACGTCCAGTCTGAGGAGGCAACCAGGAGGACCTTGGGGGCCACATTCAACTCCCTGCCATGACCCACACCCGAGATGCTGTCCAGATCCAGGAAATCATGTGACTTGATGCTTTAAACTGATGAAACAACATCAAACCTTAGTATTTATAGTTTATACTACCAATAAACTACTTCAACTACTTCAATATGATTCTGTGATTCTGTAATTTCTGATGGTTTTTATGGGCTTTCAGATCCATGTACAGTTGAACATCTGGTACCCAGTTTTGTGGGTGGAAACACACAGAGAGTAATTCCGCAATAAATGTATAATGCATCTCTAGAATAGATAAAGGGGATGTTCAAACTCACAGCCCTTGGAGGGCAGAATAAAAGGATCCCAGCTCCCTTTTGCAATCATCTGCATAACTCGTTTTTGCCCCAGATACATCAAGTGATCGTGTCATTCCCCACTGGATCGGATCATGCCATGCTTTCAGGTCTTTCTTCCAATGTTTCCACAGTTTCTCTCCGAGGTAGCAGAGTTAGAGGCAAGCAAAATGCTTGGATGTGTTTTGCATCCCACTGGCATTCTGCTGCACGGAAAATTGTATTTATTGTACAAAAACATTAAAACCAAATTCTAAATAGCATTATAATTATGCAGAGTTGGACAGCTAGACACAACGTAGCACTGTGTCAATAATTTATTACATCTTATGCCATAATTGAACACTTTCACTATGAGCATTTGAGAACAACTTGGACCTTATACAGAGTAATATATCTTGCTACATAATAATGGAAAGGTGGGTACTTAAGAAAGATATGTAGCTGGGAGGAAAACATACATGGAAGCAAATACTTCCTCCATCACCTATCTCCATGTAAAACTTAAAACTAAATCAACATATTATATTTAATGACTCCTTTTTTATATATGCATAGTTTCAAGAGCTAATCAGAAAGAAATCATATTACAGTGTAAGTATTTACACCAAGATGGGAGTACACCAGAGCATGACCTTCTCTTCTAGACATCAGGTCTCTTTTCTTACATTTCTTCATGGACAAAGCTCATGGGACTCAGACATAAATTCAGTCTCAGGAACATTGTTCAAAGGATCAAACAGGTCATATCCAGCTCACTGATACCATCTGTACCGACCGTCCCGAGGCTAAAAGCAGGCGATCTGGAGGTGGGGAGGTATAATCTTCTCTGTCAAGGACTTCAGTCAGAGCTGGTCTCGTGTCACCGACACAAAGCCTTACATCAGGATCTCTGACAGCATCCAGATGCTACTGAAATATGCTCAGGGTAGAGAGACAGATAGAAGCACTGGAGTTATTGCTACATCCTTGTAAACATACTTACCCTAGGGGTAAGAAATCTAGTTAACCTTGTTTGAGGAGAGGTTATGGTCAATGCATCATGTTACCTCTCATAACTGTCCATGTGAGCAACTGCTCTGCTACCTACAACCACACGACTCCACCACCATGTCCTCATACTGCTTGTAGACCACGTTGTTTGCAGAGTCAATGAAAAGAATGCTAATAGGACTCAGCCTGGTCGGGACACAGCAAGTCGGGGGTGTCGATTCTGGGTCCATCGAGTTCATTAGTGTTTGGATAACTGCGTGATTGGTGGGCTCCAGATGGGATCGAAGGGGGAATTCACAAAGCCCTTCACAGTGATACGCTTCGTACTCTAGAGGAGCTATTATCCAGTCATCCCAGCCCATATCCTTAAAATTCACGTGGAGAGCTTTCCTGCTGCACCTTGCCTTCGGATTCTTAGTGGGCCTCTTCCCTTGCCGCGTTGCTAGAGGAGCTCTTCTCTTCCGCCTCTGATTGAATAAGTACTCGTAAACAGTTTTGTCATCTTGGCCGGATCTAGCTTTGATTTCATTGAAGAACAAGTCTCTTTTTTTCGTCCTCCCAAATACCAAGAAGAGAGCCTTTTCATTGACCTGTCTTCCTGTTCTATTAAATCCCACGCTCCTGAGATCAACAGCTCTCCCCCTGTCAAAAGTTTCCAGTTCAAAACACAAGTTAACCAAGTTTTTAAAGTTCCTGAAAAGTTTCCAGATGTCAAACACTTCCCACTTTGGTGTATCTGTGATACTGACAGTACGAGAGTCCAGGAGAGTTGCTGCTTGTCTGTTTGTGGAGCAACTAAATAGTTTGACTTGGGAAGTTTTTCCAGAAGAAAGAGACTTCCACGTATCAGAAGGCTTTTTCCTCAATATCCGAAGCTCTGCTCCCAGCAAACCATCTTTTTCTAATGCGCTGATGTCAAAAATGTATTTTTGTTTTCTTATAGTTGGCGCACGCTCGTCTGAAAAAAGCACACACATTTTTAAATGTATATCAAGTACAGATCAATACCAGTTATTCAGTTCTTAATGGTTTTCCTGAAGTTTGCTCATAAGCCTAGAAGTTTCCTTAATTAACCCATCAAACAGGAAGACGAATTTTTGTCCAAGAGACCAGCTGTGTGCAAGTACCCAGAAGAACTCAGTGACCCAACGGGGAAATGAGTTTCTGAGTTCGCCTTGTAGAAATATCCTTTCTTTCTCAGGCGGTTATTTTCTAGCTTCAAAGTAGCAATGAACCAACTGAAAAATAGTCCTTTTTCAGGGCTCAGCACCCACAGGGCCTATTCACCACTTACATCCTACTTAAACTACCGAAACAGAGTTTCAGCCTTGCCCAGGCCTCGTGCAGGCTCCAAACACGAGCAAATTTACCCTTAGATAATACAATAGTGAATCACTCCTTTAAAAGCAACATCCCCCAGGAACTGCCAGACATAAGGATAATTGCCTTATTAACTTAACTCGATGGGATTCACAACTTTTTCAAATTGGGCAGAAAACCATACCTCTAACCTGACCTTACGTTTGCTTGGTTACGCTCATGGGCAGCACTAACAGGACTATGGCTGAGCCAACGTTTTAATGACCTCACATTAACAATGTCTTTCAGTGACGAGCTATCAATATCAACCTATTCGTAATTTAATGGCAAACAAATCCAGTTCTGGCTGAGCCTTTCCATCACCATTACTTTATCAGCTGTAGCCTGTCACTTCCTTAAGTACAAGACAAAACTCCTACTAATGTCACTGGAAGCAACATGGGGCTCTCCAGCCAGAGGGGTAAGGTGAACGCAGTGTTTGGGAGCCTTTATTTCTGGTGTGAAAGCAAAGACTAGTCCAAATTTCCAAAAAATTTTGGAACCAGAATGTTGAACCACAGGTTCTGGAGTCCCAGGGGCTATTTACTCTTTTTAGCCTGTGTGCAGATGTAGGCTTCTGTGGATAGAAGGTTGGTGGTACATGAAAGCATGAGCTTTGAGCTAGTGCAGATACACCCATCCCACGCTACAAGGACTCCTGGGTCTACAGTGTAGTTCCTCATAATTCTACCTTGAACAAATCTGGCTGACCCCTTTGAGACTGAAACTCGTGGGGTTTTTTGTCAGAATAGCCCTATTCTTAGCATATCATGTGTTTTTAGACTTACTTTACAATCAAATCTAATGTTAGCAGTTTCCAGGAGCTAATTTGGAAAGAAAATAAGACCAAAATTTAAAAGGTTTTTAAACACCTAAGCGTGCAAAGACTGATTGATTTTCAACAATATGCATCTAAAATATTTTCTACACGTTTTGTTTGGCTGCCACACAACCATCTAGCTCTGCCTCTAAATGAGTTTTCCAAGATAAGGCAGGACAAAATCTGCAGCAAAGTTGTACAATTTATTTTACATTAAAAAGAGCAATTAGACTTTAACAAAGTATGATTATTTTCCAATGCTCTCTACATGTAAAAACACACTCAGGCATCTCTCTCTGTACACACACACACACACACACACGAGCTCCTTTCTTACCTTGTCCTTTGTCTATAAAGCTGGTTATTGTATTGGCAAGTCCAGCCTCCAGTTTTACACTTCCATTAACACCTTTTCTTTCTGCATCTGAGAGAGTCCTGTACAAAGAGAGCATGTATTCATGTGGCGTTATAGGGGGATGTCGGAAAGTTTCCTTAGTTTCCCTCTGGGTGACAGGCTCTTTAGTCTTTTTGGTTTTGAAAGAATCAGTGTCAGTACTGCTTGTGCCAGTTTTTTTCAAAGCCACCTTGCCGCTAAGATTTTGAACCTTTGGAGTCACTGTCCTTACTCCAGAAGGTCTGCTGGGGAGATGTCCTACCTTGCCCTCCGTGGCTACTGTTCTTGAGAGACCCTTCTTTGATTCATCATTCTTGGCCAGCAGAGCTCCAGCCTGAACAGCACTGCTTTTAGTCCTAGCCTTTGAGGTCGCAGCACTAAATCCATGGCTTGCAGTCCTCAGTGTACCTGCCCGTGCTGAGGGATTCCTCTCTTTTCCTTCTGCTTTTAAAAAACCTAGTTTAGATCCCGGATTACTCTGGCCTGCTTCAGAATTACTCAGCGCTCCAGGAACTAGATCCAGAGACAGCCAAGTCAAATGCCAAAGCAGTAAAGTGAGAAAATGCAGGATTTTCATCCTCTGGTCTTCCTCTGAATGCCACTAAAGAAAAAATCAGAAAAGGTTCCTCCAGTTTGGCAGAAGAAAACATGAAAGAAATCAAAAACCAAAGTCAGCAAAAATGGTTTTCGTTTGAGATTAAAACATTTCAAATCTCGTTGTTCAATACTTGTATCCAGTCCCATAGTGGAAATGCTCATGTACTCAGATGGAATCTCCCCTGACTTCAGTTAGCAGCTATAAAGAACTTGTTCTTGAAAAGAGAAAGTTTACCACCTCGTTTTCTTCTGTAAAACTGACTGAAAACTTGAAGGAGTCCTGTTTAAATCCAAGGGTATTTTTTTTTTCCAAGAAGGAAGAATGGCGTAATGCTGCCTCTGTGTTAAAAGGTTTTTTTAAAGTTTTGAATCCTTTCCAGTGAAAATATTTCACACACAGAGACCTGCAGGTGCTCAGAAATCTTTTACAAACCTGAACTCAGGAATTGGAAACGGAATTCCAACAAACCTATTTAATTACTCTCTGATGTCATGCTGTCTAAACTAATTTAACTGCAATATATTTCTTTAAAAAAATCTTCTTTACCCTTTTCATTAGCATGAGTCATACTCTGCCTCATGTGAAACAGCTCCACAGGCTCAAAGCTCCAGAGGATGCCTTTTCAAGTGGCAATACGACCTCTACCTTAGCCTTCCATGAACTTCACCTTTAAAGGGGACAAACTGCAAGATCAACAACTGAGCCCTGTCCTACAGTCCGCAGGACACAGACATTAAAATAGGTAAGTATAATTCACTGAGCTTTTTTTTTTTTTTCCTGGGGAACTGTAACAGCAGCTTCACTTTGTCCCCCGGTGGGTGAAGGGCTGGTTACACGTGCTCTTTAACAGGGCTAAAGTTTGATTTTTCACAAACGCCACATGGCCGTGCCTGCAGTCGGTGTGTTTTGGTGTATTTTGGCGTATTTATGGCTATGCTTTAAGCAAACCCGTGTCAGCCCTGTGGGAGCAGCAGCCGGTGCGGGTGGGATGCCCTGGGGATGGGTGAGGGCGCAGAGCGGGCCAGCAGTGCACCCTGCAGGCAGAGCCTCCTCCTCCATCCATCGGGGAGCTGCAGGCACCCCGAAACCCTCGGCTTCCCTCCACAGGCTGCTGGGCGCCAGCCTTTGTTTTCAAATTAGATGCAAAATGTTCAAGATCTATCCAGCCCACGGCCACCGAAGGCTAGCAGTTGGAAACCTGCATTACTTACATGCCAGGGCTGTCCTGCTGCTTTCAGCCATACAAAAGGGAGCGTGGAGCAAGTGTGTCTTTCATAAGCTGCAAAAAAACCGAACTGTTGTTCTAAATGAGCCTTCGGGAAATGAGGCACCGGGTTGGATTGAACGGGGATTAATGAGACCCTTCTCTCATCTTGCACCGCGGCTGGGCACAGTCCTCCTCCCTCAGTTGTTTTTATTTCTGAGGCAAGAAGAAAAGGAAAAGGTACAACACTTTTTAGCTCCGTTTTGTGTGTGCTGTAGCATTCCCCACCCCAACCGGCCTCAGAAACACCAAACTGCTTTCATAGATAACAACCTGCCACCCTTTCTACATGAGGAGCTCTGAAAGCTTTACCTTGTTCTGATGACAGACAGAAGAGTTTGGTGATTGGTGATTTCACAGATGTCACAAATGAGGTAGATCCAAAATCCACCCTCCTGGTTTTGACCTAATGGCCCTTCCTCTGATGTCAGTTGTAGTTTTTATATTCCCCATCAAAATAAAGCAGCTTTTTGCTGAGGTACTTCAAGAAAACCATCCTCCAGCAGTCACCCCATGCTGTCCCCATGGCCCTCCCACCCATGCCAGCCATTTATCCTTCCCATATTGCCCACATTCCTGCTGGGCAGGAACAACGTGCTGTGCTGGTTCTGTCCTATGGGGTATTGAAATGTTCAGTTCCTACTTTTAATCTATCCAGTTTCCAGTTTCCACACCACTTGTAAGAATTTAACATCTTCAAGAGCTCTGTTGCTCCATCAAACTTGGCTGAGATTTGCAAACGGACTTATAAATGGTTTAAGAGATGGACATGAAAGAGCAGGAGGTAAGACAATGCGATTACACGCGCCTTGTCTCTCAGTAAACCAGATTAAAAGCACAATCACTCACATGTTCAAACAATATTTACGTGTCTGAGATTACTATAGTTTAGTGTGCTGGACAGGCCTAGACAGGTAAAAAAGAAAAGAGCAGAAGCAAGCAAAGCAAGCTTGCAAACTATTCTCTGTCTTTAACAGAGGCTCTCTTGATGCACTCTCCATCCACGTGCTTGGAACCAGGGTAGCACGGTCCCTGCACAAGTGCACTGACCCCAGAGTAGAACGTTGGCTTTAATAAGACCCACAGACGAGACTGTTATGGCCTGACACTAATGAGGAGGTATTCCAGCTGGCTAAGCTCACACTCAACTGGTATCTTCAATATATAGATGGAAACCCTCACTCCGGTGCAGACTGTGGATTGTATATAGGACACAGTGGAAGAGATGTTCAAGGCCTATTACTTCTCACGACTGGCCAAGTGTACGTGTTCCACTCGAGTGGCTTGGTTCGTACAGCCCACTTGTCCTTCTCGGCCCATTCTGCAAAGACAGCTCCTCACACAGTGTGTCTGTGGATTTGAGAAGGGAGGACTGTCTGGGTCCCTGCTCCTTCTAAGTATGTTGCCTCCTGTTCTCCAGATCCCAAGATTACATCTACATGACCTGTGCCACCTTCTCCAACAGGCACTTTCAGTGAGTCTCTCTGGATAAAGGCTTTAAACTGAAAGAGGGGAGATGGAGCTGAGCTGTGGGGAAGAAGCTGTTTGGTGTGAGGGTGGTGAGAGCCTGGCCCAGGTTGGCCAGAGAAGCTGTGGCTGCCCCATCCCTGGAGGGGTTCAAGGCCAGGTTGGAGGGGGCTTGGAGCAACCTGGTCTGGTGGGAGGTGTCCCTGCCCGGGGCAGGGGTGGGACCGGATGATCTCTAAGGTCCCTTCCAACCCAGTCCATTCCGTGACTCCATGAAGTCGGCGCTGCCAGGCCCGCCCGCCGCTCCCCCTGCACCCGAGTGGCCGGCAGGGCCCATGGCGGCGGGCGGGCACAGGCACCGCTCGGGGGCAGCTCTTTCGGCCGGAGCCCGGCCCCCTCAGCCCGCAGCCGCCACAGCGCTGCCCTGAGCTCGGCCGCCGGGAGAGTCCGGGGGCGGTTCCCGCCGCGGGGCCCGTCAGGCGGCGGGCGGGCTCCGGGGCGGAGCCGTGCGGGCGGGCGGCGGGACCGAGCGGGCCATGGCGGCGCCGGGCCCGGGCTCCCTGCAGCGCCGGTTGCAGAGCTGGCAGGAGGCGCGGCACCGGCAAGCGGTGCTGGTGCGGAAGCTGCAGGCGAAGGTGAGGAGCGGAGGCGCCTGGCCCAGGGGGAGCTGCCCGCGGCCGGGCCGCGGTGGCGGCGGGGCCCCCTGCGGGCGGAATGGCGCCGAGCCCGGAGCTCGGGGGAGGGAGGCCCCGGGAGCCACCCCGCTCCCCCCGGCCCGGCCGCGGTCACTCCCGAGGGGCTGGGCCGGGCTCGGGGGAAGATGCCGGGCTCCAAAGGCCTGCGCTGGGCCCCGGAGCAGGGGCCGTCCCGAGGCAGCAGTCAGGCCGGCGGGGGTGGCGGGGGGGCAGGAGTGCTGCCCGGGATGGGCCAGGGTCCGGGCAGGCTGTGGCCTTCCCCATCCCGGTGCCCGGCGGCGGTCACGGTGCTGCTGTACCGTCACCCTGCTCTTCTCGGCCCTTCTCGTCCTCTGCAGCTGGGCAGAAATCCCCATTCTGCAGTGGCTGAGCAGGACTGTGGTCAGAACTAACTCTACTTGCTGAATATCGACCAGCAATGTTGAAAGCCCATTTCTCCAACTTCAAGGACCCCCTGGACTTTTAGCCTGTTGGAAAATACATGGTGGCCACAGGCCAGGTATGGCTGTCAGAGCCTGTCTCATCATTCTACTTGCCATCCTGGGATCAGTAAAGAGCACTATTTTTAAAAGAAACCCGGTCTCACTTTCTTTAGTACAACAAAAAGTGAAGCTTCCCTAAATTGTAATGATTTCTGTTGTCTGGAAAGTGCTGAACTTGGACTGCAGAGAGCGCAAGAAAAACCCGTGCCAGAGGAGCCAGCTCCATCTTCAGGGGCACTTGCTCATCACTATCCCGTGTCTCCCCCAGGTCCTGCAGTACCGGACTCACTGCCGAGAGCTGGAGCAGCAGCTGGAAGCAGGAGGGGTGAGTGTGCAGGGTGCTGGCTGGAGAGAGCAGGTGTAGCGCTCAGGAGCCCAAAAGCTCTCCCATCTGTGACAGGGACAAACACAGTTCTGCTGCCTGAGGGTTCCAAGACGTGCTCCAAGTTTGCCTGCCAGCATTTTGCCCAGTTCCCGCTCTTAGAGTAGTGCCTGAAGTGCCAGTTCAGAAACCCCCGCGAGGAAGGGTTTGAGTTCTGGGAAGGAGTTTTTTTGCTGGGGTCTTTTTGTGCTGGGTCTCAGGAGAGGGCGGTTCCGTTCTAGGGCTGGCTCGGGGAAAGAATCGGCTGGAACATAGTGTTTTGGAAGGCAAGAATGCTGGTGTCCAACACAGAGAGCTGAGTCTGTGGTTCTGCTTCAGGGCTAAAGCAGACCTGGGAAAGGAAGGATGGGAGAGTAGGAGAGCATTCCCAGGAGTCGGGTGGGGGGGAGCACCTTGTGGTCATGAGCTGAGGGTACCCAGCTGTGAGAGAGCAACAGTGGGAGGCTGAGGGGAGCTGCTGGCAGTGAGTGACACCTTCCCCTCCCTTCCTCTCCGTAGTCACCCCATTGTTATGCCTGGAAGAAGCCACCAGCTCCTGAGATACCCAAGGAATGGACGGGAAAGCGATGGATGCGAACAGCGGTGAAGGGAACACAAGAATTGGACTAAACATTTGCTTTCTTCTTCAGGTATCCTTCCCTGGCAGGTGGGAAGCCACAGAAGACCACAGCCTGGAGAAAGCCTTGCTTCAGGTGGAAGAGGAGCAACAAAGGTAGAAGGAAGAAGCGTTCCCTCCTACTAGGTGTCCTGGATGCTCCTGGAAGGGAGGGAAGAGCTGTCAGTGCTCCCCAGTGTCCCCAAGGGAAGCGATGAGGCAAGCCCTTTTGAAAAAGAAAGGTCCACAACCTGTTGTGTGGGGCAGTAGTAGGGGTGTGTGCTGAATGGCTCTGTTTTGAGCAGGGGTTCCTCCGGGTAAACTCCAAGGGTCCCTTCCCAGCCTAAGTTATGCCCTGGAGCAGTAGGTGAGGGAGTGGGGACAAGGCCAGAGAAAGGTGATGCATCCAGTGATGAGGCAGCATGAAGGGGAGGCAGCCGTTCCCTGTGGGCATTATCCGAATTGAAGAGGAGGGGAAACCAAAACTGCAGATGGACATGGAAGGCTAAAGGAGAAGCACATGAGTTTGCCACCCCTGAGAGATCTTAGTTCATGCAAGAAAGTGCTTTTCCTGCTTCTCAGTTTGACACCAAAGTCAGTGTTGGGGGAGCTGGGAAATCCCAGGGCTGCTGCTTGTGGATGGGAGTTGTTCAGTGACCTCCTGGCCATTCCTCCCTTCCCAAGGTGTGAGGATCTGGCTGAAGTGAACACTCTCTTGCGGGAGCACCTCGAGAAAGCCAATGAGGTGAATTCAGCCCTCAAAGAAGATGTTGGAAAACTGACAGCAGATTGGATGAGGGCGCGGGAGGAGCTGGAAGCAAAGGAGAGAGAATGGCGCCAGGAACGTGAGGTGAGGACAGGCCACGGAAATGTTAGAGGTGATGCCAGTGTGGCACGAGAATGTGTTTTATTCCTGGCCTAGAGACCTCCCTGTGAGAAGGTTGTGGCTCTGTTGAGGATGCGTTGGGTGTTGAGGAGCAGAAGACAGGGCTGGGAGATGGAGGGGTGCCAGCAAATGGTGATGATGAAAGAGCCCCCCGGCTGTGGCCGTGCTGCTTGGTCCTAAAAGCCGGTGCTGCTGCTGCTGGGCGCTGTAGGGCAGTGACACAGGAGCGCTCGTCTCTTTGGTGGTTCTTCAATCTCTCTCTGGAGCAGTGACAGCAGAGAGGTCTGTGTGTTTTCAGATTCCAAGCAGCCAAGGGAAGACCGAGAGGGGCCTCCCTCACTGCCAGCAAATGTGACAGTGGTCTTGGAGGGGCTTGTCTTTGTTGTCCTCCCCCAGGACTGTGAGACACCTCTGCAAGGCGAGATGCTGAAGGGGGTTCACTTGCTTTGCTGATGTCCCTCCTGCAGGAGAAGGGTGGATGTTCCCTCCAGTGCAGTCAGGTGGCAGCTCTTCTGAGGCTGCTCCTGTGGTGCCTCTTCAGTCCCCGATGCCCTGTTGGAGTAGTTATTGAAGGAGATGTGGCCATGGTGGTGTGACCCTCTCCCAGCTGAAAGACTTGTGCAGTGATGGCAAAGGTTGAGCTGGCATTTCTTTTTGTCTTTGCATTTGTAGCTTTATGACAACTATGTAAGGGGTGAACGTGACCGTCTGCTTGGGTTGTGGCATCAGGTGGTCACCTTCCGCCATCGTTTCCTGGAAATGAAAACTGCCACGGACCGGTGAGTAGAAGATCTCTTGCAGAAAAACATCGCTTCCCTTCATAGCTGCCTTTTGAGCCTTGATGTTATGTTAGTTGTGGCTAAAGATATGATTTCTCCTTTGACAGTCTGAAGCAGTGGACTGTTGCGATGTTTGGGCACATTAACACAGACACAGGAGTATATGGACACATTGCAAGAGCCTCACCACAGCTGTGCATGTAGAGCAGTCCCTTTTCTAGAACGATGAAAATCTGCCTCAAATCTCACTGAGTTTCTTTTCCCACTTCTCTGATGGAAGGATCATCCATGATTTTTTTTTTTTTTTCTTCTAGTTTCCAGCTTACATTTATTCTGGTCAGTTCGTATCTGCTTATTCCTCTACCAACATTGCTGGGAGAAAGAAGAGCTTCTCTATCCTGTTACTGCATTTATCCAATTTCTTTTGCTTGGTTTGATACCTTTTTTTGATTGTTTTCTTGTTCTTGGGCTCTCTGAGGTTCCTCTCTCACAGTTGTCTTCTATACAATCAGAAGTAGCACAGCCATCATGGTACCTGCTTCTGGTGTCAGGATGCAATTTCAAACTCTGGGTTACTTTCAGCCATTTATCAGATTATAAACTTTCCTTAATGCGTTGAGTGTGCCTGACCTACTACTTAATTCTTGTGTTCTTTGTGGTTTTTTGTTACAATGTTTTAGGCTTTTTCTTACACCACCTTCCTGAAATGTTTATTATGTAGGTATTGTCATGAGCCTCTGAGCAGTCCATGTGTTGATAATAATAGGCTGCTTAAGGCTGATCCCCCAGGTATAAAAGCTGGGGACCTTGGTAAAATTTCTTACATCTATTAAAGATAATTAGGGTATGTTAATAAGATAGAGAAAGAGCAACAATTAATAAGAGTAATTATTGGTCCTTGAAGCCTTCTGGCTGTGCCATATATTTCTTCTTATCGCTGGGGAGAAAACAGACTCATTCCTCGGCTATGGAGTAGACTTTCTGCTCACTTGCCAGGGTGTGTCCTGACCCCAGAGTGTCAGAGAAATGATTTGTCCCCAACAAAGATGTCACGTTTCCTGCTCAAGTACGCACTTCAGCAGCGAGTCAGCTGATAGAAGTGGTGGTGTGAACGTTGGCTCATCCTTGATTCTTTTTTCTTCAGAGATTTGTCTGAGCTGAAGGCAGAACAAATGAGGCTTTCTGGATGTGTCATTGTCAACTGCTCCCGTCTAAACTCCAGCATACAGCTCTGGGAGTCCATCACTTTGGGCAGACCTGTCCTAAAGGATCAGGTGCAGCAGGAAGCTGGACAGGACATTAACCAGAAGACTCAGGAAGTGATGTCCTTACAAGCCAAGGGGGACCTGGAGAAGAAGGAGCTTCAGGACAGGTAAAAATGTTTTCAACTTTGCTGTTCCTGACATTCTCTTCTGTGGCTGCCTCTTGTGTCCCTAGATGGGCTGTGTTCACATTTAAACACACCTGTTCTGCATGGCCTTGTTTCTTTCCCAAGTCAAACTAGTGCCTTCAACAGAAAGGAGGAAAAACAATGTCCGACTGCCAGAAGCTCTCCTGGGTAAAAGAAGGCTGGAAAAGAGGTTGCATATTACAAGGCTCTTGCTGTGAACTGATTCTTGGTGCAAAAGCAAGAGCAGCATAAAGAGAGCTCTGTCTCCAGTACAGCCCATTTGCTCCCCAAGGCTGTGCTAAAGGAGTTGGGAGAAATTTGCCTCAGCGCCACCATAAGCGCTGTGGCCCCTCTGCACTGACAGTTGCTTGCAAGTCTGAATGCAGAAGGCTTTTGGGGATTGGAAGTTGATAATCTTTAAGGTCCCTTCCAACTCTAACCATTCTGTTATTCTATGATAACACCACACATATTAACCTGTAGAGATGAACGCTGCCTTTGCTGTATTTTCTGGGTTGAACTTTCTCTGCTGTGCTTCTGGGAGCTGCTCAGCTCTTTAACAGGTGATGGCGCGAAATGCTTTTGGAGTGGCACATGGACCTTCTCTTCTCAGGGTGATGGAGCTCTCAGCCTTGCTTGTACAGTCTCAGAAGCAGAACGAGGAGAAGGAGAAGACCATGAAAAGACTTAATGACACTGTGGAGATTCTAGTATGTTTTTCCTTTATCTGGGAGATAGCTCAGTGTTTGCTTTCCAGCCTTAGCACGCAAGGAGGTTTGACTTCCTCAAGAGAAAGAGTGGTAGAGATGATAACAGTGTGGGAACATTAGGCACATTGCCAAAATATTCCTTCTGGTTTTGGCACGTGTGGAGTGAGTCCAGGGGCAGGCAGTGGCAAGGGAGCTGCAGGCAGTTCAGGTGTCTTCCTCAGGATGGCTGCACCTATTCTGCCTGTGACTTGAAGTCTCTAGGGATCCAGGTTCCTTGGCATTGACAACTAAATAGCAGTCTATAAAACTCAGCTGTTGGTCTTTCTCATCTTAGTTTTAGCAAAGAAGTTAAATAGATATGGGAAGGAGTATCCTGGAGTCACCAGGGCTGAGGCTTGTCAGCAACACAATGCTGCTGAGGATGGGAATACTACAGAGCAGAGCAGCTCTTCCCTGCCAACCCTTTCCTTATTCTGTTCTCAGGAAGCAAGTCAGTTAGAGAGAGAATACGAAGTTTTGTTGAGTAAAAGTGCCAAAGAAGAGAATCTTTCCCTGCAAAAGCTGATAAAAGATATAACTGAGGTGAGTACAGAGTCGGGACCGCATCCCTATGAATTTGATTTAAAAATACTTGAGAAAGGCAAGAGACTAGCCCAGGGAATAGATACAGATGTCATATACTGTCTGTGGTAACTACTGGCTGTTTAATTTTTATACCTCTCTTCTGACCTAAAGCCTGTTATAACCCCTGTGTTGGCTGACCTGAGGCACTTCAGCTGAGTTTCTAGAAGTTTCAGAACCTTTGCCTTCACCATCTGGCTGAGGTCTCTCTAGGACTGTGCTGTCTGAGTTGGCTACTTGACGCTTGTATTCCAGGGTTTCTTGGAGGCTCCCCCCACCCTCCCTGAGCAGTGGAACTGCTCTTCAGACTTGTATAAAAGGTCAATCGATGCACTTACCAACTCTGCTCCTGCGCTCTACATTCCCTGACCATTATTGTCTCCCCAAAATTACAGCTGATTTAATGGTTGAGGGGTAGCTTTAACTCACTCCTAAACTTCATTCTATGGAGGTGAGTTTAATTATCTGATCTCTTACACAGTCTCTTGCAAAGTCACTTCTTTTGCCTTATGTAGCCATTTTTATCCTCTTGTGCTACTGCTCAGAGTAATTACAAACATTAGCTTTTTCATTGCTGTTTTCCGGTATTCCTCAGCTTCTTTCTTCCCTGGGCAGTGTTAATGTTTCCTTTCATTGCTATTTCCTGTGTTATTTTTGTGCTCGTGTATGTAGCCCTTAAAAAGCTGAAGGAGTCCAAAATCATTCCTGAGAGCCTCAAGAAACTGAGGGTTCATGCAGCCTCCAGCCACTTCACGCTTGTTTATAGGATCTGTAGTAAGAAACCCCTGGAGTACTTGTGGCTACAGGGACAAAATTTCTTTGTTGACTGAAGAAATGGGATAATTGAGTTTTTAATGACTCCAGCATGAAGTGGAGAGGAAAAAAAGTAGACATAGATAAAGAAAACGAAGTAGAGTAAAGAGTAACAGGTGGATGTGGGCTTTCAGGTGGTGTTAGACGACAGCGACAGCACGGTCAGCGTTATTTGCACTGATGGTTCCCAGCATGCGGAGTGCAGCAATGTCCTCTCTTGTCTGAGCTCTGCCAATATAGAGCATGCCTTTGTGTTGGTTCAGGAAGCACTGGCGAGGAGGCGAAGAGCAACACAGGTGAGAACTTCTGCTTGTCTTCACCCTGGCCACAGGCTCGGCTGCTAATGCCTTACCTTTCCATTCACTCAGACACTTTCTAGCCATCCCGCTCTTGCCAGTCTCATCAGCTCTATGTTCTACTGCTTTTCTTTCCTTGATCTTCACCCCCTCATCACTTTTTTTGCCTTCGAGTGACCTGTCTCTCTGCTTGCTGATTGTCCCCAGCCATCTGGAGACATCTTTCCTGCTCCTCATTGTGTGTTTGTGCTCTTTCCCTGCTCACTCCTTGCAGGCCCTAAAAGAAGAGCTTTCTGCCAGGCAGGACTGTATCAGTTTGCTGCAGCACCAGCACATGCAGCGCGAAGAGCAGTGCAGGAAGCTGCAGAAAAGGCTTGAGCAACTGGAAGAGGAATGCAAGACGTCCAGCAGCCACCAGCAGCACCTCCAGTCTCTGGTAGAAGCACTCAGAAGGTGAGTGTTTCTTCCTTTTCCTTCATTCTAGATGCCATCTGCTCCCAGTTCTGGGAGTTCAGGGGTGTTATGGGCAAAGAGCTTGCTTGTTCACCACGTGTGTGCCTCTGGCGCTTCAGCGTCCTTCTGTCACTGCTTTTCATGCTCTACTGTGAGAATCCTAAGGCTGTCTTGGACATTCAGAGCAATGTTGGAAGACAAGATGCCTCCCTCTTGACATTCTGTGTCTCTGCGGTCTGTTCCCTGGGTGCCCTTTCTTAGCCACTGCTTCTCATCAAACAAAGGCAAAAGCCTGTGGTTACTTCATGACAGGAAGAGCATGTTTTTCCTTACCATGCTCCCCACAACTCCATCCTGGAATGGTGAAAATGGTGACTCTTCAGGCCTCTTAATTCTTCTGACTGACTCTTGTCTCTGCAGTGACTGTGCAAACCTTGAGAAAACCAGGGAAGAGCTACAGCAGCAGCTTGAAGAAACAGAGCATGAAGCCTCGTGTCTGCGTCGAACTAACACTGAACTGCAGCTGAAGGAAGATTCAGCCCAGGGGGAAAAGGTGGAGCAGCAAGAGAGGATGGAGAGAGTGCGCCGTGACCAGGAGCTCCTGTGAGTGTTAAAGCTTTCTCTGGGCAGGGATGGGTGTTGCTGGGCTTTAGGAGGCCCAGCATAAAAGAGTTAATTTTACATGTTTGTCATTTGTAGCATAGACTGGTAAAGGGAGCACGTGGGCAGGTCTGGCTGCCTCCTTGTACATTCATTATCACCCGTTAAAAAAATCAACTCCAAACCTGACCAGAGTAGTTGATGACAAGCATAAGCTGAAGCAAGAGACGTTCTGACTGGATTTAAGGAGAACAAAAAGTCATGCAGCAGAACAGGTTGCTCAGAGAGGTTATGTAGATTCCATCCCTGGAAATTTGGAAGACCCAGCTGAATAGAGCCTTGAGCAACCTGGACTGATCCCATGGCTGACCCCAGCTGCTTTGAGCTGAAAATTGGGTTAGAGGCCTCCTGGGGTCCCTGCCAGCCTGAATCATCCTGTCATCCTATGATTATTTGATTGGAAATTCATATGTATCTCCTCCCCCAAGAGATTTCAGGCTCTTTCATTATTTCACTGCTGAAGGCAAGAGTAATTGTGGCAGTATTAATCCAGACTTAAAAAGTCTGTCTTACCCCAAGAACTTGTATCCCATGTATCAAAAAGGAGAGAGAGAGGACTAAGGTGCAGGAAGCTGTTGAGAGCACCCAAACCTTTTGGAAAGGTTCTGTGATTTCTGGAAGCTTGTTCTGCTTTCTCAGTGCTGAATGTTTTGCCTCCATCAAGGACAAAGAGTGAGGGAGCTCTGGTCAGGAAATGCCAGCATTCTTGAGATGTAAATAGAAAGCCATTGGAAATCATCCCCACTGCCATTTCTGGAATATAGGATGTGCTCTTGGGTTTGGAAATTAGGATGTTTTTACATTCAAAATTATTTCTCTTTCCCCTTCCCATAGACTGAAGGACTTGGCGGCACTTGAAGAAAAACAGTCCTTATTACAGTGTGAGTTTGTGGTTGCGAGAGAGACACTGGAGGAATCGCACCTTCAGAGGGATCTGCTGAAGCAAGAGAACCATGAGCTTGCCATGGCCCTGGAAAAGGTATGGTCACCTTGTGATAGCAAGGCCAGCACAGATGCTGTTTCTGGCAATAGATGACAGGGAACATGCTGTTCTCCTTCTTGGAAAATGGTGGTGAGACCATTTGGGGCAGTCAGTCCTCATGTGCTGATTGGGAGCGCTGAACTGGGAGTATGTCAGAGATGCGCAGGGGATGTGGAGTTGCTGCTCGAAGGCAGGGATTTCCTTGCCTTTGTTGTCATGTTGTTCTTTTGTCTCTTCAGGCAGAGCACTCTGTGGCAGAGCTGACAGGGGCTCAGAACAAGCTGAGAGCTGAAATAGCTGATCTTCGTGTCGCAACAGCAAACATGAGCAGTATCAATGAGGCTCTTGCATTGGATAAAGTGGAACTGAACAAACTTGTGTTGCAGGTGAGCAGAGTTGCCAAATATCTGGGCAGGTGTTTGTCTTCAGCTGCTGCTGCTTCCCAGACTTCTTGCCTCCCAACCGTGTGACCGAGTATGAAAATGTTCCCTTTTCTGTCCAAGCCAAACCTCCTTCACTGTAAATCTTAATGTATTTTATTTCCTCTGTGCTTCTGTGATGGCAGCTGGAGCGAGAGAATGAAGCTCTGTCAGGTAAAGTGGAGGAGATGGAGAGAGCAAAAGTCTCTGCCCAGGAGAGGCTGAGCTTGTGTGAAAGAACAAATGAAGAGCTCTGCGCAGAGAAAGCCCACCTGGAGCAGCTGCTGAAGGAAGCAGAGGAGCAAAAGGAGGGGCTGCAGGAAGAGCTGAGGATCCTGGCAGAGGAAAAGGAAGAAACCCAAGAGAAACTCATCCAGGTGGGACCAAAAACTTGGTGCTTCTGGGTGGGCATTTGGCTGCTTGGCTTGGTGAATCTGTGTCTGTGTTGGCCTCCTTTTTGGCTTTGATAAGCTGCTGAGCAAGGATTGTTTTGTTCATGAATCTGAGTAGGGCTACTACTCTCACATGTGGCAAAAGAAACAAACTGTGTTGCTCTGAATCTTTTTTCTGATGCAAAAATCAGGGCTGCATGTTTCTATTTGTGCTTTTTGTTGTGAAGTCTGTAACTTTCAAAATTCCATTTGTTTGAGCTTAGAGAGCAGGACAAAGCTGCAATTCGATGTCTGCTGTCTTGTGTGGCTAAGAATGGGAATGACATCTTCAAATTGTTGAAATTGTATTTTAAGATGTACATGCAACTTTTCCTGGAGAGCTGTCTGGCAGAAAAGGACCTGGGGGCTTTGGTCGACAGCAGCTGAATATGAGCCAGCAGTGTGCCCAGGTGGCCAAGAAGGCCAACAGCATCCTGGCCTGTGTCAGGAACGGTGTGGCCAGCAGGACTGGGGCAGTGAGCGTCCCCTGTACTGGGCACTGGTAAGGCCCCACCTTCAGGGCTGTGTCCGGTTTTGGGCCCCTCACAACAAGAAAGACAGACGTTGAGGGGCTGGAGCGGGTCCAGAGAAGGGCAACGGACCTGGTGAGGGGTCTGGAGCACAAGTCTTGTGAGGAGCGGCTGAGGGAGCTGGGGGTGTTCAGCCTGGAGAAAAGGAGGCTGAGGGGAGACCTTCTTGCTCTCTCCAACTCCCTGAAAGGAGGGTGTAGCCAGGGGACAGTCGGTCTCATCTGCCAAGGAACAGGTGGTGGGACAAGAGGAGATGGCCTCAGGCTGTATCAGGGAAGGTTTAGATAGCTATTAGGAACACTGAAAGGGGAATCACCGTTCCTGGAGAGATTTAAAAGACATGTAGGTTTAGCACCTGGGGACATGGTTTAGTGATGGACTTGGCAGCATTAGGTTTAGAGTTGGAGTTAATCATCTTAAAAGTCTGTTCCAACCTAAATGATTGTATGAGTCTAATATTCTGTGAATTGTTAGAGCCTCTTCAGGGTTTGAGGAAGAAGATGAGAAATAGGTGATCGCACAAGACTCTTCACTCTGGATTAACTGATTTTGGTTCCCTGGAAAAAGAGCTTCATGTTACTGGAGGAGATCAGGGAGTTTGTCATTATTTAGATGTCAGATCCATCTTGTACAGTCTCAGGTGTTATGGGATAACTTTGAGGGAATTGTTTCTGATGGTCTGTTCTCTGTTCAATACTCTTAGTTTTGGAGTTGGTTTGTCTGGCACACACTTGGCAAGAGGTGTTACACGGAAAAAAAGCTGGAAGATCATGGTTAATCTTCAAGCTTGAATACCAGCAGGGTATATGGGACAACTTCTCATTTTAAGACAAGGAAAGGTATTGTTGACCTCATCTACTGTACAAAGAGAGTGTATCATCTCTTTGGCCACTTCAGCCAGATTTTCAGATACCACTAAATGGCACTGCGCCATGCAAGGGCTGTTTCCCTGCCTGGTGTCACCCCATTGCGTCCAACTGCTTTAACGCTGAAGTAGGTGACACTTTGATATTATTATTATTTTTATAATTCTAGAAGGAGAAACCATGTGTATTTTTCCTTTCTTCAGTGAGTAAAGTTGCATTTGCTTAACTTTTCCTGAATATTTTCAGCACTGAAATAGATTCTGATAGAATTTTAGTTTGCAAGGTGGCAGTTCTGGAAAATGCCGTATTTTTGCATGGAAACACATGGTCTGGGTTATGTATGTTTGTCATGAAGGAGCTGTCTGATCCCTGGCAACCAGTAGGGCCTTCCACGTTGCTTTCAATTTGACAGTGCCAGTGCCTTTTGGCAGCCCAGGGTGGTATTGGTGCGATGTACAGCAGACGCTCTTAAACTTTCCAGCCACAGCACAGAATCTCTTTCTCCTTGAGCTGCTTCAGAAGTGTCCCTGGCTGGCTCTGCACAGAGCTCCAGAGGAAGGACTCTCCCTGCATTTTGTCCTGATTTCAGGTTCCCCAGCAGCAAGAGTGGGCTTGCAGTGGCCTGGAGCAGTTGTGCCAGGAGTCCTCTGGCCAAGGGCAGGCACTGGACGAGGTGTCTGCAGAGAAGGAATTGCTGGTGCGGGAGAAGGCTGCCCTGGAGGTGCGACTGGCAGCCGTGGAGCGCGACAGAGAAGGTCTTTCTGAGCAGCTGGCAGAGGCTAGGTAAGGGCAGGGAGGAGACCTGGGGCAGGGCATTGTTTGATGTCTGTGATGATAAAGGTAGTCATCATTGCACTAGGATTTATTGCATCCTGTGTGCCTTCTGCTTCAACGGACAGAAAAACTTGGCTTTGAGTTGAGCCATAATTAAACCATGGAGAGGTTTCCTGAATCCTGAAGTTTCTCTCTGGTCTTGGATGGTTTTTCTATGCCTTTGAACATCTTACTGGGTCTTGCCTTACCTGGTAGTTTGACATGGGATCTTCAGAATTCAAGGCTGTTGCTTGTGGATGATGTGAGCAGGACGCTGCCCTTCAGGGTGAAGCCAGAGACTCACACAGAAAATCTGGAGGGGCTTCTGTTTCTAAGCGAAGGCACGTTAACTGTGGTGCAGGACCTGGAGCTGGTGGCACCAGCAGCAGGGAAACCTTTCTGGAATTCTCGCCAATCTTCAGGGCTTCTTGCCCATCGCTGAAGTCTGTTAAAATGGAACATATTTACTTTGGAGGGCCAGAGACCAGTGTCATCAGAACCAGGGGCTTGTTCTCCTTGAAGATACAGCCTCCATTGTCCATCCCAGTTTTTCTTGCTGGCACAGACTGTGTGGGCGCAGCTCCCCGTGTGCCAGGGATCAGACCGCAGCAATTTCAGATGTGGTAATTGCCATCACCTTGGGCTGGGCTCTTCATGCTCTGCCAGGTGACAAGGGAAGCCCATCTGTTCCTTCAGAGTGGCCCACGTTGCTACTTTAAAGGGCAGAAATGGGCTTTCTGTGTACGAGTTCCCACACAACCCCTTTTCTGTAGGCAGGGGGCATTTCCATCTTTAACCGCTTCTGAGCGGAACAACTCCCTGGGGGTATCAGGAGCAAGCAACTCCTTTCTCTCCATGTTCACTATTTGCAGGTCAGTGAAGGAGACCCTGGAATCCAGCCTGTTTGAGGCTCAGCAGCACTTATCCCAGCTGGAGATCTCCAGGAGTCATCTTGAAATCCAACTTCACACGGTCACACAGGCCAAGGAGGTGATACAAGGTGAGATCCTCATGTTTCTGGTGATGCCCCTGCCCCGGGAAGGTGGTATAAAACTGTCATCCCAAATCTGTGGGTTTTGCCTGGTGTGAAAGCCAGTAGCACACAGAGCAGAGGTATTTCCAAGTTTATTCCATTAATGCGCAGAAATGGGTTGCTTGTCCCAAGGGTGTATCAAAAATGTTCCTTTTTATACACTGTTTATTTCATCTTCTAATGATTAATACATTCATTGTTATTCTCGTTAATGATTGGTCAAGATTTCTTTGCTTCCTATGTAAATTAGTCCACAGACTCTTGTTTTCTTCTTGCATTGTTCTCTTTTGAGTAGGTGGTATCATATGGAGAGGTGGTCAATGAGTTGGTGATCTTCCTCTGCCGAAATTCCCTTTTGCCTACTTTTCCTCTAATCTTGGCAGTTCCAGGTGGTTTTCTCTGTTTGCTGACCAGGCCAACAGTTCACTATTCTCTTGACAGGAATATTGTGCTTATCAACCTATTTCTCTATAGATGATCAATAGGGTTGGGGCTGTATAGAGGACTCTGGGCAGCAGCGGGAGGTTCCCTTGGATGCTTTGATTACATGTAACATTTCATTTTTCTAGTTAATTTTACTACAACAAAACCAGCTCTCTTGTCTGCAGAGCTTCTGAGGAGTGAAGGATCTGGAGACAGATCCCTCCTACATTGAAATTCAAAGGGTTTAAGGTCAGCACAGTCAGAACCACTGTCTCTACTGACTCTGAACCTCGCTGTTTGTTGTGTTTGCAGGGGAAGTGAAGTGCCTTCAATGGGAGCTGGAAGCAGAGAGATCTCTCCTGAAGCAGGAGCAGGAAAACATGGTGCAACAGCTCTTGCAAAAAGAACAGCAGCACGATGACACCCTCAGACTTCAGGAGACCCATCACAAAGCAGAGATAAACAAGCTTCTGCAAGAGCTGGTAGGAAACAAGATGCTTCTGACCCCTTAAGGCTGGCATTAGGAGAAAAACTGCCTGAATGTGTGAATGGCAGCCATCGTCTGTCACGGGCCACACGGGGCCAGGCCAGGCAACAGAGACCATGGCTCCTACTTGATGAAGGCCCGTGAAGAGCCACAGGACTCTGCTGAGACAGTAAATGCAGCCCCAGGTTTTGTGTAGGCGTAAGACGAATTGGGCAGAAGGTTGGGTGGTCCCACCCAAAGCACAGCAGCAAAGGGGTAGGCTCTGACTAGATTCCCACCTGCCATGGAGGAGACTCTGAACTTTGCTGCCAGCTGCCCTCATGGGAACTTTGTTCCCTTTCTGCCTGTCCTTTGGCAGCTGACAGAGGTTTTGAAGCAGACAGAACAGGCCCCTTGTCCCTGGTACCTAAGGTGGTGGCCTGTCTTGTGATGAGGGCATGAGGGTATGGTTTTCTGACCCTGCTATCCATCTGTGCCTTTTCATTGCTGAAAAGGGAGCTGAGCTGTAAAAATAGAGACTCTGAGACCAGAGAGAAATGCTAAGGAGAGAGGTGCTGGGAAATAGGCAGCCATCAGAGAGGGGAAGGTGGCATCTCCTATTCCACCTGCTGACCCTCTTTGGAAGTTCCTTAGTGGGACATGATTTATAGGGGGCACAAAGCCACTTCTGTGCCCTGTTCAGGAGTGAGGTTGTGGTAAGGATGAAGTATCACGTTGTTTTGAGGAGCTTGGCTTGTGAATTTAAGGTCCCTATGATTCTATGAAGACCAACTAATTCCAACCTCGTGCCTTGGGCAGGGACACCTCCCACCACACCAGGTTGCTCCAAGCCCCCTCCAACCTGCCCTTGAACCCCTCCAGGGATGGGGCAGCTACAGCTTCTCTGGCCAACCTGGGCCAGGCTCTCACCACCCTCACACCAAAGAAGTTCTTCCTCACATCTCATCTCCATCTCCCCTATTTCAGTTTAAAACCCTTCCCCCTTGTCCTATGGCACCCCTCCCTGATCAAGAGTCCCCCCCCAGCTTTCCTGGAACCCTTGAAGGGACTGGAAGGGGCTCTGTGGTCTCCCTGGAGCCTTCTCTTCTCCAGGCTGAGCCCCCCAGCTCTCTCATCCTGTCCTCCTAGCAGAGTCCTTCCAGCATCTCCGTGGCCTCCTCTGCCCCCACTCCAACAGGTCCACGTCCCTCTGGTGTTGAGGGCTCCAAAGCTGGATGGAGGGGCACTGCTGGTGATGCAGCCCAGGATGCAGGGGGCTTTTGGGGCTGCAAGGTTTGTCTTGAAGTCTTTTTCTTTACTCATCAGGCAAGTGAGCGGGAAGGGCACCATTCAGAGCTGCAGGTGATGCTGGAGCAATGGGAAAAAGAGAAGGCTGAGACAGAAGGTGAGCACGAGAAGAAACTGCTTGATATGAAGCAGGAAGTTGCTACCATGCAAGCTGAACAAGAAGAGGAACGAACAAGAATTGAAAATGCCAAGCAAGAGGTAAAGACTGTGAAAGAAGAATTTATGTGGTTTTTTGCAAGGCTAGAGCTGTGGGAGATGGCTGGATATCGGGCTGTGAGGAGCATCCCCTACATGTTTTCTATATTGAATTTGGTGAGGTGAAAGGGGAGCAGGGCTATCTCTGAGACTAAGAATGAGACCTCTCATAGGAAGCCAGGGAGAAACGTCACCTTTCGGTTGAGATTCTTCTGCTGCTGTTGTGTTTGTTGTTGTTTTTTTTTAAGACTTGCCTCAGAGTATCTTCACAGTTCTCTTAATGGCCTTCCTTTGACATTTACTGATAAGTGCTTATAGCCTTAACTACTTTTTAAGTCCAAACTGAGTTTTTGGGGCTGAATCCCCAAGAGGACTGTTTTTTTGCGTGAAGGAGACAGAGGATTGCGTCAGGATTGTTGAGTTAAAAAAAAAAAAAAAAAAAGACTCTTCTGAAATGTTTTTGAGTGGTAAATCAGAGATGTCTTCTGAGCTTTGTTTTAAGTTACTTGCTGGTAACCTATTTTGTGCCCAGCTCTCCTGAGCCACAACAACCCTGTCAAACACTGAGAGACCTTCTGTCCTAGCCAAAGTCCTCTTTCTGCAGACTGCTGAGGGACAGCAGTACCCCCAACTGTTCCACAGGCATCAAAATGACTGGGCAGTGCTCAGAGATGACAGTGTGTCCCTGTAATGCCAGTACCCAACTTAACTGAATACCTTAAAACAGAAGTAATTTTCACCAGACCCCACTTAGAGCATAAGAGTTTTCTGAAGGAGCTGTTTGCTTCAGCCCTATGGCAGCCTTCCGTTTTCTCAACGGCTGAAGATGCAAAAGTTGCTGTTGAAAGACAAAACAGGACCCAGCAGAAGCCGGGGGACACCCTCACCAGCAAGGCAAGACCCTGGAGCAACGCCACGCATTTTCCTGTTAGAAGACTAAGAGTTTGTTGGGGATTCAATCAGAGATGGACCATGGCTGGACTGTGTTTCCACTGCCAGTCTCACTTAGGAAGCTGTGTCTCCAAGCGGGTAGATGATGACTGAGGAGACCAGCAGCATGGTGCTCTGAGAACACGTGAGCCCATCTGTCTTTGAGTTTTGTCACACAAATTTTGTATGGGAAGTTTCAACCCCTCTTCTCTGTATGGCTGTGCAGGTCCTGCTAGAAAAGGAGCGTGAGAAGAATGCTTTGTTAGAAACGCTACTGCAAACCCAGGGAGAGCTAAGAGACACCTACCAGCAGGTCGAGCAGCTCAGGCAGGAGATGAAAGAGCAGCAAGAGAACAGGCAGGTAAGTCTGACGTGTAGGGTAGGGTGAAAGAACAAGCAGTTGGCAGCTGGATGTAAGCTGAGAGGCTGGGAGAGCCAGGTAATAGTGTGAAGGGCAGTAACCAGGCAATAAAACGCAAGTCCTGGGACTGAGGAGGTGAGGCCTGCTGCAGGCATGGAAAGCACAGAGCCTGGTAAGCTCCAGAGATCAGCAACTGGAAAGAAGAGTTACGGTGGAAGCAGAGCTGGGTGGTAAAGCAGAAAAGCAGTGACTGGAGGTATGTGATTTTGAGACAGAAAGAGGAAAAAGTTGAACCTGACAGCAGGTCCCAGTAACATGCTCTCCATTTGTGTTTACAGAACATCACAGAAAAGCTGCAGGAAACTCAGAGTGAGATCAAGGAAGCGGAGAAGAGACACAAGGAAGAAATCAAAACCATCAAAGAAGAAATGAATGTCCTCCTTCAGCAGAGGGATGCTCTACAAAAACAGGTGACTGAAAGTGCAGGAGCTACTCCAGTCATCAAATAGGTGCTCTCTCCCCTTCTCGCCTTTCCATTGCAGAGAAGGCTAAGGGGGTAGTCCCTCTGACTGCCATCCTACTGTCCTCTCCATCCCAGCTAGTCTGAAGGAGACTTACTGGTCAGCTGAATCTCAGATGCTGCCCTGGACAGATGGGCTTTTGCTTGTTTGCCAGCAACCATCAGAGTGGATTTCTGCTGGCCTGTTACTGCTAGTCTTGGTTTTTTTAAGGTGTTTTTTTCAGGTGAACATGGGGAACCACTTATTTAAAAATCTAAGTCAGCTGCATTCCTTGTGAGTGTGGTATTCTCTCATAGGATGAAATGTAAAGCTGCTGTTTCCCTTCTCTCAGAGTATATGATATGGCAGACAGTGAAAAGCTGTAGTCTTTGACTGCTTTGTTATGTCTTACTTGAGGTGGAAGAGTTGACATCTCAGCTAGCAGCCTCCAAGGAGTCCCAGCAAGAGATTGGCCGCAAAGCTCAGCAAGATCTGAGTGAGGCACAAGAGCTGTCAAGGCAGAAAGTGCTTGAGGTGGTGCACCTCCAGAAGATGCTGGAGGAGAAGAGGAGCCAATGGGAGGAGGCGGAACGTCAGAACAAGGAGCTGCAAGTGTGTCTGCAGGCCTTGGAGGAGGAAAGAAGTCAATGGGAAGAAGTGAAGTGTCACAACACAGAATTTCAGGCTTCGTTGAAGATCCTAGAGGGTGAAAATGCCAGGTAAATGAAGGCCTGTAAGACTCTTGGCCCAGTTTAATGGGTTATCTCTTGCAGATCTTTGTATATATGAGTGGCTGTGGCAGCATTTCCTAAAGAGCAGAGTTCTGAACTATCCATGTTTCATTTTCTTGATGTTGTGTTTCATTTTCTTTTCTCTTAATCCTTCAATTGCAGTTTTTCTGAAGACAATGGCTTTTGGAGAGTCCTTTCCTTAAAAGGAGGTGTTCTTTTGTTAGGTTGGCATGTTAATACTGTTCAATGAAACTTTCAGGAACACATCAAAGGAGGCAGGTGGAGCTGCTTAGGTAGATCCATCAGCTCTTCCTTGGCTCCAGTAAATTTTAAACATTTGGGATCCATGTTGGTCTTCCACGCTCTGATACCTTTGGTTGGCGGAAGCCATCTTTTAAAACCATGATTTTGAGCTCAGCCAGATTCTCCTCTGAGGCATCCCAGAAACAAGAATGTTTCTTATTGCCATCTGTTTCCTCATTCCTCCAAAACATTCCTTGAGTCTGGAGAGGCTTGAGCAGGGTCCCTGCCAGCCCCAGCAGTTACGCGTGTTAGACTGCCCAAGGAATACAAGAGAGGAGAGGAGGGGTAGGTAGGCTACTTCAGCTGGTAAAGCTGGTAAAGTCCTGCCAATCTGCAACATGTGCAGATTCTCCTCCTGAAGAGGAGAAATAAAAGGTAGTGCACTCTTGCTTCCCCTGTGAGGGATACCCTGTAGGATATTTAGCCCATAATTCACCTTTCTTTTGTGAAAGCAAGCATAGTGGGCACGTGCTTGGGTGTGATGGGCCAGCCTGGCTTAGGACTGAACCAGCAGCCTAGTTGTTCAAACACCAGGAGACAAAGCCATTCTCCCCTTGGTGCTAAGTCCTAAGAGTTTATTAGATGTTATAGCATGTAGTAATGAGTTGCATGCTCTCTTTCAGGCTGACTCTGTCTCTGGAAGAGAAGGAACTGAGCATCAGTACCCTGGAAGAAAACAACCTTGCCCAGCACAACGAGGTGTCTCAGCTTCTTTCTGCTATTCCCCAGGCCCAGCAGCTCCATTCAGAGTGCAGAAGAGAGATACCTCTCTCCCTCTCACACACATACACAGCTTCACTTCTGAGGTTGGAAAGCATGAAAGCCTGACAGTTCGACCTTTCCTTTGGGCATGGGGAAAATTCCCTTTGGCCTCTGAGCCTCCAGATACCCGTTTCTAGCTTATTTTGCTCAGTTTGAATCCTTGGCTTCGTGCCTTTTGATGCCAGTGTGGGTTTTTTGCTTTGAAGTAACTTTTCCTTCATTCCTTCCTCTACTTTCTGCTCCACTGCTTCAGTAGTGGCACTGTCCCTGAGGCTTTGTGTGTCTCTTCTAGATCCAGTCGCTGCAGGAGGTGGTGCTGGAGAAGGAGGCCAGCCTGGCAACACGAGAGGAGCAGCTGCTGCGGGATCTGGATGAGTCCCGAGCAGCCCAGCGGTGCCTGAGGGACTCTTTGCGCATGCTGGAGGTCGAGATGTCTGAACTGCGTCTGAGGCTCTGTAGCACAGAGAACAGAGCAAAGGCATTGGCCACGGAGTGTCAGCAGGCCAGCAGTGCCCACTGGGAAGCCCAGTCCCAGCTGGATGAACTGCGGATGGTTCTCCACCGCCTGATCTGTGACAGCAGAGACTTTGTCACTTGGAGTTCAGGCAAGTGTGGGGTGCTGGGTTAATGATGCTGTAGAGCATGTATAGGAGAACAGAGGGAGGGAGGAGTGGTTCTTTGTCATCCTGATGTGATAGACTCATCCTTTCAGTTGAGGCTGACTCAAGCCTTGGGAAGTCTCGGAAGCCTGACCTCCCTGTAGCGAGACAAGTGCATGTCTGTATGAGGAGAAATGACTATCATGAAAATGAAATAGGGCCCAAGTTATGTCAAGTCAATAGGGCACGTGCCTTCTTTCCTGGGGCAGTGCTGACGTTAGTAACATTAGCCTGTGGCACACATCTTGCTGTCCCATGTGCTCTAGGATGATGTCAGAGGCACTGCCACCTTCTCCTGGGTATAAAGAGGCTTGTTTGTTGGAGACCCTTCATAGAATCATAGAATCGCCTGGGCTGAAAGGGACCTTTCAGATCCCTTCCTAGTTCAACCATCAACCTAACATTGCCCCAACCGTCACTAAACCATCTCTAAGCACTACGTCTGCCTGTGTTTTAAATACCTGCAGGGATGATGATTCCACTACTTCCCTGGGCAGCCTCTTCCAGTGCTTGAGAGCCCTTTCAGTGTAGTTAAAGCTTGAAACGGAATGGCTTCTCTCCTCAGAACAGGGGAATGTCTGGGACCCGACTGTTTCTCAGGCTAAGGACCTCTCTGCAGAGCTCACGGTGGACAGGGTGACAGCAGCCCTACAAGACCTGTGCCAGCACCTGAAGCAGACTCAGCAATATCAGGTACCGTGTCCCCAGTGCATCCAGAATCCTGTGCCTCTGCCAGACTGAGCTGATGAGCAGAGTGCCAAAGCCAGAACAGGTGTAAGCTCTTGTAGGCCAGGCTGGCTTGCTGCCGTGGTTGATCAAGAGAGTCATGATCCCATCTGCTGTTACTGTCCAGTGGCCTTTCCTGCCTTGGTATTTGTCCCTCCTTGTCTCCTGCCAGCAGTGGCTCTGTGAGGTGATTCGTTCTCTTCTTACCTCTTGCAGAATGATGCGAGGAAGAAGATACAGGACTTGGAGCGGGAGCTGAGTGAGAGGCAAGCTGAGAGGGACCATTTCAGTGCCCACAATCAAGAGCTGCAGAAACAGTTGGCTGAAAGCCGGGAAGGTACAGGTTTTCCTTTCCACCCCACCAGTGGGGTGATACCCTCTGATACCACACAGAGGAAAAGTGCAGTGTCCAGAGGAGGGAAGAGGAGGGAAAACAAGCAGCATGAGATTTAGTGACAGAACTACCAGGGAAAGCTTTTGATAAGAGGAAGATCCGGTGCATCTGACTGTGCTACTGGTGATGTCATTCAGGTCACATGTCGCTGCTGAGTAGGTGTTGCCTGACGCCTTACAGCATCCTTCTCCCTATGCTCTTTATTGATTTCCTTTTCTTCTTACATGGCAGATTCCCAGAGCATTAGTTCAGCATTAAGCTCTTGTGTTACTGCATTCTTTCTTCTACTGCTTTTCTTCCTCCTCTGGTACCTTCTGCATTCTTCTTACGTGCTTTCTTACTGCTACTGATTTGGTGTCTGAGCTCACAGCCATAGCAAACACCATTTCTAACTTCTCTGGCCGCTTCTTACTTAGGCCTTTGGTTCACATAGGGTTTATCTGTAAACTGTTTTTCATGTGTAACTGAGCACCTCTTCCTCAAAGCTCTGGGCCATCCCAGCGTCTCCAGGGCTATTAGCCTCCCTGTATCACAGCTGGACAGATGTCTCTGCTCCTTTCTCTGTCATTGCTTTCCTGCTCTCCGCTTCAGAATTTTTTCTCGTCTCATTGTCTCGATTTCCTTGTCTCAGGCTACAGGAAGAGCAGAGCGTGGGCACCGCTCACTGCCTCCCCCGCGGGCACAGGCAGTGCCTTTACCTGTTCAATATTTCTTCCTGTTACCTTTCTGAGATGGAACGGCTGATCATTTTTCATTCTTTCTTTACAGAAGAGTTTTCCAGGCCTTAAATCATCACTTTTTCTGGAACATTCATAGTTTCTACTATATGTGTCACGTGATAACAGCTTATATACTTTACATTCTGCCACTGGATGGATCGTGCTTGTCCCACTAGTTGGTTCTTTCTAGTTTCTGTCTACAAGTTCAGTCTCTTAATTTAATTTTAGTTAGCAGAAGAACAAACGTATTTTCATATTCTTCTGAACCTTGCTGTTTTCATTCTTTTTTTTATTCTGCCTGGAAGTTTCCTTTATTTATGTCTGATTTGAAAGCCTGTGTGGGTTTAGGGCCTGGGAAACACAGACAGGCAGATGAGAGAATGTTTTCTCTGTAGGATGCAAATTCCTTTGGTTTTGCTTTGCTTTTAACTTTCACGTTCTCCTCCTCCTTTTCTGCTGCAGAGATCCAGGTGGCAGAACACAAGAAGAACTCTCAACAAGCTGCCCTGCAGAAAGAGGCTGCTGCTCTAAAGGAGGAGGCTGTGGCTCTACGTCAAGAGGTGGCGTCTTTGGAACAGAAGCTCGAGAGCACTGAGAAGCAAAGGAGGGATGTCCTGGTGAGGCTTGCAGATGCCAGGAAGGGCCATTTCTTTCATAATTTTTAGCAACTTTTTCTGGCAGAGAGCTGATTTGGGGTGATCTTGTACAGGTTCAGTCCAAGTCTGAGAAGACCGAGTGTACACAAATGCTGACCAAACTTCTCTCATTTTCCCCTTCCTTCCACTCATCATTCCTTGTTTCCCAGACTTCCACTTTCCTGCCCTGTAGCTGAATGAGCAGAGTCATTCAGTAAGAATGACCTTGAGTAAGAGAAGACAGTTCAGAAAGGAAACATCATGAAGATGACCAATAGCACAGACCGTGGAGAGACCACAGACTGCTACAAGAGTAGAAGAAAATTGCTTATACCAGTGGTGTAACCTTATATATATATATTTATATATATAAACGGCGGCATAACCTTTTTATAAGGTAAATAAAAAGGTTAACAAAGTGTTCTGTCTCTTCCCTTCCTCCGTGTTTTGCAGCATGAACGGGACAGTCTGCAAGCAGCTAAAGAAAAACTGGTATGCGAGATAAAACTTCTTCAGGAATCGGTCACAGCCTCTGAAACCCAAGTAAATACAACAACAGATATGAATCACTCCCTCGCACAAGAACTCCAAACTACACTGTCCATCTTAAAAATGAAAAATGAGGAAGTGGAAATACAGTGGGAGAAAATCCAGATGCTCCAGAAAGAGGCAGCAGAGGTGAAAGCTTTGCAGGAGAATCTCACTCATGTGACTGCCGTCCTGTCAGAGAGGGAGGGAGAAATGAAGTTGTACCAGGAAAAGATGAAAATGATGGAAAAGCAGAAAGAAATGCATAAAGCTACTCTTGATGAGATTATGAAGGAAATGACAGAGAAAATAGAGAAGACAGAATGCCAGCGAGAACAGATACAGGAGCTGGAGAAGCAGCAAGAAAAACAAAGGATTGCTGTAAGCAAGATGAACAAAAAGCTGGAGGAGAAGGACCAGGAGGTCAGAGCCCAGCAAGAACAGATACAGGAGCTGGAGAACCAGCAAGAATTGAAGAGGACCATGATGAGCAAGATAAGCAAGGAGCTGGAGGAGAGAGACCAGGAAGTCAGATCCCAGCAAGAACTCATACGGGAGTTGGAGAAGCAGCAAGAGATGCAGAGGACTGCAGTGGACAAGATGAGCAAAGAGCTGGAGAAGAGAGACCAGGAGGTCAGATCTCAGCAAGAACAGATAAAGGAGCTGGAGAAGCAGCAAGAAAAACAAAGGATTGCTGTAAGCAGGATGAACAACAAAGTGGAGGAGAGAGACCAGAAGCTCAGATCCCAGCAAGAACTGATAGGGGAGCTGGAGAAACAGAAAGAATTGCAGACGGCTGCTGTCAACAAGATGAGCAAGGAGCTGGAGGAGAGAAACCAGCAGGTCAGATCCCAGCAGGAACTCATACGAGAGCTGGAGAAGCAGCGAGAGATGCAGAGGACTGCAGTGAGCAAGATGAACAAAGAGCTGGAGGAGAAAGACCGGGAGATCAAATTCCAGGAGGGGAAAATAATGATTCTAGAGCAACATGGTACATCACAAGTCAGAAATCTGCTCGTGGATCTTGATCACATGAAAGGAAACTTGAAGGAGCAACACTTAGAGCTTATGTCTCTGACTCAGCAAATCCAAGAACTGGAAAAGGAGAGAGAAGAGGCAAAATCTCTGCAGGCAAGCCTGGAACACCTGAGGGCAGCTCTGAAGGACAGAGAGAGTGAGTGTGATTCTCAAAGGGAGCAGTTAAGACTCTTGCAGGAGTCTAGAGAACAGCAAGAGGGGGACCTGCAAGAGCTTCGTGGTAAAGTAGAAAAGATGACAATTTCTTTATCTGAAAAAGATGAAGAACTTGAATCACAAAAGCAGCAAATCCAGAAAGCTGAAGAATTCACAGAGATGCAGTTAAGGACTGTCCATGACCAACTGGAACAAGCCTTAGAAACCTTAAAAGAAAAGGATAGGCTCATAGACATCCAAAAGCAACAAACACGGAACTATGAGGAAAAAACAGAAGAACGGATGAACGTCCTACGCAGAGACTTAGACTACACTAAGGCCATACTGAAGGAAAAGGAATTCATGATTGAATCTCAGAAGGAAATGATTGAGACCTTCCAAAAACAAGAACAAGACTCTGAACAGCAGAAGGAAATTCTGCAGCAGCTTCAAGTGACACTTAAAGAACGAGAGCAAGAAATTGTATCCCTTAGAAAGCAATATGAGGCATGCAAAGAAAAGGAAGAAAAGCATGAAGCTGAGCAGACAAATCTTCAAGCAACAAAACTGACTCTGAAAGAAAGAGAAGAAAAGGTAGGTGTTCTGGTTGAGGCTATCTCCAAGCTTCAACAGCAAAAGGAGGAGGCAGAGATGCAGACTAAAGTCATACTGCAAAAACTAGAACATGCCAAGTCTTCTCTAGAAATGAGAGATCAAGAGATAGTGTCTTTGCAAGAGCATGTCCAGGAGCTTCGAGAGCAGAAGGAGTTGGAAGGCAAGCAGGCCAAGAGGCTGCAGCAGGATCTGGACAAAATGAGCCAAATAGTGAAGGACAACCATTTGGAGTTCCTCAGGCAGACAGAGCAAATGAACACATTCCGTCTTCGTGATGAAGACATGAAAGTAGAACTAACATTGTGCCAGAAACAAGTGAATCTGCTCGAGGAAGTGGTGAGGAAAAGAGATGAAGACAATGAAACTCTTCTGCAAAAACTCCAGCACCAAGAAGAAGAACTGAAGACCTTGCAGAACCTCCAGCTTAGGCTGACAGAGAAGAAAGAAGAGATTAGCCACCACAGAGAGCAAGAGAAGCTCCTGGAAGAAGCTTTGCCTGAGAGGGAACAGGAGACCAAGGCTCAAGGTGAGCAAAAAGAGATAGAAGAGGAGATAAGAGGTCTCCGGGAAGATCTCCAGCATGTTCAGCAGACTCTGACAAAGAAGGATGAAGAGATAAGGTCTCAGAGAGACAGAGTCAGGTCTTTAGAGAAGACTCTGAGAGGGAGAGAACAAGAGCTTATGAGGCAAAGTGAGCTCCTCAAACAATTAACATCAGCTTTGCGATGGAAAGATGATACAGAGACTCTCAAGAAACAAATCCAGAAACTCCAAAAATGGGAGGAAGAGGAGGAGGAGAAGAGGAAAGTTCTCCTGGAGAGAGACTGTCTCTTGCAAAGGCAGAAGGAGCTGACCCAACAACTGGAAGATGAGCGGAAAGCGAAGAGGCAAGAAGTGGAGCATGTGGTTGCTATTTTGAAGCAGACTGAAAGTGGAGAAATCGAATGGAAACAGAAGGCACAAACACTGACTCTTGCCCTCACCAAGAGTGAAATGGCCAATGGGACTCTGAGGGAAGAAATCACCATCCTACAGAGTATGGTTTCAGACAGGGACAAGGACCGGTTCCATCTTCAGGTAGGTGCTGTGACCAATCATCTTCTAACTAAAATTAACTCTAGTCCAAAAGTTGGGGCGGGTGGTTGGTTCTCTCCTATCTAGGCAAGGTTAACCAACATGTTGTGGTTAGGACTTGGCATGGAAAGGAAAGGGCACAGTTCACCAAACTAACGTTCTAAACACAGTAGGGTTTTGTAAGGATGGCTGAAGAGCAACCACACTGATGGTGCTTAAAGGATGCTTTCAGAGATGGAGATTTCTGAGGCCCAGCTTTTCCAGGGGATTAAAGAGAATGGAATTAGTACCATTGCCTGGTTGGGTTGAAGGTTTCTTGCACATTCAGGATGTTCTTGTGCCGCAGGGCAAAAAGCCTGCAGGCAAATGTATGTGGATTTCTCCAGGGTGATCTGGAGGAGGGCCCCTGGGAGAGTGTTGTTTGGGCCTGTGGAGCAGGAGGAGAAGGAGGGACATAGCACTGTCAGTTCCTCAGCCCATCGCTCTCCCCAAGGTGTGGATTCTGGCCCTTCTCCCCTTTCTGTGGCCCCAGCTCACATCATCTCTTGGAATCCCCTGCAGGCGGTTGCAGACGGGCAGCAGCTGTCCTGGCTCTCGGAGAAGAGACTTCTGTGCCAGCGGCTGGAACGTCTGCAGCAAGCAGTGGCAAGGCTGGACCAGGAGAAGATGGAGCTGAAGCAATACAATGCTGAGCTCAGGATGACTCTTGAGGAGGTAAAACAGGCTTTGGTGCCTCTGTACAGCCTCACGGCGTCTGGAAGATGAGGCATTTCCACAGACAGCCCTTTGGAGTCCTCACCTTGTTTCCTTCCCTCTCCCACTGGCCCCGTGGACACACGCTTTTGTCTTTTCTCTCCTCGCACCTTTGCAAATGCACATTCCCTGCATTGTCACCCTTCTTGCCCCAGTGTCCCCAGACATGGGACACTCTTTTTTCAGGAACTCTTTTCTCTCACTCGCTCTCTTCCATTGGCTCCTCCCAGGGCTTTTGGCCCCCAGTGACCTCTGGTGCAGTTCCCAGTCTCTGAGCAGCCACCTCCTTGCCATGATGTCCAGAGGTCTTGTTCCTCCTTGTTTGGTGGCAGGTTTCTGCAACCCTTTCTCCTGTCCAATGTGCAGGTGGAAGGTGAACGGAGGAGGCTGAGGAGATCTTGCCAAGGTCGGGTGCTGCCAGATGCCTGTGGATTTTCTCTCTCCCAGTCTGAGCAGCACAAGATGCCAGCTTCTCAACAGGTGAGAGCAGAGTCTGACAGGGTAGGAGGAGGCTCTGGCCATACAGAGGAACGGTGGCAGCAGCCCCCAGGATAGACCTCATGGAAGGTGAATGTAGACCCTGGCTCTGACCAGACTGGAGACCAAAGGGAAATCCTTGCCTTTCCTTCCCAGGAGGAGACTCCTGTGTGCTGCCGTCGTCGCCTGGCTGAGTTGCAGACCCAGGTGAGGAGCTCTCATCAGAAGGGGCTGGGGCTGTGCTGATGGGATCAGCTTTGCCCGATGCTACAGCCCCAGATTTGTTTGTCTGTGGGGAAGGGAGAGCACCAGGCAGTGGGAACACCCAGTCAGACCCGTCCCTTGGCCACGGCCAGGCAGCATCATTCACCCAGGTCTAGTTTCGGTTGTGCTGACAGGTCAGACAGGATGGGAGAGGGACTGGAGGAAGCTCAGAACTGGAACTTGCCGGGAAATAGAGAATAGTCTAAGGGTGTCTGAGTCTTACTCATCTTGTTGACCCTTCCCATTTTCCCTTTTCATGTGCTGTCGTGTTTGTAAGTGGGATGAAACCTGAACAGTGGTTCAGTGCCTTGTGTGACCAGTAGCCTCCTGATGAGGAAAAAGCCTGTGGAACTGAGGTGGCAGTAGCCCCAGTCTCTCTCTGGAGAAAAGAGTTGGGCCACTATATCCGATCAACACCTCTCTCTCCCATCTTCATGCAATGTCTGGGTGTTGTACATGTGAATGGCAGCCAGAAAGAAACTCCACGTGTTGATAATCTGAGCTGAGAGGAGGGTGACTCTAGGAACCTGCAACTTCTATCCCACAAGGACCAAGTGTCTGTGGGGGCTGGCGTTGGAGGGAGCAGCTTCCCCGACAGCTGGTTCCTCATAGCTTTGGCTGGTCCTACCAGTGTGGGCTTCTCTGAGCTTGGCCTTTGGGCTCTTGCAGGTGTCCCTTCTGCAGACGCAGCTGGTGCAGGAGCGAAAATACAAGCAGGACTATGTTGAGTGCTGTGCAAAGACCAGCCAGGAGCTTCAAGACCTTCACCAAGAGTTGTCTGACTCCTTGGCAGCTGTGGTCCGGGACCCCAAAGCAGCTGTTCTGGAGGCAGAAACCCAGAAGCTCGATCGATCTCTGAACCTTAACTTGGCACAAGTATCTCCGGACCATCATTCTTCTGAGAGACAGCCCTTGCATTCAAGAGCCAGATTCACCAGGGGCGATGACCTGAGGTGACAGGACCAGTGCACAGCAAAGGACCTCAGCAGAAGCCAACTGGGGGACCTGCCGTGGCTGGTGAATTGTGCAGAGGCTTGTTCAAGGCCCGAGTCCTGAAGTAGAAGTTCTGAGCACAGCATTGGCTGCAGGTTCCCCAGCAGAAGCAGTGGTGGGACAAAGCTAGTGCTGGCTGGTGTGGATGGGGTCAGGCGTGGGCCTGGAAAAACAGGATGAACCCAATGAGCAGGTAAAATGTCTCCTTTTCCAAAGCACTCCACAACAGCATGCCTCCTCAGTCCACGCACACCCCTCCACAGGAGACTGTTCATTTCAGTTTCTGCACTGGATACAAAGACCTTTAGTCTCTTTTTATTTTTTCAAATAAATTCTCATTTAATTTTTTTTTTCTGCTTTTATTTCTCCAAAATGCTGCACAGGCTCTGAGCAGAAATCTCCTTGCAAGGATGTCCTGTTGCTCCCCTGTTTTCTTCAGCAGCTACTCCTGGGGAGTACGGGAGGTCTCCCTCCCCTTCACCGATGAAAGGCAGGGGCAGTGACCCGAGGGAGGGAAGGCGGCCTCAGAGAGGTGCCATCTGGCTCTTCTGTCGAGTGTCTGAGACATGAACTCTTGGCTTCTTAGTCTCAATCGTCTTCTCCTCTGGTGTTGATCTATCCATAGCAAGCTGAGGGTGAAAGGAGAGAGGAAGCTAAATTGTGATATTGCTAAGCCAGTCTTCAAAAATAAAAATCCACCTGACACCATTAGCCCCATATTCAGTAGCCACTTTCCCCATCCCCTGAGTCGTAACAATCTTGGGGTTGATCCTACCCAAGAACTGGGATTCCATCCCTCGGGCTGCGAAGCGTAGAATAGTCCCCTAGTCTGGGCAGCAGTTTCCTTCATTTGAGCGTGAGCTCCTTGGGTCGAGGGAGGGGGTGTGAACTGTAGCACAGTGTTCTTCAGCGTGACTTAATGCACCACTTAATGCTCTGCAAACGCCGCAGGTGCCCAAGGAAACACAGAGAGATCTTGGGTCTGAAAAACATACAACTCTTTATCAACAACAACTATCTATAAAACAACAACTCTGGAAAGCTACTAACAAAAGACCAACATTATAAAACCACAAAAAAAAAAGCCAACTCTAAACAACTCTTTACGTCGCTTCCTCTTCTTGGCTTTTCTCCTTTGGAGAGGCCCTGGAAGAGAAGGAAGGGTCAGGGCCCTTGGGCTAACGAGCAGCGCCTTGCTGAGCAGAGCTGGGGGTACTGAGCTGGCTCAGGGCAGCAGCTGCTTGGGCTGGGGCTTCGTCCTGAGCTCCCTCTGTCCATCCCAGCTGAGTCCCAGGACCTTTCCAGCTCTTCAGGCCACCAGTGCTCACCCGGTACCTTCACCGCCAGCCCCTCTCTGAGGAGGAGCAGCGAGACCTGGGCACTTGACCCGTGGCTGCCAACAGGCTCGTTTCCTAGCCTTTTCAGGAGAGGCTTTGGCAAACCTGGCCAAATTGAAGGATGCTCACAAACAGCTGGGAGCCACCAGCCCTTCTTGCCTAGGCATGGTCCTGTGGGTCTGCAGGGCCTGGGCACAGATCCTCTGGGGTCCCTGTGGTCAGTGGGTGGGGAGCACATGCCTGTGCTGCTGGAGGATCTGTGTCCATCACCTCCTCCAGCGTCACATCCACCTCCATCACTTAATCTTCAATGACATCGACTTCCATCTCTTCAGTTGGCCCCACAGCCAGGCTGCAGGCACGCACAGAGCCTCCAGGGCAAGGTGACACATCCTAAGCCCAAAGGGAAGCAGAAAAGTGCATTGGTCCAGTCCCAGCCAGCTGAGAAGACCCACGGGACGGGGGGGTCTCAGAACCCCTGTCCCTCTCACCATGTGGGCAGAGTCGTGGGGCAAGGGGAACCCTGGGCACGTGCCCAGAATGAGCTGGCTGGTCCTCGGCAACTCCTGGGCCACCAGCACCCACAAACAGTCACGAGCCAGCACCTGCAGCTGGAGGCCCCTCATCTTCTGCTGTTTCATTATTTTGGAGTGCGTCAGCATCTGCTGAAGCAGAGAGTGCCACGGTTGCACGTTTCTTAAATACCTCCAGGGATGGTGACTCCACCACGTACCTGAGCAGGCCGTTCCAGTGCCTGACCACCCTCTCAGACAAGAGAGACTCTCTCCATCTTCTGCAGGAGGCCTCAACCTCTCCCTAATCCAAGGAGACGGAGGGTTGGGGTTCAGTATTTGGGGCTGGGGGTGTTTAAGGCTGAAGAAGGTGGGCTTGCTCCAACTCCTGCCAAAGGGCAGAGAGCTGCTCATTCCTGGGGCGAGTTTGCCCTGAGACGAGAGAGGACCAAGAAGGGGACCTGTTCCACTGGACAAAAAATGCAGAAAACGTGCCCAGCCCTACAAAGAGGAACCTCTGTGCCGGGCCCAGGGCTTTCTTCCGTGTTGATCTTCTCCAGAAGGTTGTAAAGGGGAGCTGGGAAATCTCTGCTGGGGCTTAGGAGCCTCCCCTTGTCTCCCAGCTGCTATTCCCTTTATACCTCCACACTAATTGTCCTCTGCCAGCCCAGGTGCTGCTCCCTAAGCTTTGTGAGAGCCCTCAAGCCGAAGGAGAGCAGGGAAGGGGAGATCAAGGAGGGGAGCCGTAGGACAAGGAGGAAGGGGCTTAACCTGAAAGAGGGGAGATTGAGATGAGATCTGGGGAAGAAAACTTCCCTGCTGTGAGGGTGGTGAGACCCTGGCCCAGGCTGCCCAGAGAAGTTGTAAATACCATGAGGTTGGTGCTTAACAAGGGGCAACCCCATTGCTGCCCATTGGGGCAACTGCTCTCCCCTACACTCTGCTGGGTGCTTACCTGCCTGCCTGCACTCTGCTGGGTCTGTCCTTGTCCCCAGCTCCTTCCCTGGACAGAAGATCCCCTGCAGGGGGCAGGACATAAGACCATCAGCGGCATCTCCAGCAAACAGAACCTAAACCCTCTCTTCTGGGCAGCCCAGAGAAGAGCAAGGTGAGGGGCAGGGAAATCCACTGAAACGCTAATAGCCATCAGCCCCTGCCTTTGGTCAGAAAAGAGCTTTGGGCGAGTGCTGAGAGGGATCTGCATCCCTCAAAGCTTCCTGTAGAGTCATAGAATCATCTATGTTGGAAGGGACCTTTCAGATCACCTAGTCCAACCTTCAGCCTCACCCTGATACAAACCATCACTAAACCGTATCACCAAGCACTATGTCAATCCAGCTTTTAAATCCCTCCAGGGATGGTGCCTCAACCACTTCCCTGGGAAGCCCATCCCAATGCCTGATAACCCTTTTCATGTAGACGTTTTTCCTAATATCCAACCTGAACCTCCCCTGGTACAACTTGACACCATTTTCTCTTGTCCCATGGCCTGTTCCTTGGGAGAAGAGACCGACCCCCCCCCGGCTACACCCTCCTTTCAGGGAGTTGGAGA
>JAOTQQ010000005.1:16901225-16936008 GCA_026546715.1 Gallinago undulata
GGATGGCAGGCGGGAAACGGCTCCCGGCACCTGGCGCCGCAGCTCCTCGTCCTGCTCCACAAGTGCAGACCCTGGGCCGCTCCACCACATGTGAAATAGAGGACAGGGCTGTCACAGCTGGTGGCTGTATCTCTATCCTCAAGCCCCGCAGAGCGAAGCACCCCAGGCAGGCGATGGCACGGAGCACCAGAGGCCAGCACTGCCTCTCTGATAGTGGCAGCCCCTTCCCCTGGAGGGGAAAGAGGCAGGGGGTGCTGTCCAGCTGCAGCCTTCCTGCCTTCAGGGAGGCAGGGGTCAGTCTGTGACAAGTCCTTGGTCCTTCCTGGCCAGCAAGGACACAGCTCAACCCCTCCAACTGCAGGCATCTCTACAAGGGCCACAGCCCCTGCTTCCCCCTCCCCCCAAACTCCACCTGTTTTTTCCCATCCATTTATTTATAGAAATTCAACATTAAAACCACACCTAGGGGCAAGTGGGGTACAGCTCCAGCCCTTGGTGTCCCCAAACCCCCATACCAGGCAACTGGGACCAGGAGAGCCCCATCCCTGACACAGCTCCCGCCTTCCCTCCCAGGCCACAGGAAGGCTGCCCAGCTTCTCTAGGGTCCAGCACAGGGCCAAGGGGGTCCAGGACTGCTCTCCTGTGGCTGAGAGCACAGCCCCAGTGCCCCAACCAGCATGGAGCAGGTGGGAGGAGCAGCACACCACCTCATTGCTGGAGCTGGGGGTTGGTGGACAGCAGCCACTCGATGGTTTCCAGGAGGTAGGCCATGTTATAATGCCGAGCAATGTTCTGGAAGACGTTGATGTGCTCCATGAAGGTCTGAGGAGAAGGAAGCAGAGAGGGAAGGAGGCTGCCCGACACCCCTGGGGGCAGGGGGGTGGCCAGGAAGAGCTGGAGGGGCAGAGCAGGGCAGGTCCCAGGGGACAAGCAGGAGAAACAGGGCACCACAGGGCTTCTTACTGACCCTGTAGATGGTGCTGGCATGTGTTTGGGCTGGGCAGGAGGGTGCAGGCATACCTGGGAAAAGATGGTGAGGGCGAACTCTCCAGCACAGCTGCAGTACACAGGCATATGTGTCTCCTTCACACCATGACACTTCTTGCACACCTGGAGGCCAAGGAGTTTTAGGTGGGCCAGGAGATGAGGCCAAGCCAGGGACAGAGTGAATGTGTCCAGCCTCAGCCAGCCAGGGGAACAAGCAGAGCAGAGGAGCCCTGGACTCACCAGGTCCTGCAGCATGAAGGCCATCAGCTTCTTCTGCAGGGCTTCCACCAGCGCTGTTTCAATGGCATCCGAGTCGTACTGTGCCTGGCAGTTGGAGCAGACCCAGCTGGGCAGCACTGACCCATCCTAGGGGCAAAGAGGAGGGAGGTAAGCACCAAGAGCCCCAGGCACTGGGACGGCAGAACTGGTTTCTGGAGAGGTTGTAGCATCAGCCAAATCAAGGATGCTCAGACTGGTCACAGGCAGCTCAAGGAGGAGGTGAACAGAAAATGGCCTTTAGGTGAGGTTGATCACTGGCAGCAAGTAGAGCCACAAAGCAAAGGGACTGAGAGACAGGATAAGTAATGGGATTCACTGGCCTCCAGCACTTCCCTGCTGGGGCCTCTGGAGTCTCTAGGAAAGAGGCTGCACCTGGGAGAGGGCAGGGTCCTTGCACAAGTCCAGGTCCCTGCAGAAGTTGCAGTTCCTGCAGATGACTTCAGGGAGCACATAGGAGCGACAGGGGTCCCGAAACTGGGCTTCTTCTGAGAACTCGCCCACCTCGATGAGGCGCAGCAGGTCCCGGCGCAGTTTGTTCACCTGGTTGGTTATGTTGGCATCCAGGGAGAGGACCTACAAGATTAAAAGCCAGGTGAACCTACCAGCAGAGAAAAAGAGAGTGTCCTCACTAGGACAGCTCCTATCCTCATGACCTCATGTGGATGCAGGGCAAGACAAGCAGCTTGTAGAGCCCTCCTGGAGAAAAGCTGCAGCAAATCTGAGCTACAGACAAGGACCAGAATTTGACTCCTGACTGCAAACCTTCAGAAAAGGGGCCTAGCCCACACCTTACAAACATATTTTATGAACTCCAGAGCTGGGTTGTTGAGTGGCAAGTAAGAGCCAGGCAGCACCGGGAACATGTCTGAGGGCTCAGTGGCATTACGAGAACCAGCCATCTTCTTCTGGATCTTCTGGGTGATGGTGAAGAAGCTCTGGGTGAGCTCATTGGCCACATAATCCTGTGAGAAGGTGATCATACCTAGAGAGATGGAGTAGAGAACACTTGAACTGTACAGTGGCATATGGGGACAGCGAGATGGGTGGCTCTCTGTCTGCAGCAGGGCTGCCCCCTGGCTTGGCACTCACCAGGCATGGCCCCCATCTCCCCCAGAGCCTCCTGGGACACCTGGCTGGTGCTCCTCCTCTTGATGGGAGTGCTCCCAGGGGCATTGCACCGCAGCTCCTCCTTCATGCTGTGGTACACGGCCACAATGTAGGCTGGGGGGACACAGGCAAGGCTCCAACCAGCTCCACCCTACTGCAGGGTCTCTCTGGCATTGGGAAGGCACAAGGGACCTCATCCCCTCCGTGGGACAGCTCACCTGACACGATCATCAGGAAGTAGCTCTGGCAGGACGCTGCCTGGGGCAGGAACTGTGCGATGTTCCAGCTGTTCTCCAGCAGATCCTCCATGTTCAGCTCCCCTTCCTCCTCCTCTTCTTCCCCCCCCACCTCCTCTTCCTCGCTATCCTCCTCCTCCAACACTTGTCTCTTGCTGGTATCCTTCTGGAGGAGCCAGTGATATTGCAGCAGTTCCTCGTGCCCAGCTAACACCTTCCTGGCTCAGCTCAAGCCCCAGAACCCTGGCTGCTCTGCAGGGACTGAGTGCTTCCCATTTCTTACCTCCCCGTAGTGGACGTGAGAATCCACTTTTCCCTTGATACCTCCATAATTTGCTGGATCCATCCAGAGCAGGAACTCCCAGCAGCGGGAGAAGGAGATGGTCAGAGAGTGGAAGATCTCCTTGGAGTGGATGCTGGAGAGAAGAGACTGCAGTCACCCACAGTGTTGGCATCAGCTCTAGTTCAGAGCCTTCTCCATGGGATACTGTTGGGAAGAAGTGGTGCTGGCAAGGAGAGATGGGATTCCCTTCTCATCACCAGTGGGGGCCTCAGGGGAAACTGGGCTGAGGAGCCTTAGCTCCCTGTACTTGTGTTGAAGTGCCTGTACCATGGCTGGGTTGCTCCGAGCCAGCCAGGGGATGAGTTACTGTGCCTCAATTTTTCCTGAAGTTCTCGTCTGGATTGCATCCTACGAGTATTCTTGGAACACAACCTATAGAGGACAGCTAAGGGACAGACCCCTGCTCCTGGCATGACAGCAAGAAAACAAGTCCCTTCAGTACCTTTGCCAAAACAATAAAATAAAATGGAATTCAGTGCTAATTGCTGGAATTCAGCAAAAGAAAAAAAAAAAAGAAAAAAAAGATCAGCATCCTCTTTCCTGCCCTTGAGCCCTGCCTCAGCTCCATCATCCAGTACCTCCAGTCCCAGCTTGGAAAGCACACTCTACCTGTTGATGATGTACTCCATGTAGCTGATAGCGTCCTCAATGCGCCGCTTCTTGGTGCACAGAATGATCCGGTTAAAGTTGGCATAAACCACTGAGGAGCCCAGACGCTTGAACTCAGCCACCAGCCTGCAGAGAGGGCACAGGAGTAGGAAGGCAAAGTTCGAGGAGTAAATATAACCCATGGAAGATGTGCTGATCCAGCAGAGTCAGGAGTCAAGCATGTTGGTGATGCCAAGCAAGGGAGGTCACCATAATGGTACAAGAGTTCCAACCTACAGCCCACCTCTTTAGAGACTGTGGCAGAGAGGAGTGCCTGTGGGTGGCATCAGCACCCTGGCCACCAACACCATGCCTGCACTACCCCATTCACCAGCCTGGCATGCTCCAGGTATCACTTACTGCAGGAAAAGCTTCTTCATCATGTTGTGGAGTGTGCGGTGCAGTGCCGGGTCGTAGAGCAGGGAGGAAGGAGAGCGGAGCCAACGGTAGAAGTGAATGACCTGGTTGTCTGCATAGACGTTGTGATACTGTGTGATCTCCTTCACCCAACTTACCACCATGCTCTTCAGGATCCTGCCAGGGAACAGAGACCAGTATCACCCCACCAGCCACAAGCAACCCCTTCCCCCTTCCAGAGAGATGTTTTTGAGGATTTAGAGCTGGAACTCTGCCAGAGCAGAGTCGTGTGAGCCCTTGACATGACCCACAGGGTAAATATGTGCCTCTAGAGCCTGGTGGAGCACAAAGTCTTCACCAACATCCCCATCCATCTGCTGACTGAGCCACCAGGCAGTTCTGAGTCCAGGATCTCCCAAAGTCTGTTGGAGAAGATGCCTGCCTTGCCCTTAAGACCTGAATTCGTATTTAGTCCCATTTTTGGCCCCATAAGCCCCATTGCTGGCATAAGTCCGGGAAAGGCTGAAGTCAGGAGGGAATGAGAGGCTGGACCCCCAATGGGGCCTGCCAGGGTGGAGACCAGACACTCCCTTCTGCTGCCTCCTAAAGCCATACCTGAAAGTGTTGGAGCAGAGGGCAGTTTCATCATAACTGGCTGGGATGTTCACTGCTTGGTTCCCTGTCACCATGTCTTCTAGGGATGCTTGCTGAATCACGTCAAAGCTGATGCTCATGCTGGAGCCTCCTTCCATGTCATTTATGTGGTGGGACTGCAAGACCGTGTTTACAGCCAGGCTCTGGATGTCCAGCTCCAGACACACTAAGAGCAGACACAACCTCTCAGCAGGCAGGCAGGGCAAATGACTGGCGAGGACACCCTCAACTGCCCCCTCTGCCCGAAGTGCTTTTCACAGTTCTAAGGGTGATCTATAGGTTGCTCCAAAGGGTGGGGAGATCACAGAATCACAGAATCTTAGTGGTTGGAAGGGACCTTTAAGATCATCGAGTCCAACCACATTAAAAAAACCAACCAAACAAAACAAACAAACAAAAAAAATTAAAACAAAAAAAAAACAAAAAAAAACAAAACAAACAAAAAAAAACCCCACCCAAACAAACACAAAAACACACCCACAACCCAAAACAAAACAAACAAAATAAAACCCCACAAAAACCAGAAAAACCACACAAAAAAGCACCCACCAACTAAACCCCCCACACACCACACCACCACAAACCAATAATCTTGGCCACTAGAGCATGCCCTGAAGAGCCACGTCTACACGTTTCTTAAATACCTCCAGGGATGGTGACTCCACCACCTCCCTGGGCAGGCTGTTCCACTGCCTGACCACTCTTTCAGTAAAGCTGCTTTCATAGGCATGACTGTCTTGACCTGCACTTGTCTTCCAACAAGACTTGGTCCTACTAACCCTCTGTGGACCACCATTTTTTTTTCTGGAAGCTTCAGCAGAGGAATTCAGAACTGACTGCTACTCAAGCTGCATCTGCCTCTGAAGAAGACCTGTCCTAGGGTTACCAGGGATGACCAGTTGTAGACAGTCTTCTGAGTGCTGCTGGTGGTGGCCATGAATTGGGAAAGAATCTGCATTTGGATGGCTGCACACATTGCAGATAAGACCTCCCTGCCCTGGGATGTGCCCTTTGCATGCCCCTTGCCCAGATAACTGCTGAAACACCAAAGGTGCTGCTGACTTCTGTCAACACAGAGACTCTTTGGAGACTGCATCCATCCTTCTACAGGGCTTTCAGAGCATGATCCAGGTCTGCCCCCTCAGCACTACGGCCCTACTCCCTCCTTACCTGTGGAGTAGCAGCCAGGGTTGTTTATCTCCACAGAGGCTTTCTCATCAAACTCCATCACCAGGCGGTTGTCGTCAGCCTCCTTACCCCCCAGGTCTGGGCGGGCTGTAGGTGAGAGCCACAGCAAGTGGTTGTGACGATGGAGATGGCGTGAGAAGAACAGGTCAGAGCCGAAGATGGAGATGTCATCGGGGAGGTTCCCAATGGGGATGTGGTAGTACCTGGGGCACAGATGAATGGTCATTGGGGTAAGCACAGTTGCAGAGAAGACAGGGACACCTACCCATCCCTTCAAGGGACAAAGCAGCCTCTCATGGTGCCATCGAGAGGCCAGCTGCCCCAGGCACCTGCTCATCTCAAAAGCCTGGGAGAGGCAGGTGTCCAGGTTGAGGTAGTGGCGGATCATGCGGCGGGCAGCATGGCGCTGCCAGTCCAGGACTGAGTAGCTGATGTCATCTACCAGACCGATGGGTACCAAGGGGAACTCCTCAATGATGGGAATCCTGCTTGCCAGCTGCTTCAGCTCCCAGTTAGACTGCACAGCGACCAACGTGGGGCCTCGGCGCTCATCCTGCACGAAGAAGAGGACATGTCCTGGTGCACCACGCCAGCAAGTGCCTCTGCTCAGCAGGAAACTGGCAGTGTCAGACATCCCATCCCCACAGCAGGTCCCCACGATGTGGACAGCACAGTCCACCACTCCTGAAGCACTCTCCAGCTGAGCACAGGGGTGGAGGGAAGACACTGAGTACCCTTGCTGATGGTACTGCCATATGCAAACCACCCCAAGCAAGACAAAGAGCTTGAGCAACGCCGACTTCTACCCTTTTGGCCAGCAGATACGTGAGGGCGCTCTTGGAACTGGTGCACCAGTGCCTTCAACAGCATCCTCCCCTTCCCATGTGCCTACATGTACAAGGTCCCACAGGGATCTTCATCTCACCTTGTAGCCCAGAAGTAGCCGCTGGATGGCTCTGTAGACAGCTTTGGGGTCGGTCTCGGCGCGCACTTCAAAGGTGTGCTTGTCTGGCGGCAGCAGCTCTTCACCTGCCTTTTCCAGCAGCGTGCTGCGCTCCGCCGAGAAGAGGGTGGCGAGATTCGGCATCTGGTTGCTGCGGACCTGCACCCAAGGGGGACCGGGTCAGAGCAGAGGGGAGAGGGACCCCGGGCTGCGTGGTCCAGCGGGGCTCTCCCTTCTGTGCATCCAAAATGCCTTCATCAGGCCCTGCCAAAACACAGCAGGGATGTGCAAAGTGTGGAGAACCTCATTCAAATAATCATCTATGTTTGGGTTGGAAGGGACCTTTAAAGGTCATCCAGTCCAACCCCACTACCATAAGCAGGGACATCTTCAAATGGACCAGGCTGCTCAAGCCTTGTCCAACCCAGTCTTCAATGTTTCCAGGGATGGGGCAGCCACAACTTCTCTGAGCAACCTGGGTCAGTGTTTCACCACCCTCATCATAATACATTTCTTCCTTATATCTAGTCTAAATCTACCCTCTTTTAGTTTCAGACTGTTACCCTCTGTCCTATTGCTACAGGGTCTGCTAAAAAGTATATTCCCATCTTTCTTAAAAGCCCCCCTTAAGTATTGAAAGTTCACAATAAGGGCTCCCCGGAGCCTTCTCTTCTCCAGGCTGAAACTCTCTCAGCTCCCCCTCCCAGCAGAGGGGCTCCAGCTCTCCCAGCATCTCCAGGGCCTCCTCTGGCCCCGCTCCAACAGCTCCATGTCCTTCTGCTGTTGGTAGCCCCAGAGCTGGAGGCAGCACTGGGGGTGTGGGGGGGTGTCTCCCCAGAGCAGAGCAGAGGGGCAGAATCCCCCCCCCTCACCCTGCTGGTCACACTGCTGGGGATGCAGCCCAGGGTGTGGGGGATTTCTGAGCTCCAGCACATGTTGCTGGCTCATATCCAGCTTTTCACCCACTAGTACCCCCAGCCACCCAGTCTCCTAAGTCCCACTTCACCTTGTCCAGCACGAAGACGGCAGCTTTGCGCTGCGAGGGGATGAAGAGGCCCAAGAGCGCCTTACTGCCCTGGGAGCTGTGGTAGAGGTAGATGTGGCGAATAGTTCCTAGGGACACAGAGCACAGAGCATCAGCAGTACCCACAGGCGCCAGGTCCCAGCTGCCCCACGAGCCCCTCTCCCAGGGGCCTCACCTGGCTCCAGGTAAGTGAACTGGGCCAGCGAGCGCATCTCCAGGTGGTCAATGTCAAAGGTCTCTGCCTCTCGCCCTGCCAGGTGCCTGACAAGCTGCCTGTTGACCATGCATACACAGCCCAGGTGGATCAGGGCACGGAGGAGGAGTGGCACCTGTAGAGGTGGGGAGAGATAGGGTGGAACAACTTTCTGCTACCAAGTTCCTCTTGGGCATTTCAGACCTAGAACAAACCCAGCTTAAAATCCACAGGTAGGACATACCTGAGGTGCTTCCAACACAAGTTTGGTATTATCACCCTTGCCAGTGCTCGAGATACAGAACAGGTGTCAATTCTTAATTCACATGTGTTCCTGTCTAGCCCCAGGTCCCACCATCAAGGACAGCAGCAGGCACTTCAGAGGATGTGTAGAGTGGTATTTGGGCAATCTTGCAGCTTTATAACTTGTGGTCTGGCCCTCCCTCGAGACACAGGCTTCACTCGAACCACCAGATAACCAGCACAGTGGGAGATCCACTACTGATTCACCCTATTTTATTAACCCTGCAGCTGTGAACTCCACCACTGCAGAAGATGACTCCTGAATTACTTGCTGTGCTGGGACGTAGTCCCAAAACAGTGTGAAGCAATAAACAGTCCTTGTCTAATCACACTTCCCTCATGCCAGTTTTGATTTTACAGACACCTCATACATCCATTTTCAGATCTCTTTAGCAAACCAAAGCATTCCCATGTCCCCAAGTCCCATCACTGCAAGGAAATCGTTCCCTTCCTCAAATCTGCCTTGTCATTTTCTTGTGTTAGTCCCACCACATATTTTTGGAGACTATGCTCAGAATTGCACTGCAGATGCTTAAAGATCAAGACAGATCTTTCCTTGCCCAGGACTGTGTCCAGCTGGGTTCTCTATGTCTTGAGGATGGAAACTACACAACCCTCTGGGCAACCCACTCGACCATCTTCTGTAATCAAAGAATGGTTTGGGTTTGAACTCACGGAGTTCCAACCTTGCTGCCCTAGACAGGGACACCTCCCACCACACCAGGTTGCTCTCAGCCCCCTCCAACCTGGCCTTGAACCCCTCCAGGGATGGGGCAGCCACAGCTTCTCTGGCCAACCTGGGCCAGGGTCTCACCACCCTCACAGCCAAGAAGTTCTTCCCCAGATCTCATCTCAATCTCCTCTTTTTCAGTTTGAAGCCATTATCCCTTGTCCTATATATACTTGCCCTTGTAAAATGTCCCTTCCCATCTTTCCCTTTAGAGACTGGAAGGCCGCTACAAAGTGTCCTCGGAGCCTTCTCTTCTCCAGGCTGAACTGCCCCCAACTCTCTCAGCCTGTCCTCACAGCAGAGGCACTCCAGCCCTCCCAGCATCTTCATGACCTCCTCTGGCTCTGCTCCAACAGGTCCGTGTCCTTCTGATGTTGGTGGCCCCAGAACTGGAGGCAGCACTGGGGAGGCTCTCCCCAGAGCAGAGCAGAGGGGGGGAATCCCCCCCGCCTTGCCCTGCTGGCCACGCTGTTGGGGATGCGGCCCAGGGCGTGTGAGTTTCTGGGCTCCAGTGCACTTTGCCAACTCATGTTGAGCTTCTCACCCACCGAAACCCCCAAGCCCTCCTCCTCAGTGCTGCTCTCCATCCATTCTCTGCTCAGCCTGGATTTGCGCCTGGCATCGCTGTGACCCATCTACAGGACCTCACACTTGGCCTGGTTGAACTCCATGAGGTTTGCACAGGCCCACCTGCCCAGATCCCTCTGGACAGCATCCCTTCCCTGCAGTGTGTCAACCGTGCCACACATCTTGTCGTCGGCAAACTTGCTCAGGGTGTGCTTAATCCCACTGTCCATGTTGCCAACAAAGATGATGCCAACAACACCGGTCCCAATACTGACCCCTGAAGAACACCACTCATCACTGTTTCCACTCGGACATCAAGCTGTTGGCCACAACCCTTTGAGTGCAGTCATCCAGCCAGTTCCTAATCCACTGAGTGGTCCATCCATCAAATCCATGCCTCTCCAATTCAGAGAGCCGGATGTCAAGTGGGACACTGTGTCAAATGCTTTGTGGAAGTCCAGGTAGATGATATCAGTTGCTCTTTCTTTATTCACTTTTATCCAATATTGTTGCAATAGGCCACCAGATTTGTCAGGCGTGACTTGCCCTTGGCGAAACCATGTTGGCTGTCACCAATCACCTCCTTATTTTTCATGTGCCTTAGCAGAGATTCCAGTACGATCTGCTCCATGATCTTGCCAGGCACAGAGGTGAGACTGACTGGCCTGTAGATCCCTGGGTCTTCCTTTTTCCCCTTTTTGAAAATGGGGGTTATGTTTCCCCTTTTCCAGTCAGTGGGAACCTCACCAGACTGCCATGACTTCTCAAATACAATGGAAAGCAGCTTAGCAACTTCATCTGCCAGCTCCCTTAGGATTTCATCAGGTCCCACGGACTTCTGTACCTTCAGGTTCCTTAGAATGTACGTTCAGTTACCTTAGAAGATCAGGTTTGAGACCATATCCTACTGTGGGTGGTTCTTCATTCTCATAGTCCTTGCCTTTGCTTTCTGTGACTTGGGCAGTGTGGTTAGAGCCCTTACCGGTGAAGACTGAGGCAAAAAAGTCATTCGGTACCTCAGCCTTCTTCATATCCTGGGTGACCAGGTCTCCTGTTTCCTTCCAGAGAGGACCCACATCTTCCTTAGTCTTCCTTTTATCATACATACAGAAGTTTTTCTTGTTGCCCTTGATGTCCCTGGTCAGATTTAATTCTATCTGGGCTTTAGGCTGCCTAACCTGGTCCCTGGCTGCTCAGACAGTTTCTTTGTATCACTCCCAGCCTACCTGACCTTGCCTTCACCCTCCTTTTTGCTTTTAAGTGTGTCCAGAAGTCCCTGGTTCATCCATGAAGCCTCCTGGCTTTTTTGCTTGACTTCTTTGTCAGGATGACAGACTCCTGAGCTTGGAGGAGGTGATCCTTAAATACTAACCAGCTTCCTTGGGCCTCTCTCCCCTCCAAGGCTTTATCTCATGGAACCCTACCGATTCCTCAAGAGGCCAAAGTCTGCTCTCCTGAAGTCCAGTGTAGTGAGTTTGCTGTGAACCGTCCTCGCTGCCCTAAGAATCTTGAACCCTAACATTTCATGGCCACTCAGCCAAGGATACCCTTGAGCTTGACATTCCCACTAGCCCCTCCAGGTACAGCATAGCTCCTCTCCTCGTTAGCTCCTCTACCACTTGGAGGAGGTTATCATCAACACATTCCGAGAACTTCCTGAATTGGCACAGATATTGGGGTGATTCAAGTCCCCCATAAGGACCAGGGCCTTTGAACAGAACCTTTGCAGTATTTTTTTCTGATGTTAACAGAGAATTTCCCATGTTTCGGTTTGTGCCAGCTGCTTCCTGATCTCTCCCTGGCACCACTCAGAAGAGCCTGGCTCCTCTCCTTTAGTCTTCCCATTGAGAAGGTCCCCTGAGGCTCCTCTCCTCCAGGCTGAACATTCCCAGCTCACTCAGCCTCCCCTTGCAAGGGGACTGCTGCAACTGCTTGATCACCTTACTTCCTTTTATATCTTTAAAACATCTCCATGCTCCTTGTTTTACTTCGGTTGCTTATTTTAATTTCCTCTGCTTCTTGATTTTACCTAGTCCCTCTTATTAAACACCATGGTAGTGCAGAGGACTCAGGTTTGCTGCCAGAAAATCTCTTAGAGTTAAGAGGAATTTGTGTACATGCTTGTCACTAGCAGAGTAGTTTGAAGTAAGTTTTGGGAGCTGCTTACTAAATAAAGAGTTGCGCTTTTCCTTGTGGGAGCTTTATCCAAATTTTCTAAAAGCAGAAATTTAAGGTAACTAAAAATGGTTTCTTTCCCCATGCCCCACTGTAACACTTTCCAGGCTATAGCAGTAACTTTGGTAGCTGAAGTGTCCCATTCTTACAAAGCTCTTCTTGCTCTTGCAGTCTCTTATGTCTCAAAGCATTTTGTAACTTACGGCACACTGCTCACACCAAGCTTGTGTGACTTGGGCAAAGACTTTTGATCCATAATAATTCTACATTGTATTTTAGTAGCAACTTCACTTGCCTTTATGCTTTCTTTAATATATAGCTCCGCTCCTACTCTGCCCGGTACAACCTACTCTGCCACTTCCATATAGGTCACATCCTGACATTACAACGCCTTCTTGGTTAAATTCCTGTCACCAGGTTTTGAACTGCTGAACAAACCACTGTCCCCATTAGAAGCAGGCATACCCGTTTCCTGTCTTCGTTTTCAGGATTTCAGCATTAATAGCACCGGCAATTTTGACTTGATATTGTTTTGTACTGAACTTCATTTACGTTATTCTTGCTCTTCCCAAACTTTCAAGCTGTATCCTATTCTTCTTTCTAAAGATTCCGTAACCTTGTTTTAAAGGAGAGGACACGCAGACCTACGTACAACTCCACACATGTTGGGATTGCCCCATCTTTACTCTACATACCCCCTTATCTTTTCTAGTTCAAACACCAGCAGGCTGGTTCTGGTTTGGTTGAGAGGACGATCACCCTTTCTGCTGAACTGCCTTCTTTCCCCAAAAGTTTCCTAACTCCAAATAAACCAAATCCCCTTTCACTGACATGCCTTGAACCACGTGCTAATACTCAGTGTCCCTGCCCACAGGAATGTGGGTATATTCCCCAGTACTCTTGTTGTGCAGAGTTTTTGCATTCTTGGTGTCTCACCAAGTTGTTGACTTTTTAAGTGTCAGGTGTCCTTCTGCACCACTGGGTAACAAGCTACCACTCCACAATCCTTGGGAGCATGCACCCAGGGGAGTTACCTGTGTCTCATACACTCCCTCGATGTCCGGAGCAGAAAGGTCTGCATTGATTTCATTGATGTGCTCTTGGTACATGTCTTCAGAAACAGAGTATTCATACAGGTTGTAAACCAAATTTGAGCGGGGCAGGATCCTGTTCACCTGTCAAGGCAAGGGACATGCAGGGCATGTCACACCACACAGCACCACTGCCAGGAGCTGAGGCACTTGTAAGGGCTGCAGGGAGATGGGGTCTAAGCCACCCCAGCTCCCGGTGCTCCTGTCTCCTCAGGGAATGAGTGGTTTATGCTCATGCTTGTTACTAATGCATGTAACAGAGAACCTGCTTTCTGGGCAGGCTGGGATTAGCAGATGGACCAGGGACCAGATGAGGTACACCCATGAACTGGGAGAGTGAGACTCTGCAAAGCAGATGCTTGTAATATCTGCTTGCAGCAGAGGTGAAGCACCTTACCTCACCACAAGCAGCTTTCTCTCCTTCCAGAAGGGGCAGATACTCACCTTCCTGTAGGTTGTTCCCTCCTCTGGCTTTGGGACACGCTGGTTGACGTAGAAGACCCGTGGGATGCTGAGCCTGATGCAGTGCAGGTCGCTCCCGATCACTGCCCACAGCCTGAACAGCCCAGGCTGGCTGGTCTCGGCGATCTGCTCGACACGGGGGTACAAAGTTCGCGGTATCAGGGAGATCCAACTCAGTGGTTGGATCAGTGCTTATGTCTAAGCTGCAGAGCACTTTGTGGATCCGCCTCACACAGAATCACAGATTGATAGGGGCTGGAAGGGACCTCTGGAGATCCATCTAGTCCAATCCCCTACCAAAGCAGGTTCACTCAGAGCAGGCTGCACAGGAACGTGTCCAAGTGGGTTTGAATGTTTCCAGAGAAGGAGATTCCACCACCTCTCTGAGCAGCCTGTTCTAGAGCCCTGCCACCCTCAAAGTGAAGAAGTTCCTCATCATGTTTAGATGGAACTTCCCATGTTCCAGTTTGTGCCCATTTCCTTTTGTCCTGTCCCCGGGCACCACTGAAAAAAGACCAGCCCCATCCCCCTGACACCCTCCCTGTAAGTATTTATAGGCGTTGATCAGATGCCCCTTCAGCCTTCTCTTCTCCAGACTAAACAGACCCAAGTCCCTCAGCCTCTCCTCATAAAAGAAATGTTCTAGTGCCCTCATCATCTTTGTAACCTCTGCTGTCCCCTCTCCAGCAGTTCCCTGTCCTACTGGAACTGGGGAGCCCAGAACTGGACCCAGTGCTCCAGATGTGGCCTGCCCAGGGCAGAGCAGAGGGGAAGGATGACAGAGCTGCTCTCCAGCAGGTCAGCCCCCATCCTGTCCTGGTGCAGGGGGTTATTCCTCCTCAGGTGCAGGACCCTACACTTGCCCTTGTTGAACTTCATTAGGTTTTTCTCCACCCAACTATCCAGGCTGTCCAGGCCTTGCTGGACAGAAGGCACAGCCTGCTGGGGTTTCAGCCATCCCTCCCAGTTTAGTGCCATCAGCAAACTTGCTGAGGGTACACTGTCCCCTCATCCAGGTTGTTGGTGAATATATTGAATAGGACTGGACCCAGTACTGACCCGTGGGGAACACCACTTGTTATGGATGTTCAAGTGGACTCTGTGTCTTTCAGCCAGTTTTCAATCCACCCCACTGTCCATTCATCTAACCCACACTTCCTAAACTTACCTATGACGATGACCAGTTAATGGCCACAAAGAGAGCAGAGGGCTTAAAGAATCATCTTTAAGAGTTCCCATGTCCTCCTACTGTCCCAGGGCACCATGGAGAAAACTGTCTGGCTAAGGCTGGCCAACTAAGTCAAGCTGAGCCTTGACCCAAAATGCTCTGACATCGCATCTCAAGCTTGTGCTTGCACAAGGGCTGCCTGCAGCTCTGAAGGCCTTTCTGGAAGATGAAGTGCGTGACAAGGAGTAGGCTCAAATGGCCACGTGTAACAGATTTGTGAAACCTCCTGGATGGCACCACCCTACCTCTGTACGTTGGCTGCTTTCAGACATCACTGGAAGTTTGTGTCCATCACAGGCACACTGTGTCCAGTGCTGAGCTCTCCAGTACAGGAGAGACATGGACATACTAGACTGAGTCCAGCAAAGGGCCACAAGAACAAAGAGGGGACTAAGAGCATTCTTCATGTGAGGAAAGGCTGTGAGAACTGGGACTGTTCAGCCTGGAGCAAAGGAAGCTCAGAAGGATCAGGAAGTGCGAAAATGACAAAGCTTGGCTCTTCCCAGTGGTGCCCAGTGGCAGAACCAGAAGCTATGGGCACAAACCAGAACATAGGACATTCCCTCTACACATCAGGAAACACTTCTTCCTTGTGAGAGTGACCAAGGACTGGCACAGGGTGCCCAGGGAAGTTCTGGAGTCTCCCACCTTAGACATACACAAAAGCTGTTTGGACACTGCACTGGGCAACTGGCTCCGGGTGGCCCTGCTTGAGCAGGGCGTTGGACCAGACAGACCCCAGAGCTGCCTCCAACAGCAGCTGGTGTTTTTGTGGTTCTGTGACTGCTGCACCATGCTGCTCAAGGGCTGAACTGGACCTGCCCCACTGGCAGATCTGTACGCATGTCCTAGGTTTACCACCAAGAATGACCACATGGGCTTCTGTTTCCATACAGATGTGTGTGAACATGAGACTTCGCAGCCCCACCTGGCCTTCCTAGGGTTAACACTAGGGTGGCGTTGGGGTCAGCAGTCCCTGAACTTCACCATTTGATGACAGACAATGTAAATTCCAGGCTTACACCCACTTCCCACTGTGGCACATTCCCTCCTCAGTACCTGCACAATCTGCCAGGGCAAGTCCAGGATGCTGCGTGCTGTCCTGCGCAGGTAGCTGCTCAGCCCTTTGGAGAGGGCATCGCGGACAACTCCTCCAGCGGCTGTCACCCCGCGGTCCTCCAGACGCCGCCTCTTGCGCCGCTCCCGCCGCTGCCGAGCCTGCAGCTCCCACTTCTTCTGGTGGTAGCGCAGCCAGACCAGCCGCTCTTCCTGAGTGGGGAGACAGCACGCATGAGTCGAGCCAGAAACCAGCACAGGCTTCCCAGCCCCCCAATACTGATCCATACATCTGAGCCCTCCATCCCTCAGCCCCACATTGCGCTTCTGCCCCAGCTGTGAAACCACCACCACACCCTTTTCCCAATCAGTGGTTTTATTTCTCCATCTCCTGGTTATATATCCCCTTGTAGCCCTGAACCATGGGTGTGCAGAGGGTCTCAGTTGACCCACAGTCTGCTCCTGGAAGAATCCAAAGTTGCTTGGGTGGACGAGCATGGCCCCAGGGCATCTTCTGCCCAATCTGCTTCACCTACCTTGGTGGTGCCCAGGGGCGGAGGCGGACCCAGGATCTCTCGCCAGGACTGGGATAGCTCCAGGTCTTGGGACATCTGCTGGCTTTCCTCTGCTGCAGGGACTCGCTTCCGCTTATTTGTGATGGGAACCAGCGGCTGAAGAGTCTTGGCAGACCCAAAGTCCTCTATGTCACCAATCTGTGAGTTTGGTGTCCCCTCTGGGGGCTGGCTGGCGAGGACCTGAGGGCACAAGGACAGCAGGAGGACATGGGTTGTAGAAGAAGAGCCCCACCAGCACAGCCCGCACCTCTCCCTCACCCTTTTTACCTGTCTCTTGCCTTCTGAAGTGAAAAGCTCATTGATTTTTTTCTGTTTGTACACATCGTTCTTCTCCAGGAGTTTCTTGTGGAGCCAGTCTGGGTGCCGGACCCGTGGCACTGGGTTCTTTACCTGGAGAGCATCTCCAATTCACATTGAGTTCCCCCAACTACAGTCCTCCTCCTGCCCCACCACTGCCCCATACCTGCTGCAGGGCTGCAGGAATGGTGATGATTTTCTGGATGGTGCTGCCCAATCTCTCGATGTAGTAGTCCCAGTCCAAGATCTGTGAAGAGGGCAGAGCAGCATGTAGCAAAGAAAGCTGAGCAGAAGACCATGAGAAGCAATGGAGCATCTCCCCAGGACCTCTGCCCCCAGCACCCAGCTTTGTGAGCACAAGTAGCCACTGGCCGGGTCGCATCTCCAAAGGGACGAGCCCTTGTCCTGGAGCAGGGATGCTCCGCTTACCGCACGGATGTTGAAGTCCTGCAGGGAGGGGCTCTTCAGCCATTTTCGGAGATAGTGTTTGCGCACGCTGGGCTCTGCTTGGAAAATGGCGAGGGGGATGGCCCTGGGGAAGACAGGAAAGCACTCATTACTACCCGGAGCAAGGTCCTGGCATCAAACAACCCCTCTTCCAGCCTGCAGAAACCCTCCAGGCTTCTCCTCCCACCCCTGTGAGGCCATCATGCAGCAGTTGTACAGCACTACCCATTGCTAGTCTTGCTTATGGTCCAAACCAGCAGAGAGGTGATCACTTGGCCACACCACACCAGCTCACTCACCTCCTGCTACCCTACCCTTCCCCTGTTGGTTGCCCCCATACTGCCAAAAGTCCTGGCTCCTCAAGAGGGGGTTACCTCTCAGTGACTGGAGACCCTTCTGGTTTCTTGGAAATGATGAACCGGCAGCTCAGCCCCGCATCCTTCACCATCTGGTCCCCCAGGAACTCTGCCAGGCGCTTGGCAGTGCTGATGGAGGTGGACTTCTGCTCCCCATAGTCCTCCAGTTTGCGTGACATGGACCGGTTCTCCGAGATCAGCTCAAACAGCTCCGAATCAGGCATGTTAGCAGCCTGAAAGGCAGGAAAAACAAAAAAAAGCTAGAAAGAACCTAATGACCAAACCTTGCTGCTATCAGATACAGGGAGCACCTACACCCAGTTGGTGTGGCTCTCTACGGGGAGGCTGGGGATTGCTCCCTGCTGCAGCTGCCAACGCAATGTACTGAAAAAAGAGAGCGGGGGTTTGAGGCTTGCGTCGATTTATGCCGTGGCTGGGCTGTGGCAGCGCTGCTTTGTTGGGCTCACCAACTCCTTTTTGTACACAATTTTTTGTACAAGGTCATTGCAAAATGGAAGGCTCTCACCCCCCCCAGTTTCTTGCATTTTCTCTGCTCTCCTCAGTTACTGTATAGCCAATGGCTCTGTTCCTCCTAACACACTCTGCAGGTAAGCAGCTCTGTCTTTTTTTTTTTGCATCAGTAAATGCCCTTAGGCAAAGTCCTCAGTGAATGAGGGCCACCACAGCAGCTCCATGAAGGAGATGACTGGAGAAGGGCACCACTCACCCAGAATGCAGCTGAGTGAGCAGCCCTTGCACTAAAAGACACTAAAAACAGCAGCCTTAAAAGAATGAAAGCAGCAAAACTAAGATGTGACTATCAGAGGCACAGTGGACCACCTACTCGGTGCAAGTGAAGTCCACCCTCATCACAGTGCCTGATCAGCTCTGATACTTTGGCTCTACCTCGGGAGCAGAAATGCTGATCTGTGCTTACCTTGCTGTAGAGCACATCCAGCCAGTAATCAGCCACCTTGGCCACAGAAGCATAGACTTCCTCCAGGGTGCTGCCTTTCAGAAAGGCTTCGAATACAGAAGACTGGAATATCTTCACCAGCTGCAGCTCTCCCCGGCGCTTCACCTCAAATCCCTTCAGCTCAACCAAAGACCCATCCTCGTTGAATACCGCATACCTAGGAGACACAGCGTGAGCAAAAACGGGCCTGAGCCAAGGAACATGTCCTCCAGGATCCCGCTGGTGTCCCTCCTGTCAGGGCACTCCTCCCCGTGCCACCACACCACCATCCAACAGGTTCAGAGCCGTGGTGCTCAGCATTAGGATGAACTTGGAATATCTACACCTGCTCTACCAACTGTCTCAACTTGGTCTGCAAAAGGATGTCAGCTCATGACCTGGCTCCTCCATAGTGACTGGGAGCATGATCTTAATTGCACACAAGTAAAGGGCAGGAGGTGAAAGCCTGGGCGGGGAAATGGAGGAACATATTAGGTTTATTATTAGAGGTTTAGAGAGGAGGAGGAAATTTTGCCAGCTCAGATGCTGACAAAGGGGTTCAGAGAAAACAGGATGTAGTCATGACGTGACTATAGGAACACTCCTTCCTCTCTTCTTTTCTTTTGCCTTTTTTTGTTTTGCATGCCAATTATTTCTGTGTCTCAAGAAAACCCCTAGAGGAACATCAGCTAAGAGAAGAGGGGGGATACTCAAACCTACATCACTTTGTCAGCCCTTCTCCCACCTGACCATGTTCCTGTGGGCACAAACTTCTCTTCCTCCACCAGCGATGGTGTCTGCTAGCCACCTCCAGGCTGCTTTGGTTGGAAAGTGACCAAGAAATAAATGCATTTGTTAATATCCCCAAACTACAAGAAACCAAGAAGAGAGTCCCGTGAGCAGAACCTGCTCGGTGCTTGGCATCATCTCGACTCCTGTGGTAGGAGATGCTTGTAGAAAGGCACTGACAGGAAACGGTGATGCTGGAGCTTGTCCAATGGGGCATTAAGCACAAAGCACAGAGCTGTAAGGACAGAGGGTTCTGGAGGGCAGTGACAGCATTTCTTGGAGCCAGACCCAGATCTGTGAAGTCTGGCTCCTCTAGCTAGTGGTTGCTACTGCTCTAGCTCACATTCCTGTTAAGGAGGCTGCAGAGAAATCAGTGAAGTTTGAGTACAACTATCCTATAATGTGACAGTAATGGCAGGACCTGTTCCTTCTTCAAGCTGGAGAAGGAAGGGAAAACACCTAGGAGAAGCATTACTAGAGGTCTGTGAACTCCTGAGAGATAGGAAGGCAGGAACTGCTGAGTTTAAACAGATTAGGTTGAATGTTTTGGTACGATAAGTCCTCGGAAGGAAAGCCAAAGTTCTCCACACCTCACAACCAAACAAGGAGATCATATCTGGTCACCCACTTGGAGAAATGTTGTTTTGCTGTTATCTTCCAAGATTTACTGCTATAGTATGACAACGGAGGTAAGTGCATAGCTGAATTCAAAGAGAATCTGGTGTAAGGAACCATTTAAAGTCAGTGAATCAAGCATGCTGCCGGCTCCGGGGGCAAGGACCAATGTGCCCCACATGCATGAAGGGAAAAAGGCCCTCAGAATGTTACCTGAGGGAAGTGAATAATATTTCAAGCTTTGAAATCTTACCTTTTCTTCAGCTTCTTGCCCTCCTCTTTGGAAGCTGGGAGGATCATGGCCAGGTATGGTCCATCCACTTCAAAAAAGATGCTGTTCTCCGAGCGTGTGCAATAGGTGAGAGAGGCTGGATCCTGCAGTTCTTGGTACTGATCATTCGTGAAGCCTTCCTACAGGCAAAGCCCCAGGAGAACAGCTTCACTCAACAGCCAGGCTGGTTACACCAAGAGGTGCCCCTCAGGCACACCCTGCCTAAAGGGATCACTGAGCACCTCTCTGAAAGCTACAGCACAATTTAAGGCTCAAAAATCAAAACATGTGACCTGCCTGTTGAGAAGAAAAATGCTTTGGACCCTAAGATTATATTTTTTTGTCTTACAGAAGCTGGAGCAAGCAGAGGATGGGTTTCGGACCTTGCTCTAGCCCAGAGTCCCAGCCTGCACAGGTGATCAGTCACCAACCCTGGACTCTTAGACACCACCCTCCCATCTACAGGGATATCTGAGCCTCTCCCTCCGCTCACATGCTCTCCAGGGCAAAGAGAAGCTGTGCAGGAAGCAGGTCCATCAGCCCCAGTGTCCCACTCGCTATGTGGAAAGCAGAGGTGGAAGAGAGGTCCTCCTCCCTTGTCAGTCCTCCACCTCCTTTTTCCCAGGCTGCAGACCTGGTCTGGATGGCCGTAAGACTCACCTTCACCAGGATGTTCAGCATGGCACCTGGGTAGGAGATTGTCACCTTTGGCTTCTTGGCATTGGTTGACTTGATGACAAAGTTCTCTGGGAAGCTGTTGGGGAGGACACACCAAATCCCATCGGTATCCAGTTCCAGAGGTCTCCTAAGGAAGGAAGGATGGTCACTGTCAGGAGGAGCACAGATAGGTGAGGCTCAGCTCTGTGTCCCCCATAAAGGCAGAGGCAGCCTTCTGCATCCACCCTCTGGTCCTTTCTGCAAAGCAAACCCTCATAATACAAGAGAATAACCACAGCAATGCCAGAGATCTGAATGTCCAACATTCACTGCGGAAAGCTCAGGCGTTTAACATGCTCCCACGTCTGTCCCAGATGCAAATGGACCTTTCTTCCCCAGGTCAGCACATACTTACCCAATCTGCTCGATCAGTTCCCTGGCCTGGGTAATGATATTTGCTCCTGTGAAGCAGACGATGCCAGCCATTTCCATGGAGTACCAGCGAGCTCTGTAAGCAGAGGTGCCAAAGAGAAGAAAATGAAGTGCTCCTTCCCAAACTCAGCTACAGAAAGGGCAGGAGGACCTCCAGAGGAAGAAGGGCAAAAACCACATCAACACTGTCCCTCCGTAATTGTTCTCCTTGCCCTAGTTATGGTGCTTCAGAAAAGCTGGAAACCCACTAACAGACACGATTCCCATCACTTACGCCCAACACGTAATGTCTGGCAAGAGTCTCCAGGATGAGAAGTCATTGGCAGAGGGGAAAAGAAGAGTGTTACTGGCTTCATCCTGGTGCTTCAGACGCAGGTGAAGCAAGTGACAGCCTCCAGAGGACAGTCCTGGTGTCCAGGAGTCCTCTCTGGAGAACCCCAGCATCACCCTGTGGGGGAGACTCACCCTTTCCGCATGACGTAGCCATAGAAAGAGTTGAGAATGCACTTGTGGGCCAGCTGCAGGGAGTCATACAAGATTTCCATGTTCTTGCAGCGCTTCACTTCAGAGGCATCTCCTGTTTCCACTGCTGCTGACAGTTTCTTCTTCCACACCTGCAAGCCACGGGTACGGTCAGGGCAATCCAACTGGCTCCCCCTCAGCCCCAGTATAGCCCTGCAATAGCATTACAATAGCATTGCCAGAAACCAGGAGCATCGGCTAAACAGTCCTCCTTTTGCAGCAGAGGAATTGGCCAGAGGCACTTTGCCACAGGGTAGGAGGGACCTGCAGCACCCACCATAACGCTGACAGTGACAGTGAGAACTCAACCAGCGCCGGCAGTGCTGCCCGTGTCGCCTGTGCAGGCAAGAGCTGGGTACGCTGCCTGCAGCAATCGGCGTCTGGCGACACAGCAGAACTGCCTGGGGAAAAAAAACTCTCTGGGCCAGCTCTGTGACTCAGGGCAGAAAAGGCACCAAGGAGTAACCACAAAGCAGAGTCCCATGGCTTCATCACTGCCTTCAACACCCTTCAAGAATAACACACCCTGGTCTCCTCTAGCATGAGCCTCAATCAGCAGAGAGCTAGAACATCCTCCTGGATTCGACTGTCTAAGACCTTGGTTCTCAGCTTGCCTCTTTTCTCCAAGTAGAACGCCCCAGCAGATCAGATACATCAGAACAGAGACCAGACCAGCTGAGGATTTGCTAAACCCAGCAAAAACTGAAGATGCAGCTTTGTTTCCAACCGCACCACAGAGGCACTAAATGCTGTGGCAGCAGCCGCCAAAGATCCAGCAATGAGAAGCCACAGCTCTCAGAAGCTTCACCACATCCTTCTTAAATACAAAGGCTGAATGGAGCAATCCTTTAGGGGTCAGGTTTTCAGCGAGGGACGAGAGCCCCCAGCCTTGGCAAGGCAAGTTAAACCAGGAGTTGAGCTCAGTACCTTGTGCAGCCCCTTGAACTCGTAGCGGCGGTCCCTGAAAGCTCGCACTGTGTCCACATAGAAAGAGTTCTCTCGCTGGCAAATGGTGGTGACTCGTTCCTCCACTTTGGTGACGTGGATCTTCTTGTATGCCTTGCGGCAGTAATCTAGTCAAGGGAAGAGGCACAGAGAACTTCTCAGGGATGGGTGCCCTGCTACAGACAGAGGGATGGGCACAGTATGGACAGGGAGACATCCAAGCATCACCCACGGGTGAGTGGGGAGACAGTTCTAGTGCAAAGGGAGGGGAAAGAAGATACCAGCATGGAGAAAAGCAGCCCCTTGTTATGGATATGTAGGGGCAGGTAGGAGAAATGAACTCATTGTGATGCATGTATGGCCTGTCCACAAACCCAGGCTCTGCCCCCAGGCAGCTGGATGATTCTGCTGAACAGTATCACCGCTGGGTGACGGGATGTCACATTTCCCTTTCACCAACAGGCTTTAATCACAGAATGGTCAGGGTTGGAAGGAACCTTTTGAGATCATCTAGTCCAACCCCCCAGCCAATGCAGGGTCACCAAGAGCAGGCAGGTTTGGAACCTCTCTAGGCAGCCTTTTCCAGGGCTGTGGCATCCTCAAAGGAAAGCAGTTTTTACTCATGTTGAAATGGAATTTCCCATGTTCTGATTTGTGCCTGCTGGCCTTTGTCCTGGCATGGGACACCACTGAGAAGAGTCTGGTCCCATCTTCTTGCCACCCACCCTTTAGATATTGATCAGCATTGATGAGATGCCCTCTCAGTCTTCTCTTCTCCAGCTGAACGGCCCCAGCTCTCTCAGCCTTTCCTCATAAGAGAGGTGCTTCATTCCCTTGATCATCTCTGTAGTCTCCATTGTCCCCTCTCCAGCAGTTCCCTGTTCTTCTGGAACTGGGGAGCCCAGAACTGGTCCCAGTGCTCCAGATGGGGCCTCCCCAGGGCAGAGCAGAGGGGCAGGATGACCTCCCTCCACCTGCTGGCCATGCTCTTTTTAATGTCCTGCAGGAGACCATTGGCCTTCCTGGCCATGAGGGCACATTGCTGGCTCATGGTTACCCTGTTGTCCTCCAGGACTCCCAGGTCCCTCTCTGCAGAGCTGCCTTCCAGCAGGCCAACCCCTAATTAGCAGCCTTCCAAAAAATGGAACCATTCATATTTCAGCTCAAATCTATGGCTCTCAACAGACAAAAGGAGAAATGCTGACACAGGCACTGGTGCCAGGTCCCTCTTTGGAAGCACATGGGAGCCTGCTGGGATCCTGGAGAAGGTCCACCAAAGCATGGTTTGAGAGCAGACGCAGTCTGAATTAACCCCATGGCTGTAAAAGGCAATTAATGGTGAGCACCGCTCACGGTCTAGGTTGCAAAACACCACTCCAGATTGTGATGTTGATTTATTATTTTTGTTTGTTGTTTTTTTTTTTTTTACCTGCCAGCCGCTTTTTCTCATACTTGGCCTGTTCTTCCCGGGAGAGCTCGTGGAAGGCACGGGGAGGTCCCTCAGGGGACAGGGGAGGGAACTTCTCTGACTCTAGCTGCTGCTGGATGCGGTGATACTCACTGCGGCTGGCAGGCACTGCAGAGGAGGACAGCTATCAGTTTCCCAGGGGAGAAGCAGGAATTCGTGTCCAGCTCTGGGCCGGACGGCGCAGTGTTCACGGTACTTACTGAACTCTCCTCGCCACTGCCAAGTCATGCGGCGCTGACAGTTGGCACCCGGCTTGTTGAAGTCACAGGCAGCACACATGGCCTCATCCACCATGGCTGAGGGCTGAACGCAAGGAAGAGACACACAGGTGTTAGAGGGGACAGCCATCCTAATGACAACTCGTGCCAGAATAGGTGCTGGGTGGCAGAAGAGCATAGGTGTGAACATCAGAGATGGCACTCAGTGAGTTCTCCTTTCCAGACCCTTTCAGGAGCACAAAACCCACAAAAGCAATAGTGATTTTTTGGGGAATAGCCCTAGCTAAAGTTGTAGCTCAGTCTCTGTGGACCTGGCATGCATGGCAGCTTGACCAAATTTCACACCCAGTCCTATCGATCCCCCTGCCCTTGATGTCAAGGGGTTCCAATCAGAGGGACCACCCAGGCCATCTGAAAGAGACAGGAGAGACAAGGTTGCTGTTACCCACCTGCAACCTGTTGGTCAGAATGATGTTGGGGTACATGGCACCCACATCTAGATGGTAGATAAGGGGACACTCAATTCTGTTTGGAACATCCTTCAGGGAATTCAGTTTGAGCTTGATTTCATCACAAATCTGTGGCAAGTCAACAAGAAGTGAAATTCAGACAGGAGGGAGTTAATGAGTGAAATACTTGTTGAATTTGGTCTTTTACTCCTGGATCAGGAGGCCTGCCACTGACCCTGGGGAAGATATAAAAGGACCAAAGGAGCAGCATCAGGGGGTCCTTGAATCAGCACTTTAGGTTTTGTTTTGGACCTCCAAGGTAGGCTTTATCTGTAGGACTATGTGGAATTGAGAGCAGCTACTTCCCAAAGGTAGCACCAAGGACCTTCTCAGTGCAAATGAGTTAATGGAGACAGCAAAGTCCCCAGTCACTAATTGATGATGTCCTCCATGAAACCTCAGACTTGGCTTTGGCTGGGGGCAACCTGCACTTTGTAGCTTATAAGAAGCAGGGAACCATAGGAACATGAGTAATTGGGGTATCTGAGGGGTTTGTCTTCTCACTAAATCCCTTTCCAGCTCTCTCAGAGCTTTGCTCCTGGTTGAACCTGCAAAGGAGAAAGCAGGAACCACATCCCTCAGCCAGGTCAGAGGCCCCATATCGCTGGGCTCCAGCAGCTGGGCAGAAGGGTCCTGGTTGGGACTGATAGAGGTGGTGGCTGATTATTACATCCCTCAACGCTATCTGCTCTGCAGGTGCCCATTGATGGGCTTCTTGGTCTTTCTCCATAGAGCATAAAATGAAGCTAAACAGGCACTTTACAGCTGCAGCCCCAGCCTGGCAGCCCTCCCTGCCAAGCCCAGCCATGCCACGGGCAACGCACCTCCTGGAAGTTGGTGACTTGATCCAATGGCAAACCCTCCTCCTCCTCAATGGCATGCCGCACCGTCTTCTCCACATGCTGCACCAGGAAGTCGAAGGCAGCAGGATTCTGCAGGGGCATGGGGACAGCACTGAGGCCACAGGCAGCCGTCCCTGGCTGCAGGCTGGCAGCTCCTGCCCTGCTGCCCTGTCCCTGCCTGACCTGAGGAGCTCTAAGCACGGCCCTGCAGTGTGGGGCAGCATATTGAGGCACAGGCAGGGTTTAGACCACTGACAAGAAGTCAAAAAAATAAAAATAACGCAACGAAAGAGACACGAGCAGCTGAAGAGCAGCCGGTTGCATTTTTGGTTGGTAGTGCAGCACCTCTCGTGGCTGCATGCTGAGTGGTGGAAGGTCCAGAGATTCAGACTTAGCCCAGATTGTTTTCTACACCCAGGATGTGCTCCCTGATGATCATTCACCAGATGAAATCCACCAAAACATTCTGCACTACGTGCAACACATTGCACAGCAGAGTGAAGCCACCTCTGAAGCCTGAAGCCAACAAGGCATGAAGCAGGACAAGGGGGGAGGTGATGGAGACAGAAATGTGGACCAGAAACAGGTGAAAGATGCCCAGAAGAACCTTAGTTTAGGTGGTAGGGCAGAGAGAGGACAGGACCCCTAAGGCCCCAAACCCCATTTCACTAATCTCCCTTGCTGTCAAGAAGGTCTGGCTTGCGTCCAGTATGTGACAGATATCATAGAACACCAGGCTGGAAGAGGCTTCAAGGATCATCTGCCTTTCTTTGCAAAAGGTCTAGACAAGATGGCACAGCACCCTGTCCAGCTGAATCTTAAAAGCGTGCAATGATGGGGAATCCACCACTTCCATGGGGAGACTATTCCAATGGCTGGCTGTTCTGACTGTGAACAATGTTCCTCCTGTGTCCAATTGGACTCCCTCCTGGAGTAACTTGTACCCATCACCCCTTGTCGTTTCCACATGACTCCTTGTAAAAAGGCAGTCTCCGTCTTCTCTGTAGCCACCCTTTAAATACTGGAACATGGTGATAAGGTCTCCCCTAAGCCTTCTGTTGACAGTTGCTCTCCCAGTGAAGCACAGATGGCTACCTGGAAGCCTCCTCCCATCCCTTCCTAGCCAAGCACCGTGCAGCTGGGTCTCCTAAAATGTGACAGGTACTGCCCAAGCCCAGCAGGAACAGAGGAGATGCCACCAGCAGAGGGTTATTCACCACCACCACGGTCCCCGAGAACAGGGGCTGGCTGTGTGGTCTCTTACCATTTTGAAGCGGCAAGGAATGTCACTGCGGAAGACCCCAGACTCCAGCGCTTCCACATGGCCTCCCACGTACGTCTCCGAGTCCAGCACATGGCCATCTTCTGTAAGTTTGTTGAATTCCTGCTCCTGCTTGTTGGGGAAGATGATGTTGGCGTGATAGGCCTGAACCATCAGCAGCGCCTCACACAGTGTCCCAGATCCTTTTCTTAACACCTGCAGGAGAGACATCAAAGCTGGTTTTAAACTCAAAACCAGTAAAATTAGATTGCATACAAGGAAGAAGTTCTATACTATGAGGGTGGTAAGTCACTGGAAAAGGTTGCCTACATAATTTGTGGATGCCCCATCCCTGGAGGCGTTCCAGGTCAGGTTGGATGCAGCTTTGAGCAACCTGGTCTAGTGGCCCTGCCCATGGCAGGGGGTGGTTGGACGAGATGGTCTTCGAAGTTTCTTTTCAACCCAAATCATTCTGTGTACCAGTGCTGGTAGCACAGCCACATTAATGAGCTGGATGGCATCAGCTGGTGACACGCATGGAACCAGGAAGGGGCAGTGCTGCAGCCCACAGCAAGGATGATGGGAGTAAGTGAGAAACCAACACCAACTCCTTTGCGTTGGCCAGAAGGAAAGCAAGCTATACACAGTGCAAAGACCTCCGGACCTCTGCTGTCATCACCTTCTGACACTACTCTATTGTCAAGCACCTTTGTAAGTGAAGCCAGGTAGGGGCAGAAGGACCTTTCCTTCATACTCAACACAGACAGCTTTCTAACCATCCTCCCTACAGCTCACAACAGCCATCAAGAGATCTGGCTTTGCATGACCACGACCACGACCACAAGTAACCTTGGCTGAGAACAGAGCATCAGCTACTTCGTTGCTCCAGCCCTGTACTGTCAAGCCTCAGGCCTCTTGTTCTTCGGTAGCTCTTGTAATTACCCCGGGAGTAGCCTCCAAATTTACCCTCCCTCCCTGACAGATGGGAAAGTGCCCAGGCAGTGGCACTCAGGTCTGTGGCCAGTGTGTCCCTGCAGTGTGGGAGACGTGGCTCTTCGCCCCGCAAAGAAATCATTGTTTCGGGAGCACACCCACCTCATCAGGCTCCATGGGAATGATGGTGCACAAGGCGAAAATGAAAGGATGCACGTACTTCATATACATGTAATAGGTAGCAACTGCATCGGACACTGAATAGGTGGCCAGGGTCTGTCAAGAAAGGGTGAGAGGCAAATTAATCCCAATTACATGTGAAAGAGCAGCTCAATGACAATAATTTTTCATTGATTCCTGTTGGGCACACTCATATCAACGGGAAGACGACAAAGGTGTGTTTCTCCGTGTCCCACATTGTAAAGAATAACCTGTTAGCTTCTGAAGACATCCTGCTCTAGCTCTAATTGCACAGCAATACATCAGCTCTGAATGAGAAGAAATGGGGGGGGATGAGCTCATGGCACAGATGTCACCCCCTTTGACAACCAAGAGGCTGCTCCAGGGCTTCAGCAGAAATCCTGTGGCACCTGGACACTAAGCCTATTTCTTGTCCCTCCAGCAAATCATGGGTCTTCATGATGGTTCTCGTCTAGGTGGTGCCTGCCACCTCACGTTGATATAAATATATACAGAAAATACAAAGTGCAATGCCAGTCAAAGAAATCCTGTTCTTTCTCCCCACAAGCTCAAGTCTTTCTAAGGCATTGGCTGTTTGGGTAGACAGATTGAGCTAATTTCTCAAAATCCAGTGCATTGAGTAAAACCATTTTGTAACACTTTTAGCTAAAGATTCAGTCATAGTGCAGCTGCTCTAGGCTTGGTTTCCAATTGCTCAGAGGAAATACAGTACAGGGAGGGGATACCTGAGGCTCCTCCGTAGCCATACGGCACATCTCTTCAGGGTCCAGCTCCACTGGATCATAACCCAGTTTTGCTTTAGCTGCTGCTTTCAGGTTGTGACTTCCCACTGGGAGGTAACTGTCTCTCTTCACCCACCTGGACAAAATCATGAAAATACCAGGATTGTGCAGAGAAACCAGCCCTGCTTTTTCAAAAGGGGCTCAGGCTTGCAAACAGGACCTCGATTGCAAAGGAGACCTCTCATTGAGGACAGCCGGGAGCTGAGCATCCAAGCACAGTGGCATAGGAGGCTGCCCAGCTTCAGATATCTTGCATCTCTACCAATGCACTTAAATCTCAACCAGGACAAACCCAGCTATCTATACCACCACCACCGCTCAGAATTAACACCTCCCAACTCCCTCAGTGGCTTTAAGATAAATATTTAGCCACTGGAGGAGACACCATCAGGACTGCAAGGACTCTCCAAAGTCCAGACTTTGGGGCTTTTGCTAAAAGCCCCAACCTCTCTCTCTCTCCTACACATGCACAGTGTGCCCTTTCCTCTTCAGGCCATGCCAGGAGGCTGCTGGGTTAGGATATGGCCCCTTCCCCACTCCAATGGCCTAATCTTAGCCCACTCATTCTCCACTCTCCAAATCAGACCTCAGACACCTGAGGACAGCCACCAGCAGGCTGCAGGGAGAGAGGCAATCCTGATAGCCCTTCATGAGGAAGGCTTGGTAGCTTCTGCAGTATGCAGAGTGCCAAGGGGAAGCAGCACAGTTGAACAAATGGACTATCACGCCAGCCTAGGGAGGTGCGAGACACAAAAGCTTCCAACAGTCAGAAGTAGAACAGTATTCAAATACAACTGTAGGCATTTTATATAAATTCAAGAGATAAAGATGCAGTTATATGGTAGGGGGAAGAATTTGGTACCTTAGACAGTCCATGTGGATGCACTGGGATGCTTTGTACTCTCCCTGGCTGTCCTTCTGAAACCCAATTTCCTGATACATATCAATTCCATGAGCTGCTGCTCTTGCTTCCACAAAGGGCCTGGGGAAAGAGGCAATGAGAAGAGAGGGAACGGAACATTTCCCTTCATCTCCAACAACAGCTTTACAACTGCTTTGTTACAAACTACCTAAAGAATTTTTCTTGCAACTTATCTGTGATATCTGGCCACAGGTAAAACTTCATGCAGGACAGAATTGCAGCATGACCCAAGAGGTGAAGGTGCTTACATCCTGCACCAGGAGGTGCATGTGGTCCCCCTCCCCTTGCTTCCTGAAAGCTCATCCACACCCCCTCTTCCTGATATCTTCCAGGTCTCTTTTGACCCTCTCCCTGCTCTCCCAAGACTGCACTCACCATACACCAACGTTGCACCACTGACAAGGCTTTAAAGCAGTTCAGCCAAGCAAATGGGACCCTACAGATGCTCATACTTCCAAGCCAGTGACCACAGGACTTGGTGAGGTTCTCAAACCAGCCAAACAGTTGGCATGGATCACACACTATCACCACAGTGTGAGCCATGGAAGGGTGCCAAGGTTGATACCTGACCCTGCCCTGCAGCTCAGGTGACCCCTTGCCAGCTTGGTTTTCATTCCTGATCTTACCAGTCAAAGAAGTCTCCATTGTACGTGACGATGATGGTGGGTTTGGTCTCCTGGACATGCTCAAACCACCTTTGGATTAAATGAGCCTAGGATAAAACAGAAAAAATATATATACACACAAACATGCACAAATATATATATATAGTAACTTCATCTCCCCCACAGAGAGGTGGTGAACACCATACCGTTTACCCCATCCTCCCCCTCTCCTCCCCACCTAGCCCAGACCTGACATCTCTTACCCTCATTACCAAGAAATGAAAGCTTGACCAGCCCTGCCAGACCCACCACGCTCCCCAGCAGGGCAGCCTACCAAGCTATTAGCTCTCTTTGGCCATCAAGAGCCTCAGGCAAGTACCTGACCACAGATTCTGCTGGGCAGAAGTGACTTACTTCATCTGGTTCATTAAAGACACAAAATGGACCCTCATACTCTGGCTTGGGAGTAAACTCAAAGTCTTCAATATCCTCAGAGACGATCTCCCTGTTTGTGATCAGGTAGCCCTAGGAAGGTGACAAGGAGTCAGTTAGGAGGACTTGGCCTGCAGACAACCCAAAAATGCTGTCCAAACAATGGGACATTTTCCTCTGGAAAGCCAAAGCTTCTGTCAAGGGGGAACAACTATTTGGGAGTCATCTGTTGAACCATCACTGGCCATCAGCCAAAGAAGTCATGGGGAGAAAACATGGGATAGAAGAGTTATCCCAGTGCTCTCCAGGTTACTCCTCCCTCGCAGGAGCACCAGGAACCCGAGTACCACGAAATTAAATATTTTATGCATCATTCAGACTTTAGTTTTATTTCCACAGCCACACACCAAGCAGCCAGCAGCAAAGGAAGTCTGGAGTGAGCTGGGTTGGAGGAGAAACGCTATGATGCTCCCCAGCTTCACTGCTGGAGCACTGATGAAACTACTCTGCTGTCCCTTACCTGCCCATCAATCATGTAGGAGATCATCATGATCTGGTCTGTCTCTGCATCAGGAAACTTCAAAGGGAGTTTAGTAGTTTCAATGTCAAAGGCAAGAACGACAGGATCCTGAGCGGGACCAAACCCATTAGAAAACAGTCTAAAGCTGACTTGAAGTCAAAGAGTGATTCCCATTGAGCAAGCAAACCAGACCCTCCCCCAGTAATCATTTTACAGTTTTATCAACCCCAACATCGCTACCCGAGCCCAGAAACAAAGCTTTCCCCCTGCACGCCACGGTGTGATGGCAGCAGCGCATCTGAAACCAGCCCCTTGGTGGGGCCATGTCAGCTGTGCACCCCGACAGACCCATGCTCACCGGTCGCTCCATCAGGTCATCTCGGCGGGTGATTTCAGGGGGGTAGGTGCTGCCCCGGTACCGGACGTTGTACCAGTGAGCCTGTGGAGAAGAGGGCAGGCAGGGCCTTACGGCAGGGCCAGCTCCATGTGTCACTTCTATTGGGCTGCTGGGGACAGGGCCGCGCGAGTTACACGCAGCCCAGAAGAAAGGCTCGAACCGTAGCCATGCATCATTCATTTAACTATTCTGCATGTCGTTACCAAGGAGAAGGCCCAGCAGTTTGGGACTAAGCTTTACACATGAACTCATTGTCATTGAAACGCTTGTAAAGGTCCTGGAGAGACAACAGTTCCACCCTGACTGTCCCTCAGGGGTAGGGCAGCAGGAAAGCAAAGCTCTTCCAGCTTCCCTATTCCTTACTCACCACGTGGATCTTCAGGTCAATGGAGAGGCGAACGTGGTAGGGTACGTCGTACTCCCGCATATCCACAATGTTTTCCATCTGGTTGGCAACCTTTCTGGAGGCCCCTTCCTCATCCGTGCTCAGGACGCCTCTGCTCAGGGCGCTGCAGGGGCAGAGCCAGGCAGCCCTCACCCGCATGCCCACCGGCTCAGCTGCAAGGGACAGCAGGAGTCGGGGACAGGAGAGGAGGGGAAAGACTTCCCTGCCACACAGCCACCCTCTGCTCGCAGAAGCATCCCCGGGACGCACAGCATGCGTGGTCCCATCATTCCTGTCTAAATTCCCTCTTCCCACCTTTGGGAGCTGTGTCTGCCCAGGAGCACGGGCAGACAAACCCCACACCTGTACAACGGCCGGTTCTCACGGCATTGGATTTCTAAGTACGGTAACGGGTCTAAGGACAACGAGACAATCTGGGAAGCTCTTTGAACTGGGACGGTATGCCTTCCAGGTGAGCAGGGAGTGCTCATCTTTATTCTTCCTCAAGTTTTTAACTGAAGTCAGACTTCACATCCAGGAAACCACAGAGCGGGGCCAGTTTTTCACGTGTATATACTGGCTGACTTAAAAAATACAGTTTCTTTTTTTTTTTTTTTCTGCCTGCAACTGTTTCCAATCCTGTAAACAAGTGCCTGACTTTTTATTCACAGAAAATATTTGTTAGTTTTTTTCCCCTTCATTCACAGTAGTAGTAAGGGTACTGGGAGGCACTGGACAACCTTTCTCAGAAAACAGGGAATGTATTTGAGTGGCAGACAAGAGGTACCACCACAACACATCCCATCCCAGGGGCTCTGGGGCCTCTCGCTGTGCAGCACTGAGCTCAAGACCCACCTCAGAGATGGGTGACAGAGAAACATAGCCAGGGTCAGATCCCAGGCAGGACAACCCCTCTCTGAGGACAGCTGAGAAACAACAAGGAAGTGTAGGTATGAAGATGAGGGAACAGACTGGCTGCCCTGAGAGGAGCTCCCACCTCGACAGCATGGCTGTGTAGACATCGCTCGCCTGGTCTCGTTCTCTGTTTTCCCTCACGGCAGGAGAGATCTCCTTCCGCACCTTCACCAAGTCATCCACCGTGTTGAAAGACAGCTTGATGTAGTTCCTCTTCAGGCCCACCAAGTGATTTGGCTACAAAGCAGGGAGACACCACCAGCTCAGGGGGGATGAGTCCTGAGGAATGACCAGCATAAGAGGGAGGGGAAGGCAGACTAGACTGGTGCAGGTGGAAGGACTGGCCAAAAAAGAGGTGCCAATGGGTGGGAGAGTCAAGCACTGACAAGAGACTCTGGCGGGCACATCAGCACAAGAGCTGCCCTGGTTCACTGCAAGGGCCCAGCCAGCCCTGCTGCCCGCACAGGGAGGACCACGAGGGGGATTCACCCAGAGAAGGGGAGGAAGAGCTAGTCAAGCATGAGCAGCATCCCTCTCCCACAGTACCCTCTCCTTCTCCAATCGTTCTGTCATTCCCACAATTAAGCCTCTTGAATACACTGTGAAACAACTGGAGAGGAATGTAAATACTACCAATAAGCAATTAGCCATAACTAACCCATTTCTCAGAGGCACCACAAGCAGCGCTAGCAGACCAAAGCCAAATGTGCTTTCCCTTCCCTACATTGTCCCTCCTGCTTCACTAGGTCCAAAAAACCCAAAAAAAACGCTACTCAAGAGCACAGAGGGCAGAGGAAAACCAACCAGATCCAGGTCTTCTTTGGGGACAGTTTCCAGCTTTGCAATCTTCCCTTGGAACTTCTTGGAGAGGAAGGAGGACACTTCTCGCTCGCAGCCCTACCAAGAGACCCTGGGGCTGAGCGGTGTGGCTCTGTCCCTCGGGACAAGACCACCCTGAAGAAGGATGCCCAGGAGGTCTCAAACACCGCAGGGACCGGCTGCAGAGACCAGAGACCTCAATCCTCCCAGGGTCCCCTCCTCACCTTCTGGGTGGCGATGTAGAAGTAGGGCTTGTAGGGCAGGGCTACCTAAGGGAAAGCAGACGAGTGATGGCAGCAGGTCCCTTCATGGGACCCTGCGCCCCACCTGGACCCCTGGGGACCCACCTTGAAGCGGCTCCCATCCTCCTGGATGAAGTAGTAGTCCACAGCGCTCACTGACCGCCGGTCCTCGTCCAGCACCTCCGTCTGTCCATGGGCACCACGGACTCGGTGGGGTCTCTCCACGAGACCGCTCCGGGCCTACCGGGGCCCCTCCACGGAGCACCACCCCGACCCCTACCGGGGGCCTCCCCGCAGGACACCGCCTCCTCCCCCGGGCCTTTCCGGGGTCCTCCCCGTGAGACGCCCTCCCCCGGGCCCCAGCGTTTGGCTGCTCGCCCCCCACCCCCGCCGCTCCGTACCGGGTGCATGTTGATGAGCCAGCCCGTCCGCTCGCCGGGCTCCGCCGGCCGCTCGAAGCCGAACAGAGCGTCCAGCCGGTCCGTGCGCTGCGACCGCTCCAGGCGCTTGAGAGCGGACAGCGCGGGGCCATCGTCCCTGCCAGACCCCGCGCCCTCAGCCGCCGCCGCCGCCGCCTCCCGGTGCCCGCCGGCCCGCCGCCCCCACCGCGACCCCTCGGGGTCGCCGCCGCCCCCCCGCAGCCCCATCCCCGCCCGCCGCCGCGGAAGGAATTTCCCGCGCTACTCCCAGTTCCCGCGAGAGCGAAGCCCCCTCGCCCCGCCTCCTCAGCGAGAGAACCAATCAGAGAGCGTCCCCGCCTCTCCCGCGGGCACCTCCCACCAATGGTGGGCAGAGCGCCCCGCCCCGCCCCACCCCCCGCGCTCCCCGCCCGCCCCCCCTGCGGAGAGCGGGGCGGCCCGTTGCGGGGCGCGGGCGGAGCGGCCGCGGTGGGCTGGGGCG
>JAOTQQ010000005.1:16944996-16959197 GCA_026546715.1 Gallinago undulata
CTCCCTGGGCAGCCCATTCCAATGTCTGATAACCCTTTCAGTAAAGAAATATTTCCTAATATCTAACCTGAACCTCCACTGGCATAACTTGAAGCCATTGCCCCTTGTCCTAGCACCATGGAAGACCATGGGAGAACGGCTGGTGTGCAGCCACCTACTGCTGCACCCGGCAGTGGCCAGCAAGTCCTACATCTGCTTCCTGCAAGTCCTACATCTGCTCTCTGCTGCAGAGCCTCTGTGCCATGGCTCCGCTCCCACTAGGACATGCTGTCCCAGCTGAAAACATGATTCCTGGAGGCATCTGGGAAAGAGGAGAGTGGGGGAGATGTGGGAGGTGGGGACACGGGACCATGTGCAAATCAGAGGCAGGTGGCAAAAGAACTGGGAGGCATCTCTGCTTATCAAATCCAGTCCTTGCTACTGCAGCCACCCCAGATGTCATCCTCTTTTAACCTGGGCAAGTTCTCTCCATCTTACCTCCTTCACAGAATTGTCATCTGGGACCAGGTAGAAGCGAAAAGTATTTGCAGCATTGCTCTGCTGGAAGATCAACACCGAGGAGTGCATAGGGAGTGAATTTAAGGCTGAACGTAACCTCCTCCAAAGCACGCCAAGCAGCGAGAAGCTGGGATTCTCCAGAACAGCAGAGAAAGCAACCAGTCTGGTCGGTGTCTCCAGGGTCATCTCCCCATATTTAAAATGGGCAATGGAGCACAGGCTGGTATTTATATCTTCTGCAAGAGACAGCAAAGGCAACAAGGTTCTGTTTAGTCTCCCTGGCACCCTCTCAGGCTGCCTCCTTCTCTTTAAGGCTTTAGCATCAGGAAGGAGACATGTGCCTACACACAATGACACGTTCTGTCATCTATGGACAGCCGTTGCCATCCATAGGTGCAGAGAGCTGAGAAACTCCGAGGGGGAGCCCGGCAGCTGCTGTGCAGCTGGGCTGAGGTAGTGCCTGGGGGTCACCACGGCAGCTGAGAGGAGAGGGTAGTGGTGTGGAGCTGGAGCTGGGGAAGGGACCACTGAGAAGGCTTGACAGAACGTGAGAGAAGGATGAAGGATGCCAAAACAAAGCAGGGGAATAGAAGGGAGTAGATAGGACCTCGGAGGGAAGAGAGAATTTGGCTCTGTCTGGAGAGAGGTCTCCAAGGAGTGAGAGATGTTCCTAGTGAGGCACAGGCTGAGGGATGGTGACTCAGGAGGTCCAGGTCCCTGCGGCTGCTGTACCTGCCAGGCAGATGAAGTGTGGGAGACGCACCGCCTGCACAACCCCCGGCTGCACCTCGATGTGGAAGAGGGGTCCGACAGGCACCCATGTTTCCCAGTCAGCCTCACTCAGGTGCCCGGTCCAGGTATCATATCTGTAGGTGACGGTCACTGCCGACTTCACCTGGAAGCTGAGGCCTGTGAGGGAGCACTGGAAGACGCCTGCGTGAGGGAGGTCAGCTCTGCGGGTGGGAGGGATGACAGGCTCATGCTACCTGGGACAGGGCTTTGGGAAGGTGCTCCCGCTTCACCCAATATCTCTTACCGGTACACCAGGTGCTTTGTCAGATCGTCCCAGTGTGTAATCGGAATCACTTTTGGAAGGTCCTGCAACACAAGTGTGGCCAGTTTGGGAGAAAACGGGACACTGCATAACGGGTGCTGCTTGCAGGAGTGCTGGGATTTACAGTGAAGCATGATGCAGCTGGGTGTGGGAGCTTGGAGCCTTGTGAGCAGCAGCAGGGGATCAGCAGCTGCTGCCTGGTGCCCAGAAAGGCACCACTCCCACCAGTGAAGAGGCCAGAAAAGTCATTGACTGGCAACTTCTCTGCCTTGGGAACCAAAGCAAGCACTGGCCACATCTGAGGTTCACAATCCCTTTTGTGGGCACTCCCAAAAGAAATCCTGCAAGCAGGTACAGCAAGAAGGACAGAACACTTAGCCCCACTTGGGTAGATGCCACTGGGGTGAGGAAGGCATTGGTTAGTTCATGCATCTCCCATGTGTCACTACAAAAGATAATGGGTGGACATGGAGAACAGCTCCCAGAGCTCCAAACTACATATTTACCCACTGATTTTTAGGATGAATTTTGCAAATGGGAATTCCAGATCGGAAAGTTTCTGTTTCCTGAGGGAGAAAATGTTGGCTGCTGACTTCCTCATGAGTAAAGCCTGGGCTGTTCCCCCTCTGCCACGGTGTATCACCAGAGAGGACAGTGCCCACAGGCAGACAAAATGTTTAGCAGCAAGAGTAAATTTGGGATGTGAGCAAGTGGAATTTGTCTTCCCATGAACTTGAAAACAGGGGCAGCCCATGCTGAGTTAGTGTAGCAGAAGGGACTGCACTCTTCTGGCAGGTGAAGAATTGCTGTGAATAACAGGTTTTGAAGGCATACCCAATCCCTCAGGTGACAGCCAGGGTCAGTCCCAGCCTCCCTGCTGTGCCATTTCCTTTAGGAGCCCTTACCTCCCACATGCAGCCACAGCAGTTTCCCTCTGGTGTTGGATGGTCATCGGATTGTTTGGATTCATAGATCATCTGCAGAGGAGAACATAGGGAAAAGCAGTTGCAAGCTGTGTTGCTCCCCTCCAGCTGTGCCTGCCTGCTGGATGCAGGAGGAGCAACATCTCCAACATCAGGTGCAGTGTTGGTCCTGCTCGCCACTCCTGCAGGGAGCAAACAGGACCTGTGCCTGCCTGGCCTGCTGGCACCGTGAGGCCCCTCTCCTGGGAACGGGGGCAGCAGCTACCAGCTCCTGCCACCCCACCAGGTGCCACGGTGGCAATGGCTGGCGATGGACCCCCCATCCGCTGGGCCAGCTGTGAGCCCGCGTGCTGCAGCCGTGCCTTCCTCCCCAGCCTCACGGTGCTCCTCACTCAGGCACCCCAGCCTCAGGCACTGTGTCCTGCAAGACCTCACCTCTGTGCTCAGCGAGGCCTCATATGGCAGAGATGGGCTCTCAAGTTCCTCCCACGTCCTTAGGGGCGAGTCTGTGACTGAAAAAGCTGGAAGACATTGTCATTTTTGCCTCTTGTTTGGGAGAAGAAGCCATCCTCAAGCAGCCTTCACCCAACCTTCCCCATCCCATCAGCTGCACCGGGCCCCTCGTGTGCCACTGCATGCTCCCACTCCCACCGCAACTTCTGCATCCTCCTCCACGAACTGCGGGAGGGACACGCTCACCACCGTGCAGGGAGTTGAGGTCCCACGTTCACCACCATACAGTTCTATTAGCTCCACTACATCAGGTGGTCAGGGAGGACCAGGAGGTGACCTTACCCGAAGACTGAGCTACGGCAGCTACACCGCCACGTTGCACTGCAACAGAAACACAAAGCGGAGGAGAGCTCAGGAGCCACGTCACGTCCAGGGGAGCGTCCCATCCTCTGCCCGTCCTCTCCCTCTTCTTCAGGCCTTTTCTATGAAACTTCCTGCTGGTTTGTGCCCACTCACACCAAGCCGCCGGGCGCCAGGAATCCCACCTAGCCGTCCATCCCGGGAGGGCAGCGCATTGCAGGGCTGAGAACACGCTGCCAGCACCCGTCTCGCCATCCCTCCCCGCTGCCAGGCAGAGAGGAGCTTCCAGCAGCAGAACCCTTCCTCGCCCTCCCGTCTCCGTCCCGCACAGCTGCAGCCCCGGGCCTCGCCTCCCCACCTGCCCGCGATGCCTTCTTCTCCGGCAGCTCCCTGAGCAACACGTCGGGGCCGCCATCCGCGGGCTCCCGCCACGCCATGGCGGCTCCTCTGCCCCCGGAACCTCACAGACCTGGGCCCCCGCACTTCCCCAGAAACCGAAAGCACCGGCAGATGGCAGGGCTGACCCGCATCGGAGCGCCCTCCCGCCGGGCCGGGCTCCTCCTCCTGCCCACGGCCCTGCCTGCACCGGCTCCTCTGCCCGCACCCCCCTCTGCCCGCACCCCCCTCTGCCCCTGCCCGCACCCCCCTCTGCCCCTGCCTGCACCTGGCTGTGGCCCCCGGGCTGCTCAGTGCATATCACCTCTCTGCCACGTTGCCTTCCCTTTCCCCTTCTCCCCAACCCAGCTCCTCTTCCAGGATTTCCTTCCCAGTGGAAGATGGAACAGGGCTGTGCAAGCAATGGCAGAGCTTTTTCCCAAGGGAACTGTGCAGCAAGGGCTTCGATCCAGCCTGGACAGTGGGTCTGGAGGTGCCAGAGGGTTCCACACTAGGTTACCCCAGTGTCGGCCCTTCACCCTGTCCCCAGCACATCCCAGCCCTCCCTTCCCTGGCAGCCCTGTGAGTGCCTGGCTGGGCAGGATGGCTTTGCCTGCCCCAGGCTGAATGGGGGCCCAGCCCGCCTTGCTCCCTGCTGCAGTGGCATTTATGGGTTAATTTGGGAGTGGTGGGAGGCACAGGGTGGTGGGTTGTCATGTTCCTGACCCCCGCAGAGCTGGCAGGGAGCTGAGGGACAGTACGATGGGCAGCTGCCTGGCATCACTGCCATGACCTTGTCAGCCCCCTCCCCCCAGGCCCTGCCCCACAGCACCCACCACCCCCACCAGCAGTCTCAGGATGGCTGAACACCCTGCCACACAACCCAGAGTACTCGGGGCAGCCCAAAAGCCAGGCAGGAGAGGTAGGACCTGCTGGTGACAGTCAGGACTCCCTTCTGCCCTGGCAGAGGGCAAATGAGGACATTGCAGTGACCAGCAGTCCAGGCAATGCCCAAGGTGGGAGTAGCGTCAGGGTGATGGAGTCAGTACCCAGAGCCCAAGGCTGCATGGCGATGATGAGGACACTCACTGCCCGGCAGCTCTGGGGTATTTATGGGTATTTATGGGGCTGCCTGCGTGCCCTGCCATGGCGGGTCCCTGTCCTCCCCCAGTCACCCCACCACAGGCAGAGCTCTGTCTCCCGCTGTTCCCTGGGCAGCGCAGCCCCGCGGAGCTGCTGGTGTCTCTCTGTGCCTCCCCTGGAGCGATGTGCTCTGTCCCTCAAGGTGCAGCGGAAACAGTCCGAAATCTTGTATGCTTGTAGAGTCAGCAGAGCCTGAGTGCCCACCAATGGGGCTTGCCGTGGGGATAGTTCCTCTAAAGAGATTTATCGACTCCTTCCACGGCCCAGTTCTTGCTGTTTGCTTGGCAGTGTGTGGGAGCAGTTTTCCACACCGGAGGTCAAAAATCTTGCCTGCTGGGTCAGGAAACAGAGGTGGCCATCGACTGCCATGGGTCCCTGCTGCCAGCAGTATTGTATCCTGTGGGATGAGCTCTGCTCCATGCCCCAACTGGGCACAGCACCACATGCGGGGGTGCTCCTGCTCCGCTGCCTGCAGACACACCCAGTGGACCCACTGTCATTTCTCCTGGCTTAAGACTGAGGCAGCTCCACGAGGATCCACCATTCCTCTCATAAAGCTGCGGAGGCCTGTGGCTCCCTGGTGCTCCCACATCTGCAGGCTCTATCTGTAAGTAGTTTTTTTCCACAGCAGTGAAAAATGCAGCTGAAGAGCCCAGTGAAGCCTCGTGTCTCGTTTCGAGCAGGGAGCAAGGAACTAAAGCTGCGCATCAGAGGGCAGCGAGCCACCCAGGCAACCTCAGGGAGTCGTGAGACAGCAGTGACCCAAGGCATTCTGTATGCAGGGGAGAGAAAAAACCTTCCTCTGTATCCAGGGTGGCCTCCAAACTCATAGAAGGAAAATAAAGGACATATTTGGGGCATGCGATAAGAAAAGGCACACAGGGATGCTGACACTCTGCCAAGCTGGGTATGATGGAGAAGACTAGTTTCACTGGGCAGAACAGAAAGGTGGTGGGCAGGCGCGGGAGGGGGGAGAGATCCCCGTCTCCAAGGGGAGAGCAGAGCAACGTAAATCCAGAAGGAAAAGGTAAAACAAGTGACCTGGGAAAGGAGGGGACGGGTTATTTCCAGAGGGGGCAGGAACGACCCCGCTTGTCCGAGCGGCAGCGAAAGCACCTCTTTGCGTGGCCGGGGCCAGGGTGGCCACCCACGGCACGGGGACCCCCGCGCCCCGCTCCCCGCGGCCGGAGCCGCGTCCCGGAGGGGCGGCCGCCCCGCCCCGCCCCGCCCGCTGGCGGCCGCGCTCTCTCCCGCCGCCCGCCCCGCCGGCAGCCGCCGCCGCTGGCCAGGTAAGCGCGGGGGGCGGCGGGGCCTCGGCCCGGGGCTCGTTCCCCGGGGGTGGGGGGTGGTGATGGAGCGGGGGTAGGGGGTTGCTCCCGGTGCGGGGCCGCTGCCCGCAGACTGCCAGCACCGCGTCCGCGGCTCCGGTCGGGGGGACCGGGGGGGTGGGAGCCGCCGATGCCCCGCGAGGCGCGGGGGTGCCGGGGAAGGGAGGGCGCAGCGCCGGACCCGGAGGCTCCTCGGCCGGGGGAGAGGCGGCCGGTGCGGCAGCGCCGCTGCTTTTTGCCTCTCTCTTGAGATGCAGCAATTGCTCGAGAAACCACAGCCGCCAAATTAAAACAAAAACAAAACAAACAAACAAAAAAACCAAATATCCGGGCCCTGATTTCAGCTAGGGTAGAGCCGCGTCTCTCCCGAGTCCCCGGTTTTGGGGTCCCCGTGTCCTCCAAGTTTGTTTGTCCCTGTTCTGGGGGACTGTAACCCCACCGGGTGAACAGCCGTGGTTTCCCAGCCCAGCGGGTGGGGGACCGGCGGGACGCAGGGGGTGCAAGCGATACTGGCGGGGACAGAGCTGCCTCGGCTGGAGCGCCCGGAAAAACCGTGTTGGCAAAAGCGTGGGAAACTGCACGATCTCCTTCCAAGGGAACATCAGTTCTGAGCGCGGTGGGTTTGAGCTGAGATGGGGTGGTGGTGTGCTTCAGCTGCTCGTCTTGGGAAACGTCGTCTCGATAAACTCCTTTTGCACCGCTCGCAGCTTCTGTCGGGAACACAGATTTCTCTTGTGCACTGGTGAGCTGGCAGCGACAGCCAGCAAGAGGAGGGCTTGGCTGCTGGTGACAGAGCGATGAAGAATTAAAACTCTTTTGTGCTGTGAAACGTTTTGATTTTTGCATCAAGCAGTCTGTACCTGGGGAGAATTTCCAGCATATGGGCTTTTTATTGGCATACCTTTGAGATCCGAACCAAATCTCATGTTTAATTATTAATTTCAGAATATTTCCGATCCAGTTGGCAGAGGACGTGTTTGGAGGGGTGGCAATGACAGCGCTGCTGAATGAGCCTTTAACCTGGCGTCTATAAATCGCTGAAGCAGCAGTCAGTAAAACGATTGTGCCTGACTGTAGCCTGAGACGGTGTTCCTGCTGCACTGCTTCGGGAGACCGTGGGGCACGTTAAGCGGCAGCTTTGCAGCCCCCATGCTGCTGCTGACACCAGCTCCTGGTGACAAGGTGAGGAGTGGCAGGACACATCTCTCCCCGCTGTTGGGGAGAGGGGGCCGTGGAGCCCACCGTTGGAGCTGGGGCTGCTCTTGGCGTTTTGCAGCATGAGTTTTGCCTGTTCCTTGGGGCCATCAGAAAGTGCGTCACCTGGCAAAGGCCAATCTTGTCGTTTTGCAAAGCAAAACCCAGGTAGGCAGCAGCCAGAGCAGTGAAGGTTTGGTGGGGAGGGGTGTGCTGAGGAGTGGGCATGGGCTGGGGGGTCCCGGGGAGGTGGTGGTGGAAAGAGCAGGAGGAGAAGGAGGGGACCGGTGGGTCTCTGACGGTGCCAGAGTTGCTGGGTGCCAGCAGCTGGGGAACCCCCAGAGTGGGGGCGGGGCAGCTGTTTTGGGATGGGTATGGAAACGTCGGGGAAATGGGAGCAGGAAGGTTGGGCAGAGGGGAGGGGGAACTGACTGGAGAGCCATCCTGGGGGAAGAAAGGGGGTGAAGAGCTGGAGAGGTAAAGGGGAAGGGGAGGGACAGGGGGGACAGGGGAGAAGGGGATTCCTGTGTGCCAGCCCCCTTTGAGTTTGGCTCATCCACCGTGTGGGCAGGGGATGGGCAGCTGGTGCCCAGCATGTCCCTGCGAGCAGCGTGATGGGGTTGCGGTGCAGCACCCTCAAGGTGGAGGGATGGGAGGGAGTTACACCAACAAGGGTGTCCTTCCCCCGTGTTGGGCACCCGCTATCGGGAGCTGATCGGTCCAAGCACTGGGGGCCGGGACTGGGGGAGCTGAACTGTGCATCCTTTGGAACGCATGTCCTCAAAAAAGGGATTCCTCCGCTTCAGGATGGAGACCTCTCCATTTTCACCCTCAAATTATTTAAAAAATAAAAGTGCCCCCTGCCCTAAAGCTATCACCCCCCATCACACTCCTATCTGGGTTGTGCTCAGAGCCCTGTGTCCAGAGGAGAGATGTGCTTTCCTTGGCAGCAGAGCCCAGCTTGTCCTGGAGATGGGGCAGCTCAACTCTGCTGAGGCAGACCTTGCAGGGAACTGGAGCTCCTGGTGCTAAACTGGGGGCTTTCCCTCCCAGTTGAGGGAAACTTGGCAGCTTGGCCATGCCCAGGGTGGAGGATGAACCCCTGGGTGGGCAGAGAGGGAGACTCTGGGCAGCAGGGCTTTGTGCCTGTATTTTTTGGCAGAGTCGCTCTCTGCAGGGCGGTGGGGATGCCAGGATGGTGCCTGTGGGCTGCGTGACACTCGGTGCAGCTGTGCTCGGACAACAATCGGAGCCCCGGGGCTGTCTCACCACCTCCTGCTCTGTGCCATGGCGAGCACGGTCTGTGCCAGCTCCTCCTGCTCTGCCAGGCTGTGTGAGGATGGACCCGGACTGCTCCAAACTGGTGGCCAATCACATAGTTCTGACAGTGACCATGGGAGTCAAATTAGAGCAAATGTCCAGAAAAGTAAGAGAAATGGGAAGTCATTGTCTTCCCATTGTCTCCTTGCCTAGGAGGACACCGGGGGTGTGATTCTGGTGTGTGGGGGCTGGTGGCATGCCTGGGGGGTACGTGGTGGGTCAGGATGGGTATGTACCTGACTGGGATGGAGCCACAGGGCAATGCATGGTGCGATGGTGGGGCTGAGAGACAAGGTTCACTGCTGGGTGCCATTGCACGGGGTGAGGAGGTGGGTGGGAAACGAGGGCTGTGGGTCCTGGGGAAGTTCAGGAGTTGGTGGGCTGGGGAGGTGCCCTGTGGCCAAGGAGCAGAGCCCGGGCTGCCTGCGGGCTGGGCTGTGCTTTGCAGGATGTGCTGGAGGGGCAGCTGCGAGGTCGGTGCTTGGCTTTGTTTGTAGGGTGTGTCTGAAACGGGTCTGCTGCTGGGACTGCTCCTCTGCCCCCACTGCGCCTCGTGTTAAAGACAATATTGTGCATGTGCGGAGAATTGGCAGAGAGGCAGCTCTGTGGCGGATAGGGGACGGTTTGGGATCAAGGGTTGTTTTTTTCCACAGCGGGGACCAGAATCAGAGCCAGCTCTTCCCCGCAAGCATGGAGAGTGCCACCAGATGCTCTGAGCCTCTGGCTGCCCCCTCCTCTTGTGTTCCTGCCCGGGGGGGTGCAGCCTGCAGACCCCATCTTGCTGGTCCTCCCTGCTCTGCAAAGCCGGCAAGGCTGTTTGCGGATGAGCAGGGCTTCCAGAAGTGGAGCTGCCTCATATCCTCTGTTCCCCAGGGTGGATGGCAGGCATGCTGGTAGGTGAGGAACCAAGGAGCACAGGGCAGCGTGTGTCCAGGCTTATAGATAGGGAAGTTTTGCTTTCTTGTTTTTGAAGATTGATTCTGTCCAAAGTAAAAGAGTTTAGGTGGAAAACCAGCCATGTGGAACCACCAGCCAGAATGTCTCATCTGAGCAGTAAGTGTGGTAGAAAAAGGCTGTTATTGTCCTTGGACTGAGCAGGAAAGAAATGACTGTGACGTGCTCTGATATGGACTCTTCAGAGACATCCACGAAGGATGTTCCGAGAAGAAAGTGTTGAGTTCTCCAAATGGTAATGCTATATCTGTGAGTCCAAAAATTATCTACAGTAACTGATAATGCTTCTGAAGGACAAAGTTCTTCAGGCAGAAATAGGCAAATGTTTGCAGATGACAGAACTGAGATGCAATGAAAATAATATTTTATTGTATGCAAGGGCAGTTAAAAAACATCAGCTCCTACTGAGTGTGGACCTGTAGGACATTGCCTTACAAGACTTACATTACAAATGACTGAAAACTGGAAAAACAAAGCTGCCACAGAGAGGTGGAGAGGTCATGGACACAGCTGGACTCCCGGTCCTGTAAGAGCGGAGAGCCGCTGGCCAGAAATGGCCCCGAGGAGCCCTGGCAAGGGGCCGTGCTCAGTGCTGCAGAGGAAGGCGAAAAACCCCCGGGGACCTGTGCCAGTCTGCCCGGGGGAAAAAATTCCTTCCTGACCCCAGAGTTGGCGATCGGCGGTTCCCTGAGCACGTGAGCAAGACCTGCCCCCCAGGGCTGCCCTGGCTCCAGCGACACCAGCACTGCCCAACCCCTTCCCTCCTTCCACCGGAGGCACCTCAGGGGCTTCCCAGCATGGCAAAATACTCCAGAAGTGCTATCACTGAGAGAAAAAGATGTCATTCTCAGTCCCTGCAGGACTGAGCACGTGCAGGTGCTCCAAAATGCTGAGGGAATGAACATCTTTGAACGTCTCCACATTTCTAATGCGTGCTTGGTCTGGCAATGGAAGAGATGTGAACGGGGAGCTCTGGGGTGGTCTCCAACCACCAAGAATGGATTTTCTTGTTCATTGCAGACCATTAAGTCCCAGCCTTTTCCACTGATAAACACCTGAAAAGGCCTGGTACCCTTGGGGACCCCAGGTGTGGGGGGTCTTTTTATGTCATGAATGGCATCAGGTCCATTCTCCAAAGGAGATTAAGGTTACCTCAAGGTTCATATCTTGCCTTGCTTAGAGCTGGAATTGGATCAGATGACCACCAGAGACATCTCCCAGCCTAAAGTCTTCTGTGATCCTCTGACTACGCCATAGCTCTTCAGTGCAGGGCTCAGGCGTGGGATTCAGCCTGTTGCCTGCAAGGTTGAAATGCAGCCTGTGATGCCCATTATTAATGGCTGTGGGACCTCCTGTGCAAGTCCCTGAGGCTGCCATCAGCTTCTCAACCTCTCCCAAGTGCCTTGGTGCCCTTGAGGTGAATGCTGGACGTGCAGCATGTGCGGCGAGGAGACCTTTGAATAGCAGAGGAATGACATGGAGTTGCTTGAGCCGAAGGTGCAGAGAATGAGGTGCCCATCCTGATGGGAGATAAAGGCCAGCATGGTCACACTCACAACCACAACTGCATCAGGGCTGCCATGTCACCCTGCCTGTGTTAAAAACTGCTAAGTGGTGTCATGTCTCTTCGGTAGACCCTTTATCTCACTCTTCTTGGGAAACAGGCATCCCAGGTGCCCATGCTGCCTGACTTCTCCATTGTGGTTTTCTTCAGTTCTCCAAACTAAGAAGTCCCTCCTTGACCTTGGGGAAGCTTTCTCCCTCATCCTGAGGGAATTGCTTCTTTTGGAGGTATCTCTGGTGTGTGTCCTAGAAGAGATATTCCTCCTCCTCCTCACTCATGTGCACCTTGGCTTTACTTTTCCTCCAGACTGGTGGTGTCAATGAAGAGTCAGAAGTCATCTCCTTGGGAACAGAGCAGGTCTCAGATGTACCACTTGGTCACCGTGAATTCCAGTGGCATCTCAGAAACCTCCTCAAAGATCTTCCAGGCAGTCTCCCATGTTTCCTCGTAGGGCTCCCCCCAGGTGTCCTCCAGAGCTTCGTGCAGAGCACTCTGAGTTCTGCTGTGGTGGATATCTGTATGAAGAGGACAAGCCTGCTGTTCCCTGTCAACACACAGGCTCTGAAGCCTGGTTTGCTGGACTTATGGCAGAGATCATGCAGGCATTTCCAGTGGTGGGAGGGAGCTGCTAACTGGTATGTCTGGGAGATGCCTTTCTCACTGGGCATGGCCCAGTGCTCAGGTGTGCCAGATTTCAGGCAGGCAACACAGAATTATTCACAGCAGCAAAACAAATGCTGTGAAATGTTGCAGCTAGATAGGATGGACCTTGATGTCCAGGTGATAAAATGGCACAAACTGATAAATACAAACTGATGCTCAGGGGGAGAATATTAATTATACCTACATTGTACTATGTACTTATATTGCCACTTGAAAAGAATTTTGGCATCACAGCAGAGCATTACATGAAAATAGGAGCGTGGGGCTCAGCAGCGAGCAGAGGGGTAAGCACAGCACTAATAAAAGCACTGTTAGCACTGTGCTGTCCCTCAAAAGTGGTGCGAGCTCTGGATCCTGGTCCATGCACGTGCTGCTGAACCTGCAGGGAACCCGGGCAGAAGCGTCACTGAAGGCCAGCCCTGTTCGCGCCTGGTCGTGGCACATAAGTGTTGTTGGCCGCTGTCAGAGAGGTGGACATCTGGGCTGCGCTGCCCAGTCCTCCTTCTGGTTTTGTATCCCTTACCTGCAGTGACAACTTGGGGCTGCAATATTGCAGTTTTACTGCTGTGCAGGGGCAGTGCTTGGGGTCAGTAGCACTGGATTGTTTTCTGCATTTCTTCTGTTGGATTATTTTCTATGTTTCTTGTGTGTGGGAGCAGGGTGGTTTCTTGGGGGGGGGGGTGTGCTTTTGGGCGGTGCTCTCAGCGGGTGATGCTGAAGTCCTGTTTTGCAGGATCCCCGTTCACACTGGATTTTTAGAGATGGGGTAGTATGTTCCCTGGCACCACAACAGTCGCCTCATATTTTGATACCACGCTCCTTGTTGTCCTCTCTGAGCAGATGCTGAAGGTGAAGCACGGAACATTGGGTTGTTCAGGGAACAGATTATGAGCTGGGTTACTGAGACAAGGCCATCAGCTGACCTTGTATAGATCGGGGCATTACACTTCAAGAGCTAGCAAGGTTTTACAGATGATCCTTGGTTCAGTCACATTTCCCTTTCCTAACAGAGAAGAGACTTTGGCCATGACTCCTGCAGGATCCAGCTCTGGATTGTTACCTCTGATTGCTGCCAGTGGTGACACAATCCTGTTGTGTCTCATGATGGGTCTGATAGGGCAGGCCGGTGCCTTTCTGCAACCAGCTGGGTCTTAGCTGACTTTCTGAAACATCTCTGTGTGATTGCTGGGGCTGAGCCCATAGGCAACCAGATGGCTTCTCCTCCAGGAGTGTCAGCTGAAATCCTACTAAGAACCATTTTGCTTTTGCCTGTTTACCTCCAGGAGTGGAGTAGGGAAACCCAGAAACAGCACTGTGCTCTGCTCTGACCTTCTCTAGGAGGTTGTGGGTGGTTCAGGCAACCGGAGCACAGTCTATGCCTCCGAAGGGGTTGGGGGACCATCAGTGGGGAAATGACATGTGAAGTGGGCCTGAGGGGATAGCTGCTGATATCCATCTTTAAGGTCCAAACAAAGCAAAGGCATCTAAGACAAATGGCAGGGACAGGAGCTGTGACATTCCCCCCAGATCCCTTGTAAAACCAGCCAGACCAGCTGGAAACCAGTCCCAAGGCCATCGAACTGTGCATCAGCATCTCTGCTGGGTTTGAAGAAGATAGAGGCATCCTCTGGTGAGGCACATTTGGGAGTCACCCTTCTGCCATCCAACCCGCTGCCTGCCCAAGTGGATGGGGGTCCCTGCTGTCTCCCCAACGTGCGCAGCATCTCGAGGGATTGCTCTGACGCTGCCCAGGCACTGGCTGCCTGGAGAGTAGCCCCGTTCTGCCAGCATGGCATCCACGTCCTGCTGCAGGAAGCCCACAGCTGCTCTGGGTTAGCAGCAGGTTTGCTTTGCTCAGAAGTAGGCTGTGGGAATCGGCTACTGCAGACCTCAGAGTCGGCTGGTTGCCTTCCAGAAGAAAGCCCAGCCTCTCTGCAGGTGACAGTACCTTTGTTTCAGCTTTCTCTTTGCTCTCCCTTGTGTGCCTCACGTTGTCTCTCACCTTCTGCTCACAGTAGCATCTCCTTTTTGTTTGAATTCATTTAAGCGCAGTTTTGCTTTCCCTTCTGGCTTGATGCTTCCAGCACAGGAAGGACGTGGAGCTGTTGGAGCAGAGCCAGAAGAGGCCACGGAGATGCTGAGAGGGCTGGAGCCCCTCTGCTGGGAGGACAGGCTGAGAGAGTTGGGGGGGTTCAGCCTGGAGACGAGAAGGCTTCCAGTCCCTCAAGGGGCTCCAGGAAAGTTGGGGAGAGGGAGGGGAGCCCTATGTCGAAGGGGAAGGGTTTGAGGCTGAATGAGGGGAGATGGAGCTGAGATCTGGGGAAGAACTTGTTTGGTGTGAGGGTGGTGAGAGCCTGGCCCAGGTTGCCCCG
>JAOTQQ010000005.1:16959926-16972400 GCA_026546715.1 Gallinago undulata
GGTGTCCCTGCCCAGGGCAGGGGGTGGCACTGGATGGGCTTTAAGGTCCCTTCCAACCCAAACCATTCTATGATTCTATGATGAGGATGTCCTGGATGTACCCCCAGCTCATCCCCTGTCACCTGCTCCTCTTCGGTACTCATCTTCTGCTTCTGTTCTTTGCCAGCCTTTGCATGGTATTTTTTTATTTTACTCTAAATTATTGTCCCAAATCTCTGGTACATGGATGACTTGAGACTCTCTTTCTCTGATTCAAAGTAATTTTCCATTTCTTCCTGCCACTTTTGGCAAAGGAATATACAGCAGTTACTGAATGTGACCTGCACTGTATTTTTCCCCGGTGCTCCCAAATCCTCCTCTGCATTTGTGCACCTTCTTATGTGGCACTTTTTTTCCATTTATTCTTGCATAAATATCGGCATGCCCCTTGCCTTGGATGCTCTTGCTGTTGCGGGAAGAGCTCTTGGTTCTTCTGTGTTCCATTTAACGATGTTCCCCCTTTGCAATGAGTTTGTTCTGTGGCTCCACGCACATCTGCTCTTTGTAGTCTGCAGCCCAACTTGTGTGGGTTTTGTCCTGGTAATAGTCTGTCCCAAACTGGTACCCTCAGTGTCCAGTATCAAATGGCATGTGTCTGCTTTGCACTTGTCTTAATAGTATAAAAAATTGGGGTTTGGTGCAAAATGGCCTGATATTGAAAACCCTTTCTCAAATAAATAGTTGTTTTAAAGTGAACGGGATTTCTGTAGGAATGAGCTTTACTGAAAAGGGGGAAACTTACAGGAGTGGGCAATAGTGTAGATTTCTCTTTTGCATTACCTGATAGTAAAAAAAGAAAAAGCTGGCTGAAATGTATTTATGGTTTAATCATTGTATTTGGGCTGTGACCTATTGTGCTTAGTGATTTAATTCCCAAAGGCAGGGCTTTGGAAAGTTATTAAAGTCTAACAATAAATGATGGGGGGGGGTGTGTGTGTTGTAATTTTAAACACTGAAAGGATGATTGAATTTATAAACTTCATAACTGAATGTACCGGCACCTCCCAGCATGGTGACCCCAGCGTCACGTTTTCCTCATGTCACTGTGGTCACCGGGGCTGCCTGGGGCCGGGTGTGACGTGTCCCCGTGCTCCATGCCCCCCTCGCGCTCCTGCCGCTTCTCACATGGCTTTTCTGCCCAACGCAGGTCGTGAACGACGCCCGGAGCCCGGGAGGGAGCCAGCGGTGGGGTTATCATGCCAGGATGTGCCCGCGCCCTCGCTGACGTGCTGGCCATCCCCATCCCCGCTGCCTGTCCCCGCCAGCGCCATGGGAGGATGCTTCTCCAAGCCCAAACCAGGTGACTGCCCTCCGGCACCATGCCCCCCGTGGCACTGAGCCCCCCCACCCCGCTGGCCCCGTGGGGAGAAGTAGGTCAGCGGTAGCCGGGGGAATGTTAATTCTCAGCTCCCGCAGGGAGGATTACCGGCCCGTTAATCCCCCCAAATTCCTTGGCGCTTGGGCTCCCAGGCTGGGGGGAGCTGTGCGGGGGCTGCGGTGCTGCGGGGGGCAGTGGGTGAGTGGGAGGAGATCTCAGCCCCCACCCTGTGATCCCATCCAAAGACCCACTGCCAGCTCTTCCCTGTCCTGAGTCCTCGTACCCCTCCTGCCCCCCGACCTCTGCCTTCCTGCACCAGGGGCTGAACCGTCCCCTTGTGCCCCGGGGTGGGGTTTTTGGGCGACACCATCCCCATACCGACGTGTAGCTCCAGCATCTTGCTACCACAGCTTTGCCACTTACTGGCCAGCCCTTCCTTTTGTCCCTGCTGGGAGGGAATACCAGGGAAGGAGCAGGAGAACCTACTGCTTGATTTCTTGGTGCTTTCTTAGTCCCACCACCCAGGCCAGGTCCTCAGGCATCTCCACTCTCTGGATTTCATTTTCTTGGTGAAGCTTGGCTGTGCATGCTGCTTCTGGTGGGGAAAGCAGCTGTAGGTGGATGTTCTCCTTGCCCTGCACGCTCCTACCACAGCCGTCCTGCATGGGTCTTTGTGGTTTGGCGAAGGTGGGCGTACATAGGAGAGGAGAGGGCTGCAGTGCAGGAAAACAGCTCAAGGGACATGTGGTGTGGAAGTGTCAATGTTAAGCCTTGATCCTGAGTGTGGTTGCCCAGGGACTGATGCTGATGCAGGGGGGGCTGGTGCCATCAGTGTTGCCAAAGGCGCCTTCGAGAGGAGCTCCCATCCTGCAGCTCGCTTTGGGCAGCTAAGAGGGGGCTAAAGGAGGACCCGGTCCTTGCTGCTGGCTGGTGCCCAAGGGCAAGGGGAATCAGATAGCCGTGCTGATCTGTGAGATCAGTCAGCATCCACACTTAGCCTTTGTGGGTGGAAAAAGGTCTTTTGGGGACCTTTTATGGGCAATTTGTCTTCATTGCCTCAGGCAGTGGGGATTTCAGGTTTGAAGGAGTCAGGAAGGTCAAAGGGGAGATGCAAGTCGTGTCTGCAACCTACCGAGCATCCACTGAGTGAGGTCCTCTGCCTTTGCTTTGCAAGGCACAGGGGGAAATAAAGGTGGTTTTCTGGCCTTGACCTGTACTGTGGTTATTTTATGGGCCATTGTAGTGCCACAGCAATGTGGCTTTGGACACTGGGAACTGTAAGTTTTCTTCTGTGAAAACCCACACTGTTTATATCCTTCCCTGAAATGTTCAAGGAGTGAAAACACATCCAGGAATAAATGCCTTTGTTGAGTAAACTTGTAACAAACTCTGCTGGCAGTTCCACTTAATTTTGTATACCATCAGCAAAATTGTGTTTCATCTTGGACTGGTGCAGGAATAAAAGCACTCTGCAGGCGTTATTTCCTGAGCTGCAGATTTTCATGTAGAGCTGCATTTGTATAGCAGGGCCCAATGACTGAAAATGCCATCCTGTGATGTACCGCTCTGCAGCTCTGGTTTTGATTAGCAGTCTTCAAAGGCTTTTGACAAGCCCCTGGTTAGCACACCACCGACTGCAGCGCTCCATCTCAGTGATTATAAAACCTGCAAATGCAGTGAGGTAAACATTTGCAAATACCGATTGTTCTGGCAAAGAGGTTTCACAGTCTTTTTATGGTATTTGTCATTCCTGTTTCTTGCAGGAGCTGGGCACCATCGGAGCTGAGTAGTGGACTTCCCTATTTCTAAAAATTCACCTATCCCCTGTACAAATGAGAAGCAAATAATGGAAGGACAGAACAGAGCTATTTTCCCCATAGGTGCTGTTTTGACATGGAGGGAATATTTCAGAGGCAGCCTGATGTTAACAGAATTTATTTAGACACTTTTGAAACATGCGTACAAAGTCCTTATCTGCTCCATCGTCTTGTATCTGAGAGAGACCCTCAAGCCCCCCTGAGCACCCTTGGCATTTCTCGAGATGACCTTGAGGTTGCACACACGTTGCCGTGTGCCAGGAAGACCTTTTGATGGTCCCTGGTACAAGAGCTTTGGGGACTGGAGTACTGCAACAGTAAATAATTACGCTGGCTGTACCAGAGGCCAGCCCTGAAGCCTGACCACTGCTGCAGCACCTGACCCCATCCTGATATTTCAGCGTTTCATTAAGAGCTTATGTTCAAGCAGTGAAGTAATCTTCTGTTATCTCTCGTGCTGCAATCCCGTGATGCCAGCTCCTCTTCTGAAGGCCCAGTTCTCAATCTCTGCATAATTTTTTTTCTCCAGTTTTGCTCGGGGTGGGTGGTGCAGAGGCGATGAGCTGCCAGCTGGCAGCCTGTGTGGGATCCCAGCGCCGCTCAGGAGCGGCCGCCAGGTCAGGACGATGGGTGAAGGGAACCACGGTGGGAGCTGCAGCAGCACTGTCTCTGCACCTGGTGTGGCAGATTGGCTTGCAAAACCGATAAAGTTGTGATTATTTTCCTTTGTGCTCTCTGCTGGTGTGTGATGGTGGGGCAGAGGAGCAGCTCCAGCGCAGCACGCTGTGTCTGTGGGTGAGCATTGCCCTCGCACAGGGGTTGCGTTTGAGCAGGGAATGTGTCCCCTTGGCAAGGATGTCGCTGGGGGCTCCCATGGGCTGTGTGTCCTCCTGAGCTTGGCCCTGAGGGTGCCCGCCAGGCTTGGCTGGCAAGTCCGACCTCCTGGTTTTTGGAAGCGTGGCATTTGCTGAACAGGGGGTCTGCAGAGGGAAGGTGCAGCCGAGCAAGTTTGACATGGTGGTTTTGTTGTTAGCTCTGTCATTTTTAATAGGAATGGTTTGGAGTCTCTTTGGGACCATCTAAAGTAGTTTTCTCCAAGGTTTACAGTGCAGAGGCAGCGGGGACCAGCCCGGGGATGCCATCAGAGCGTAGTGGTGGATTTACTCCGTGCTGGCTCCACTCCACTGGCCTGGCTGCTCCATCTCCTATGGCTAGGCATCTCCAGTTACCCAGACTCCCCCAGATTCAAGCCAGCTCTTAGCTCAGGCCAGTTATCTCTTCTGCTGCACTGCAGTATTAACTCAGTATTTTCCTTGTTTCTACCATTTTAAGTATGTAACTTTAAGTGGCCAGGTACCTATAGTTTAAATTTAGCCTCTGGAAGGGCACTGAGCCACACTGGGAACCTAATCTTGTGATAAAGAAGTCTTGGGTCATTTAATTGCCCTAATTTTTTAAAATAATGACTGTGGCCCTGCACTGCAGCCCAGCCACCCTCCACCTGGTGCACCTCCACCCTGCCCAAGTGTTGATGCCAACATATCCAGCCTTGTGTCCCAGGTGCCTGCCTAAAAGCCAGCAGAGGCTTTGACTTTTCCCACAAGGCTGTGAATAGTGATGGAGAAGAATTTATGGGAAATGTGTTGGGGTATTAAAAAAAATTACAGGAGGTGTAATGGGGTATGAATGATGGAGTGGTAGGTGTCAATGGCATGAGGCAAAGCATAAGAGCATTGTGACCACAGTGTGGAAAAAAACAAAAGCCCTGAGCCAACCATGATGAATGGGGTTGGGACGCAGTTCCTGGGTGTGTGCATAGAATCATAGAATCATTTGGGTTGGAAAGGGACCTTAAAGATCATTGGGCTCCAATCCCCCTGCCATGGGCAGGGACATCTCCCACTACACCAGGTTGCTCAAAGCCCCATCCAGCCTGGCCTTGAACCCCTCCAGGGATGGGGCAGCCACGACCTCCCTGGGCAGCCTCACCACCCTCACCACCCTCATTTCTTCCTAATATCTAATCTAAATCTCCCCCCTTCCAATTTAAAACCATTGCCCTTTGTCCTGTCGCTGCACTTCCTCGTAAACAGTCCCTCTCCAGCTCTTCTGTAGGCTCCCTTCAGATATTGAAAGGCTGCTATGATAGGGCTCCCAGCAGTGCTTTGACCTGAAAGCTGAAACCCTGGGAGGAAAGAAAAAAAAGGGTCAAAATTTGTAGTCTTGGCAAGAGTCGGCTTTTTAAGCAATTCTATGATTTTGGGGAGCTGACTCCAGATTTTTGAATACTAAGAGCTGGCAGTGCTGAGGTGATGTGGAGGTATGGCATTAGCACCTGCTAAGGTTCAACTGTTTTGTCTGCTTTTAAGATATCTTCTTATGAGATGCTTTCAGCCCTGTCCTCCTTCATATAGATCTGTGTGTGTATAGAGAAGGAGATAAAAAATACATATATATTAAAGATGTACATGAAGACAAAACCCTACATACATACCCATGTATATACGTGATGCTAGTGGCACAGGGCAAGCAGGCATATCTACATCTGTATCATCTCTAGATGTGTATATATACGTGCTCGGAGGGCAGTAGTGGCTCTGCCCTGGAAGCTACAGCCGTCACCCTTGTCCCCACCAGCAGTGTCCAGGACAGAGCTGCTGTGTGACAGTGGTGGTTTCGGCCAGTCCCCAAGGAGCTGGCCATGGCACAGATTTGTAGGCACATGCCTAAAACTTTCCAAACCATTTGCTTTAAAGTCAGGAACCTCTTCCAGCACTTATAGAAAATGACTGTCAAAGGGAGGGAGCGCACTGGACTTAGCCAAACCATGCCAATCGGATTTCAGAATTAAACATGGTTTTATAAATATTTCATTTAACTGTCATTTTCTCTGATGGCAATTGACGCAGTTTGCAGGATCGGCTCAGGTGCCACCGAGCCCCGGATTCCTGGAGGGATCATCCCTCAGGAATGCAGGTCTCTGGCTAGAGGGACACACCACATGGCACCAGAGGGGACAAGGAGGAGGAGGGAAAAAAAGGGGAATAAAGTGTCGGGGAGAGGCAAGTGGGAATTGCTTCCCAGAGAAGCAGGTGGTGTGGGGGCTGAAATAAGAGAGGGAAAGACTTTGTACCCCCTTTTCTTTTGCTCTGGACTGCCCAGCAAAGTTGGTGAGAGCTGAGTGGGGACAGCTGGGAGCACCGTCACATACTGGTGCCAGCAACCTACTGCTTTTGCGTATGTTTTTCTGACCAGGAGAGAAATGAAGAGCTCAGAGCTAAATTTCTGTCTTCATCCCCACAGGTTCATATGCTCAAGGATCAGGGAGCACTCCAGGTGCTCACCTGACCGAAATGTAGTTTGGAAAACAAAGCTCTGGGGCATCGGGCCAAGGGAGAGCTGGGGAAATGGCATCAACACCATTGTTAGGGCTCGGAGCTGCCTGCTTTGCCAGTGCCAGTCCAATCCCATCCTGTGCCATGGTCGGCAGCAGCATCATGCTACCCAGCTCCGGTGTCTGGCTGCAGGGATGTGCAGCCACTTTCACTCACAGATTTCCTAACTCTGTCCTGGAAAATCTGTGTCGGCTTTTCCAAATGCAATAGCAAAACAGTGCTTAGGGCAAGTGGCTTCTTTGCTGGGTACCTGCAGGAGGCCGGGCTGCTTCTGTAGAGCTACAGAGCTTCTGTAGAGCAAATTTGGTCATAAGAACTTTTTTTTTTTTTTTTTTTTTTTTAATGCACGGTGCTAGTCCTGTTAGTTTGCAATAGCTCCTGAGCTAGCAGCTGCAGTAATACAACAGAAGTTCACATTTTCTGTTGGTTCAGCATGGATACACAGAAAATTGCTTGACGTGACGTATCTGTCGGTACCCTGGGTGAATCCTGCTCCTGGCAAGTGCCAGGATATGGCACTTTGGCAAAAATCCATCCAATCCCCTGCCCTGCTGAGCTGGCATAAAAAGCAGAAATGTAGAGCTCGAAACAACTGCCTCCCTTTGGTGCCTGGGTGGCCATGCCACTTGCTTTTCTCCCTTCCTAAATGAATGACCTTCACCCTGAGCTTTTCTGCCACTGTACTCTCAATGGCCTTGCAATAAATGGTCTGGGGCAACTAATGAAGCTGGGAAGACCCAGCAAACTTCTCTTGCTGCAGGGCTGCTTCTTCTCTTCTGGGGCACATTGTTCCCCTCTCTTTGTCTTTCCTAAGCCTGTTAGGTTGTGAGCTTTGATTTTTATCTTCTGCATCTTTTCCTGTTCATGACATTTATAAGACAAGGAGAGCTCAGCAATCTCCCATTTGCTTGAGACACTTCTTGGGTCTCTGGCACTTACCCCTGGCTTGCTATAGAACTCCCCCGGGGTTTATTATAAATATTAATGGCTTTAGTTTTATGAAGCCCCTAGGAGCTAAAGGGATGTTTTTCACTTTATGATGTGAGAGCTCCTCACCAGCTTCCTCTGATGTTCCTGCCTCCATCCTGCTCCCCTGGGCATGGAGCAGTGGGTAGGTGTGCGGCAAGGCTGGATGGAGCTCGGCATGTCTTCACCTGGGTGGCCGAGGAGGGCCATCTCCAGCCCCTCTGCTCCCCCTCCACTCCTGCATGGGGAGGGCAGGGCCAGCAGCAGGTCCCAGCCGAGGCATCTGTGGGGCAAGGGGACACGAGGGGCAGCCCCCAGACTGTGCCCTGCCAGGGCTGCCTTGCTCCATCACTGCCCGTGGTAGCACCCAGGGTGGCGATGGGCTGAGGGGACCTGCGGGCTCTGGTGTCCCCTCCGATGGTGGGAGGGATGTGCTGTGCTGGCACAAGCAGCTCCCCTGTGTCCCCTGGCCAGGCACGCTTCTATTGTCAAACCGTGTTCAGTGGTGTTTGCCGCAGCAGAACGGACAACCCTCGCTTTTCTCACTTAATGCTCAAGGGTCACTCTACTCTGAAATCCTCATGCGGAAATAATTTTGGGTATTTCTAGTTCCTTATTAACTGGTCTCAATCTAATGAAGCAGCTTTATGCACCCTGCAGTGTTGCCTTTCTCTTTCAGTTAATGTTATCTACAAACAATTAAAGGGTTTTTGGAAGTCTGTCTGAGCCCCAGAGGCCTTGGCATACCTCACATCTAGCTGCCTGAAGCTGCTTTCCACTGGCCAGGAACTGTGACCGAGGAGTTGTTTTGCACCCATGACTGATGTCTGCTTGCAAGAATATGTATTTTAAAATAGGTGCCTAGTTGAGAAAGAACAGTGAAATAATGGGCTTGGGTAATCAAGCTGAGTTTGATATTAAATGTTTTATCTTCCCAAGCAAGCCAGCAAAAAGCGTCTGTTCTGATGTCTGTCAGCCCCTTTTGGAGTCCAGGGAGGGAGGGAGAGGCAGAATGGCAGCAGAACCCCTGGCTTCATTTTTATGAGGATTTGTATTTGTTTCTGCAGTTGAAGTGAAAATTGAAGTTGTGATACCTGAGAAGGAGAGAAGCAAGGAGGAGATGTCGCCCAACGGGAAAGCCAGCCCCCTGATCTACAAAGTCAACGGGACTGCCCGGCATTATCACCTGGAGGAGCATCCCATTGCCAGCAACCCCTACCACAACCCAAAGGATGTGGTGGAGGCATCTGTGTGTCACATCAAGGACCTGGAGAATGGACAGTAAGTGTCTAAAATTTTTGGAGGTAAAACTTGAGAGATCTTATAACCCAAACCAACCCCCTTGTCTTCTTCTTTAGAGTTTCTGGAAGTGATAATTTAACTTAGTAAAATAATATTTTTTATTTCATCTTAAAAAAGTTTATCACATACAAGTGACAACTGTTTTTTTTTTACCAGAAGGTCTGCTGTTCCCTGCACGGTCTACCCTGGGACTCATTTTAAAAAGCTGTGATGTTCTGTTGCAGAATTTCTCAACAGGATCTTCTCAGCCTGTGTTAGACAACCCTGACATTTTAAAATAAATTTATAGCCTTAGTAGTTTTACAAAGCAGTGTGAGTAGCACATGGGTGGAGCTGCGGGGGGGATCGTGTGCTCCATCACTTCAGCAGTGCCTTGCTCTTCTGGCTGAGCTCATCTCTTTCAATTTGCTGTTTCACCAAGGATGCGGTTTTCCAAATCTTTTGCTAACAGCAACACACGTCAGCTGTGTATAGTTTCACTGACCTGATTTAAGATTTTTCTGAAGTATAAAAGGTGCCTGTCTCGGACACCATACTTTGCATGGTAGTGTTTCTCTTCTGGGGTAGATGTGCCCTTTCTGCAGCATGTTCTGTTTGTGGCCAACATCTCAGCGGGCTCTGCCCTTCTGTGAAATAAATTGTAGTTTGAAATAGCTTTTATTCTAGTGAGGGAATGATACCAGGTGTGTGGGACACAGCAGGAGTCTGGCAGCTCATTACTTTAAATTGAACTATTGCTTGTGATAATATTCTAAACTACTTTGTGCTAAACTTAAGGGGCTTCGTGGGCTATAAATTCTTCTCATTAGGTAAGTTCATCCAGGAATAAACTGTTTTTTTCATTGTGATGGGATTTTACTCTACTAGACTGTTCTACAGAGGGATGCACTGGACTCTGTTGGATTAAATCTTCACATGATGAGGTATGGTTGGCTCTGCAAGCTCTGCTAGAGCTCAGAGGAGTGCTGGAGGGCCACCAGGACCTGCAGGCAAATGGCCTCCTCCAGCGAGATGTGAGGGTGAGGAGTTGGGAGAGATGCACAGGACTGGAATGCAAGTGCAGTGGCTGCAGGGCTGTTTCTGGGCAGTGATGGGCCACCCACCGCCACCTGTGTAGGTGAGCAGGAACAGCCAGGCTGGGGAGAAGGGGACCTGGGGACCTGGAGCAGAGCACAGGCAGTGACCGGGTTTGTCTTGAAGCTGGAGTGAAGCAAAACAGGGGGACTGTCCTGGGAAATACCGGTTGCACAGGGAGAGCTCTGTCCCAGTGTCAAGACATGGCCTAATGGCTGAGCATCAAGGGTCCATGGAGGCAACTCCTGCCAACTTCGTGCTTGGGGTGTTACTAAAAAAGTGTGCTCTGCTTTAGTGCCCCAGTGCAAGAACGACATTGGAAAAATAGGGCTACAGTATATACGTTGGCTGGAAAACATGGAGAACAGTAGGTAAGAAGATTCGAAGAGCTGTGCCGGTCATGGGGAAGGTGAGGAGGGGGCTGCCTGCTGTCCGTGAGAGCAAACCTGGCTGCAGGCAGCTGTAACGGGGAGCTCCTCAGCTAAAGCAAAGCCAGGGCTAGAAACTGGCATCGGGCTGGAAACTGGGCTCACACTTCAACTGTGTATGCATTCAGCTACTGAAACATATTACCAGGTAGGGGGGTAGACTTGCTATCCCTGGACATTTTAAGTTGAGAATAGTTTTCTTCTTCTGGCTCAAAAGAGAAGTGCTGCAAGAAGGTCCCGCAGCAACGGGCCAGACCAAAGGACTCCCTTCTTGCTCTGATACCCTGCGAGGTTTTCTGGGATGCTTCTCCCAAGGAGTGTGCTGGGAAGGGCTGTGCAGGGCACTGGCACAAGGGGCTGGGCACATCTACCTTGTGTTAGTAGAGTCTGCAAGTACAGGCTATTGTTTCTGCCCGTGCTTTCTACCTTTCTGGTATCAAGATGGTCTCAGAGAGCCAGTAAAAGCTACTGGCTGCTGTACCCAGCGAGCCTCCCAGAAGGCTAACTGGGGGATGTCAATGAGCTGCAGACAGAAAACAGTCCCCAGTGCTCCCTTGGCTCTCGGGCAAAGGTCCTTTGCAGGCCAAAGCTGAGTTTTAGCTGGTGCTTCCCAAGTGGGGAGAGGAGTGGGGCAATAGGACAAATTCCCAACAGAGTAAATAGCTCAGCAGGGAGCAGTAAATCATCCTCTTGCTCACTCCGGAGTGAGTGTGGGATCGGGAGCCTTGCAGGTGGCTGTGTGCTGCCTTGAAGACACCAGGTCTTGTTTTTGAGTCTCTCAGATCACGCAGTTCCTTGGTTAAGTTGTAAAGTCTTTCGTATATCTTATCTTCCCATAGAGTTATGGTTATCATTTAACTGAAGGTTTTATCTGCACAGCTGAGGAATGCAGTAGGACTTGTACTGCTGTATTCTCCTTGTACTAATGGAAGGACCTCCAAGTGTCCTACATGGGGAGGGAGCAGAGCTGCATCGCCTGGGAGCAGGGCTGCCAATTTACTGGGACAAAATGGCTCTCAAGGTCAGGCATGACGAGGTCTGCTGCTGTTTTTGCCTGAGGTGGCAAGGAAATTGAGCATTTGCCTTTAATCTAATGGGACAGTTCATGCAGGTGGAGCAGGCACCTGCACAAAGACTTGTCCAAGGTGGGTCTGAAGGTGTTACAAGAGTGCTGGTGGACTGAGCCCTGGTCTCATCTCCATAGCTGTGAAGCAGAGTGGGACAAGTGTCTCTGTAGGCTGGGTGCAAGTGATGGGATTGTGCTGGGATGTTACCCAAAGAGAAAGGAGCATGCAAAGTGAGTCCCGTTCTTCTGAGACACTGGGTCCTATCATGCATGAACAGCCTTGAGGGAAAGGTACATGGCCAGTACCTTTCTTGAGCACATGGGGTTTGCTGGGTGCACAGTGGTGTATTCAGTACACCAAATGCAATGTGCCAGGCTTGCTGTAGATAATGTCCACTTTGTCCAGTGGGAACAACCAGGATTTCATGGTAAACATGTGCAGGACAGTGTTTCTGGCTGGAAGAGGGGATGTTTCCAGGGAACAGCAGCTCTGCACTCTGTGCCCAGGTCCCTGCAAAACAAGTGCTCACTCCTCGTTTCTCTGCTTTCCTCCCTGGTGAGCTGGGAGGCTGTCCTGTAGGGAAGCAGCTGCTGCTAATTGCATTGGGAAGAGGCTTAGTGACTCCCACAGGGCCATAGATGGCACAGGGTGTATCAGGGCTGTTGGGTGGAAAGGGAACACCTGAGTGCTGAGGAGAAAAAGGGCACAGGACATTTTGGGATGAAGACCTGGTGGAGACATAGTGAGAGAGCAGAGAGTAAACCTCTGCTCAGTGCAGAGCAACATCAGTCTCACACAATGGTGCTTGGGCAGATGGCACTGCCCCTGTGGCTGGAGAGCTGCAGAAATCCCCTTGACAAAGATCTGGGCAGGATGAGGAGTGGGGGTCTCAGTGCTGGAGCCTCCTGTACCCAAGACTTGCAACCTCCTGGAAATGATGAATGGTTGAAAGACTCATATTTCAGTGGACAGTGCAACTCCCCAGCATAAGCATAGAATCATAGAATTGTCTAGGTTGGAAGGGACCTTTAAGATCATCTAGTCCAACCATCAACCTAACTCTGATTA
>JAOTQQ010000005.1:16976011-16992119 GCA_026546715.1 Gallinago undulata
TACCCTCCCCCTTGCCTCCAAGGCCCGAGATTCATGAGGGGCAGCCTTAGCAGTGAAGACAGAAGAAAAGAAGGCATACAGGACTTGCTGCAGGAGTAAGTTCAGGGGCTGCCCCTGCATCCCCAGGTGTGGTGGGTGACGAGATGTGGCACCGCTCTCTCTGCCCATGTGTTGTGACCCAGCTCTTCCAAGCAGGGAACACCAAAGTCCAAGGTAGCAGCCTCTGAGCAAACACTTGGGAGGAGTAAACTTATGGCTTTGGGCCTGCCACGAGCTTTCTTGGCAGTGAGCAGGCTCCTTGCTGCGTTGGGGTCTGCTCTGGAACACGCCTGCTCTAAATAAGTGATGCTCTGCTTGAGGTGCTGCTTGCTCCTGGTGCTCCTGGGTCTTGTGGAGATGACAGCGAGACCCTGGAGACTGCAGCCCCAGGCCCTGCTGGAGAGTGAGATTATGTCCCAGAGGTGCTGGAAGGGCACTGTCAGCCACAGCATTTTAGATGTGATCCCTCAGAGAAGATCCCAGTTGGGTACTGTGTTCACCCTCTATCCCAAATGGCTGCTCCAGTCCCACATGCAGGTTAAGAGAACTCCACATCAAGTAGCCAAGATGCTGTTGACCATCCAGGTCCACAGCAGCTGCGACGTGTCCTGTAGGCGAGGTGACACTTCTAGGTAAAGGAGTGTCATGGGTACATGCTTGCAGAGTCTGAACATTTAAGCTGCTCTGCATGGAGCAGCACAGCTCCTTCTGATGAAAGCGAGCCTGGGCAACAGCCTTCAGGAGGTCAGCCTCGCTCAGCAGTGGCATCACATTGTGAAGAAGCTAAGGATTCCACCATCACAGGGACAGCAGGAGGGAGACCTGGCATCTGCCACTCCTGCCCTGGCCAGGTCATGGCAGTTGGATCTTGGGAGGCTGCAGGCAGGGACAGGAGGGAGCTGCGAGGCTGCACCAACTCTACTCTGCCATGTTTCCTGCAGGGGTCTTGTCCAAAGGAAGAGTACGCTGTCCTTGGCACGGAGCTTGCTTCAACATCAGCACAGGAGACATAGAGGACTTTCCTGGCTTGGACAGTTTACCCAGGTTTCAGGTAAGACGTTTGTTCTTGCAGCAGCAAAGGAACTCACAGAATCACAGCATGATCCGGGTTGGAAGGGCACCTTCCTTAAAGAGCACCTCCTGCAATGATTAGGGACATCTTTCACCGGATCACATTTCTCAGAGCCCCTCCAACCTAACCTAGAATGCCTCTAGGGATGGAGCATCCAAAATTTTTCTTGGTAACATGTTCAGTTGTCTCCCCACCCTCATTGTAAAACATTTCTTCCCTATGTGCAGTCTGAATCTACTCTCTTTTAGTTTAAAACCATTAGCCCTTGTCCTATCGCAACAAGCCTTGCTAAAAATTCTGTCCCCATCTTTCCTATAGGCCCCTGGAAAGGTATGGAAAGACTGCAGTAAGGTCTCCCTGGACCCTTCTCTTCCCCGGGTTGGACAACCCCAACTCTCTCAGCTTGTCCTTGATCAGAGGTGCTCAAGCTCTTTGACCTTTTCTGTTGCCTCCTCTGGACTCTCTCCAACAGGTCCATGTCCTTCCAATGTTGGGGGCCCCAGAGCTGGACTCCAGGAGGGGTTCTCACCAGAGCATACTAGCAGGGCAGAATCCCCTCCCTTGACCCACTGGTGATGCAGCTCAGGATGCAGGTGGCTTTCTGGGCTGCCAGCACACATTGTCGGCTCATGTCCAGCTTTTCATCCACGCTTCTCCTTAGGGCTGCTCTCAAACCCTTCATCCTCCAGTCTGTATTGATATCAGGGATTGCCCTGGCCCAGGTGCAGGACCCTGCACTTGGCCTTGCTGAACTTCATGAGGTTCACATGGGCCCACGTCTTGAGCTTGTCCAGGTCCCTCTGAATGGCATCCTGTCCCTATAGAGTGTCAACTACGCCACTCAACTTGTTGTCATCAGCAAAATGGCTGTTTGCATTGGGATAAGCATGGTCTTTTAAGGCATGGAGCAAACATTTTCCAAGCACAGGCTGGGGTGGCCAGTGGCCAGTGGCACCTCACCCAGCTCTCCTTCCTCCCTGCAGCTCCCCTTGCACCCACCCATGGGCATCAGACACCTCCTGGGAACCTAAGGGTAGAGGTGCACAGTCTGAGTCTCTTGTCCAGGAGTGGGGTGGGACTGAGGAACAAGCCGTAAGCCTGTGATACAGATCAGGTTTTACACTGATCATTGGTGATAGCTGATGGGAGACATCCCACAGCCTTGAGTTGGGGTGAGCCCTGGTGTGGCCTGAGCTGCTCTACAGGAGACCTGGTGAGATCGGTGCTCTGTTCGTTAGCTGTGGCACAGAGGGAGTAATTCCCCTCTTTGTGCCAGAGACACTCACCGTCCTGAAAACCGCTGCTATTCTGTTGCCCTCAGGTGAAGATTGAGAAGGAGAAGGTGTACATCCGAGCAAGCAAGCAGGTGAGGGGCCTCGGGCATCCCAAAACCAAGGCCCATACTTTTGCTTTTTGCTCTGTGTGCATGGGAGTGGAGGGGAAATCCCCTGGGCTCCATGGGCTCCGTGGCAGGGGAAGCAGTGCCTGAACAGAAGGATGTGTGAGCATCCAACATGGGTAAACCAAAGAAAGGTCCATGTGGCCCAGTCCTGTCTCAAGAAACAGCCCAAAGTTCGTATGGAGGCAGGATGTGTTGTGTCCCACTCCTGTCCTGCCTGTGCTCCCCCAGCCTCCCTGTCAGACACCTGAGTTGGGGTGTCCATGGATTCAGGAGGTCTTACTAGGTCTTTGTCCTGAACTTGTCCTGTGCTTCCTTAAGCCTGTAGCAACTTTTAATTTAGTTGGCCCATGGAAACAGGCCTCTTCCACCAGCTTTTGTGCTTTGTCTGCTGGGTCTGAATGTGGCACGGCGATGACAGAGGTCATCTGTGCTCCCTCTTGAGCTCAGACCTCAGCTCCTTGTGCTGGAGAAGAGCCTGATCTGTGGGCAGGGATGGCTCTCATCCCCCCAGATAGTATGCGGAATGAAGCCCGATTAGAGCTGCCATCTTTCTTTCCATGAAAAGCCACCTTCTGATGCACATTTGCACATACACATATGTGAATCCAGCTGCTCAGAAACAGCCAGACCATTACAGCACTTGGGTTAAATCCAGAGAGGTCACCTGAATGGCAGCACTTCTACTCCAGTTGGTTCAGGTGGGATGTGATGTAACCTCCACCAGAAATGGATTTTGATCTCCTGGCAACTGGGGGTCTGTGCAGCAGGGCTACAGTGGTGTGCTGTCATAGGTTGGACAAGTCCATTAGCTTCTTTGGATATCAGAGGTATACAAGCTCTGCTCAAGCACAGGATAGAGTTCCTGATAGGACTTCTGCATTTCCATCTCACTTTTGGTTGCAGAATTGCACAATGACACACCTGGGCTGCTTTTTCTATTTTTTTTTTTGCCCCCAGCTCTGTGTACCTGGATGAATTTGCAGAAAACAATGGTTTTGTTTTGTCCATTGTAAGGGTGTAGTGCACTGGATGGTGGAAAAGTATTTGGGTGAGGATGCATTTGGAGTCCTCACTGGGTACAAGGATACAGTTGTTCCCTTTCTATCCAAGTTGTTTTATGACAATAGTATAGTCGTCCCCATTCCTGCCCAGCTACCCAGGTTAAAGCTGAGAAAAAATAATGACTTTGCTTCCTGTTGTTGGTGGCATAGGCTCTTCAGACACAGAGGAGGACAAAGATGATGGCAAAGTGCATCTCCTTGAGCAACTATAACCTGAGCAGTACCAACGTGCTGATCATTGGTGCAGGTATGGGGTGGTGTGTGCTGGGACCGCTGTGCGTGTCCTCTCCTGCAGAGAGAAGGGTGTCTGTGCACTGTGCACCTTCTGTTACTCCTCCTGTGTCTTTCCGTGTGCAACAGGTCAGACCAGAGGGTCTTCCTGAGCCTCTTTGTACTACACGTTGATGGTCCAAAGGTGTCCTGTACGTCTGGTCTATGGAGCTTCGTAGTTCCCTGTCACAGTCCTTTGTATTGGGTGCCCTGAACCACCTTCTTTCTATGCCCTCCCCAGATACATCAGTAGCCTCTGATTTCCACAACTGATAAGTGTGAAGTCCTCTCAGGTGTTCCTGTGATGCAGATACACGTTTTCTCTTGGAGCTTGCACATCTCTGTCTCATCCCATTGCAGCTTCCTGCAGATCCAAAGCTGTCACCTCAAGGGTCTTCTCTGAAGATAAATTGTTCCGTCTTCCCAGAAAATATCAAAACCCTGCATGAAACAGCAAAACTGCCAGGCTATCTTTTCTTAACTCTTGTTCCAGCTCTGTTTGTGTAGTGCAATTTTTGTAGAAAGCCTGATGGACTGAATTTGCCTGTTTCTGGAATGAGTTGGATGCTAGGTTGGACCATGTTGTGGTGAAATGGAGGGTGACACAAGCTGTCTGTTGTTGGACCTGGGGCTGGGAACAAATGGCTGCTCCTGGCACATCAGTTGTTCTTTCATGATTACAACCCCCAGGTCACCAGATCCAAGCTATGGAGATGGGGAGCACGCTGCAATCTCCTGCTCCTGCCATATCAGTTGCAGCTTGCAGCCTGAGCAGAGGGGAAAACCACCCTGCTTGGCTTTTCCCTTGCTGCAGAGTAACATTTTTCCCTTCCTTGCACCCCTGCTGTTTGTTGACTGAAAGCCAGGGTGGGACACTGCTGCTCCTTGAGGTCAGCTGGGCTGTCCCGGTGTGCAGCAGGGATGGACAGTCATCAAGATCCTCAGTCAGGGCACTCCACAGGCAATGTTAGCCATTGCTGAAGGAACCTTCTCAGACTTGACCAGCTAAATTTACAGGTCTGTTAAGACTGAGGTCTGTTAAGACCAAGGTCTGTTCTGCTGGGTGGGAAAGGAGATTTCAAAGCTAGGGTTGTGAGGAAGAAGTGTTGGGAAGAAATCTGTCCTGCCCTGCATCCAGGACCAAGATCCAGTCATGCCCAGCAGAGCTGAGGGCAAGCAACTGTGGCCCCTTGCTCATGTGACAGTCATCCTGGCATCAGCGCAGCGTCTGTCCTGGCTCAGCATGCTGCAGACAGCTTCCATGGGATGTCCACCCACCTGTCCCTTTTTCCACTGTTCCCCACCTCCATCAATAGGAGTGTTTTGTTAACGGACCAAACCATGATACTGTCCAGGTCCATCTTCATTCATTGGTATTATAGAAACCGTGGCCCCAGCAGCGCTCATCATTGAGAGAAAGTTCTTTAGTTGCAAAGAGCCTTAGGACTTCTCTCTTGAGCTCTCAAATCTCACCAGTTTGGCCAGGGAAGAAGGGACATGCCTATCAGGCTGTCTAGATGCAGGGGGACAGCACACCCCAAGGCAGCTTGTTGTTTGATTTACCCTTTTTTATTATGTTTAAAAACAAGCAAACAAAAAAACCTGAAAGAAATTGCATGCAAAATCCTCTACATGCAACCAACACTTCAGCCGTGAAGGATGGAGGTCTCCCTGCCCTCCGTGTCCGGCTATAGATTCACCAGGAGCTGAGTGCTCAGACCCTTCCCTGACCAGGGGAGTACAAGGGCCTGAGCGTCTGCCCATGCCCCTGAGCTTGAAAGGTGCGTAGGCTTTGACAGCACTCCTCCGGTGTGCTCTTTGCGGGGTTGGTGTGAGTTTAGGCACAGACAAGTCCGGCAGAGGATTAATGTCATGCTCCACAGACCAAGGGTCCCTCCTCCTGCCTGGTGCATCTGCCCTGACTGGCTTCTCCTGCAAGCTGGTTGACTTGGGAAGGGACATAAAGTCAGGCCAGGGCTAGTGGAGGTGGTGGTTTTGGAGTCAGCCCCGGTGGGGTTTGGGAGCAAAGGCTTCAGACATTCAAGTGCCCTATACACATGGCTGCCACAAGTCTTCCTTCTTCCGTAGGGGCAGCTGGACTGGTCTGTGCAGAGACCTTGCGCCAGGAGGGTTTCTCAGACAGGATTGTGATGTGCACGATGGACAGACACCTGCCCTATGACAGACCAAAGCTCAGTAAGGTTTGTATCACTTTGGGTACGTCTCATTCCTTCCCAGTTTTAAAATTTGCCCTAGAATTTGTCCCTGCTGTTACTCATTGCAGCAGCGTGTCTCTTTTTTCCAATTCATCCTGTCTCTTTTCCTTTGGATTTTCTTTTCTGTTGTTGAAACACAAAAGAGGGGTTGTTCGGGCTCAGAACTAAGAGTTCTCCAGCACAGGAACAAGGGCGTTCTTCATAGGGCTAGCAATATCTGTCCTGGCCAGCTTGTACCCGAATGGAACTTCTTCTTATGTTTCTGGATCAAAATCTTTAGGGCAATGAAATGGGGAATGTGAAAAAATTGCACTGTTTGCCAGGTTATTTGTTAGTGCATGGTTCTTACTGCCTGGTAGTGCTCCACGGCATAGTTATTATGATTATCGGTCATCGTCACAACTTGGTAACTTGATCGCAGTGCGAAGATCACTTTTTCTGGCATACATCCCATTCTGCATTCCAATTTGTGGACACAGGATGATTTTCTACTCACAGTTTTTATTACTGATTCCTGAGCCTTGATATCAGACAGCAGCACAGGCCTGACAGCAGCATTTGATCTTGACACTTGGAGACAATATCAGAAGAGGTGGTGTGTGTATTACTCTTTAAGTCAGGGATGTTATCTATGGGGGATGGTACTCTGCAACCCCAACATCTAACTCTGCTCCCAGCCCCAAGGCAAAGTGATTTTCAAATGTAGCTTTCTTGATAGTATTCAAGGCATTTCTGTTTGGACAAGACCTGCTTGGGCTGAGGAGCATCTGGCTGAAACCTGCATCCAAGACTTACCAAGGTTGTTCTGGGGAACTCAGAGAAGCTCGCGGTCCCTGTCCCAGCCAGGCAGCTCTCCAAAACACTTATCCCCACTGTGTGAGTCTTAGACTGCCTTTTCCACTCTCTGTTAAATAGTAAGAACATCTCCCATGCCAGAGATGTTATGCATGGTTTGTTAAACTTTCCACTAATCATGTCTGGCTGTAGTTTCTTTTGGAAGGTGCACAAAGCCCATGGAAGAGAAGGCAGAATTTTTGGGAACAAGCTAGAAAAGAAAAGGGGATTTTTCTTCATAGAATCATAGAACCATAGAATGGTTAGAGTTGGAAGGTACCTTAAAGATCATCAAGTTCCAACCCCCCTGCCCTGGGCAGGGACACCTCCCACTAGAGGAGGTGTCATAATCCTATTGTGAGTGGGACTAACCCTGGAAAGAGTCATTAGAAGAGGAGCGCATAAAGCTATAAGGAGCAGGCTTCTTGCCACCTGAAACTGCAGCATTGCCCTTCCTCACCTTGCTGAACATGCTATCAATCTGTCCCGGGGTCCCGCTGGACTGTTCCTCCATTTCCCCTTTGGACTGTGACCTGCTCCCTGGTGTGCTGCAATGTCCCTGGTGCCGTCTCTGAGCAGCAGCAAACACCATGGTGGTTGTGCCCTCCACTGCCGCACACCGGCATGGGGGCCATTGCTTCCAGGCCATGGAGTCAGATGTTCCTCTCTGTAAACACTGGGAGTTTGAAGAATTTGCAGTAAAACCCTGCACCTGCCTCAAGTCATAAGACCTGGGTATCTTCTGAGCACAGCGTTATCTGGTGTCGTGGAATGTCCTGCAGGGCTCATCCCAGCCCCTGACTGAGCCAGCTCCAGGGAGAAGGACCTTGCACATCCATCGCTGGGGGAAGATGGTGAAGCCCTTGATTCCTGCGTCCCCCTTGGATCAAGCCCAAATATCATACGTGTGTGGCCTGAGCAGATGCTGCTGCTGCTTGGTGCTGTGTGATATGTTGCAGGGCTTGACCATGGCATGTGTGTGGTCATGCTCGTCCCCACTGTGCTGCAGGCAGGGAGGGATGCACTGGAGCATGGAGCAGTCTGCACACTGACCACCCTTGGTGGTCAGCTTGTCATCAGCCTATGACTGAGCTTGTGTCCAGAGTGTTAGGAGGACAGATGAACTTGAGCTCAAATATGAGCCCAGCCCTGTGTGTAAAGATGATGTAGGACTCACCCAAGTACCAGAGAAGGCTGGAAAGAGCCAGAACCTTTATCTTGCAGCTAAAAATAAGTAGATATGGGCCACATGCCACTGCTTCAGCTTTTGAGGGAAACTGTACTGCATAACTTGGGTGCTTCTGAAAGTGTTGCCCTTGCTGTGTTAATGCTGATTGTTCTTATTGCTCTTTTAACTTCCATTTCCCCTGGCAACTGGTTGTTTTCCAAATATTAGGGCTTTTCTTTTGCTCTTATGAATTTGTGTGTGTGATGGGCAGCTCCAGTTAAAGCTGCTTTGCAGACCCTTAGAAGCACTTGCTGCAGTCCTGACACCCCCATGCCGAGCAGACAGAGAAGGAACCAGAGCCCAGTCCAGCACCTTGTGATCACTCTTATTTGAAAAGGCTTTGATTCCAGCCCCCGTAGAGCAACTCTTAACCTGTGCCATAAGGACTGACTTCAGACTACTGCTAACTTGGGCTCGTAATAGGCGTTTCTGCACTAGCTTGTTTGATGCACAGCGGTTGACAGAAAAATGACATTTTTTTTGCAGTCAATGGATTCCCACCCGGAGCAGATTGCCCTGCGCCCCAAGGAATTCTTCCGCACCTATGACATCGAAGTCCTGATGGAAATGCAGGTAAGGAGAGTCCTACACGTACCTGCAGGTTGTCTTCTGCAAGTGCTGGTACCCAAAGTCAGTGTTTAGGAAATGTGGTGCCTGTCTCTGCTCTTGGCTTGCTGGGTGCTGTTGTAGAAGCATTGGGTTTCCTCCAGCCCCTCCTATTTTATGCCCCAGTGCAGGTTGCCTGCAGTTTTTCAAAACCACAGTTCATGCAGTTCATCCCGCAGCAGGTAGGACACTCTGTGGTGACCATCGTTTCTTACCTACCATTTGTGAGCATCCTCATGTGGATCTGGGGTGACCAACTGGTCTCTGATTAGGATAATCAGCCTGCAAGCAGTGCAGACAGTGATGGTTTAAACATCTCTGCCCATTTTTCTATTCGTACCAGAACTTCAAGGATTTGTGAAAAGGCAACTAGCAGTATTAAAGGTCTGGGTTTGCTAAGCTGTGGACAGGAACACAGGGGACTAAAACCTAACTGACATGTTGGTTGGGCTGTGAACATCTGGGATTTCATCTCTTAACATTATTTAGAAATTCTTTCAGGTTGCAGCTGTGGATATCAAGAACAAGACAGCTGTGTTCAAGGATGGATTCAAGATGGAATACAACAAGCTGCTGATAGCAACTGGAAACATGTAAGCTATGAACAAACATTTTAAAGATCAAGAGAAACTGTTTTATCTGAGAATGAGCTTGTGCCTAGGGATAAGGGGTCAGCTATGGCGGTTGGATTCAGACAATGAATTTGTCTGCAAGAGTGATTGCAGAAAGGCAAGGAACACCTATTGGACACGTCTGTATATACCTATACCTATATCTATACCTATATCTATATGATCTATATCTCTATCAAGCTGTGCTGGTTATGTCTGCTCGGCCAAAGATAGAAAGTATGTGTGTCACCCAAAAGTCACTCAGAAAACAGGTAACCACCAGACATGAGGGCTGGGGGGGCAGATGTGGGATTTGCTCCCTGGGGTGTCTCATGGTCAGTGTTAAGGTCAAAAGGGTATTAACAAAGAGTACCAATTTAAGCAGTGGGGGTGCATGGGCTGTTTGCTGTTAAAGAAGTTGATAGAAAAATGAGATTTGAAAAGGTGGAGGAATTTTTCAGCAGCACGCTGTGCTTTTCCCTGGGGGCCAGCTCAACAGCATATGGGAGAGACTTGGGAAATTCCCTCTGAGGAAATTTCCATCATCTTAGTATATGAAAATCAATGCCCAGGACCTTGGTGACAGAGGATGCAGAGAAGACAGAGTTACTGAGTGCCTTCTTTGCTTCAGTCTTTACTGCTCAGATGTCCTACACTTTGGAGGAAACAGAGAAAGACTGGATGAAGGAAGGCTTTCCCTTGGTTGAGGAGGATCAAGTTTGAGATCAATTAAATAAACTGAATATCTGCAAGTCCATAGGTCCTGATGGGATGTACCCATGAGTGCTGAGGGAGTTGACAAAAGTCATCATTTTGAAAGGGCCAGGAGAACAGGCAAAGTGCCTGAGTACTGGAGAAAAGCCAATGTGTTAAGACAAAAATGAGGGGTCCTGGCTCCCTTTCATTGTGTTTAACACCAAGGCACAAAACAAAGTAGGAGAAATGCATCCCCTGCAAAATTCATCATCCTGGGAAGTAATGCTGTAGAACAGCCAGAGCAGGAACTCCTGCTGCAACTGTGTGTGCCACCAGTAACAGCAACAGCCCCACCGAATGCTCACGGCTGATGCTGGAGCGTGCAGTGCCGCAGCCAAAATGCCATCTGCGTCAGCCAACTAATTAGGTTCAAAAGAGGATTAAGCCTTTGGCAACAATTTCAAAATCCTTATGCACAAGCTCCAGGTACACTGGGTAAATGTTTTTGAGGTACCTAAATTATTTATGATCGTCTGTCCCATTTCCAGATGTGAGTCGGGTATGCAGGGGCCAGATATTTAAAAATAGATAGTGCATGGGGAGGACACGATTAAACTGCTACAGCATCAGCAGTGTGCCCAGAGGAATGGATAGTGGAACTTGCATCTGCCGAGGCTTATGAAACTTTCAATATCTGGCTCCAAAGTGTCTGCTGGAGGACAGAGTGAGTTTTTTGCGTCCCATTAATCTTGTGAAAATTTTACAACACACCAGCAGTTAAGCACAAGCTCACAAAGTGGTACCCGCCCTGTGCTGAGCTGCATTGCCCTGGGAGGGAGCTCACCCCAACGCGCGAGTACCACTGGGGCATGGATGGGGTCACTGGGGCATGGATGGGGACAGAGGCAGCCACTGAGCAGCCCCTGCTGCCCCAGCATTCATAGTCATGCTCTGGCCATTGTCCACCAGAATTTGGAATTTTCTGTGTTATGTCTCCAGCCCAGAGAAACATGAAAAAAGGAAAGGCTGAGATGCTGCTGGACCCCTGGAAAGGGGGTCTGAAGTCCCAATTGCCACCATGGGGCCAAGAAAAGCACCTGTATTGCCCTCAGTTTGTGTTTTTCAGGCCCAAAGCTCTCAGCTGCAAGGGTAAGGAGGTGGAAAATGTTTTCAACATCCGGACCCCCGAAGATGCCAACCGTGTTGTGAAGCTGGCCACGAGCAAGAATGTGGTCATCGTGGGAGCATCCTTCTTGGGTGAGCACTTGCTCTGTGTCTGTACACATCTTCCTGCAGATGGTCGAGTTCCTCGCCCAGTTTGTCACTGTCCACTTAGAGGTAATCCCCCCCAACCGTCTCTGCCTCCACACTAGACCTCAGGGTAGACCTCCAGCTCCAGGTGGGTGATAAGGACATTTACTTGCTGAAGAAGCTGGTATTACTGATGGGATTGGGCTGTTCAGCTTGCATGGTCACAGGTATTGCTTTACCACTCTGAATAGCATACGACAAGTCCACTGCTGGTGCTTGGGTGGTTTCAAACTGGCTGTGTCCACATTTGGCTAAAGCTGGGAGGGTCTTGTTCATATGTGACCCTCATACGTTCATATGTGAAAGCCTGTGGATTTATTTCTTTTTTACTTTTTAGCAGGTGAATGTTTACAATACACAGGAAAAATCTTATAGTTCCTTTGATGATTCTTCTTTTTGCTTGGTATGGTTCTAAGAAAATTATTGTAGGTCCTGAAAGCCTTAAGCATAGATGGCTATTAGTCAGGGAGTTTCTTATAAAATGTTCAGTATTTGTTTTTCTTATTTTCAATAAAGAATTTCTTTTTTAATGGTTCAATCAATCCCATATACAGAAAAGTGTATGGGGGGGGTGGGCAATTGCAAACTGCAGGTCATCAAAAAGATCTGTTTCAAAAAAAAGATAGAAAATGTCTTGGTGAAGGTTCCCATGCAATTGCCAACACCTAAACTGTCCCATTCTGATCAGAGAAAACAGCTAGGCACAGCCCCACAGCTCGTTACCTCTGCTGAGACAGTCCCAGCCTCAAGAAGAAAGTTTCCCTCATCTGATGTCCATTGCTCCAAGTGATACTATTTCCCAGGGCACTTTGGGACTTTATCACGGCCAGCTCCTCCCTTTGGTCTTTGAAACCTGCATCTAAGAACAATTGCCATTTATCATAAACCTCACCTGAAATGGTGTGGCCCCTTGTAGACACTAGGACTGGTGCCTCCCAAGATCTCCCAGTAGAGCAGCTCCAAGCTCCAAGGGCAAGGCTGCTCCTCTGCTGTGGCCAGTACTGAGGACACGAGGCAGCACTGGGTTTGTTCCTTCGGCCGCTCAGACCTGCTTCTGTTCCCCAGGGATGGAGGTGGCAGCCTACCTCGCAGAGAGGGCCCACTCGGTGTCCCTGGTGGAGCTGGAGGAAGTTCCCTTCAAGAAGTTCTTTGGGGAGAAGGTTGGCCGTGCTGTCATGAAGGTGAACTCACTTTCCCATCTGGGGTGTGGTCTTGGTGACAAAGTGGGTTCTGCTTGTTTCACTTATTGCACTAATTAATTTGTTATTTGATGATTATTGATTAATCTGTGGTGGTAGCAGTCACTAGAAAGAAAGAATAGACTGTGTCTTCCCTCTCATGGTTCAAGTGCTGTAGAGCACCTTCTTCTGGATGCATGTCGGGGATGGAGGTGGTGCCAACCCCCTTTGAAACGTGGGTCAAATTGAGCAGGGGGGTGGCCAGGGCAGTGCAGGAGGCACAGGGACACCAGGAGTGGGGGTGTTTTGGGGTCCTGATGTTCCCTGCTCTGTCCCATGTCCCCCCTCCAGATGTTCGAGAGCAACAGGGTGAAATTCTACATGCAGACAGAGGTGTCGGAGCTGAGGGAGCAGGAGGGCAAGGTAGGGTGCGGGCAGGGGCTCCCTGGGGAAGCCATTCCCTTTGCCACTGGGGTTTTGCCTTGTATTCTTTCGTAGCCACTGAAATCCGTATTCCTGGATTTATCCCCCAGGAGCAAATGTGTTCCAGCCACGGTGTGTGGGGTGGTTTCTTTGCTCCCACCCTCTTCCTGCTGCCTTTATAAAGAATTATGGTCAACTTGCATGTCAAAAATGAAGTGAGCCGCCAGCTTGGCTTGCTGCTGCTGCTAGGTTTTGGGTGGTTTTTTTTTGTCCCTAAAATAATTCTGATGCCCTTCTGTGTCTCATGCAGCTGAAGGAGGTTGTGCTGAAGAGCGGGAAGGTCCTGCGCGCTGATGTGTGTGTGGTTGGTGTTGGTAAGGGCCATTGCTGCGGGCATGGAGCCCGGAGGAGGAAGAGCTGGAGGGGACATGCCAGCTACGGTCCCCGGGGCTGGGGATGCTGGCAGTGACGTGCCAGCTCCACGCAGCTGCCACACATGAGTCTGCACAGCAAAGCTGAAAAAGGCCTTTCTAAAGTCTCCACCCCAGAACTGAAAATATATTTGGAAAATAGTAACAGTTTCTTTTTTTTCCAGAAAAAAAACCCCACCATTCAAACCAACTTCATCCTCTCAAATTGTTTTTTTAAAGCCTCCCCAAATTGAACTTTTTTTCCTGTTTGTTTTGGCTTTGTTTTTTTTTTTGTTTTTTTTTTTTTTTAAACCGTTGCCACTGCTGTACAATAGGGTATTTTTCTCCTTTACACTTGGGGGGGAAAAAAATCCCTTTCTCACTCTGCGACTTTTCAAAATGTTGTGGACTGGAAGAATCACAGAATTGGTTTCGTTCTGCTTTTGTTGTTTTATTGACTACTCCAATTTGTGGAAGCTAGAGGAAAAAAAAGATCAAAAAGGGAAAATGAAAGCTGAAGACTAGAGGGAGGCAGAGGAAACCCAAGGGCTCCCTTTTAAATGTATTTTTTTCAAAACGTCTATATTAGAGAAGTGGATTGAAAATTATCTTCTAGCATTAGAAAAAGGCAATGACCAGGTTACAGCAGCGCACTGGTGGCTTGGGGAGCAGTAGGGACCTGGGAGCAGAGGGTGATGTAGTGGGGGCTCTTTAGGGTGCCTGGCTCTGCTCCCCACTGCCTTTCCCTTGGGGCAGATGGGCTGTCTGTGCAGGGGGAGAGCTGTTCCCCCCCCCGTGGGGGCTGCAGTTATGCCCGGCTACTGTGCAAGCCGCCCTTGACTTCTCCCACAGGGGCAGTCCCAGCGACGGGCTTTCTCAAGCAGAGTGGCATCAACATTGACTCCAAAGGCTTCATCGTGGTCAACAAGGTGAGCCCAGAGGGCAGCCCCCACCGGAGGGGAGAGGAGAAGGAGATGCATGGACTCCTCCAAGTTGAGCTTCCCCCAGGCTCTGAACTGCTGTCGCCGGAGCGGTTCCTCTGCTGAGATGCTGGGATGCTGGGGGCATCACGCTGGAGTGCCTGGGACCCCCTCTGAGTGATTTCCTTTTCAAGGATCCCAAAGGATCTTGTCTTTCCTCCCCCCCACCAGTGACTCTGATGGGAGCGGTGTTGGTGCTGATGGGTGGTGTGCGCCATGAACAAGGAGCATGTCAGGACCTCTGCTCCTGGGGCTCATTGTCACCCACCGCTGCACTTACTGCTCATGTGTGTAATAGGACCAGCAGATCCCAATCTTCTAAGAGGGGCTTCAGGACTCCAGTCTGTGTTGTAACCCCACTGGCAGAGGGATGCTGTAGGTTCCTGCCTGCATAGTCCATTTTGAAAGTGAAGAACACTAAATTGAATCCCACCCAGGGGTCCCACAGCCAAGCAGAGATTGTCTGTGTGCTCTTGGGGACTGTGGTGCCTCTCAGGCAGGTCCCTGTTTGCTGTAGGGCGCAAACCCCACCTATGTGTATTTCTGCTTCCCCACTGCAGATGATGCAAACCAACATCCCCGGAGTCTTTGCAGCTGGTGATGCTGTCACATTCCCGCTGGCCTTGAGAAATAATAAGAAGGTGAATATTCCTCACTGGCAGATGGCCCATATGCACGGTAGGTGCTTTTCAGTCCCTTCGCTTTGCGACAGCAGATTGCTTATGGAAAAGAGCCTTTTTCACATCCCCAGGAAATTTCAAAGCCCTCTAGTGAGAGAAAGGGACAACTGCCAACAGGGAAATGGGGTACTTGTAGTAAACATTTTGCAACACGTTTATTTTGTCTTGTCAGCCCTCTTGATGTGTATTGCCTAACGGTGCCTCATTACAAACAAAGAGGTGCCCAGGGACAGGCTTTCCCATACCGTGGGTACTCCCTGGCATCAGCAGTTGCTGTAGGAGCCTGATCTTCTCCTTGCCCTGGAGACTTAGGAGCTCACACCCTAATTGTTTTTGGGCTTACATCCCCAGCTGTGCTGCCCACAATGCTGGGCTGGCCTAAGAGCATCCTGCAGAGCTGAGACCTTTCTCCTCTCCACACCAGCAAGCCTGTAAACTCCCAAGCGTGACAGGCTGCCCTTGAGCTTTTCAAGGCCACAACCCTATGGGGAGGTTGACCTCTGGGTGGGTGGCCTGGGGAGAGGTTTTGGAAGCACACCTCCAAAGTTAGCCTTTGGACACAGACCCCTTCATATAATCATATAATCAGAATGGTTAGAGTTGGAAGGGACTTCTTTACCTCAGCCTTTAGCAGTGGAGTAGGGTGTCGCCCGAGTACCCAAAGCCCTGAGCCAGCAGTTAGGGGCGGGGAGCAGAATAAAGTCGCCGTAACTCTAAGGGAGATGGTGAGGGACTTGCTCCAAAGCCTCAACATAAACAAGTTTATGGGCCCAGATGGGATTCACCCGAGGGTTCTGAGGGAGCTGGCAGAGGTGCTTGTGGATCCACTTTCCATCATCTACCAACAGTCCTGGCAAACTGGGGAGGTCCCAGCCGACTGGCGCCTGGCAAATGTGGCGCCCATCCACAAGAAGGGTGGGAAGGACGATCCAGGGAACTCCAGGCCTGTCAGTCGGACCTCAGTGCCTGGGAAGGTGATGGAGCAGATCATCCTGAGTGCCATTATGCAATACATGAAGGATGCCCAGGTGATCAGGCCCAGCCAGCACAGGTTCATGAGGGGCAGGTCCTGCTTGACAAACCTGATCTCC
>JAOTQQ010000005.1:16992219-17011253 GCA_026546715.1 Gallinago undulata
TCTCCCCGGAGCCTTCTCTTCTCCAGGCTGAACACCCCCAGCTCTCTCAGCCTGTCCTCACAGCAGAGGTGCTCCATCCCTCTGATCATCTTCGTGGCCCTCCACTGGACCCATGCTGGTCCAGCCATGCTTCTTGTGGCAGGGCTCTATCCCACCCACCTCCATTCCCCCAGGGTGTTCATATGTCCCATCCCTGTTTGTGGTGGGAGCTCAGCAAGCTCTCAGACCTGTCACCATTGCAGAAACTGGGTTGAAATGAGCTCATGAGCATGTTGGTCGTGCCAGTGGAGGTGATGAGTCAGTAGGAGCTGCACTGCTGGGGAGGAGTCTGAGCCCAGCCTTGGATGATGTGATTCATTTCCTTGTTGGTGCTTGTTGCTGTACGAGATTTTACTAGATCTTGGTTTCCCTGGACTCTGGGACTGGAGATGTCAATGCTGTGATGTGACCTGAGGCCAGACCACAGCGCTTGCCCCATTGGGGAAGCTTTCTCACTTCTGCTGCTTCTCTCTTCCAGGCCGTATAGCTGCACTGAACATGCTAGCCCACGGCATGGAGATCAGCACAGTCCCATATCTGTGGACTGCTATGTTCGGGAAGAGCATCCGATACGCAGGTAAGGGACTCCACAGTGCTGCTGCAGAATTTGTGCTGGTGGAGATGTCCTAGGATAGAGAAACCACAGCCACCTCCCTTGCTGTGACCCCTCCACAACAACCTCTGCCTCGGCTTTGCTTCCCTTCCTGTCTCTGGAGGGGCTTGGTGTCTCCTCTGAAACCCCTCTGCTGTGGCCATGGGGTGCAGGGCTAGAGGGATGGCTGTGATTATAGGGGATGTCACAGCATGAACAGATTGTCTTCCTGAACTTGCACTTCTCTGAAAGAAGAGGTGCTTCTTGGTACCACCATCTTCCAGTGCTGCTCTCTTGGTGACTGCAGGATGCTCCTTGTGTAGCTCTGGACTGAAACACTCTGTCTTAAGGGCTACAGCTGGATCTGGGGGAATTGTTGCTGAATCCACTGCTTCTTCTCTGCCTTCCAGGCCATGGGGAAGGATTCGATGATGTCGTCATTCAGGGAGATTTAGATGAACTGAAGTTTGCGGCATTTTATACCAAGTAAGAATTTCTCTTCTACACAGGCATTTGTATAATCTTGTTCTGCTAGGCTGGAAAATATTTTTGCCAGAGCTTCTGTCAGTTGGGTTTGTTCATATCTGGACGCTGAGGTTGGAGGACATTACCAAAAGACCCTAGAGAAACGATGTGCTAAGCGTAAAGAAAGTTAAACTGGTCTTTGGGTCTAACGTCTCTGCCAGATGTAAGCACTTTGTTCATGTACTATCTGAGAGCAGATAATGGCTTCTATTAATTTGTTGCTGGCAATTCCCATCAAAGATTTCTTTCCCATCTCATCACTGTGTTAACGATTTGTGACCAGGGCTGGACTGAGACCACAGACACCACTGTTCCTGCTGCTTGTTTGACAAATTAAGCTCAAAAAACTCTTCTGTCTATTAACAAGCTGTGAAGGTTAGCAAGAGTTCAGGAGCTGTCATTACACCTGTAGTGAAACCCAGCTCTCCCCAGGCTGGGAGTTGATTTGGGAATGTTTTCCTGAGGTGTGTTGACAGCTGGGATGTGTTGCCCAAAACACAAATTCCCAAAATATTTGCTGCTGTTTATTCTTTGTCCCATCCTCATCTGAGATCAATAGCCACAGAGCCTCGTCTTGCCTGGAGACAAAGGGGATTTCCTCAAGTGCTTTGTACTATTAAGGATGGGGAGAGTGAATCCAGGGATGTGAAGATTGGCCCAGTTCAGCAACCAAACGTCTCTGCAGCAGTGTTTGGGCAGGGATCAGGAGGGAGCTCTGGGCAGGACCCAGTTCCTGCTCTGCAGAGATCCTCTCACCAAGGCTGGCTGCCCCCTTGTCCCCTGCCCAATGTCCCTTAAACCCACCCTCCGCATCCCCTCCCTGAGGGTGGTCGCTTGCCCCCATGACTCCAGGATGGAGTCTCACAGTTGGATGTGTCCATGGGGCTTGGGGAGGTGCAGGGCTCACTTCATCACCCCGTGGTAGGAGCCACCCTCCTTCTCCTGGTGCCTCTGCACCTCAGATTAAACCTGCTGCAGGCCATGGGACTCCAGCACCCGCTGGCACCCTGGGAGCTCTTTGCATGTGGAGGCACCTCTGAGCTTGCAGGCACCTTGGCCAAAATTGCCTGAAAGGGTGGGTTTGTGCCAAGGCACCACCTGTGCTGGGGAGATGAGCTGCAAGAGGACATTGCCACAGCCACAGGGCTGTCACTCCCCGCCCTCTCGATGCTTTGAAGTGCTTTTAAAGCACATAATGGCCAAATCGGCATTTTAAAATACAGTTTGCCCAGTGAGTGTGAGCCAGGGGAAGACAAAACCTCTTTTTTTGGCAGTTTTGCTGCAGTGGTTTGCAGAGTGGTGTGGACTTTTGCCACTGCATCCCCTGCGAAGCTGCTTTGCAGCCCCAGCTCTGCCCCGTCCTGGGTGCCCCGTCCCTGCTGTCCCCAGCTGTGGCAAGGCAGCACCACGGGGCTGGGCGTCCATGGGCTGCACCGACACCACATGTTCCCTTCCAGCACATAACCTTTGAAACCTCTATTCCTCCTTTCCACATCAGAGCATTTAGCTGTTTATCCCAAACCTAATTAGAAAGGAAAAGTCAGATTGCTTTAATTAAACATCTGTAGAGCCTGTTCAAAAGGAAAGCCCCAAGGAAGGTGCATAATCCCTGCTTGGTGCCGTGGTCCCGGGCTCAGCGGCTGCTGGGGGTTGAGGACAGCCTGGGCAGACCCTCTGGCACACAGGAGAGCTGGGCTCAGTGGGGGCAGCTCCCCAGCGGGGCTTCACCACTGAGCACCATCTTGTTCTGCCACCCAGGAGGGGCTCCCAGAGATGGCTTTTGGGTACCAGGATGGCATCCCATGCTGAGAGGTGGAGGTACTGGGGAAGAACTGGCTTGAGGGGGCTGGGCAGTGCACCTCCTGCTTTACTTGTCTGTAATCAAGTCCCCGTCTCTGCTTCTGCAAGAGGCCACTGGGAACATTTCTTCCTCTTTTTCTCATTTGGTGATAGTTCTTCTGGTTGGTGCTAATGCTTTCAGACTGAGGACACTGTCCCAAATCGGCTACCCCTTCCTGCTTCCTTCTGCCATGCCCACCCAATGGCGTAAACTCTTCTCCTGGCATGCACTGTCTTGGTTGGTACATGAAGTGCTGGTGGGTCCTGCTCCCAGAGCCTGTCTTCAGCATCAGCTTTCACAACAGGGCTCTTTTTTTCCCTGAAGAAGAAGGCCTTTTTAGAGCTGTGTGAGCTGTAGAGAGGTCAGTGTGAGGCCCTGGGCCAGCTGTACAGGATGGTGCTCTGCAGATGTCCACATGAGACACTACGTTCACCACAGCACCTCATCCACAACAGACCAATGGCATCCCAGCCCTAAGACCTCAGAGATCTTGGGATATCCAGGGAATTGCTGCATTTGTCTTCTTCATGGTTCCCTGCTTCCGTTTTGTTGAACCCTACAGAGGAGAGGAAGACCATATAGACACGGTGTTCATCCACAGTGCTTCATCATCCCTCAGCCTTTGCACCAAGACTTCTGATTGCTCCAAATCCCAGGTTCAGGAAGGACACTCTTGTTGCCTCTAAAGATGTTTTGAAAAAGAAGGATTCCCCCTGGCTTCCCCATCCATCAGACAAAATGCTTAAAAGCCACTGTTGATGTGGGATGCTCCAGTTTACCAGTGCTCCATGAGGTATTTCACAGAAGGACCAGCTACCCCATGTCTTGCTGATGGAAATGTTTGGGCTGCATCCACCTTTCCAGTTGGTTGTGTTAAGCACTGGCTGGGCTTGAGGCAGAGCTGGTAGGTGTCTGGTGGCATTACGTCTTTCTTTGCTTTCCCTTGCATGTCTTGGAACAACACATCTCCCGCTGGTTTTGATGGATAGGTCTGTCCAGCCACTTTGTTTCCCAGCTGGGAACTGACTGTGCGTAGGAAACCACTAAGCTTCAAGACTCTGTGGTGTGGTGTGAAGGTAGTGCAGAGCCTCCCTGGAGTCCTGAAGCCTCAGCCACTGCTGTGTGCTGAGCAGCAGAGGCATCAAGCAACGGTGAAGTAGCCAAGACTGAGACCCTGTGTGATGGAAACAATCATCTTGTAGGGACACCCCAGGCTGTGGTTCATGATGGGATGGGATTCTCACTGGCAGTTTGTGTTTCTGAACTTGGGGCAACAGGAGAAGAGGGAATCTGCACTACACTGCCATCAGGTACTGCTGCAAACTTCTTGAAAGGAGACTGGCTGTCTTCTCTAAAGAAAACCCATGAGACCCTGCACATATACTTGGAGTTACATCCTAGGGAATGGGGTCCTGTGGAGGACCTTGTTTACATCAGGCAGGACATCAAGCATCACAACAGAGAAGGTTCAGGGTCAGAAAGCAAAGAGCTCTTCTAAATCACAGCAGCAGCTCTCAAATGTGATAGCCCAGCAGGTGGTTCAGCTGAACACACATGTGCTTTTTAATTTTCTCAGATGGTTAATTATCCTCACTGCCTGTCATGCGGACGCCTATTTTCTGGTGTGAATGTATTGCTCATCAGCTCCTTGTTTCCACCTGGTCTGCTGGATGGAAGAGCTGCAGGCCATCAGAGACCCCCTCTGCTGTAGGTACACATCTCTGCAGTGACCTAAGAATGCTTGAGGTGGGATTTCCAATGGCATCCAAGTCTTGTTCTGGAGCTCCTGGCAATGCAGCAGATCCCAATTCCTGCAACCATTCCTGTGGAGCAGCACCCTGTGCTGGAGCCTGGCTGATTGTTGGTCCATCTCTGGGTCTGGCTGGTGTGGACTAAGTTGTGGACAAGCTCCAGTGGCTGCAGAGAAGACTCTGAGCTCCTGATCTGCTCTGCACACCTGTATGCACCCATGGGATGGGGAAGCCAGACTGCTCTGTTGCTGACTTGCTTCCCCTTATTTGTAGTGAGCTTATTTAGGAAGCAGAGCCTTTAGGAATAGATAGTCTTCTGTGATGGAGCTCCCCTGTGGCTTTGTGAGACAACTATGAGAGGTGACTTCAACTAGCATGGCTCCACAGAGATGAAGCGTCCTCTGAAACATGGCTTCTGTTCTCCTCCTCCCAGGAATTAGACACGTGTTCCCCCCACCCTCAGCTGTTCTTTGCTCTGTTGGTCATTAAGCTCTTTGACAATGGATTGAAGAGCAGATCTTGATTTGTTGAGTGCTTGTACACTTCAACTTACTCAACAATATCACCAGTGTTTAATATCGTACCCACAACACCTCCTCTGACCTTTGCATTGTTTGTCTATTCAGTTACCTATTTATGAGTCATCTCCTGGATCCAGTCTTTGAAGATCTACGGAGGTTGACCTCTGCAAACCTCAAAGCAGAAGAGTCCTTCTTATTTTTCTTGTGACCTTTAGCCAAAGCTCCTCCAGCATTTTTACATCCTCTTCCCTTCTGCCTCATTTGATTCCCATTCAGCCTTGAGGTTGCATTGTGCCACCAGTCACCCTGGTGGCATGAAACCTGTTGGCATGCTGATGGATGATGGTCAGCAGCACTGGGACCTGCTGCTGGACATACACAGGAGTTTCATCCCCTGGGGCTGGTGGGACCCTGGAATTGGACAGCTGATGCTTTGGGAGGGCTGTGCCTGTGAAGCAGCTCAGAGGTGGGAACTCCACCCACTTGGAGGTGGGGATCAGGAAGATTATGTGGAGCAGCACAACCGAGTGTCCCTTGAGGAAATCCTGACCACTTGCTTCTTCACTCCCTTGGTACAGGGCAGCAGCACAGGGATCACCTGCCCAGATGGCAGCAACCCAGATGGCAGAATCCTTGCTGATGTCTAAGTCTTTATCCACCATCAGATCGACCTTTGCTGGTGTTTTCCCACAGATGCCAGGGTGCCCAGAGCAGTCTTCGTCCCCTGGGCACTCTAGTGATGCTCACCATGCCAGCATGAGCATCGGAGAGACCACAGTGGTGCCAACCTGCAAAGTCAGCTCTGAGCCCTCTCCTGTCCCTTGTCCCACACTGCTAGCACAGCCCCCGTGGTGCTCACACCTTGGGAAGGGTCCTAACCCTGGAGCGGGTGTTTCTTTTTCCTTCACGCTTCTCTCCAGCATGTTGCTTTTTGGGTGATGGAGTTGTGGCTGCCCAGGGCTGCCCCTAACTGCTCTGCTCTGCCTGGCCCTAGGAGCGACGAGGTGGTGGCGGTGGCCAGCATGAACTACGACCCTATTGTGTCCAAGGTGACTGAGGTCCTGTCTGCTGGCAGAACCATCCGAAAGCGTGATGTGGAGTAAGTAGACACGCTGCAGGAACCGGCAGTGCCAGGGCAAGGGCCAAGCCCACCTGTGGGGTTCATGGCAGGGCTGAGTACCCTGAGGCCGGACACCAACAGGCTCTGGGCAGCTCTTTCCCAATGGTCCCCACTCCGTACCCTTCTCGCATCTCCCTTCCTGCCCCTCTCCCTCCATCCCCCCAGTGCTGCCTCCTGACCGCCTCCAGATCTGGTACCCCCCACACAGGAGGTTTGTCTTAAACACCAGGATCTAAATCCTTGCACAGACTCGATGGGACAGTGGTGCTCACTGCCACTGGGTGCTGGCGTGTCAGCATGGCAGCACTGCCTGATGCTGGGGTGCCCCTGGGCACCCAGTCGGTCAGTGGGACCTGCAGAGGGGCTGGGTGTGCTGCCCATGCACAACCCTCTGCAAGAGCAAAGCCTGGAGAGCTCGTGGTGCTGGGACACTGGCCCTTGGTGTCTCAGCCTCTGGTACATTGGGGAGTAGCTCACAGGCAAAGTGCATTTTTCTCCCTTCACCTTGTTTTTAAGACTTTGCACAGGGAAGAGTGGAGCCCTGCGTGCAAAGGGTGGGTACAGAACATGCTGTGCTGGAAGGCGAACGCCAAGGAGGTGTTAACAGCCAGGAAGGAGCCTTTAGAGTGGGAATCTGATCTGAGGGGGGAATGTGGGTCCCTGTACCTAGGATGTTTCCACATCTGGAATAAAAGCAGACTTTTCCAAATTGCTTGGGGTTAGAAGCACTCCCAGTCCCTGGGCAGCCCCAAGCCAGCTCAGTCACCCCAGGCACTCCTGGGATGGGGAGCATGTCAAGGGTCCAGCAGCCACCAGTGACTGGGGAAGGGCCATGCCCATCATCTCCAGTACATCGGGAAATGGTTGATGGCCAGCCAGTTTGCAGCTGGGAGGGAGGTGGCATCTCATGGGCAGCCTGGTGGCAGGGAAAGCTCAGCGAGCCTGGAGGGAGCTGGACTGCCTAAACCTGAATGTCTTTTCTCTCTCTGTCTCCTGCTGTTTTTCACCTTTTAGGCTGTTTGTCCGTCATGGCAAGTACATTGGGTTTGGGGTCCTGGCTGTTCTGGGCAACAAGGGCTGGCAGGAGGGACAGCCAGCCCCCTGCTTGGGCCATGTCCCTACTTCCTGTGTGGGGACACTGGTTACAGCCCCATCCTTCTTCGGCAGCCGCCCTGGGGGTGATGCCACTGTGCTGGGTGGTGGGGCTGGGGGTGGCAGGAGCCCTGCTGTGGGTGGGCATGGCTGCTGTGTCCCCTTTGCACGGTGCTGGTGCACAGATCTGCCAGGAAAAAGCTGCCTTTTGGCTGGGACCGAAGGCATTTGCTGCTCAGGGGCTTTCCTTGAATTTTCAGCTGAATGCCAGAATGGCTTGTTTGAAGTTAAAAAAAATACTGTTTGACCTCAGTTTTACATGGAATTAGGGAACTGCAGTTGAGTTTTTGGACAGTGACATGTGAGTGAGGGCGGAGGAGGGGACACTGCTGTCCTGCCCAGTCTGGCTGTGGCCCTGCGCCGAGCAGCACGGGTGGCGAGATGGGGACCGGTGGCCAATGGCTGGAGCAGTGCTGTGGGCAGCTCCCAGGCAGACCCAGCACAGTCCCTTGTGCGCGCTGGGTAACACCTCTCACTGCTGCTGGTTTTTTTCTCTTCTTTAGAACAGGAGATATATCCTGGCTAACTGGGAAAGGCTCCTAACACCGCTGGTAGCTGCGCCCTCCTGACGCTGCGCTCACTGTTGCGAGATGGGATGGCAGCTCCACGGACAAGCGGAATCGCCGTGGCTGAGTCCTTGCGCTTTGAGGCTTGGATGAACCCGTACTTACCTTCCCCACGGACTGCCAATGGCTTCCCTGCCCCACTGCCGGGCTGGGACTCAGCTGTTGCCATTCCCAGGGGAAAAGCAGCCTCCAGAGAGAGCAGGGCTTGGCACTGCCAGTAGGCATGGCTCCCACGTGGCTGCTGCTGAGGGGCTGAGGGGTCCCCAGACGGCTCTGCTCTGGGCACGTCCCTCACCCCCGTACACAGCGTGAGTGCCTTGCTTTGCTCCCTGTGCTTCCAAGCACGTTGCCCCTTCCTAGCGCGCGTCCCCTGACACCCACTCTCTCTCTGCATGGCTGTAGCACTTGCCATGGCTCTCCCTGTGCCCACCCACCCTGGGGAGCACCCGGGGTGCCAGGGAGATGGGGTCACGCCAGGTGGTCTCTGTACAGCCTGTGTTTGCGTTTCACGTTCTCCCTTCTCCAGGCAGGTTGCCCTGCCCAGGCATCCCAGCAGAGGTGGGTCCTGCCCAAGCCAAGGGCTCTGGGGCTCATGGGTGCCCATTCCAGCACCACAGCATCTCCCTGTCCCACAGCAGACAAGGGGCTGGAGTTTCGGCTGGGGTACTGTGCTGGCAACTCTTGGTCACTCCCCAGGGTGCAGAGTGGGGCTTCCTGGAGAGGTGTGACAGACAGGCTGCAGCCCCTGGGCTCGGTGGCCATCCTTCCAGCCAGCCTTGAGATGTCTCTCTCCATAGTGATTATTGCAGGATTAGTGCTGCTGCTGAGATGTTTCTCAAGGAAAAGTAGCCGGAAGGGTGTTTCTGGCTCATTCCTCCTGTCACCTAAAGGCAAGGCTGCATTTTTTATCTCAGAGACAGTGCTCTGCTGTTGTGTTTTCTGCTCCTTGCTGGAAGAACAGCCTTATCTCCATCTCAGGAGTGGACCTGGCCAGCCCACAGCCCTGTGTCCATCAGCCCAGCAGAGCTGGGGGACAAGAACCCCACCTTGGAGAGTCTCTAGTGCTCTAGGGGAGGTTTCTTCCCCCCCCAAAATCAGTGTTTTACCCTGAGCCTAAAGTAAGAAGATTTATATTTTTGATTTAAATCACCGTCTATGAATTAAAGCACTACTATCTGTGGGATCTGGATCATCTCAATTTCTTCCAAGGCTTTGGGTCACCTCCTCAGGTCAGTTGGACGGTGCAAGCACCTCTTCTGAGGAGTCTTCCCACTTGTGTACAGCTCACCTGTATTTATTTCCAGACTTTGTGATCTTTGCTGCGTAGAAACACCACCAGTTCATCTGTCACCTCTCTGGTTGGCCTCTTCTGGTTTCACAGCAAGGTTTTTCCCAGGCAGCATGACCAGAAGGGGCAGTAGGCAGGGACCTGCATGCTCCAGCATTCAGCGATGAACAGAGTCCTCTTGAACATGTCTGCTGGATCCACAAAAGGATGTGAACTTGCAAGTCTCATCTTAGGTCCCAAAAGGCAAAGGCCGATGTCCCCGTGCCCAGTGAGGGCTTTCTAAGAGGGCAGAGGTGGCTGGGGCTGCCCTGCTCCCCGTGGCTCAGGCAGGGCTCGTGCAGGCTCCCCAGGAGATAGGGCTTTGTATCCCATGTCTCACTGGTGGGATGGTCGGACTCTGCTTTGGCAGCTCCCCAGGGACCCAGCTGGGGGTGCCTGGGGACGCCAGGGCACCATGTGGTGACACCCCCCAGAGCTCTGTGATTTCCCCCTTGGGCTCTGGCACGCCTTCCATGTTGGAGGAGACTGGTGGCTCTGGTGCCCCATGTGCTCCCACAGCGCAGCTTGGCTGAGCTTTTCCAAGGGCTCTGTCTTCCTGCTCAGCTGAAGGCATCTGTTGTGATTTTGACCAAATTGACCAACCAGAACGACAGAAGGCCCCTCCCTCCCCCCCCCCCCGCCCCAAGGAAAAGAGAGGAGAGGAAGAGGGACAAAAAATTATGAGTTTAGGAAAAAACTAAACTACTTTAATGAAAATATAAATAAATAATGAAATAATAAATAATGATAAGAAAAGGGAAAAACAACAAAGGGAAAAAAAGAAGTATACAGTACATACAAAACCATATCAAGCTCCCAGGATGATTATCATGTCACCAGCAGGCACAGGGGAAAGTCCCAGGCTGGACTCGGTGATGGACAGGAGCTGGATTCTGGGTCTGGAGTCAGGAACGCTCAGATCAGGATCAAAGGCAGACGAACAGACAGGGTCCTCCTTGGACGTCGGCCATTGAAGGAAGAAGAATTGACCCTTTGATCCCTCAGCTTTTATACTGAGTATGATGCGGATGGGATGGAATACCCTGTTGGTCAGTTTTGGGCCACCTCTCCTGTCTGCACCTCCCTGCAGGTGCGACCCCTCTACACTTTTCCGCTTCCAACCCTCTGATGGGGCAAGTAACAAATTTGCCTGACCTTGGTTGTTATAGCAATAAGTGTAAGCAAGGGCCTCTCTGCTCACCATTCCTTGGTATTATCAGGTCTTATCACTGTGAGACTAAACAGTTTCTGAACAATATGCTGTTAATTTCAGAGTTTAGTTCGTTAGAAGAGGCACAGCTGAAAGAGTAGAATTACTGAACAGAAAATTAGTTCTGTTTTACCTCAAACCAGGACAGCATCCTCTGGAGTCCTGGGCAGATTGGCAGGGCGCTTCCTTTTTCAGAAAGATGCCCTTTGACTCCTTTACCTCTGCTGGGGCCTCATCCAGCATTGGACATGAGCTGTGCACAGCAGGCATCACCCCCATGTTCATGGAACTGAAGATCATGCATGGGCTGAGGAAGGACCTTCTGCCCCTGCTTATGGTTGCAACAAGTGGGCAACAAGTCCCATTCCCCCTTCTCACAGAGGGGCTGTTTCAGCCAGGGCTGGGAACATCACCCTGTGACATGAGAAACCCCAGTCACCACATGATGACCCAGATGTGCTGGGTCATGGGCTGGGCTGCTGGCATGGCTGGGCTGCTGGCATAGCTGGGTATCCTGACACCCACCTGCGAACATTGCTCTGCTGTACCAGTGTGGGATGGTGTTGGACCCAGGACACCTCGTACAGCATCTTGGCAAGTGTTTACTAGTGGTGAGCATGGCCAGGAGCTGGGCAAGGCTGAGTTGTCTCCTTTGCCACCTCTCCAGGCACATCTTGCAATCTCCCATGCCGGGACAGAAAGTTTCCAGCTCTTCTTAAGAAACTGCCTGTTCCCATCAGGAATGAGCACCATTAGCTCAACCCAGCTGGGGAACATGCAGCTCATTCAGGATCCCCGGCTGCATTGCCCCATTGCATTTACCATCACCAGATTGCCGGGGTATGTCCTGGGTTGCTCACCTGGGCTCCCCATGCAGATGTGATGCCCCAAGATCCTAAGCTCTCCACCAGCTCCTGCTCCTCAAGTGCTGCTTTTTCTGTTGCCTAGCTTGTCCCATGTTGGGACCCAGGGTCCCAAGTGTTGGACACAGCACATCTTCCCTTCCTGCACCCATGAGAACCCCTCTGGACATCACGTTGCAGCATCACACCAGGAGAAAGGTTTATTTTTAGTTGCCTCACACCCTAAGCCTTCACTTAAAAAAAAAATCACCACTCCTCACAAGGTGATTTCCCAGACATTAAGTATGGCCTCACCCTTCATCCATCCATCTCCACCCTTGCTTTTGCCCATTGCTTGAGTGAACGTTGCCTTTTCGTGTACTGGCATTTACTCCTCGCTTTGCTCCTTTTTAGAGCCCCCAAGGAGGTCATGGCAAAACAAATAGTTTCACTTTCTTCCTTTCCCACACTGACATGCTTGTACCCCTGTCTCATGGGCTGGCTGACCTTGTCTCAGCTAGAGCTGATCCAGGCTGAATGGTGGTGGCCAGCCATCTCCAGACAAGTCTTCCCAGTGTCACTTCTGAGGCTGGGAGGTGCTCAGTGTTACAGGCTGTGGTTAAGCACCTTCCCTGATGCAGTGGAGACTGTCTTCTCAACAATGCCACCTTCGATGTCTTGTCCAGGCATGACCAGAGCTTTCTGCTCAGCTCAGTGTCATTCTCTAATAAGAGGGCAATGTTTATAGAAGGGCATATTTTTTCCACAGTTGGTTAGATTTTTTTCTGTGAAATCCACTTTGTATAGGTTTATTTATTTATTTATTTAACCAGTAATGTAAGGACAGGGGAACAGCTGCAGTGAGCCGGGCCATGGGGCCACACGGTGGTGTCAGTGCTGCTCAGAAGAGCTGGAGACATGCAACCTGAGCTGTGCTCACAGCATGGACTTGCCTTGAGGGACTGGGTCCTTGTGTGCGGAAGCCCTTGATGGGCTTCAGCCAGTCATGCATTGGTCTAACCACACTTCCAGCCCTGGTTGTTTGTTGTTTTTTTTTGCCAGCATACAGCAATGATCTCTGCAGCTTCATTTTGGCCATATAAAGCAGAATAATAATCTCTTTATTTAGTTTCTCCTGTCCCTTGCCAGCACCAGGCCCTTAGGGACCAAATTTATGATATGCTTTCCCAATATTTGCAGCAGCTTCTCTGATGCACCTTCTAGGATAGGTCAGAGGCTGAAGATCATGAGATGAGACCATGCCTGTTGGGTAGGACTGACTATGAAGGCCATAAAGCACCATCCCCTTTCTCTGCCATTCACTTACGGCTCAACCACCCTTTCACGCACACCATCCCCCACTGCCCCCCCCAGAACCCTTGAGCCTGGATGGAGCTTGGGATGCTGAGTGTGGAGACTTCCCTACCTGTTAGAAGGGAAGCTGAAGGTGATGGGTAAAATGGTCCGTGAGCTGGAGGCTTTGAAGAAGTATTTCTGGCAAAGAGCACCATGGCTCCTTCAGCATCTTCATCTGTCAGGGAGTTTTGAGCAATAATTATGTTGATACAACCCGGCTGAGAGCGGGTGTAGAGGAGGAGGGCACTGCCCATAGAGTGCACAGGCTGGGGATACCACTGCGTCCCCATCGTGGTGATGGGTACAACCTGCTGCTCATCCCGGCAAGCTGCTGTGGTAGGAGACGCTCTGTGTCCTTGTGGCTCCTGCATGGGCTTGGTGTACCAGGAGGGAATTTTCATTCCCTGTCCTCCTCCCAGCTCAGCAACCCTGTCCCCAGGGAGCCAATGGCCCACGCATTAGCCTGACGTCATTCCGCTAATTACCTTCTGGCTAATCCCAGCTGAGCTGGGCTGGAGCAAGCAGGGCTCAGCTACCAGCCATGGCTGTGCACACCCCTCTACCCCCCAAACTCCGCCGGGGCTTGGTGGCCTTCAGCGAGTCCCTCTTCATCAACAACAAGACACAGGACAGCAGCGCAGCCCACTCCTACCACCCAGGTACAGGCAGCGGTGCTCGGTCTGGGGGAAGGGGGGGGGGTTGGCTGTTGCTTCATCACCACAAGCCCACTCAGCACATCACTAAAGCAGCCAGGTGCCTCTGAGCTGAGAGCACCCAAAGGGTCCCTGCACCCACCCACCGATGAGGGGGGAGCAAAAACAAGCTCATTTGTTGGGAACCGCCATTCCTGCTACCCAGTTGTCCCCCCAGGCATGGTGGGGGCCACTGCCCTCCCTTCCCAAGCTGTGAGGCAGAGGGTTCTTCTGGGCATCCCTGCCCACTCCTGCCTGCCCTGCCTACCCCTGCCTAGCCCACGAGGTGCTGGCCAGCCTGCCCCTCCAGATGATGCTCTACTTCAACATCTACTACTTCCCGGTCTGGTTCCTGGCTGAGGGGATGATGCTGCAGCTGAAGGTACTGTCCCACGGGACACATGGTGATGGGGTGACCCTGCTCCTGACTGATCTCCCCGGGTATGGGTGGGCAGGGGAGTCTCTTCCAGATTAATGGGTGCACACACACACAAGGAAAATGCCCTGTCCCCCACAAGACAAGCTGGCTCGCCTCTAGCTCCTCAAAATGGACATTGTGAGAACAACCACTGGGCTTTTCAGGCATGGAAGATTAAACTGGGAGGGTGGAGCATGCAGGGCTGGACACCAGCATGGCAGGGAGCTGGTCACAAGGAACCAGGCACAGGGAGATGGGCACAGGGCACAGGTAGCTGGACATGGGGCATAGAGGACAGGTAAGTGGGCACAGGGTTGGGAAGCTGGCATGGAGAGCCAGGCATGGTGCGCAGGGGATGGGGCTGGCTGGGACGAGGCTGTGCTCCCATTACAGTACCAGCTGCTGCCTCAGCACTACCAGTTCCTGCTGGTCACTGCCTTCATCATCCTCTCGCTGGTTGAGGGCTCCCGCCTCTACTTGGGCTACGTGGGGAGCCTGCAGGAGAAGGTAAGTGCCCCCTCTCTGCCCTGGCCCCAAGTCTGCTGTGCTCAGTGAGGGGTGGCCCTGCTGGGGGATGCTGTGACTATGCTGGCTGTCCCTTTGCTCAGGACCTGAGTGCCCATCACTGCCCATTCCTCCTGGAGTGCTGCCTGCAGCTGTCCTGGGAGGAAACTGTGCGTGCAGGCAGGACGAGGAGGCAGGGGATGAAGCAGGCCCACTTGTTCTCCTGCTGTTTCTCTCCCTGGGCCGTGGGTGTGATGCTCCAGAACTGGGCTTGACTGCATATGACCATACCCAGGCACAGCTCTGTGTGGCACGGATGTCCCCAATACCCAGGCGCTGAGGCCAGCAGACTGGCTGATGCAGGGAGCTCCTGGGGCAGAGTGGATTCCTCCACCCCACCCATGGCTTCTGCTCCCACAGGTGCCCGAGCTGGCTGGGTTCCTCCTCCTCTCCTTCCTGATCCAGCTCCCCCTCCTGCTCTTCCTGCTGACGGACAGCCACTTCATCCGCCTGCCGCTGGAGATGGCGGTGCACAGCCTTCTCCTGGCCTTCCTCCTCGCTGAGATGGCAGCTGCCTTCTTTGCGCTGAAGACCATGACCAAGCGGCTGGTGGCAAAGTTCTACCTGCGGCAACTTAAGGAGGGTGGCAGAGGATGGCTGGGGCAGGGGGGTGGGGGGAGTCAGGCAGCCAAGGAGGGGTGATGCTGCAGGACACCTCCATCCCACGCAGTCCCAGCAGCGAGCATTAAATGGTGCTTGGACCCCCACTTGCCTCCACACACTCTGTTTTTGAGCCAGGCAGCTCAGGGGCTTGTGGGGTTGCCAGAGCACCCCATGGGTATGGATGGAGGCAGTCCCTGCCCCACACTGCCCTGCAGGCAAGAACACAGGGGTCAGCACCCCCAAAATGCTCAGGCTCACCCCAGGGCTGCACTTGTCCTTGCTGAGCATCAGCCCTGGCAGGAGGCAGGAACTGGGGAGCGCAGGAGCCACTGGACACCCCCCATCCCCCCACCCCCCAGCAAGCCCAGGCTCTGCTCTTAAACCTTCCCCGAGCACAGGCAAAAGGGCTTCCCTGGGGAGCTCCCCATGGATGGGGGGAGGCTGGGGTGAAGCCATCCCAGCTGGAAGGACACAGGGCGCTGTGAGGTGGGAAAGTGGCACCACAAACCCTTCGCAGCCCCCCCAGGGCTAGAGACAGAGCAGAGCCCCCTCCTGCTTTCTGAACAGCTTTATTTCCATGCATCCCTGTTTTTCGTGGGAAATCAAGGCCCAGGGCCATCTGGAAGATGAAGCGCAAAGTGCTTGAAGACTCTTGTACCGATCATGGGCCAGTGCTTCCCTGCAGGCTCTGGCTGCCACAGCAGCTCCACAGCCCGGCCATCAGCACTGGGAGCTGCCCCTGGGATGACTTTGAGCTCCAGGAGCCAAGAACTGCTCATGTTTCTCCAGCAAAGGCAGACCCTAACCCCAGCAGCACACACTGGGGCCAGGAGAACTGGGCCACCTCCATCTGGGCTGCAGCCATGCCCCTATCGCAGCTACCTGGAGGTCACTCTGGAGTGAAGGGTGCTAGTGGCAGAGTGTTCCCGATGTCCCTAAGCTGTGGGCTTGGCCTTACCTTTAGGCGGTTTTGCCTGGAAAATGAACAGAGGCATCTTAGTGTACTAGAGACAAGGGGACAGCCCAGGCGGGAGGTCCTGCCCCACTCTGCTCAGTCCCACACCACCAGATCCTTGTTTGAGACTCCAACTCCACTTGTGACTGGAGATCAGTCATTAGGAACAACATTTTTTTTACCCCGGTAGGATGGTGCAGCCCCAGGGCAGTCCGAGGGGAGCTGGGGTTTCCGAGAATTGGCCAGCTAAAGCCAAAGCTGATCCATGCCAGGGCCGGCAGCTCTCCTGCTCTGCGGGCCCCCCCAGCCCACCCCCTGTGACTTCTGACTCCCCAGGGCTGGGCAGTGACGCAGGGGGTCACGCATGGCAAGAGAACCCATCACTGAACTGCAGGGTCAGCACCAACACGGCACCGAGGTGCTTGCTGGAGACCTGCCCCCTCTCCACCCGGAGTTTGGCCAGATTCACTTTGGAAGAGGGTGAATAAATGTGAAGCTGGGTCAGGTTTCTATGGTAGGATCCCCTCAAGGACTCCTTGCTGTCTGACTGTAGTTGAGGTTGGGGTACAGCTTTCCCCACACCAACTAGGTCCCTCTCTTGCACTCTGCAGTCTGTCATCATTAAACTTGTAAGAGTTTGATCTCTCAGAGGTTTCATTCCAACCAGCCACCAAGCCCAAGAGGCAAAGACTAAGAACTGCTCCACTGAGGTTCTCCCAGATCTTGTGAACCGAGTTTTAACCAAGGGGAGAAAATCATTAAATCCGCTTACAAAACTTCACTCTCTCCAAAGCGGCTCCATCCTTACCTCCTCGAACTTCTCCTTCCAATAGAAGTCAGCCTTTGCATCCAGGTAGAGCAGGACCAGGTCACAGACCACCGTGGCCTGCGGACAGACACAGCATGGCAGTGACACCTCCTGCAGGAGCGCTGGCCCTCTGGCTCCCACCCAGCCCTGCAGCTGGCCACACTCTGGCAGGTCAGTGAGCCTGATCACACTCTGGCCCAGGCCACTCTGGCAGCTCCAGGTCCCCTCTGACCCCACCTGCTCCCACCAGCAGCACAGGAGGTTAGAGGGGATGGTCTGGGATGCAGGGGAAGGGCTGCTCCAGCAGAGAGATGCCATCACAGCCCGGGGTGAGCATGGCAGGTGGGGAGCCCCTTACTCTACTGAGAGGGAAGAGCCACAGAAGTGCTCTGCAAGGGGCTGCCCCACCTCATGGCCACAACACCATGTCCATGCTGGAGCCAGACACTGGCTCTCTTCCTGCCTCTCTCAGGGCAGGAACACCGAGAGGAGATGCTCTCCCACGGGTGGAGGCAGCTGGCACAGAGCAGCCAGCAACGCCCCAGCGATGCATCTTCCCAGGGTCAACACAAACACCCGCTCAGGAGCCTTGACCTGGCAGCGTCATTACTGCTAACGATGGCAAACAGGGAAACGGGAGCTAACACCCCACCAGAAAACCTCCCCTTCTGGGCTGGCAGGAGAAACAACAGATAAGAGGCAAATCCCATAGATGGGAGAAAAAGAGTCCATCTGGAGTACTCACGGCACCAAAGAAGGCGATGCTGGTGCCGACGCTCACGGCAGCAGGAACGATACTGAACTTTCCAGCCTGGTTGAGAAAGCGTGTGGAGGGGGAACAGTGGGGGAAGGCAGTGAGGGCTGCGGGACAAGCCCTGTGGAGAGTGTGCTTAAAGCAGGGAGGTGCTGGAGGAAACCCGGGCCGTTTCTCTGTGCCCAGCTGCAGGGACCTGACTGCTATGGACCCAAAACCTCTTTGGCCGTCAAAGAAGGGACTGAGGTGACTGTGACCCACTGACGGTGGGAGCTCCCCTCCTGCTGCAGGACCCCAGCAGCTGCCACCTGCAGAACCACATCCCAGCAAACACCAGACACAGCCCTGACGTGACACGTCCCTCTCTGCTCAAATGAGTCTGGGGTCTCAGAAGAAAGAGACTTTTGGGTTCCTGTCTCTCTCCTGGCTGTTCTCTCCTGCTCCTCACCTACTGGACCTGGTCTCACTGCCCAGAAAGCACCCTGTCCTGCACTGCGTGCTTTGCCCTCTTCAGGTGAAATGGCCACTGCTAAGCATTACAGACCAGCTGTGGACATCTCTCGGGGCGACAAGTCCCCTCAGCACAGGCTCCATCTTGCGTGGTTGAGTATTGAGTTTGTCAGTGATGCTACACAGTGATGTAGCATTGGTCATGCCCATGCCTTTTCTCCCTGAGAGTACAATTAATCAAGAAGGGATTAATTGTCCAGGTTAAGAAGAGTTCAGGTTGGTCTCTGCCAGGGTGCTCCCACCATGAGACCCACAGAGATGCCCAGAGGCCCCCTCTGCCCAGATAAGCTCACCTTGCCTACAAGGTCCAGCACTTCACAAACACCCACGCCAGATCCTCAGCGAGGGAACCTTCCCTGCTCAGGGCATTACAAGTTTCTCTTCAAATGGAAGAGACCATTTTTCCTTGCTCTGTTTGGAAAACTCTGGAAAGAAGTGAAGAGGGGAGAAGCAAGGCCAGCGGGAAGCCACGGAGCAGCAGGGAGTGGAGCGAGGTGTCAGCCCCAGTGACAAGGCTGCCAGGACTGCACGTGGGGGCTGCAGAGGAGATGGTACCTGGCCGTGCACAGAGATGTCAAAGCGGATGCCATAGAGCTTCAGCAGGTTCCGGTAGAGCCGTCTCTGGGAGTCCCAGTAGTAGGAGGCAGTTCTGCAGGGACATGGGATGCGGCTCAGAAAGCCATGGCAGCTCCCGCAGGCAGTGAGGGAAAAGGGCGGCCAGAGCCGGGCAACAGCTAGGGCTACCATGTGCCTCTGCACACCTTGTGCCCTCCAGCGGGCTGGGACGTGGGGAATGCCTGTGCTGCCACAACTCACAGAATCACAGAATCACCTAGGTTGGAAGGGACCTTTTAAGATCATCTAGTCCAACCAATAAAAAAAAAAAACC
>JAOTQQ010000005.1:17011353-17028152 GCA_026546715.1 Gallinago undulata
TGAACCTCCCCTGGTGCAACTTGAAGCCATTGCCCCTTGTCCTGTCATCTGTAACTTGGGAGAAGAGACCAACCCCCACCTCTCTACAGCCTCCTTTCAGGGAGTTGTAGAGAGCGATGAGGTCTCCCTCAGTCTCCTCTTCCCCACACTGAAAACTCATCAGCAGCGGGGCATCAGTGTCCACTTGGCACCCAGCTGAGGGTCCCTGGTCCCTTTCAGTGCACCCAGTTCAGGGTCAGCACGGGCATCGACAGCCCCACGTCCCTGCCCTCAGGCCTTGCAGTTCCAAGCACAGGAAACTACAAGGTGTGGGAACCACCATGGCACCCTCGTACCGACAGCCCCTGAGCTGAGCTACGTCCCGATGTCCCTGCTGCTCCTTCCAGAACGTCCCTCAGGAACACGGAGACCTCGAACGATCGCTATATGCTCAACACACAGGCCCGGGTAGCCAGTGTCCCAGCGTCCTCACCTGAAATTGTACCCCCTGTCCTGCAGGCTGAAGGAGTATTGTGGCCGGCACTCGGCAGCGGGGCGGTCCAGGTCACAGTTCCACTCGATGCGAACTCCGATGCTCCCCCCCTGAAAAACATACCTTATCCCAGGAGAAGCATGGGATCAGAGATTTGCTAAGTTCTTTCCTGTTCAGACCACACATTCCCCTAGTATTTCAGGGGTCAGTCCTATCCCCTGCCCCTTGCCCACATCCTTGGGGAATTTGGAGTCATCCTCCATACTTTAAAAAAAAAACAACAAGTACCAGCACAGCGAGGCGTCCAAAGGTCTCTCCAGCTCCCTCCACCATGTCACGTACACGGAAGACAGGGCAGAAAGGGTTGAAGAATGGATTGTACGTGCAGCTCTTGAAATAGGTGGGGTCATTGGTTTGCAAAGTATTGCACCTGAGAGGAGAGGGAGAGAGGTGGAGCTCTCAGGGGTGGGCTGCAGGAGGTTAGGGAGCCCTGACAAGGAGACTCTCCCACTGCTCTGGAACCACTAATGCTCCTGCTCTTGGGGGAGATGGTCATTGCTGCTCCTAAAGCCTCAGTTGGAGAGAGGGTGGAGAGAAACCAGCCCAGAGGAGTCACATGTGGATTTACCATCCTTTACAGCACCTGCCATGGTCCTTCCCCTCCCAGCTCCTTGCCTCCACCTCTGCCTTTGTGCTTCTACTTAATTCCCTGGCTTCCACCCAGCTCCCACTGCTCTCCTTAGAGGTGCTCTCCAGCAGGTCAGCCCCCGACCTGTACTGGTTGGGGGCTGGCCTCCTGGAGAGCAGCTCTGAGGAGAAAGACCTGGGAGTCCTGGTGGACAACAGGATGCCCATGAGCCAGCAATGTGCCCTTGTGGCCAAGAAGGCCAATGGCATCCTGGGGGGCATCAGGAAGAGTGTGACCAGCAGGCGGAGGGAGGTCATCCTGCCCCTCTGCTCTGCCCTGGGGGGGCCCCATCTGGAGCACTGGGAACAGTTTGGGGCTCCCCAGTTCAGGAAGGACAGGGAACTGCTGGAGAGGGGACAGCAGAGGCTACAAAGACAATGAGGGGTCTGGAGCATCTCTCTTGCAAGGAGGAACAGTAAATATTTCTTTACTGAAAGGGTTATCAGACATTGGAATGGGCTACCCAGGGAGGTGGTTGAGGCACCATCCCTGGAGGTGTTCAAGAGATGAGTTGACATGGTGGGTTTTTTTGTTTCTGGTTTGGTTTTTTTTTTTTTTCTCATTGGTTGGACTAGATGATCTTAAAAGGTCCCTTCCAACCTAGGTGATTCTGTGATTCTGTGACTTGGGTCTTTTTAGTCTGGAGAAGGCTGAGGGGGGAATCTGATCAAAACCTATAAATATTTAAAGGGTGGGTGTCAGGAAGATGGGGCTGGTCTTTTCTCAGTGGTGCCCAGGGACAGGACAAGAGGAAATGGGCACAAAGTTGAATGTAAGAAGTTCCACCTTAACATGAGGAGGAACTTCTTCACTTTGAGGGTGGCAGAGCCCTGGCAAAGGCTGCCCAGGGAGGTGGTGGAGTCTCCTTCTCTGGAGACATTCAAACCCCACCTGGACACATTCCTGTGGGACCTGCTCTGGGTGGCCCTGCTTTGGCAGGGGGTTGGACTAGATGATCTCCAGAGGTCCCTTCCAACCCCATGTGATTCTGTCAGAGATGCAATGACCAGCCTGAGATACTGCTCCAGGGGCTGCCCCAAGCCATATCTCTGCTGGAGTAGGGCAGCACAGCAGCACGCCTGGGGCTGTGAAGCCGGGACAGCCCTGCACTGCGCCTCTGAAACCATGTTGCAGGGATTAAAATGCAAAAATATATGGGGTAAAATGAGTCCTTGGGAATGACTGGCCTGCTCTGTCTGTGAAGCTCTAGACAGACAGATGGACAGCAGTCTCTCCCTCTGAGGGCTCCCCATCCCACTGCTCTTACATCTGCAAACCGGCCTTCTCCTGAAAACACTACCCCAAACTGCAACGGCCCGAGCCAACCTGGCCGGGACGGCTCATGGCTTCTCAGCCGCCCGGGCTGCCCGGCCCCACGGCAGGCACAGGCTGGACCAGGCCGCAGGCGTGGTCCAGCCAGAGGAGCATCATACTTACTTGGAGAAGTTAAATTTGGTGAAGTGGACAGTATTTTTTATAAAAAGAGTAGAATTCTCCGCCTCAGCCAGAAGAGGTTCCCTGGAAAACAACCACCAACCGAGCTCAAATTTTGCACGGCAGCCAAGGCATGTCCCCATTCCCCGCGCTCTGCAGTCCCTTCCACGACCCTCGGACTTCGACTACAATGGAGAGTTGCAAGAAATGCTCTTGCACGAGGTTCTCTGGGCTTAACTGACTGTTCGACCAATGTCAAAGACCTCCCTGAGCCTGGCTGCCCCTTGGACAAGCATGGCCAAGCCCCTGGTGACACAGAGGGAAGGAATCAAAGCTCTCAACGCCTGCTGTCCCCTCACCCTGTGCCTCACCTGGGCAGCGTGTTGTTCTCCACAGGACACCAGCCGTAGATCTCACAGGTGGAATGGGTAGTATTGAACATCATGCATTTCCCTGTTTTTATCCCTAGAAATGACACAAGGTATGTCATTTACTATTCCTCTTCGAAACACCTTCTCTGCAGCTCCCCTCGTGGGACAGTGCCGTGGCCACTGGTTTGTTTTGGTCTTTTCAAAACCTGGGCCACAGAGATGACACTGGGACCACCTTCAGTGCTTTCCTCACCCAACAACTTCCCTGTGAAACCCTCCCCTCGAGGCCGAAGGACAGAAGCTGTGTTACAAAGATAAGCAGCCACTCACTGCCGTCAGCGCCAATCCATCCCTCCCTCCCTCCATCCATCCCTCCCTCCATCCAGCACAGCCCCTGCCAAGGCCCTCTGCTCCTCGGGTGGGAACACGACGAGTTGGGACAATCCCACGCACAAAGCTTTGGAAACTGACCTCCTCAAATTGAAATAATATCCTTTTCCAGCCGTGCTCATTCATCAGCATGAGATAAAAAGCCAGGTTTTATTACAAAAGGAAACCCTGCCAATCGCATGGCACACCGGTTTCCATTCCAGCTGCCGACATCAGGAACAATGCACCCCTGGATTTGCTGTGACAGTGATTTGTCCCCACAGCACCTGCCCATCCAGCTGTAACATGTCACTCTAAACTTTTGCCAAGAATAAATGGCTGGAGAGCCCTTCAAAACGCACTGAACTCAGACAATCGGGCACCTTTGTGGGTCTGTTTGCTACCAAACAGGAGGAATTAAATGACTTTATGGTTGGTTTTTTTAGTGAAACACCACATACCATGGCCACGAAGCACTGGATTTCCCATGGGACAGTCTGCATCTTCTGTGCATGTTGCATCCAGGACAGAGGGGCTCTGAGAGGGACACAGAGAAGTGCTGTCACTCCAGGCCAGGTGGTAGCTCATCCACACTCCTGCGCCACAGCTCCTGCCTCTCCCGGCACCTCCCCAGAATGTACAGAAGCCATTGCCATCTCCAGAACCTGGGCAGCCTCCAGGCAGCGAGAAGAGAGGCACCTTCAGGGACAATCCTTCCTCCTGGTCCCCGCACTCCCTGGGGTGCTCACCTCCTCTGCCTCGGCAGCAGAGGAATCTTCAGGAGATAGCTAGGACCTTTGGGCTGGGACTGGGAACCAGCTGGGTTCAGAAGGGCCTTAATGGCAGAGCCCATTTAGCACTTCATCAATCACCACCACAGTTCCCCTGTGAAAGGACTGGAAAGACCCTAAATACAGCATAACGCAAGTCTTGTCTTGTGGAAGCTTCACCTTCACTCTGGACCCACCATTGCCAGGAGCAGCAAAAAGTTCCTCTTCAGAGACTATGGCAGGTGGGGGAATACGAGCAACACCTTCCTCAGGTACTCCCAGGCCATTGCAGGAGTTACCAGCCCATCAGAAACCCCAGAGGGACATAGAGACCCAAAGGCAGGTGGGGAAACCCCAGTTATGGAGTCAGAAGAAGCAGAGGTCTGCCAGGACACCTCCCGCCCCCACCAACTCGAGCTGTCCCAAGATGGGCTCAGCCCCTTGTTCCAGGTGTGAAACCCACCACAATGAGCCGAGAGGAACCACTGTCTGAAGCATCTTTGGGCTGGGGACACATGCACGCAGCACCCAGTGGTATGGGAATCATTACGGGATGCAGGAGAACATTTTAGGATTGCACAGGACATGTAGGACATGAGGTATTTAAGGGAGGAAGGAAAGCCATGGAAAGGGAGGGATCTAGGTAAGCTGAGAAGGAACAATCATTGGAAAATGTAAAAAGCTCCCCTGACTCTCACCAGCACAGCCTGACCCTTCCTTGGAGTAAACTCCATTTCTATCCATTTTGCTGGGTGATTGGCTCTCTCCTGTATGTGCGTATGGGTGCCTAAATGCCAGAACCCGGAGCGGGACCACACCAGTGGCAGAAGTCCAAGCCTGTGGGTGCCACCAGCTCCAGCTAGCACAGGTGTGCCCATGGAGGAGTGGTTCACAGCCAACGTCGGGCTGGATGAGGAGGTGAAGGGGCCTGGGAGCAAGGGGGCTGGCTAAGGACAAACCTGCAGGAGTACTAGACAGACTGAGGAGTCCTGTTTGACTGCTGGGGAGGGGTAGCTACTGGATTCATGCCCCTCAATCCCACTGATGGCCCAGTTATAGCTTGCAGGACCCACCTGCAATGCTGTACTAAGCACTTGCGAGAGCACCTTGTTGTCCTGCGTTCAAATCAGATATCACGGATTCATCCTCCAGAAGGACCCAGAGAACAGATATTTGCAGACAAGTGTGTCAGGCCCTTCCCAAGTCCAGGGAACAAGACACACGGCAAGTGCCACTTGGCAGACAGACACTTCTGAGTGTTCAGGGCATGCAAGCTGCAAAGCTTGGGAGAAATTCAGGCACTGAAGTCTGTGATGGTGTCACAGAAAACCTAAAAACCATCCAAGAAGGTTTCAGCCTCCCCTACCATCTTTTAGTAGAAACAAGCCTTGAAAAAAATATCTGTGGGTGCTGGCATTTTCCACAGGGATGATCCAAATCAGGTTACATGTGCCACAAGTGCATTGTGAGAGGAGCAGAGAGATGGAGACTCCGATAAAAGCCCTCGTGGTGCCCTGGATCTGTGCTCCTAAAGCTCTCTAAACCATTGCTGCAGCTTGGTTGTGTAAGGGCCTAAAAGATTAGGAAAATTAGGAGTAATGAATTTTTCTAGGAACCTACCCAAGAACTGCAGGTTTGGGACAGGACAGGAATTCAGCACAGGTGTCTTGACAAGCAGGTGATGGAGTGCCTGTTTTCTGAAGACATCTCCCATGGTGCTCACAGCAGGGCTCAGATGTGTCCCTGGGACAGGGGTGATTTCAGACAGGAACCAAATTCAGCGAAGATGGGCTTGTATGGAAGGCAGAGATCTGTGCATAAACTCTCAGAACCTCAGGGCTGAAAGGTTTATATTTACTTGCTGTAGTCACAAATATGTGGGTAGAGAATGACTTTATGCTTAATCTAGTCAGAAAACAATGTGATAACCAGCCCTCGAGAGCTGTGCAGCCACGTAGCAGGGGCCGGGAAACAAAGTGGACCTTCTCAGAGAGTAAACCACCAGCAGCATCACACGTGAGCAAAGAAGGACGAGGCTTCTCCCGACATCTAACGCCTCTCTCCTCCCCTTCGGACAGTCCTGTGCTCCTCGGGGCCGGGAGCACTGCTGCTCGTGTGCACATCCATCAGCAGCACTTGGACCTGTAGGAGCTGAGCAGGGCTGGATGGGCTGAACACCATGATTTAAGTGAAATGGTCCCTTAGACCCAGAGCTTGGATCCAGACAGAGCAGATGCACTGTCTGACCAATGCCTCCTGGCTCTAATTATATTTTGGTTCATTAACCTTCAGAGCTTCTTGCAAACAGAGGCCATTCAAAATATTTGAGATCAACACTAAAAGGTCTCTCTAGGAGACGAGCAACAGCTCAGCCACAGGCCTGAGCTCAACACAGGCATCAGCTGCTCAGACAGCCTGTCCTGTGTCGGGGTGCTGCCTCTGGCTCCAGCCAGACCTTCCCCTGCTCTGCCAGCACAGAATACTTTGGTAATTGAGCGTATTCAGAACTTCCCACCAAGTCAAAAGCTGTCACTGCTAAATCTTCAGTTTTCCAAACATGAATGGCAGCTACAGCCCCAGAGGCAGGAACTGAGGAGCAGCACAGGGTGAGGGCTGTAGGGAGCACCCAGTCACCCCACAGCACTGTCACGGGACGGGATACCCTGGCCCTGCACACTGCAAATACAAGCATCCAGAGACGCCTGTGGCTGCCTAGGAGAGAGCCCTGAAATTCTCTACAGCACGCATCTGCCCCTAGGGATGTCCCTGCAGCTACCAGAACTTCAGGAGCTCTCAACACTTTCCAGAGGGATCATTAGTGCCATTCTCCCTCCCTGGCCCAAACCCAGGGTCGTTCCTCCTTTTGCGCATCCTGCATTTGGGGAGCAGCCCAGCCCTGCAGAGCTGGCACCAGGTGAGTGGTGGAAGCAGGATAAGGCTGGACATGGCAGCGCAGGCAAAAGCCAAAGGGACCTTTAGGACAAACAGTGCTTGGCTCAGGCACAAGGTGCCAGCAGTGACTTAGCTTAAAGGACACTTGCTCCCATCTACCAAGCAGAGTCCAGCTCGGGAGAGCTCGATCGAGGAGCTGGCCTGAATCCAGCCTTAAAGGGAAGATTTCTCCCACAGAATATACCCCACCAAGTGTTGGCTGACTGGGAAACCACCCAGAGCTTGAGCTCCATTCTTCCTAAAAATAGGACACCAAGGTAGAGAGGATACTAGTCCTGCAGCCGAGAGTTATGGCATAGGCAGTATAAAAGCATCAGGGAAAATGGCACAGCAGAGGTAAGCAGATGGAGCAGAAACCAAGAATACACGTGAGACCTGAGAAGGTAACAGGTATGAGGTGGGGACAGCAGTCCTGCACCGGGACAACGCGGCTCAGTGGCTTCCTTGTCCAAAAGCAGGAGAAAGCCTGCAAAGATCACAGTGTTCCCAGCCCTTGAGAAGCCCTGAGAGCTGGCGAGGACCCAACAGACCATGTCCCTCCTCCTTCTGGTCACCACAAGCTCCTGGCCAGCCTGCCCGGACACACACCTGGGCTCGGGCAGGTATGACGGAGCAAGCGCGGGTCAGGCAGCGAGGCCACAGAGCAGCGGGAACCGAGGGAGTCGGTTGCGCTGGGAATAAAAATGCATTTTATGCATTTTCCCATCTGCCGGGCCCCGCGGTGGGGAGGGGTGGGTGGGGTGGGGGGTAGATGCTGGGTCCTGGCCCAGCGGCACCAACGGGGTTCACGATCCGAGCCCCCGGGAGTACCGGGAGGGACTCACCTCGGGACAGTTGCCCTGAGCTTGCTCTGCGGTGGCAATGAAGTTGGTCACCAAAACCAGCACGGTTTCTCCCTAGGAAGCAAGAAGGCGCCTTCGAGGGGGGGGTGGGGGTGTGTGTGTCTTACACCGACGCCCTCCCCGGCGGAGGAACAACCCGCAAACTAGCTTTTTTTTGGGTGTTACCATGACAACGTTGACCCCCGCCTCTCCTTTCCCAAGGTAAAACCACATCTCTGTGCCTCCCCCCGGGCCGGGCCGTACCTGAGGGGGCCGGCCGAGCTCCGCCGCGTCCCACAGCCGCCGGCCCGCGCCCCCTCGCGCCGCCACCGCCCCCTTCAGCTTGGTGACCACGGCGGCGCGGGGGGCGCAGTCGCTCTCCTGGTAGCCCTTCCGCACCAGCAGCACCCACCTGCGGGAGGGGGGGGGAAGAGGGGGCAGCGGGGCGAGAGGAGCTGAGGGGACCCCCGAGCCGCCCCACCGCCCCCGGGGAGGAGCGGGTCCTGCGGGGAGGGGGGTCCGGCCGCGGGGGGAGGGGAGCGCCCTACCCGAGGAGGTAGCCCAGAACGCCCAGCTGGAGCAGGCGGTGCAACAGCCCCACCCGCCGGTTCCGCGTCAGCGCGAACTTCGCCGTCTTGTAGTCGAGCAGCCCGGCCCCGGGACCGCAGCTCGCCATGGCCACCGGGCGCTGCGGGGACTGGCCCCGCCCCTCCCCGCCCCTCTGCCCTCAGGACCCGCCCCTCTGTCCTCAAGCCCCGCCCCTCCGAAATCAGGCCGTGCCACCCCGCAGCCCCACCCCTCAATCCCCGCCCTCCCGCCCCGCCCCTCTCCGGGCGAGCCCCGCCCCTCTGTAGCACCGCCCCCTTCCCCGCAAACTGGGCCTCTTCACCGCTCAGCCCCGCCCCTCTGCCCTCAAGCCCCGCTCCTTCCCCCTCCCACCCCTCCCCTCCGCGGCTCCGCCCCACTCTGTTGCCATGGCAGCAGCGCGGCGGGTGCAGGCCTGACATGGCGGCAGCGGGGGGGGTGGGGGGGGCAGCGCGGCCGGGGCGAGCTCGAGTGCGGCCTGAAGCGTCCCCGCCGGCTGGGGGGGCTCCGGCCCGGCTCCGCGGGTGTTGTCCCGGGGGTAGGGGCAGGGCGACACCAGGCTTGCCCCGCTGGGCCTGGGGGCAGCGGCCTGGCCTAGGCTGCATCCCCGCGGTAGCAGTGGAGGAGCAACAACAAGGCCGCGGGCGCTGGGGCTTTGCGGGATTCTTGGTGAAACTCTTACGAATGCTCTTTTCCCTCAGGCAAGGAAGACCCTGGTAGCCCAGCGGGAGAAAGCCGGCACCTGGCTGCTTGCCGGGCCTTTGGTGTGACCCCAGCCTGCAGCCCCCTGCAGCAGAGACCGGGCCCCTGCGCTCAGCCTGCAGCACTGAGGCCCGTGGGTGAGGGACTGCAGCACCATCCCCCCGAGTGAGGTCCACCCGCCTCAGGGCCCTGGGTCAAACCCCATCAGCCAGCCAAGGCTGTCCCCTCCAGCACCCTGCTGTTAGGCTGAGCTGTGGCCCCTCAGCAGAACCAGACAGCCCAGGTACGGTCAGTTTTGTCTTTCCCAATAAGGAACACGTTGTTGTTGTTGTTGGGTGTTAGAGCAAACCCAGCTTTTATGCCAAGAGCATGTTGAGGGGCACGTTTTTTCTGCCCACCTGGCTGGTGGTTTGGATACCAGTTAGGGGCCAGTGTTTTGCCGCGGGAGGTTTGGTGTTTGGCGAGCAGCAGGGATTTGTCAGCAGGCTCCTTTGCAGGGATCAGGGATCAGGAGCAGGAGCCGTTTCTTTCCTCTGATGCGAGACAGGGGTGGGAGGGTGGGATGTGCAGGTGTGTCGTTACTTCCCTTCCCTCTTGGGATGGGAATTTTTCCCGAGAGTTTGTTGTCTCCCCTGGGGTACTCCACGTTTTTTAAATTAATATTTGTATGTTTGCGCGTTGGTTCATGTCAGGTAGTCCCACCCATGAAAGCTGCTTTCATGGCACATGGCATTTTGGGAATGTGTATTTTGGATCATGAAAAGGGTGAAGCTTTTCATACTAATTTTTGGTGATGTTTGTTTTTTCCTGTGTCTGATAACTGAGGCTGGAGAAAATAATTTGATTTTGCAGTATCTGCTGAGTAATCATAAAGTCATTGCCATACTTCTGTTTAATTTCAAATATCTTTGAAATTAAGAATTCTCACTGACAAGGATCAGGGTACTGGCACAATACAGGCTTCTTAAATGTTGAGGTCAAAGCAGCTGTAAATAAAGAGGTGCTCACTATGGCTGTACTCACAGACTGCAGGTAGAAGTGATGTCCAGAGAGGTGCATCATCAAGCACCAGAACCTTTTCCTCTGCATCGTGAGTATTAACAATCAACTTATTTTTAATCATTTTTATAGAAGGAGACATTAATTCCTTAGTACAATAAATGAAATTAAATATCTTAAACCGTGTTCAGTGTTTGCTTTTCCAGCCCAGCTTTAAATGATCTTGGAAGGGGAATCCTTTTGCATGATTCTGCTGATGGTTTTGCGAAATCCCCTGTGCCCTGCCAGACTAAGGGGAGCTGAAACAGAATCATTGACAAGAGCTTTGTGAACCCAGTGAAACTGCGAATGATCCGGTTTGGGATTATTTTTTGTGTTTCAGGCTGCCAAGGCTTTAGCTCTTTCCTTGATGGTCGATACCTCTGTCCTCACGTTAGACAGCTGGGTGCAGGGAGAAGGGGTGGCTGCATTTGTGGAGATGCTGAAAGAAAAGTGCTACATTTCGTGTTTGTATTTTCTCATCTGCTGTTCTCTGGTGGATGTGTTGCTGCAGAGGAGGATATTGTGCCAACTTCTTTGTGGTTTCAACAGGTCCTGCTGTGGTAGTGACTTTGTGTGTGAACAGGCTACCAGAACTGGGGTGGTGTTTGAATGGTGAGTGTTTAAAACCGTGTTGCTTTGACACATTTCTCCACCTGTTTTAATAGCATTTACTTTTGTGACGTTAGGATGCCACTAGCCAGAGTTAGCTCAGTCCTGTTATTGCTCTGAAGCTGCTGGAAAGCCAGGAGAAAGAGCGAGTTTCTGCTTTAGTTGTGGATCACAAACATCCACCAGAAACTTAGACTATTCAGAGCATGTGGTTAATAATGGTTAAGAGTTTGTAAGCTGAATTTACATGATTGGCATCTAAGAAAACAGGACATCAGAGTGGAAGAGGAGCCCATCTCAAGTGAACCTGCAAGGCTCTGTTCTAGCAGCAGCGCACGCCTGCTCTTCCCTGGGACATTTCATGTGTTTGACACCTCTGTGGCATTACGCTGCAGGTACTGTAGGTACAGAGAGCAGATGCAGAGCAGCTGCCTGAATTTTAGTCTCAGTCAGGCACTGCTGTGTCTAGAGATCATGGGTTTAGTCCCTGCTTTTCCAGGGGTGCTCCTGCCTGTCGTAATTTGAGTAGCAGCTCCTGGTTATATGTGGACAGGGTGTTTGGGCTGTGGGTTACACACAGCTGGGTCTTGTGCCCCAGCAGAGTTGGGGGGCAGTGAAGGCAGTTCGGTGGGATACGGCTGCTTGTGCTGCACATACCCTGAAGCACTAACGAGCCCTGCCAAACCCGAGGGTGCTACGTGCTGAGACAGCCCAGGGGTTCCTGTCCTCCGCTTCTGTGTGACGAGTGCCAAGCCAGTGACCCAGGTGGGGTCTGCCTGGAGCCCCTGTCACAGCTCTGTGGCGCGTTTTCCAGCACTTGCATTAACCTCCCATTTCAGTGGCTGAATCTGCAGATCTGTGCCAGGAAGCAACCAGAACTTTGCTGTAAGTCAGGCTTGTTGCTGCACTGCAGGGTCTATTTTATCCAGAAAGAACAGGGTCAGTTTAGACAGCTGAGAACACAACTCCTATAATGAAGGCAACCCATAGGCTTTGTCGGGAAGTCATCATGGATGAAGGAGACAGGTTCAGTGCTGTGAAATCCCTGTTAACATGGGATTTCCTTATTTTTGTTCTCTAGTGGTTTGGATTCAGTATTGGAGGTTTAGGGTTCTGTTACTTCTGTGCTAGGAAAATCCATTCTGGATGTAGGTGGGCAGAGAAGTTAATGCTTTCGTTTTTGGGTCTCAGTGTCTTTGCATCCATTCCGGTTTTACATTTAGCTTTGCTGTCTCTCCCTGCTTGCACATGCGTTTTCCAGCCATGAGGAGGAATGAAGAAACCCTGTATGACTTAGCTGAGTGTAGGTTTTGCCTGGAGTGGGAAGCACAGATGTACAAGGAGCACTTTTGTCTCATGTCCCATATTCATGTGGCAAAATGTGAATGAGCCTATCTTGAGGACAGGTTGTAAATTCAAAAATTAAGTTCTGTTCCTACTAAAATGCCATATCCAAATTAATCATTCTTATTTTCCAAGTCTGGCAGTATTTCTGCCATTACAGCGTAGAGGTGAGGTGCTGGTGATAAGATCCGATGATGTTTTTTCTTTCCCCAGCTGTTGATTTATCTGATAACAAGTTAGGTGTTGAAGGAGCTAAGACCTTTTCTGCAGTGCTTCTAGAAAATACTACAATTGTGTCTCTCCAGCTTTCAGGAGATTAATTTGATGATCACAAGCAGATGCCATCACAGCAAACAGCAAAGTGGAAATTCTGGATCTGAGTTACAACATGTTTAGTGACAAAGCAGGTAAAGTGCTGTCTCTGCTCCTTACACAGAGAGTGGTGCTGCAGCAATTAGCAATGTGGCTTAATGAGTTGCTTGCCTGCCTCAGACCTTAGGAGAGCAGGGCTGGTTAATATTTTCAGTTTCCCAAAAAGTATTTTTGGCTCTTTGTAGGCAAAACCAGAGTCCTCATTTGTTCGTTCAGCTTCATTCATCATTCATTTGGCTTCATTCTCTGTCTTCTAGCATTGCAGGCTTTGTGTCTTCTGTTTCTTTCCCCTGTTCTTCCTACTTCCCAAGTTCTGACGATCCTCCTTTCACTGATCTATCATTTCCTTTTTTTCTTGATCATTATTTCAGCTTTCACAGGTGTGTAAAATGCTTAACAAGAGCAGGAAAACCCCAGTAGAATGGAGTTTGCCAGCAGTTTTTCAGTCTAGCTCCCTGTCACTGAGAGGTGATTGCAGGTACCAAAGGGAGAGTGTGATAATAGACTAAGTCACCCCTGACAGCTTGTGGTTTGGAGAGTTCCTTTGCTCATGACTTTGACTCTGTCATTTCCATGTCCTTATTGGTCTCGACCTTACTAATGCACATTTTTTTCTTTGGCTCTTGATTTTTAAAGACACTGCTATTTAATTGTTACGTCCTTGCTTTCGCGCTGCTCCTGTGATGCCGTGTGATGTGATGAAACCTGTTTATTGCTCTCTGACCCTTAGTCCGTACTGGTTTCCCCAGGCACATTTGTGCTGGGCTGAACTCCCCTGTCCTTTCCTCCTGACTGTCCACATCTGCAGAACACTCTTCATGGTGTAATTGCTAATCCCTGATTTTTCAACCTTTATGCTCATCTCCGTTTTGCATCTTATTGGCACATACTTCATCTTTTCCATCTATGGCTGGCTTGACCAACCCCAGACATGGGTTCTGCTACTGTCTCCAGGCTGAAGATTCACAAATCTCCTCCCTCCTCCTAGACGAGGACACCTATTCAGGTTTTCTGATGGTGCAGGAGCTCTGGGAAGGGTTAAAGAGAGCAGAGCTGGCTTCCGTGCCAGCAGCCCAGCCCAGCAGGCTCCAGTTGGCTGGAGGCCGGTGCTGGGGAAGGGTGAGGGACTCCAAGAAGGTACCTGGTTGCTCGGTGTCAGCTTCCAGACTCCCATCAGGCTGGAATGAGCCTGTGTGACTGGATCTCCATGCATGAGCAGCAGACTCTGGCTTTGTGATATGGTGATTGGGTTTTCTCTTCCTCTTTGCTGTGTTTGCAACCTGTGGTCAGAGAACACAGTCGCTTTATTGTCTGTCAGCTGCTGGTAAATGCTGTATCAAAGAAAATAATATGGACTAGTTTTAATTGCCTGCCTAGAGGTGATACAGAGGTAATACAGTTGCTAACTTGAGCTTCCTTTTAACTTTTAAACTTAATCCTTTTAACTCTTAAACTGTTCAGCTTCATGTATTTTCTCTTAGGTAAAATTCTTGGAATGGCAATACCAGAAAACATTGGATTCAAGGAACTTAAAATCAGCTGGAACCATTTCCGTAGCCAAGGGGCAGCTGCCTTGGCCAAAGGTGTGGGGGAAGGAAATATTTTCACTCCTGTTTTTAAATTCTGGGAACTCATGTGAAGCCTTATCTGTTTAAATGAGCGTGAGTGCCATGATGTTTTGTTTGTCTTGTGCCCTTGCTTGTCCAGCTGGGATCATATAGATCTTGGAACTAAGACAGTAAAATCATCCATTGTCTATTGATGGATTGCATATGTTTTTATTTCTCTATTTCTAGTTCTTTCCCTTTTTGGAGTCAAAATTACTATAATGAATGTTTTGAATTGTTTCATTTTACTTCTGATTCATAAATCATTACAGAAATTGTTTTGTATTCCATATACAGTTATAACTGTACTAAAAGAAAATAGTTCCTCATTAAAATAAGAAACAGTTCTTCCAGCCTCATAGGCTGAAGGGAGCCACTAAAGTAATTTAATTTCACCTCTTGCACAATGCAAATTGTATGTGCCATCCTAGTGCTAGTGCGGCAAGTCCCAGCTGCACTTTGGAGCGTAGCAAGCACAGCAATCAGTAGAAAGGGTATTTCTCCAAGGTTGTATCAACTGACAGGGACATTTTCAGTTGTGTGTTTATGTCACATCTCAGACAAACGTATTCCTCAAATGCTGGATGTTTCCTACAGTGGCTTTGGCGACAGTGGAGCGGCTGCCTTGGGGGAGACTCTTAAGGCCAACAACGTGGTGGAAGAGCTCAACGGCAGGTGAGTCATGCTCGGATCTCACTGCACGTTTTCTCCTGTTTTGCAGCAGTGGGCAAAACCCACGGCAGCTGTTGGGGTCTCCTGCCTGCAGAGAGCAGTACATCCCAAATCCCAGTTCCTCCCCTTTAGCCTGGAGTCACTGCCGAGGGGCTGTGGGATGTGTTAGGGGCTGTGGGGGAAATGCATTTGGGGAATGGCACAAGGCCTGTCAGGGGATGTGTAGGGGAGGAAACAAGGGCAAGGGAAGGATCCAGGTGCTCTGGGGAGTAACAAGCGTGGGAAAAGAGAGGGATGAGGTGTGAAGGTTGGTTGTTTCAGGCTATGGTGATCTGCATGGCCGGCTGTGTGTGTGTGTTGCACACATTGTGCCTGTGCTTATTGTCAGCCTCACTTACTGGGACGTGGAGCTGTGTCAGCCTCACCTCTGTCTGCCTGTGGGATTTGGCAACTCCTCACTGCTTCCAGCCTCCAATGCAATTGTTTAGTTATAATCATGGAATCGTTATGGTTGGAAGGGTCCATTAAGATCACCCAGTCCAACCATCAACCTAACCCTGCCCAAACCACCACTGACCCATGTCCCTCAGCACCACATTTTAAATCCCTCCAGGGATGCTGACTCTGCCCCTTCCCTGGGCAGCCTCTTCCAATGCTTTCTGTGAAGAAATTTTTCATAATATCCATCCTAACCTCAACCAGATGCAACTTGAGGCCCTTTCCTCTTGTCCCATCACCTGTTCCTAGGGAGAAGAGGCTGACTGTCCCTCGCTACACCCTCCTCTCAGGGAGTTGGTAAAAGTAGCTGCCCTAAATTCCCTCTGGATGTAACATGCTTTCTTGAAGCAGGAGGCTGCGTATCCTTTGCCTGAGCAATGTGGCTGTGGAACGCCTGCAGCGCGGTGTCTGAAGCATGTCTTTTATCTGTTTTTAGAAACAACCGTGTTTCGGTGGAAGGACCTCTGCATGTTGGAGCTGGCCTGAAATAAAACAAGACTCTGAAAAGACTGGATGTGAGTAACTTTCCTAGGAAGGTATTGGAGCCTCTTGTACATATTTAAATATTGCTGATGCATGTATGTCCTCAATTGGAACCCCTTAGAACAAATCCACTGCAAAATTGGGGAGCTGCTTCCCCAGCCCGTCCCGTGTCTCCCTGGTTGCAGCATGCTCTCCTTAAGGCAAAGGACTTGGTGAACAGAGATTTCTGTGATCCTGCCGCTGGGTGAGCTGCGGCCTGTCCTGCAGTGTCTTGCAGCATGGGGGTAGCACCCTGTTTCTGCAGCAGCGGTGTCCAGCCTGGCACGGCAGGTGGCACTGGCACGGCAGGTGGCACTGGCATGGCTGCTGGGGAGCCCAGGACCCACTTTGCTGGCACTCAGAGTAAGTCCTGCTGGTGTCTCACTGGGCACCACCGCTGCTGTCAAGGATCACACCAAAAGTCCCACGTCACACATCCTCCTGCTTGTTCTTTTGTGACTGCAGGTGACCAGGAATCCCACGCAGAGCAAAGGCTGCTGTGGGGTCCTTAAAGCTCTACAGGCAAATTCTGGTGCTGGTGTAGAGGTCCTGGACTTGCCAGTAAGTGTTACCCTGGAAAGAAAAGGGAAAGAGGTTGTGAAGAGGTGGGAGTTTGTCTCATCTCCCAAGGAACAGGCAATAGCACAAGACGAAACAGCCTGAAGTTGCACTCACACACCACACAAATTAACGTACTGAAGATGTTGGGTTAGAATGTTTTTTTTTATTCAAAACCTAGAGTTTTTGCAAAAAGAGCAGCAAGTTTTGAGATTTTGGTCCTTGAATGTCATAAATTGGGAATGTTACATTTAGAAATTGTTATATGAGATTCTAATAAAACAAGCATCAATTTGGAACCGTGTGTTGTTTTAGTCATAGAATCATTGACTGACGGAAGGGTTTGGGTTGGAAGGGACCCTAAAGATCATCCAGTGCACCCCCTGCCCTGGGCAGGGACACCTCCCACCAC
>JAOTQQ010000005.1:17033332-17044588 GCA_026546715.1 Gallinago undulata
CCTGCGGGCTCGTCGTTGCGGTCCCGGGGGTGGATGTGCTGGGATGAGCGCTGGGACACGCTGGGACGCGCTGGGACAGGCGCTGCAGCCTGAGCCACGGGTGAGGGATCGGCCACAAAGGGACCAGTCACCCCAGAGCTCTGCTGCTGGATGAGGTTCTGGGTGGAGTGAAGGGCTGAGACCCTGCTCCTCTCATCCTCGGCTACTCCAAGGAGGAACCTGCCTCTACCCCTCTGCTCTGGAGCTGCTGCCTGGGGGACAGGAACCTCCTCTGCACTCAGGTGTTTGTCAGGATGGAGCAGAGGGAAAGGAGAAAGGACCCGGGGAACTACAGACCAATTAGTCTCTCCTCTGTCCCTGGGAAAATAACAGAGTGACTCGTTCTGAATGCCATCTCCAAACACATTGAAGATCAAGAAGTTATTGGAAGTGGTCAACATAGATTTACCAAGGGTAAATCATGCTTGACCAATCTGATAGCCTGCTATGAGTGATGGCTGGACGAAGGGAGAGCAGCAGATATCATCTAGTTTGACTTCAGCAAGGCTTTTGACACTGTCTCCCATAACATCCTATTAGAAAATGAAGGAAGTGTGGGTTGATGAAGGGGCAGTGAGGTGGATCGAGTCCTGGCTGTGACAGAACTCAAGAGAGTTGTCATTAATGGAGCAGGGTCAAGTTGGAGGCCTGTGACCAGTGGTGTCCCCCAGGGGTCAATACTTGGTCCAGTCCTGTTCAACATCTTCATCAGTGACCTGGACGAGGGGACAGAGCGTATCCTCAATGAGTTTGCTGATTATACCAAACTGGGAGGGCCACCATCCAGCGTGACCTGGACAGAGCTGGGCAGAGAAGAACCTCATGAGGAAGCAAACTTTCCATGAGCCAGCAATGTGCCCTTGTTGCCAAGAGGCCAATGGAATCCTGGGTTGCGTAGGGAAGAGTGTGGCCAGCACGTCAAGGGAGGTCATTCTCCCCCTCTGCTCTGCGCTGGGAAGGCCACACCTGGAATACTGCATCATCATCAATACATTTCTGGGCTCCCCAGTTCAAGAGGGACAGGGAACTACTGGAGAGAGTCCAACATAGGGAAACCAAGATAATTAAGGGATTGGAGCATCTCCCTTACGAGGAAAGGTTGAGAGAGCTGGGACTCTTTAGCCTGGAGAAGAGAAGGCTGAGGGGAGACCTTATCTATGTTTACAAGTACCTAAAGGGTGGGTTGAGGGAGGAAGGAACTGGACTCTTTTCAGTGGTTTCCAGCAATAGGACAAGGGGCAACTGGCACAAGCTGGAACATGGGAAGTTCCATTCAAATACGAGGAAAAACTTCTTTGGGGTGAGGGTGGCCCTGGCAGAGGCTGCCCAGGGAGGGTGTGGAGTCCCCTTCTCTGGAGATCTTCAAGCCCCGCCTGGATGCCGTCCTGAGTGATGTGCTCTGGGCAGCCCTGCTTTGGCCGGGGGGTTGGACTGGAGGATCTCTAGAGGTCCCTTCCAACTCTGACAACTCCGTGATTCCGTGGCTGGAGAGGCAGCAGTGGAAGGGGAACTCTTGAACAGGCACATCCAGCTCAGGATCCTGCTGCCCAGGGCAAGAGCACAGAACCTGAGTGAAAGCATGTGGTGCTTCCACCTGGCTTCAAGTCCCTGCAGTTCAGTGAAGTGGAATCACCTCTCTCCATCTCTAAGTTGAAAGGCATTTTTTTTTTCCCAGAAGCTTCTCCCCTCTTCTTGAGCCAACATAAACTTTCTGTTTCTCCAGCCTTCTGTGGCAAGGATTCAAGCAGTCACCTGCTCCACCTAAACCTGCCTTTTACAGACTTCATGTAACACTCCAGCTCTTGTGTGTAAAGAGAGTGAAGTCCCTTTCCATGCCACCTCTAGTTTTATCTCTACCCTGTCTCCTCTTGGGCACCTAGTTTTCAGATAGAGGAGTCCAGCTTGGCTGGAAAGCAGTCCAGACCTCTAGTGTCCCCAGGGCCTTTGCAGAGCCCATTCCAGCTCTACTGCACCCTTCTTGGGATCAGGGGACCTGTGTTTAGGTGCTGGTGCACCAGTGATTTCACAGGAGAAAAATGTTTTTAATTTTCTCTGCTCCATTCCTAATGTCCCATTCGATTTTCCCATGGTTACTGAGCACTAAAGCTGATGTTTCCATGGACCCATCAGTCATCAGCCCAAATGTCACGCCTGAATGGTAATGGCCAACTTTAGAACACACCATGAAACACGAAGGGCTCCCACCCACATAAATTTACCCTTAGCCACGTTGAATCAACCTCCCTATGCGGAGGGGGCCTCACTATCCTCCTCATCAGCCCAAGTATAGAAAAAGGAAGCAAGAAACGGGACTTGTCCTTTTCTACCACACATCACTCGCCTTCCTCCAGCTCATGGGTGAACACGGGGCTCGTGTAGAGCTGTAGCTCTCCCCTTGGTCACCTCACACCAGAACGGGGAACTCCATCCTCTTGTGCATCCCCTTTCCATGTTGCTTCTGTCACACAAAGAGACTTGGACAGGAATTCGAGGTCCAGCTCCGTGGGTGGCTGAAGCTGCCCGAGCTGCCACCAAAGGGACCGCCAACTGCCGAGGAGCTGAGACAGTCAAAATCTGGTAATCCTTCACAGCTCCTTTGGATCACTCGCTCCAGGTCAAACCCCAGTCCAGCTGTCACCAGCAATCACAGAACTGTGGTGGTACAGGCACAGCCAGGGCTGGAGGAACCTGTCACCCCCAGTGACACAAAGGCACTTGCTTGGAAAAGTACCTGTTTATCTCCGCGTGGTACCAGCCATCAATGCTTTGGGGAGGGGGACAGCTGAGCAAGCTTTCCTGCACTGAAATACTCCCTGATCATCAGCTGTCCCAGATTGCCTTAAAAGGACCTTTCGCACCAGTTAACCACTTCTGCCCACCCTGCTGTTCTCCACCTCACATGGAAAGCCCTTCTGGAACAAAACCCAACCACAAGCATGGAAAATTTCAGCTTTGATGGGCTGCCTGGCAGAGCTGTCCCCAACCAGATGGTGGGAGTGAGATGCCCAAGAGCTGCCATTGTCATGACGGTGCCAGCAGCGCTGTCATGTGCCAGTGCTGGCGGTCCCTGGCACAGATAGGCAGGAACCAGCTCTCCTGGATCATGGGGAGTTCTTGACAAAGGTGGGTTCCACTCTCAGTGTCACAGGGCAGGGAACCCCCCTTCTTGCATGAGCTGCCCTCCCAGCTTCTCCAGCCACACATCTGCTCCAGTAATGCAAGAGAGCTCGTGTCAAAGAAGGGGGATCTTCCTGGGAGGCAGCGCTACCCCCAGCACCCTGGCAGTCAGTCTCCTTTCCTGCAACAGGACCCATCACTCATCCCTGCCTTGCTCATCCTCATCTCAGGAAGCAATTTCCTTGGTAGTAGCTCTGGCCACACACAGAGGAATATGGATGCCACCTTCACCTGGTGAAGCACCAGAGACTGCTGTGTCTGGATGTGTCCTCAGGGGAAGGATGAAGGTGTCTCTAGAGGGGAACGTTGCCCACTCTGCTCCTCACTATTTTAGCAGGGCTCCCAGCCAAGGGCCAAGCGGTGACACAGCTCAAGGTGGTTCCTGGGGATCCTGCAATGGTGCAGGTCCCACATCAGCCCACTTTCCAGCTGGGAATATTTGTCCAGGAGCTGGAAACCCAGCAAGAGCAGCACCTTGTCTCCAACTGCTGAACCACAGGAGCAGGCTCCTGGGGTGAGGACATACCCACCCCTGATCGCAACAGGAAGGGGTCTCAGCCCTGAGCTTGGACCTCATTGGTCTTTGTAGCTGCTGATCTTCAGTGTGTTCATCTATAGTGGGCAACTCCTCCATGACCACCTCTCCCTTCCAAAAGGCACCCAAAAACTCTTCTAGCATCTCTGCAGGGTTCCATACCTCAGCTGGTTCTCCAGACATCTGCTCTCAGGTGAGCATTAGGGCTCACAGCACCTTGGGCAGGGGGGACCCACCCTTTTCCCAGTATCAGTAATTAAGAGCACACTCAATCTTCTACAGGATCACTGCAGCAACAGCAGGGGATGCAGGTGAAGGTGTCTCCCAAATACAAGCTTTGCTCTGGGAATGACAGAAAACCCTTAAACAGTGTCCCAGGTGTAACCAAAGCCCTTTAACACATGATGGCCCAGGTCTTTGAGCCAACAGCTCCCTCAACAGCTTCTCCAACTTGATCTTCATCCGTGAAGAGCAGAACTGCTCACGGGCTCTCCCTTGCACCATCCTGCTTCACACCAGCACATTTCTTACACACTTGAAGTGATCTTCTACCAAGTTTTCAGCAAATGCCCCCAACTCCTGCTGTGCACCAAGTGCTGGGGATGGGAGTCAGGCCCTTGGGGTCATCAGCTCAGCCCTGAAAGGTCTCAGAAACACTCAAGGTTGTGTCCTGTCCTGCCTCCTCCCCCCCCCCGATTTAATCTAATGCCCCACAAACCCCACATTCATCAAGTGGGGATGGGACAAATGTATTTTATTTCTCTCCATTTGGAAACTGGTTTAAAGTAACAAAGCAAAAGCTCTCAGGCCTTCTCTGTGATCCAAGCCAGGTGGGCACACTGTGAGTGTCACAGTCCAGCAATGCCAGGGCAGAGGCCTGAAACCCTCCTTTAACCAAGCCAATGCTGATATCTGCCTGCAGGTCTCTCTGGAAAGGGTCTGCCTGTTGAAGAGCCTGTTTCTGTCTCAACACACAGAGAAGCATCTTCTTGTAGATAAACCTTGGACATTTTTCCCCCCAGCTGCCAACCATCTCCCATGGTGTGGTGGCACCGGGCAGTGGGTTCACTTTGCTGCCCTGTCCCATACGACAGGAACTCCCCTCTGCCATTCTCTGCCAGAGCCACTCGCTCCTCCTCCTCCTCAAACGTGAAGAGGAGATTGCAATTTGGAGACCACATTGCTCAGCTTGATTCACCTCAATGCAGGAGACACCCACCTACCACTGGGCTGCATTTGGTGCCTGCTCTGGTCTCTCTTGGCTCAGAAGAGCCTCAGAGCCACCACAGTGGCAGATAAATGCCCTCCGTCATTGCAGCAAGATGTGCCACATGCGTCTCGCTCTGAGGAGCAGAGAGGCAGCCTGGTCCTCCCCAACCACCCCCTGCCCTGCAGCTTGGCTCTAAGGTTATCTATGGGCCTCAGCTCTGTCCCCTACAGCCAGTACCCTCTGCCTGACACAACATAAAGCAAACGCATTAATGGCCTATAGTTTAGAGGGAAGTCAGAAGAATACTCTGGAAAGCAAACAGCAGACTCGCTTGTTCAGGAAAAAGCCTTCTCAGACTCAGATTCCTTCTGTTGTAGCTTCCGAATCAGTTCCAGTAAATTCATCTGTAAAGTCAGCTCCTGCAAAGAGAGAGAGAGAGAGGTTTTTGCAAAAATAAGATGCTGCCATTCCCTGCTGCAGGAAGCAGAAGGGACTGGTTTGTACCACCCACTCAAGAGCTACAATCTTCTGGGACCAAAAGAAAAACCATGCAAATACAAAAGAAAGCCTTCATCTTGTTTAAGCATTTCTATAAAACACAGGCAGTACTATCTTCAGAGATACAAACCGCAGTGGCCTTGGGAATCCCAGGGCTTTACGATTCATTAAGGATTCAGAAAGGTTCTTTCTTCTTGACCACGATTTAGCGATTAACACAGCCAGGACCAGCCAGTTCTGCAGGTTTCCCCTTCTGGAGCAGCCCCCACAGCACCCCCTCACACACACAGAGCCACCTGCCCCAGAGTGAGCTCTCCAGGTGGGCACAGCCCACTCCCCTCAGCCTTCAGCAGCATCTTCATCACCCCCATCCTTTTCCAGCATAGGAAGGCAGCAAGCAGGAGGGATCGCTTTGGGTGCCCTCTAAGTGCAACATGCTGCTCTGCTGGTGCATCAAATTCCCTTTAAGTATTTCATTCCCCTTCAAAAACTCCATTTTCCATGACTGGATTCCAGGGGAGATGTCTCCTGTAGTCATCACCCTCAGCTGATGGCTTCCTTGTCATCTGCTTGTTCTTTAGCTACATTTAGCTCACAAGCCAGTTAGTGCAGAGACAACCTGGTGAAGGAGTTAATTCAGAAACCCCTGTTCTGTGACTCAGGCTTGCAGACATTACATTATGGAAATATTTTTACAAAAACAGATTTTTAGACCAACGGCATAAGCAGGCATTTTATACAATAGACTGAAAGGAAACACAGCAACTGATGGGAAACACACGGAAAACAGATTCCAGCAGTGATTTCTTATACGATGGTGGGATTCACAGGTCCCAAGCCAAGGTCTGGGTCTGGTTCGCCAGCTATCGTAAAGGCAAACATAAACAAACCCCAGCAAATAGGAACCCTGTTAAGAGTTATTACTTACAGAAATAACATAAAAAGCAGGGTCGGAAAGGGAGAGAATGAACTGTTCATTACACCGATGAGGAACAGCAACACAGAAAAAATAAGAGGCTTGTTCAAGGCTACACAACCAGGAATCATGTGGGCTTTAGGAAATGCCTGTTAAACTAAGTTAGTTTAAGCAGTCTGTTCTCACTAGTAGGTCTTTATCAAAGTAAAATTTAATCAGCTGAAAAAACAGAGTTAAGAACAGCCTGTTTCTGCATTCCCTGCAAACTTCTGTGGCAATACAAGTTCTATTTTTTCATTCCTGCGGTGGCGTTAAGACAAGAGAGAACAACCCAGGCGACTGCTCGCAAGTTTTAAGAGCAGATGCACTGGGGAAACCAAGAACAATTTTCTAATCCCAGTCTAAGATCATTATCTCCAGTAAATCTCCAGTAAAACATGCAGGAATTAACAAGATGCCTAATAAAAAGAATTCCTGAAGGCAATTTGTACAGCTAAGCTAGGTACAAAAGCTATAAACCTACGCAGCTATCTATTTTAGTATGATTCAGACCTGTTCAAGAGTCACAGGGCTGCAGGCTGTTGGCACAAAGTTTCTTCCTTCCACAGTGGGAAAAACACTGCGGAGAGCTAGGGAGGTTGCCCTGTGCAATGGATTTCTGCTCCTCTTTTAAGAACCTGGTACTAGGTTCCACCCAGGACACACTGCCCATCAGCAGATGAGCCAAGGACAGACCATTCTTTCTGACCCAGTGATTCAGAACTCATTAAAAGCAAGATATATATTTTTTTTTAAACAAACAAATGAACAAAATATATTAACACAAGAGTAGTGGTAGATCTTACACTCGCTGCCTAAACACCCACCTGTGGGTTGGTGGTGATGTAGAAGCCAGACACCCCAGCCTTCTCCAGTGTGCTCTGTTGGTCTATCACTTTTTGGTCCAGTTCCAAGACTATCTTCTCATCCATCATTCGCTGTTCCTGTCGAATTCGTTGCTCCACAGCCTGAAAAAGAGAAGAGCCAATAGAGAAAAAAAGGAGGAATATCTGCCTTCCTCTTTTTTTCACCTCTAAGTCTTTTACTGAAACCAAAGAGTGACTGGATCCTGAAGCGCCCCTGCTCTGCTGAGACCAAAGGGCAGCAGAGGGCACCAAAGCACCTCCCAGATCTTGCCTCCTCCTGACATGCCCGAGGGCAAGCTACTACTTGAAACAGTGCAGGGAAAGCACTGGGACCAGCCGGTTTCCTGTGTGTTTGGAGGCACCAGGAAAGACCACGAGCAACAGATCAATATCTGAAGGACTTTTCCTGACAAGCCAACCTCCGAGCAAAGGCCTATGGCTGAGCACTCCACCAGCATGGGCTCCAAAGACATCAGCAGTCCAAGACCCGCCCCGCCCCGCCCCCCCCCCCCCCCCCGCCCCCCAGGGCTGGTGAGGCTGATGAAAGACTTAGAGGAGTGACACAGGCCACCAAAGCTCACCAAGGTGAGCTCACCTTCCTAAGCAACCATGTTCCTCGGACACTAACACACAGAGTTGGAGTTGCAAATCACACCCAGACCCCATTTATTCACCAAAAGAACCAAACTCCTAGAAAACCTAACTTTGCAACTGGAAAGCCAGTTTATTTTGTATCGACAACATCACACTGAAGTTCCTACCGTGTGCTGGGGCTATATTTTGGGCAGACTGAGAACATTACCAAACTAGGACTTTGCAAAAGAGCCCCAAGCAGGAGAACACAGCCCCTCTTGCCTCGCCAACATCTGCCTGAAGCTCAGCAGAAACCTCTGCATTGCTCCTCTGAAGAAGAAACAGAGCACAGTGACCATTTGCTCCATCAGAGGGACGTTGGCCATCAAGAGTGGTGGGGACGCTCCAGGAGCACTCACATGCTCTTTTTAACACAGCAAACAGAGGCAGGCGTCGAGCTGGAAATATTCAGAGGGGTATGTTATCCTCACTGCATAGCCCGGGGGAAGTCACAATGCCTGGGATTTCCTATGCCAGTAGCTGGTGGTTTACAAGACCTGGGCAGATTCATCCCAGGGAGAAGCCAAAAGCCTGTGCGCTGCTATGAGTCCTGGGGAAAATCAGGAATTTGAATGACAGAGGTCTCAGTCCTGAACAGTCTGGAAAAGAGCCAAGGTCTGTCCACAGCACGGACATATTAGTCTGTAAAAGATCTGACCAAAACCAAGAGCAATTACTACTTACATGGAGCAGGAGCTACTTCTGGTAACACTTGGAGCAGCATCTGATTAGAATCGATGTGAATAAATTCCAGACAACTTAAGCTTCAATAAAAGGGAAGGTAGAAGGACTAATTGTCTCCTTCCATATGGGATGCTAATGAAACTAAGAAAGCTCTGTCCTTACATGTTCTTCAGTCTAGAGGTTCATGCTCTTTGTAGAAGATACAAAATATTCAAACCGCTTGTTTCCCAAAAACTTTGCTTCCTCTTTGGGAGGGAAGAGGCACCATACCATCATCGCCTCCATTTACTGTGCTGGAGGAGTTACTTCCTCTGGGTTGTAAGTGCCTACAGACTGTCTGGGATTGGCACCTGACTCTGGGCTACAGAAGAGTGCTAAAATCCTGGAGAAAAGTAAGGTTTAAACACAAGCGTTTGCTTCAGCTCTGGTGGCTGGTGACCCTGTATGATGGGCAAAGCATTTTTAATAGCTTCCACTAGGAAGCCAAATATCTAAAAACTTCATCTTGTATTACCCCTCTGGGAGCACATTCCCAAGCTATCTCATGGGAGCTGCTCTTCCAAACCTTTAACCACAGCGGGCAGCTCCTATTAGACAAATAGCAATTGTTACCGAGAGGATCAATCTCAGGTTAGGCTGATGGTTGGACTAGGTGATCTTAAAGGTCCCTTCCAACCTAGACAATTCTGTGATTCTATGGTCTATGCCTGAAATGCTCTGCAGCAGAAATATCAAAGCATAAAAAAAAGGAAAGAAGCAACTCCAGTAACTTCTGGGAGAGGAAAAGAGAATAAAGGCACAAGGAAGGTAGAAGAATCTTCACGGTTGGAAGGGACCTTTGAGATCATCGAGTCCAACCATACACACACACCAAAAAAAACCCAACCCAAAACAAAAAACCCAACCAAACCACAACACAAAACACCCAAGCCAACAATCTTGGCCACTAGAGCAAGCCCTGAAGTGCCACATCTACACGTTTCTTAAATACCTCCAGGCATGGTGAGTCCACCACCTCCCTGGGCAGACTGTTCCAGTGCCTGACCACCCTCTCAGGAAAGTAATTCTTCCTAATAGCTCATCTAAACCTCCTGTGCCCCAACTTCAGACCATTTCCTCTGCTCCTGTTGTTATTCACTTGAGAGAACAGGCCAACCCTCACCTCTCTACACCCTCCTTTCAGGGAGCTGTAGAGGACAATGAGGTCTACCCTCAGCCTCCTCTTCTCCAAACTAAACATGCCCAGTTCCCTCAGCCTCTCCTCCTACAACTTGTTCTCCAGACCCCTCCCCAGCTTCATGGCTCTCCTCTGGACATGCTCCAGTGCTTCAGGATGTCGGAAGAAGTTGCACATCATGTAAGACAAGGAGAAATGACATATATATGGTCTACTTAATGAACGAAGACAATATTGGAAATGCTTTAAAACAGGCAGTGTAGCTTATTACTTGCTGCAAGCCTAATTTATTCAGAGACAGAAGTAACGGGGATAGCTCACAGAGGTCCTGCCTGGCTTTAGACACTTCGATGGGAAACGAGGGACATGGGAATACCAAGATGAAAGATCCAAGAGTGAGCACTGACACGGTGCTTGTCACAGGCAAAGGTCAGAAAAGAGCCTGTGTTTAAACAGTTATCCGTTTGCCTTACGCGGAGTAAAGTAGCTTCCCCTGTACACTTAAACTCCGTCGACTAATGTAACTAGCTGCTTGCAATTCCCTTTACATTATAAAGCTGCCTCTATCTTATCACCAAAGTAGAGATAAGGCCTTTGGAACTGAACCTACCACTCGTGTCGAAGTGCCCTGGGATGCTAACAGAAACTACTTCCGTGCTTAGATATCTCAAGGTAGTTCCTCCTTATCAGTGCTACTAAGTAAAATGTGAATTTTTTTGAGTAGTCTCTGCTTACTACTTGCTATGATGTAATGGCAGGTTTCACGTACCTTCTCTGTGTTCTCTATCAACTCGCTTCAGCCTGTTTTATAGCAAAGACTCATTAGACCATCGCTCTCCTTGGGGAGGGGGATGTCTCCTGAACTTCCGTGATTCCCAGACCATGCCTGGACCGCAGCCATCCTAGATGGCAAGAGCATGACCCCGCACTCTTGGGGGAGGGGGATGGACAAAGGGTAGAGCATGAAGAGGGGACGCCCAATTTGGAGTGGGGAACCTCAGTCTGTGCAAGCCAGGCCAGACAGGATGGCTGATGGCTCCCAAGTTTGCTGGGGGGGCAGGGAACATGACTACTTAAACCCCCTGGAGATGCGGGGATGGTCCTGCAGCAAAGGGGCTGTGCCTCCCCTCTGGGTAAGGGACCCAGCCTCAGCACTGGGGGGAGGGCTGTGCCCAGCCAGGACCCCCTCACCTCCATCTCCCGCTGCTGGGCGGCGCGGAGGAGTGGCAGGTTGTGGGGACGGCAGCACTGCTGGGCCTCCTTGTGCCGGTGGAACAGCTCCTGCTTCAGCCCTGCGAGGGACAGGCTGCAGGTCAGGGCACGGCACTGCCATGTCCCCCCCGCCCCGTCACCTGTTCCCCCCAGTGTCCCCACACTGCCACCCCCCCACCCCCCCCAGCGTCCCCACACTGCCACCCCCCCACCCCCCCAGCGTCCCCACACTGCCACCCTCCCCAGTGCCCCGGGCCTGCTCCCAGCCCC
>JAOTQQ010000005.1:17052700-17079217 GCA_026546715.1 Gallinago undulata
AGCCCTGGCAGAGGCTGCCCAGAGAGGTGGTGGAGTCTCCTTCTCTGGAGACATTCAAACCCCATCTGGACACGTTCATGTGGGACCTGCTGTGGGTGGACCTGCTTTGGCAGGGGGTTGGACTAGATGGATCTCCAGAGGTCCCTTCCAACCCCATGTGATCCTGCGGTTCTGTGAAAGGCTGCAGCAACAAACCTGTCCCCGCAGCAGTCCTCCATGGGGGGAAAGGCTGCAAACAGCCCCCAGAAGGCTCTGGCCTCTTAAAGGAAAGCTGCAGGTTCTGGTTCAAGGTGTTTGTGCTGCCCCAGGGCTGGTGGCACAGGGTGCTGGAGCCACAGCCCCCACTAATGGGGACCCTGGGGACCCCAGAGCACTGAGCAAGGCTTTCTCCTCTCCCACTGGGGGTTGATGCCAGGACTGAGCATCTCAGGGGACCACAGTGACCGTGCTCATGCCACGCAGGCTTCTTCCTGCCTGGGGCTGGCAGCAGCTGAGCCCTGCTGCAGGAGCAGAGCTGGTGGACATGAAAGCAGGAGATGATGCCTGCAAATGACCCAAATGCCACTGGAGTCCTCTGGGGATGTTGATGAGGTTGCTGACGGCCGATGTGAAACGATTTTGGTAGTGGTGTAGTGGCTGCTCCTCTTTGGGGTCCCAGTCTGCCGAAGCAAGCCCTGTGACAGATGGACACAGGCTACATGAGGATGGCACCGACATGGCCGGGGGACATACCAGTGCCGCCAGCCTTGCCATGTCTGGAGCTGAGTCTCCCAGGGAACCCTTACATCCATGTTTGGGGGTAAAGGAGGAATTTCCCTGTGTGCATCCCCGCACGTACACTTCATGCAGTGTAGGCTGAAAATATCAGCTTGTGCTGTGTCACTGGTGGAGCTGGTGGAGCTCCCCAAGTCCCTCACAATCCCTCCTCCAGCATGACATACCCCTGGCATCGCCATCCCTCCCCACGGTGAGCACTGAGAGAGAAATTTCCTATAGAATTTTGGGACCCCGTTGTCTCATGTTTGTTTCGTTCTCATTGGAGCTTCCCTTCCGGGTTTATTTTTGGTAGGGCCTCAAATATGAAATGAATTGTTGTCAATGAGCTTGCTTTTATCACTGCTCACTGGCCAAGCCAAAACAAATGTGCCATTGTCCAACCCAACAGCTCCTTCTTCAGTTGAGAAATTGAGATGAAATACAAAGACCAGCATTACAGTGTTGGTGGAGGAGAGAGCAGGCCACAAGTGTCACCATGCTCCTCCGCTTCCCCTGGCTGAGGTCCTGGTGGAGAGGAGGGCTGGGGGCTGCTGGGCAGGTCCTATACCATCTCAGCATCTTCTGCCAGATTCATCCACTGCTTCTCCTCAGCCATGGGAGGCCATGCAATATGCTTATAATATTGTCACTGAAAACCTGACAGGGAAGGTGGCTTCAGGGATGGTGGCTCCTGAAGGTGGTTTCAAGAGAAGGTGGCTTCAAGAGAAAGTGGCTTCTGCCCCATCTCAAGTGAGCAGAAGACCTGGTTTTGCTCCACTTTACAACTTGCTTCTGTGATTGGGTTCACGTGGTTTTCCCTTAAGGTCAAAGGTTTCTGCACGTCCAGGAGAGCAGTGGAAAGTGGCTAAGAAAAAGCAAGCTATACTACTTACAATCTTTCTGGTGGGACTCACAGCTGCAGGGGTTTCAGGCTCTGCTGATTTGTGGACCCCTAAACAAAGTCCCCTCACCAGTGTCTGTTGCAGGCTGCTGTCAGTTAGAGATAGCCGAAGTGTGGTGGTGAGAGGAAAGCCTGCAGACCCTGGTAAGACGCTTGGAAAAGAGATTCACTGTCCCATTATGCAGAGAAATCAGCCCTTCACAATGCTGAGGTGTGGCAAAGCCTCATCCACTGCGGTGCTGATGTCCTTCATGGACTGTGGCACCACAGGACAATTCTTGGAGAAGCATCTGACCCATCTGAGCTGGAAGGACCCTACTGCAAAGAATCTGGAGGCTACAATGGACCTCAGGTTGAACATCAGGTTGTTGCTCTCCAGAGTAAGGCAAAGCCCGTGGCAGGGTACATTGGGAAGGGCATGGGCAGCCACCTGAAGGAAGCTCCTGCCTCTCCACCAGTAGGGTCCAGATATGGGCCTCCCAGTTCAAAAGGGATGTGAAGAAACTAGAGAGGCCTGGAGGTGGATTATCATCATGGTCACAGAGCTGGCACATATTGCACTAGGAGAAGTGGAGGGGGCCGAACTGGTTTAGCCTGGCCATGAGGAGGTGAAGGGGTCTGAGAGCAGCCAACAACTAAGATGACAGAGTTGAATCCTTCTTGGTGGTTCCAGATGATACAATGGGGGACAGCACCCACTGACTGCAGTTCGGGAGATACAAGTTGGACCCCAGAAGAAAATTCTTTCCCAGGAGAGTTGGTGCAGCCCTGGGACAGTCACCAGGAGCTTGGGGATCTCCATCCCTGGAGGTTCTCAAGACTCAGCCAGACAATGCCACAGTGGTCCTCACTGGTGCATTGCTTCCTGGTTGTGCTGCAGCTTCCAGGGAACTGCCAGGATGCACACCGGTGTCTGAGATGTGGGATTTTTGCATTTACCTGTAGGTTGCTCACTCACAGGCTCTCTCTGGCTTTCTGGGGCTATGATAGGAGCACATGGATGGGGTCATGCCTGGGTGAAGCTCTGCTCTCCCAGGACAGCTTGTAGACCAGGGCAAACTTACAGTGTCCAACCTCCCTGGGGCACCAGCCTCAGCTTTGCTGCCTGCATGAGTGAGAAAGTGGCCCAAGAGGAGGCTGGGGCTATTCCCAAATTCTCCTTGCTGGGTCATCATTGTGAGCATCATGGCTGGTTCCGCACACACGCTCTTTAGTGCTGAAGTGAAATGGATTTTACAAGACTATGTCTGCGGAAACTTCTTTCTTCTTCAATTGTATTTACTTTTGCAGTTTTATTGCCTGGATTCGACTCCTTTCTTTCTCCCTGACCTTTCTGAGCATCCTGGAAGCCTCTTCTGTTTCTCCAGCAGCCTCTGTGGTGGAGGGAAAGGGCCTTCAGTGCCATCCCAGGTCTCACAGACTCAGCGCACCCATTTTTCTATTGATTTTGTCTATTTTGGCTTTGATGAACATTGAGTTCATTCATCAGCTCCTGTTACTCTGCTCTGTGATGTGCCAGCTGTCTTCTTCCATCTCCCCAAATAAAACCTGATGGAAAGGGGAGGGAGAGTGAAGGCATGCTGAAAGGTGGCCAAAAGTCTTGTAAGCAATGCTGACATGATGACCCTCCCATCCCTTTATTCTTCAGCTTTTTGCTACGAGATGGTGCTTCTCCAGGCAGTGTCACAGATACTGCACTGGCTCTGGCTCTGGCTCTGCGATGCTGAGTCCTGGCTCCAGGTGGTCTCATCCCATTCTGGTGTTCACCGGCTGCCTCCATCACCATCACCTGTGAGACTGCCCCGCAGCTGGACTTTTGGACCAGTATTCTTCTCCCAGACCATCATTCCTCACCATGGGCAGAGCTAAGGATGGTCTGGTGAGCCCTGTTTTCATTTCTCCCTGCAGCAGCTCTGGCTCCTCCAGAGCGGTGGGTGCTGCAGCCCCACGGGCTGCCAGAGGCTCTGGCTGAGGCTGAAGGAGCCTGGCAGGGACAGAGCCAGAGCCCCAAAGGACCCGGAGGCCCTCTTGCCCACTGCGGAGCAGACTCAGGCAACCCCACAGCACAGGCAGCGTGTGGGGAAAGTGCAGGCAGAGCAGAGGCAGAGCAGGCAGAGAGCCTGCAAAACGCACACAGAGATGAGATGATGTGCAGGCAGCGTGATGGAAGCCTCCAGGCGTGGGGCAGGCAAACTGCTGTATGGGAGAAAGCCCATCTCAGCTCGTCCCTGGGCCTGTTGCAGCCTGGGCATGTGGCAGCACCCTGCCCCAGGCTGCGTGGAGAGCCCACACGCTTCTGATGACCCCTTGGCCGGGTGGGTTAGAAAGCTGGGGCCAGAGCTCTGCATCCCACTGCCAGTCCCCCCACATTTGTGTCCCAGCATCCTGGTCACCCAGACAGGGGTGGACCCCCTTTGCCCAGTGACCAGAGCCTTCTTGAGCCCCAGGGTCCAATCCTGGCTATGCCGGAGAGGGTCTGACCGCAAGACTGGTCTGCAACCCTGGGGGCTCTTGCCAGGCTGGGGGAGGATGCTGGATACAGGGGTGTGTGTGTGTGAGGGGTCTTGCTCCTAGAGGTGGTCTCTGCTGCCAAGCAAGCACATTGGAGCAGCCACAGCAGGGGCCTGCCTCCATCCCCTACCTACCTACCTCTCTGCCACCCCCTGCAAGGTCATCCACCCCCCCTGCATCCTGCTCAGGATTGGGCCGAGCACCCAAGCTGGACCAGGCGATGCTCAGCACGTTCCCTGCCCATGGGGAGTGTGGGGCATGGAGACATGGCACCCGGCTACCGAAGAAATACATTTTTATTAGGAAAGCACTCTGCAGAGGTGCCAGGCTCTGTCGTACCAAACTAATCCCTCCAACGCCGCTGGATGGGATGCGGGAGCCTGAAGGCATCCAGCTCTGGCCATAAATAGCGCTTTGCTCCTGGCCAGAAGCAGCCCCAGGGCGGGTGGGAGGGAGGCATCGGTCGAAACCAGCTCGACCCCACACCGGGCACAGCACAGCTGTGGTGGGACCGGCCATGAAGCACCATGCCTGGAGCCCGGGGTGTCGGGGCAGGGGTTTGCTGCCTGGTGATGGATGCAGGGCACGTCCCTGGCGATGCCCTGGGCACCGAGCAGCAGCACCCTCCCTCTCCTGGCAGACCGGAGTGGGGCGCGGGAAGCGAGCGGCTCCGTTACTGCAGAATATACCATGGGTACGTCTAGTACAACAAGTGCTGCTTATGTGATTGATAATACTGCTACAAAAAAAGAGGGGTGGGGGGTGGAATATGCCACGCAGGGATCCCCCCTGGTTGGCAGCTGGGCCGGCTCCCTGTGGTCCTGCCCTGTGCGGGGAGGGCGAGCAGCTGCCAGAGCCGGGCAGGGAGCCGGCAGCAGGGCACGGAGGGGAAGGACCAGGTCCCGGGGCAGGGGGAGGGTAAGGAAAAAAAGAGGGATGAGAGAGAGGGAGGGAAGAAATGGAGGCTCGAGGCTCTTCCAGTGCCCCCTACCCAGTCCACGTGTCCATGTCTGCCGACCATGCCAGCAAACCTCTGTCCTCCCAGCATGTGGCTAGCCTGCGTGGGGCCGGTGCCCGGCTCCTGGTCACTGCACCGCCTGAGCAGGCACGGTGGCTGCACGGGGGGGCTCCAGGCTGGCTTCTCGGCTCTTCTTCCTGGGAGGCTTTTTAATGGGAGTTTTCTTGGCTGCTTGCTCACTGGGGAGAGCCTGGTCCTGGCCGCTGCTGGCGCTTGGCTTCTCCACCCGCTTGGGCTCCCCGGCCACCGGCCCGGCCGCTGGCTCGGCTGCCCCGGGGATCAGTTTTTGCAGGTGGGGAGAGGTGGGCAGCAAGGGCTTGCTGGCCTTCTGGCCGCTGGCGGCTGCCGAGCGCTTGGCTTTCTGTGGAGGGGTGGGCTTCTCCCGCTGGGCACCCACCCCATTCACCCGGGTGCTCCCGTCCCCCTTGTTGAGGCTCTGAGTCTTTTCCTTCAGCTGGGCAGCCAGCTCAGAGGCCAGGTGGGGATGGAGGGGCTCAGAGCGGGCTTTGCTGGCGCTGGGGCTGCGAGGAGCATCCTTGTTGTCCCCGACCCGCCGCTCCGGCTGGAAGGCGCCAATCTTTCGGAAGGCGTTCTGCACTGCCCCGTTGATGCTCTCCATGGGCTCTGAGCCACCTTTGCTTCTCTGCTTGGGCCTGGAGGGTGACTGGGGCTCCCCGGCGAGGCTGGCTTTGCCCTCAGAGACACCAGGCTCTTTTGGCTGCTTCTGAGCTTTCTCCTTGCCCCGCGTGCCTCCCTTCTCCTCCACTCTGCCCTGCACACTGGCCGATGTCTCGCTCGGGCTCCTCTTCCTCTTGGCCAAGCCCTGACCTTGCTCGGGGCTGCTGGACCGGGCGGTTGCTCGCTCCGGGGACCGGCTGGGCGCCGGCAGGGAGTTGGACTGGCTGGAGTTGTACCTGCTGTGGATCCAGGAGACTTTGGGCTTGGTGGCTGGGTCTGGGGGACGGGGCTTGGTCCTCTCTGGGGATGGTGGCTTCCCCGGGCTGCGGGGCTCCGTGACAGCATCCTCCTCCTCCTTGGACTGTTTGGAGAGACGGGCCACCCGGGCGTAGAGCACGGCGCCAGCCGAACCCGAGCCGCAGGAGGAGCGCTCGCTGTCCGAGGACTTGAGCAGGGGTGTTTCACTGCTGTCGGCCGGGAAGGCTCTGACAGAGCCCGTCTCCTTCAGGAAGGTGTATTCGCCTGCTTCCTCCCCACCAGCTGAAGCCAGCAGCTTGTCCCCAGGGCTGGCGGGCGTCCCCCTGTCTCTGCTGTCGCCCACGCTCTCTGTGGGAGGAGAGCACGGGGGTGTCAGGTGGGGATGTGCCCAGGGAGGAGAAGAACCAAAATGCTCCCACAGTATGGTGGGACAGCATCCCACTTGGTTCCACCCATCAACCTTGGTGTGTCCCCAAGGTCCCCCTGTGCCCTCCTCCCAGACAAGGATCCCAGGACAAGAGGGCTCTTAAAATAATCTGAGAGCAGCAAACCCCGAAGGAGGAAGCTCTGAAACCCCATGGGAGGCAATGTCAGCACCTGCATCCCTTCCCAGGGCACGAGAGGCCAGAGCAACATGGTCCTCACTGCACGGGGGTGACATCTCTCCACTGAGCAGGTGAAATGGCCCCTGGAAATGACCCCGTAGTCCCCTGGGGAAGCGCCTTGTCCCCCTGCTCACCTTCGTGGGGGACACAGTACACTGGCCCCTCATCTGTGGTGTCAAATGAGGAGAAGGAGCCACGGGATGACCAGGATGGGGAGGGCTGCTCCACCACAGAAGGCGGCTCAATGAAGCTGCAGTTCAGGGTGTTCTCCAGGTCATGGTGGGCCACTAGGAGGGCAAGGAACCACTGTGAGTACCCATCCTCCTGGATCCTCCTAGCCCCTGTGGTGGCTGGGAGGGTGAGATACTGCACTGCTCCCCTCTGCCCAACTTGCCAGTGGGTCTTGGGGACATCAGTGGCATCCCAGGCATGGGGACAGCTCTGCCTGTGCACCCCCACCAGGTCCCATCAACCAGCAATGGTGGTGACCAGCATCACCCATGCTTGGGGATAAGTGGCTGCAGACAGCAAAGCCCATGCAAGCCTTAGACGGGAGGTGCCCTTCTGTCCCCCGTCTGCACGGCAGGTCTCCAGCTCCCCACAGCCCTGGGTCCCACAAGGACCCAGCAAGCATCCCAGTGGTCATACAAGAGCTGCACAACCTGGCACGGATACCCTGCAAAGAAAGTCCTGGCACTTCAACCATCCCCTTCCTGCAGAAAAAAAAAATGCTGCTGGCTTTAATTGCACAAATTTCCACTTCAGAATCACCATCTGCATTTTTCTTTGCCTTCTACTTCTGCAAAAGGAGGTAGGAGGAGTGATGCCCACAGCAGGGGGATGCACAGTGCTGGTTTCCCCCCAATTCTGCCACTTTTCAATCCCTTTGCCAGTTTCTCCCATCCCAAAGCCAAGAAGGAGCATCCCCTCACCCTGCCACTGCCCCCTCCGCCACACGGGCAGCCACAGAGAAGCTGAGCAGAAAAGCAAAACCAGAGAGGAAAAATCTTGGTGTTAAAAATATTTTTGGTTTCAATGGTTAAAAGAAAAGAATTGAAAAGCTGAGCAGTGACAATTGTCTGGGCCTGTCGGATCACCTTTTCAGGCTTTTTGCTGGCTAAGTTCCTATCCCAACCCACCCCCACGGGGTTCCGTCAGATGCCTGCAGCTTCAGCATCGTCCTTGTGGTACCCACAGGACAGTGTCAGCACCCAGCTGCGTGGAGGGACTGGGTCTCCCAGAGAGCCAGGCAGCACCAGCTGCACGTCCTGGTCCCCTGCCTGCTGGCTTTTGTCCCCTGGGACAGGGGAAAGCTGCCCCTGGGCCCAGGCAGGGTCTCTCAGCACAGCAGTTGTACATTGATATTTCCATGTATTTGTAACCTCTGCCCACGCATCCCAACCATGGAAATCACATTGCAATTTCCACCTTCAGTCCTTTGATTCTTGCATCACATCTCTGGTTTACAATAAAAGAACTCTAACTGTTATTGGGATGCCCACTGGAACATTTATTGTTTATTAGGGAATCTGGCTTCAGAGATGCAGGGTCATTAAAATGACGGCAGTAATGCACACTTGCCCTGCATAGATTGGCTTCCTGAAGAAAGGGAAAAAAGAAAGAAAGAAAAAAAAAAAGCAGTGATATTTAAAGAGCAAAAGGCCTGGAGAGGGGGAAGCGGCAGTTTCAACATGGCTTTCCTTGTAATAAAAACCAAAAAGGGAAAATTAAAAGCAGCCATCTGGAAGCGGATGAAGGGAGATGTTTCCTGAGAGGGGGCGTGACGAATGGCTGGGACTCACGGCCACGAGGCGTCTCTGGGACTCGGATGAGACCCAGAATATGGCTGAAGGAGAAAAGAGGATGTGAAATACACCCAGAGCCAGGCTTGGGGGCTCCTGGGAGGTCTCCTGGGATTTAGCACTCCCCAGCTGCTCTATCACAGGCTCATGGAGCTGGGAGAAATGTGGGTGCTTACCACGGGTCCTCTCATACTACTTCTCCCTGAAAGCTGCTGGAGCAACAGCACCAGGGTGCCCACCCCAGCCCTGCTCGCACAGCAGCCGATCAGTCCCACGACCAGGGTGAAGTGGGAGCCCTCCTGGCCACCCTCTCCTGCTCTTCCCGAGCTCCCCGTGGTCAGCATCACCCTTGGGGACGGTCGAGCTTTGCCGCTCAGGGAGGAGACGTGGCAGTGGAGTGCAGGAGCAGGCACCCTGCGGTGCAGAGCTCTGGTTAGCCCTGGCATCCACAGGGCAACACACAATTGAGACCCGTGCTGGTACCACTGATGTCGTGGGCAGGCAAATCCCCTGAGAAGCACACACACAGGGATGCCCCGTGCCCACTGGTGTCGATCCCAGGATGCTACCAGCCCAGGTGCGATCCCCAGGGAGATGCTGCGGATCCAAAGTTGATGCTGAGGCTGGGGAGCAGCTTCTGAGGGGGGCACTCAGGGCTCCAGGCACCTGATGAGCCTTGGTGGGGCTTCAAAACCTGCTGCCCCACCTGGGTAGGTCCTATCACACACAGGCTTGTACTCACTAGTAGTAATGTGGCACCACGATCATGTCCAAGCTCAGAGGGGAAAACCCACCCGGCACCAGCAAATGCCCAGCCGCAGCTCTGCAAGGGTGTGAGCAGATCCAGAATGACCACCTACTGTGTGTCCTCAGCTTTGGCCGGCACCAGTTTCACATCTCCACAGGGTCCTGAGCACCTCCAGTGCTGACCTGGCACTTGGGACGGGTCATTTCAGCCTCCCCTGGTCCCTCCTGCCGGGGCAGGACAAACACAGGGAAGAGGCAGCCTTTGCCACTGCACACTGGCCACCATGGCTTCCAGGTGGAGCCCTGCCCTGACGCGGCACAGTGGTCACTGGGCATCACAGGGGTGCAGCTGCCACAGGCACCCCATCAGATCTCCCTCACCAGGGAGGTCCCCAGATTCAGCAGGGGCTGGAGGCATCCCCAGATCATGCTCCAGAGGGACCAGCAGCTGCCAAAGCCCACACCGGCTCCGCGGCGCTGTGTGGGGTAACGCCACGAACACAAGGCAAGCCCTGACCAAAGCATTTTTTACCCCCAGTGAAATAACAACCCCCAGCCCCACAAAAAGGCTCTGGGAACAGCCCCAGACCTGCCAGGACCCAAGACCACCCCAAGCTTCCCTCTGGCACCAGCGCTGCGTCCTGGGGCTGCTGCCGCCCTGTCTGCGCAGCGCAGCTGGGTGGGTGCCAGCAGCCTCGGGGCCGGCATGGGGAGGGCGCAGGCAGCCCCCTTAGAGCCCCCCTGCCCTGGCTGCACACAGGCACCCTCTGTCCTCCCCACGTCCTGCCCAGCCCCTTCCATAAACACGGCCTCTGTTATCCTCTGTTACCCTTGCAGCAGGAATGTTTCTCCGGCCCCGGCACTCCCTGCTCCGGGGCAGGGCTTTGCTGTGCCCCACACCATGGAGGAGTCATCGCCCCTTTCTTGATGCTGGAGCTTGGGCACGGCACGCTAGGACGGGGCCCACCTCGGTGTCCCCTCCTGGGACAGGGGATCTGGGCTCATGCCAAGCCGCTGTTGTGCTGGGATGCAGCTGCTTGGAGCATCCTGCTGGTGCTGCCCGCCTGGGGCGGTGCAAGGCTCAGGGAAGGGGGGGATGAGGCTGATCCCCACGGCAGCATGGAGTGGGGAGTGCTCCCTGTGCCCCCCCTGATTTATTCAGTAGCTCCTTGCTCTGGGCTCAGCGCAGGGAGGTTTCAGAGTGTGGGGTGTATGGTGCTCCCCAGCTGCAGGGGATCCCCGACGTCCCTGAAAGCCCCGGGTCAGGAGCTTTGCTGGGTGTGAGCATCCCCCTACGAGCCCAGTTTGTGCCTGGGCAGCACCAGGAGGTCACCCCCAAGTCTCTGCACCTCTGCCCTCCTCTCCACGTGGCGGCAGGGTGGGCTCCGGACCCATGCAAAGCTTGAGGCAGGATTAGGACCAAAATGGCAAATGAGGTGTTTTGCTGCCATGACGGAGACCATCCGTCTACCTAAAAAACCTCACAAAACAGCTCAGCCGAGCTCCAGGCACCGGGTGTCCCCCCCCCTCGCAAAGTCAGACAATGCGCTTTGAGATCCAGAAGCTGCAGACTGAGAAAGAGCCGAGCCCCTGCACGCCAGGCAGCTCGCACCAAGCGTTGCAGTGGCCCTGTGGGGACCCACGTGTCCCTGTCACCACTGTGCTGTGCCCACTGCCTGGGCTCTGGGGCTAGAAAGGATGCTGTGAGTCACCCGTGCTGCCCTGCCAGCAGTAAAGCCCTCGGTGTTTGGCTCCGTGCCCCCTCCCCAAACCCCAGCACCTTACCCACGACCTTGGGCAGCTTCTGGCGGCGCAGGGGGATGCGCGGGAGCTTCATGCTGATCCGACTGAAGCGCCCGCACAAGCGTCTCGGTGGTTTCTTGGTGGCTGCCGGGTCCTGGCTGGAGCTGCAAGAGAAGACGATGGCTCCATCAGAGAGGCATCAGCTCCCACCTCACGCTGGGGACAAGCCTTCACGGGGCGATGGGGACAAGCCTTCACAGGGCGATGGGGAGAGTCGGAGCTCAGGGATGCTGCGCATGCAAAGGACTTTTGGGAAAGAGACCGGGGCAGGCTGGTGCCCAGGGCACAGGGTTTGGGGACCTGCCAGGGCTACTGCCAGCCCTGGGCACCAGCTCGCTCCATGCTGGGATGCAGAGCGGTGCTGGGGATGGTGGCAAGGCCAGATCGGGCCATGGCCGTTCGCAGCCCAGCCCCAAAACATGCACAGCACTGGGCCAAGATCCTGAATCTTTCAAAAAAAAAAAAAAAAAAATCTCAACCCAAAACCAAGCACGTGGCTTCTCTTTTATTTGCTCTCTGGTTTTGAAGCCTCCTGGGGCCGAGGTTTCAAGCAATTATCTACAGCCACAGGAGCGAGAGGCTTTGTGTGTTGATGCAAGGCAACCTGGGATGTCCACCGCCACCCTTGGGATGCTCTGGCACGGGACCACTGCTGGGCCAGCACCGAGGGTGACCCAGCTGCTTGGGGACGTCGTGGGGTCTGGGCACCCCAGGAGAGAGGGAACTATTTTGAGCCGTTTCCCCCTCCCTGTGCGATCCTTCACCACGCGGGGCTGTGTTTGTGCTTTTATCAGTGGGATAATTACACGCAGCCCCCAGGCTCTCTAAGCCAGATGTGCCGGGCTGGGGTTGAGCTGGCAGGACTGCACGGATTGGCTTCTGGAAAATTCCCATGCAGTGGCCATTGGCACAAGTGGATAATTTCTCTGCAGCCGAAGGAGCTCCCACTGCCTGTTCATCCCTTGCTGAGCAGCACCAGCCTTCTTCCCCCTGCAATCGGACTGTCCCCATCCCTGTCCCCATGATGGGATAGCCCTTGGTGCTGTCAAAATGCTACCAGCATCCTGACCTCACTGCGAGAACGGACCTCACTCTCCCTGAACATCCCCGTGCAGGAGGGCTGAGAGTGCTGGGGCCCAACACCCTGCCCCAGGGCTCACCCCACTGCCCTGCGGTTTGTTTTTGGGGTCCTGGCTGTGACTTGGTACCCTCGCTGTATTTTAGGGTTCTCTTTGCAGAGTGGCTCCAGCCCCCGGAGACCGGAGGGGACCTGGAGGGTCTCCATGAAGTGGTGGTTCACAAGAGAAATGAAGGTGGGGAAGGGGAGAAGGGGGTCCCCAGACAGAGCTCACTCCAAGCCCCTCCATCAGCCCCCCTGCTGCGAGGACGCAGTGGGACCTGCTCAGACCCCGGGGACCCACAGGGCGCCAGGCGGGCAGCGCTGCTCTGCCTCCGTTTCCCTGCAGCATCGCTGTCCTGCAGCAGTCCCTGCATCCCCCCGCACCGGTGCCAGCCCCGCACTGGGCATCCACGTCCCCAGCTGTCCCCAAATCAGCAGGTCTCCCCCTGCTCAGCCTTCATGGCAGAACCTGGCGACAGCCCGCCTGGTCCCGGCACTCACCCCCGCGCCTCGTCCTTCTTGCGGCAGACGCAGCAGCAGCAGAGCAGGGAGAGGAGCAGGATGAGCAGCAGCGCCAGGAGGGCTCCTGCCCCGATCACCCCCATCCTCTGGTTGGCCTCTGGAAGACACAACCGGCGGCTCAGCCCGGTGCCGGCCCCGCGGCAGAGCGGGGTGCCCTGCCCTGCGCCCCCGGCACTCACCCATGTGGCAGGCGCCCGTCAGCGGGTCGCAGGCGCCGTCGTGGCAGCTGCAGGCTTCGGCGCAGTTGGCTCCGTAGCGGCCGGGTAGGCAAGTCAGGTTACAGCTGGAGGGAAGGGGCCGGGTGAGAGCCCTCGCCACCCTGGCTGCTGCCTCCTCCCAACCCCCCCTGCTTCGGGGAAAGGCAGGGGCCACTGCTACAGGCTGCTCCAACACCGGCTGCCCCGCGCCCCAGGGACCCCGTAACCCCGAGGGAGCAGGAGCCCGTTGCCCACCCAGTGCTCGGGAGATCTGGCTGGAGCTAAGACGCTCTTGCTGCTCCCCTCCTGGGGCTTTGCAATTAGGCGCAGCAATTATGGAAAGGTCATTAACCCACCAGTCGCATCTAAAGACAACACAGCATCACCAGCAGGGCAGAGTCACAGTGGCCACAAGCTGGGAAAGCGTCCACATTGATTTCTAATTTTTTTGGCCTCCAAGAAGAAGGAAAACAATTGAGCAGCCACGAGGCACCGGCTCCACCAGGGTGGACCCTCCTGGTTCAGCTAAGCACGGTGTCAAATCCCCACCACCTGTAAAATGACCTCCCTGACAGCGTCACGGAGGCGATGGGGACGTGCAGGAATGAGCACCGACCTGTGAGCATCAGAGGCTTGAGCACAGAAAACGTGCAACGGAGCCATGGACACATGCCAAAGCACCCAGGGCTCTCGGTGAAAGCGGGACCGATCCGGGCTGCCGTCCTGGTGCTGGGACAGGCACCGCAGTGCAGGACCCAGCTGGATTGGGGTTATGCCGGTGGCGCTGCTGGGCACCAAACCCTCTGCCAGCAGCATCCTGGGCTGGAGCTGCTGCAGCCGTAAGGAGCCAGTGGGCCCCAGCCCAAACCTGCTCCCCCAGGGATGCGGCTGCCCCCCCCGGTGCTAGGCACCGTGCCCAGGGGCAGCTCAGCCCGTTTCATGCTCCAACCACTTGCAAAGCCAAGCCTCGTGCCCACCAGGCTCCAGGTGATGCCTGATGCTGAGCCCCCACAGCTGTTCCCAGGACAGGAGCCGGGATATTTCCCCAGCTACCCAAAACCCAAAAACCACTAGGACCCACATTTCTCCCCCAGGCAGAGATTTTGGTATTCCCCCCCAGGATGGTGATTTCTTTCCCCCTGACACCTCTGGGAATGATGTGGAGGAGACAAACAGCTCTGTGGCCTCCACAAATATTTTAGGAGCCTTTCCTTTAGCATCCTCCCAACGTAGAGCCGAGAGGGCACCCCTGCATGCTGAGGACATCCCTTCTGCTTTCCTCGCAGAAATCATCCCCTTTTCAGCAAAATTATATGCTGCTGACAAAAACACTAGTTTCCACGTAGTCACAGGGATCCACCCGAGCACCAAGAAAGTCCCCAAGCCTGCCTGGTGTGCACCATGGGCCAGAGCTCAGCCCGTGGCTACAGCTCTGGGGTGCTGCATCCTGAGCACCCCTGCTCCCCGCCTCCCCAGTGATGCGCCAGGGCCTCGGAACGATTTAATTCACGTGCTGCCCTCCAGCACTGTGCCAAAATTGTTGCCACACAGCCACGGTGAGCACCAGGACCCTCTCATCTCCTGCTTTGCTAATGAAGGTGGCAGTGATGCCCAAGATGGGTAGGTGAGCTGGCAGCGGTACCCAGCCCGGCTGCCTCCCTGCTCACCTCCACAGCTCTGCCCACAGCACGAATGGCCAGTGAAGCCCCCAAATCCCTCCCTAAGTCCAAACGCTCCCTGCTTCTAAACCCTGAGAGAGATACCAGTGCAGGCAGGTGGCCCCGAATCCTTGCTGCAACCACTAGCCTTGCAGTTAATTCCCGAGAAAATCCGACTAACACCTGGCAACAGCTGGGGGAGCTGGCTTGCCCTGGCTGAGTAGGAAATCCCTTCCTCGTCTTTTTAAACAGCATTTCAGTCCCACACTGGGAAAAAAAAAAAAAAAAAATCACACCAGGGGATGGAGGTCCCTTTGCCCCTTCCTTGGGCAGGGGGAAAGGGGAGGCTCTTCGTGGTGGGGTGAGGAAGACCCCGACCGAAGTGGCAGCTTGCAGCAGGAACACCCTGTGGATGCCATGCCCGTGAGGCTATTTGCTATTCTGGGATGTGGTTTTCTCTCCCTTTTTGGCTAGAATTTCCAGCCTGGACTTAAAGAAAAAAAAGAAAAACCAACCGACAAACCACCGCTTTGTCGACAGCATTTGTTTTTGCCAAACAGGCACTTCCTAAAGTGAATTTGTCTCCCACAGTGTTACCAGGCTAATGGCACCATGAGCATGTCTTTTCCTTTTCCACTCCAAAAATCATCTGAATTATTGCCCGCGAGCGCTTCTGCCCCAGGAACCCTCTTGACTGGGAACTGCATAGGACCCAAGGGTGCAGGAGGTGCCCGAGCATCACCCGTGCCCCAGGGCACACCCTGGAGCGTGCCCACCGTGGCTCACTTACTAGGTGCCATGGGAGCCAGGGTGGCAGAGGCACCGACCGGTCTCGAAGTGGCACTGGCCGTTGACGCAGTCGCTGCAGACGAAGGCACAGTTCTCCCCGTACGTCCCGTTCCGGCACTTGGTTTCACACCTGGGGAGGAACGAGGGCGGGTGGCTGGGGCACTCATTGCTCCTGGGACCTCCAGCATCCCCCCGGCCCTCCTGACTGCAGGCAGGGAGATGGGGCCGGGTGGTGTCACCCCTCTTCAGGTGTGAAGCCCCTAACCCAATACTGGACACAAGAGTGTGGGAAAGCATCCCAGCGTGAGCACAGCCCCACCACCAGCACCCACCGTTACCTGGGGGCACGGGGCAGGGGTCTTGTGGGCTCCCTCTGGTCCCATGGCCATGCCAGCAGGCTCAGCCCATCCCTACCCTCCCCTCCTGTCTGCTGAACCCCGCAGCCCCCTCTGGTCCCTGGGCAGGGAGGCTGGGCATTGCTCTGCCGGAGCCCAACTCCGCACCCACCCGCACTCACCGGTCTCCGATCCAGCCCGGGTTGCAATGGGAGCACTTGCCATTGATGTGGTTGCAGGTGTGGCCGTCCTTGCAGGGGGGGCAGAGCTTCTCGCAGCCCTCCCCGTAGAAGCCGGGCGAGCAGGGCTGGTCACACTTGGTGCCATTCCAGCCGGCCTCGCAGGTCAGGCAGCGCCCGTCCGCCACCGTGCAGGGCTGCAGGCTCTTGCACTGCCCGCACCTGTGACGGCCAAGAGGGACCCATCACCCAGTGCTGCGTCCCAGGGACCCCCAGCCACCTCCTCCCACCGAGCCCACGGTCTGGCCACTCACCGCCTCCTGCAGCCTTGGCCATAGAAGCCAGCCGGGCACGGCTCGCGGCAGTACTTGCCCCGGTAGCCCGGCTCGCACGTGCAGGTTCCATCCACCTGGTTGCACTTGCCCTTGTAGCACTGGCAGTAGCGGTCGCAGCGGGGCCCGAAGGTCCGCTCCCGGCACTGGCAGCGCCCTGTGAACTGCTCGCAGGGGGAGTTGTTGCAGGAACACTGGTTGTTGCAGCCACGGCCCCACCAGCCGGGCTGGCACAGGCAGTTGCCCGTCTGCTGGTCGCACTGGGAGTTGTGGCTGCAATAGCAGGAGCTGGAGCACTGGGGTCCCCACCAGTTGGGCTCACAGGTGCATTTGCCTGTTTTCTGGTCACACTTGCCGTGCTTGCAGAGGCAGATGTTCTCACATTTGGGCCCCCAGCGGTTGGGGTTGCAGGTGCACTGGCCCGTCACATCCTCACACTGCCCATTGGGGTGGCAGCTGCACATCTCCTTGCAGTCGGGACCCCAGAACTGCCGGGGACACTCTGTGGGCAAAGCTGTCAGCCCCGGCACTGCCCATGGGACAACCCCACCGCCGGGCACCGTGGAGACCCCCAATCCCAACAGGACCTCTCAACCACAGTTCCTCCCCCATCCTCCCAGTGCACTGGATCTTGGAGAAGGTCCCTCCAAAGGGACAACTCCCTAGGGACAGAGTCAGGGAGACAGGCAAGGGCAGGGCAAAAGCCATCTACAACCCCATCCTCTCTGGAAAGACACCCCAGGGCCAACCCATGAACCCCACCGAGGACATGCTGGTGCCTGCTGGTACTCACTGGTGTCGCAGTTGGCGCCGAAGTAGCCGTGGCGGCAGCGGCACTCGCCGGGCCGGACGCACACCTCGTTCTCCTTGCAGGTGAAGTTCCCCTCGCACACGGCTGGACGGGAGGACAGACGGCAGGTGTGAGCGGGAACGCCGCGGGGCTTGGCCCCGCTCCCCACAATGTCCCCAGCCCCGCAGAGCAGGGGAAAGGCTGTGCGGTGGCACCCCAGGTGCTGCTGAGCTGTGACACCGGGACCGTCCTGGCAAGCAGGCAGGCAGGCTGGACGGGACCATCAGCAGGAAGATGCCACCAGCAGCCTCCTGCCACCCACCTCAGCTCTAGCCCTGCCACCAGCCTCCAGCCCCCCCAGCCCAGCCCGTCCCCATCACCGGCTGCAGCCAGCGGCAGTGTCCCCCGCTCAGCTCTGTGTCACCAGCAGAGAACGGGGACATGGGTGGGGGGGTTGCAGCAGCCATGAGCACGGTCCCCCTGCCCCCCTCCCTGCATCCTTACAGCCCACTGTGGTGTCACCGCCACCCCCACCACTGCTTCTCCCGCACAGGGCCGCCAGTCCCTCTCCTGCCGATGCCGGGGCCAATGCCTGGAGCGGGACGGGGAGGCACGGGCAGATCCCACACGGCCCTGGACAAGCCTCCGTAGCCACTGGGAGAGGGAGAGGAGCTCACCCATCCCATCCACCTTACCTGGGAGTTCTTAGACCTACGGTGATGGATACTATAGAAACCCCTAAAATAGACAGATTACACAGGTTAGGAGCAGTGAGTCTAACGGTTAGAGCAGGATGGGGGGGGGCGGGGAGGAGGTAGGGACAGCTTGCTGGTGGGACCATCCTCCCCCCGCTGTCCTGGCACTCTGCCTTTCTCCCTTCCTGCGCCGAAGGGACTGTGTCCCGTTCCCCGACGCAGGGCACCCAACGCATGCAGCGAGCAGTTACGAGGGCTCATGCACGGTGGGTTAGTTGGTTACGTGGTCTTCACCGCCACAGAGTTCCCTCCGGCTCTCCTGGGGCAAGGCGAGCCCCGTGGCCAGCTGGGGCTGTGGGGGGTAGTGCAAGAACCCCAAAACAGCCGCCTGCATGACGGTGGCAGTGCAGGGGATGAGAGCTCCCAGGGCTTCATGCTGAGCACCTCTTCCGGCTCGCTCTGGACCCCAGTAAGAGCTGTAACACCCAGCATGGCCCAGCTGGGGCCACCCTGCCTGCAGACACGGTGGCCCCTGCATGACAGCCTGCCTGCCCTGGCAACCTCTGCCCAACGGGGCCATGGTGGACACATGCCTGGTCCTAGCAGCTTCTCCTCCACCAGCAGCTCCAGCTTGGCTCCTCACACTGCTGCAGCATCCTGTAGAACTGCTCTGGGTCCCACTCCCGCAGCTGCACCTTCCCTGTTCCCAACTCTTCACCCTGGGGGACACTTCACTGTCCCTTGGGTCCCAGTGCAGCTCCCCAAATTCTTAGACCCAAAGCTGGCCAGCATGGAGAGAAACTCCCCAGGCTGAGAGAGGAGGTGATGCTCCCTGTGAAGGGGCTGGGGCACCCCAGGATATCACTGTGGGGGTAGTGGGTGCCCCAGGGCTGGGCTCTGTGACCAGCACCCCAACTCTGGGGCTGAGCATCCATTCCATCCACACGCTGCTGGCTCCAAGGACAGCAGGGAGGAAAAGCAGTCTCCAGCATCCCCAGAGAGTCTGGGAGTCCTTGGGATGGGGGTCCTCACTGCGGGTCACATCAGGGTGGCCCCTGACAGTGGTGGTGATGCCAAAAGGGCTCAGCAAAGGACAGGCAGATGAACAGTGTCCAACAAAGCAAAATGCCAGTGCTTACCAATTAAACACTCGCTTCCTTGTTGCCTCCATCCCTGGCAGCACACGAGCACTGAGGAGCTGCAGAGGAAAAAAAAAAAAGCACCACAAATGCCACAAATGGTTATGACCCTCAGAAAGTCCCGGTCCTTCCCAAAGAACCACAAGGAGCACTGATGCTGTGATGGTGAGAGGTCCCACCTCTGCTCAGCAGTTGTTGCACCCCCGTGGGACGAGGAGAGCTGTTGGCTCTTCCTCCACCATGCAGGGAGCACAGATCTGCTGGTCAGCTCCAATGGGCACCAGTGAGATGCCCCAGCAGCCAGCTGGGGCAATGCCAGGAGCAATGACAGGACCAGTTCCTCCCATTAATCAGGAGTGATGAAACAACAAAAGTCATTTTTGCAACCATTATTATTAAAAAAAATAAATCCCAAAGACCCGAAAAAGCTGGGGAAAAAAAGGGAAGGCCCTAATTGCCCCAGGGCAAAAAGAACTGCCCTGCCCTTGAAGGCCTGGCAAAGCAGCCTGCTCCCAGGACGGGATGCCTCGGTGCCTGCAGCCAGATGCCCGGTGCGTCCTGCCTTGGTGCTGGCTTTCCCGGCCCCGGAGCGTTCTGCGGAAAGCAGGGGCTGGCAGTGTCTCAATCCACAACCTAAACTCCAGGTTCGCTGCTCGGTGACCTGGGGACAGCACCCCAAAGCCAAGCTGGCACCACCCTGCTGGGATGGCTGGAGCACCACCAGCTCCCAGGGGACACCCACCATGTAGGAGCCCCGCCAGAGGCGGTTGGGATGTGTCCCTGAGCCCTTGGATGTCCAGGGAGTACCGTGCACAGGATCATCAGCCAAAGCATTTTTGGCACAAGCTTGACCCCAGCCACATCAGGTCTCAACCTCCCCCAGAGATGTCCTACTCCCTGACGGGATGGGACACACAGGGACTAAGCAGGGACAACTCACCCACACTTCTTTAATGACACCCTTCCCCACCCCCCCCCCCGAAGTAAATGGCTGGGGACTCACGATGCTGCAACCCCAGTGTGGGGAAAGGGCTGTCTGTGTCGTGACACCGCGGGGACTCCCCCGGCAGGGGAACCCTGCTCATCCCCAGGGTGACACACACCACCTGGTCCCCACCGCCGATGGGAGCGATGATGAACAAATGGCCTGAGCGGAGGCCAAGTCAAGGAAAACTTCACCCAGGCTGGTCCGGCGCCGCAGCCTGGAATGCGTTTTGCTTTTGCTTTTTTTTTTTTTCTTTCCCTCTTTTCTCTTTATATGTAACAAATGCAGAAGAGGAGGAGGAGACAGCGAGGAAGTATTCACTCGAAACCCAGCGCAGTCACAGGACCGCATCTGGCTGCCAGACCGCCTTGTCCTGGAGCCGGGGAGGGAGCTGCCAACAGCCCCCCCGGCCAAAGGCGGGTACCTGGGGGGGCTGGAGGCAGCTCCCACCTCCGGCCCCTCAGCGGGCAGCACCCACACAGCTGAGCTGGGAGCACCGTGTCCCTCCTTTTCAAAGCAGACGGTGAAAAATTGGAAAGGAGGCAGAAAAGAACCACAAAAATGATTCAAGGCCTGGAAAAAATGCCTTGTAGCCGGAGCCCAAAATAGCTCCATCTATTCAGCCCGTCAAAGCGGTTGCAAGATGCTGCCATGGCAGCCAGTGTGTAGCCCCTGGGCAGGGACCCCGGGGCTCGAGTCAGGGGCTTTGCTCCAGCCAAGCATGAGAGGAGATGCCTGGTGTTAATGGCAAAGGGGGGCAACAACCACCAAACCACCTCCCAGGGGAGCGCACGGGCTACAGACAAGGTTCTTCCCTGAAAGAGGCTTCAGGGTGACCTCCCGAAAAAGCCTTGCTGGTTCTGCTGGGACACTCGAGTGCAGGAGGGGAAAGGTTCGCGGTACCCTGACCCTCCCATGGCACAGCCAAAGTACCTACTGTCCCACCTGGGGTTGCCTTTACTGCTCCACCCTTTATAAATTCAGTGTTTGGTGGTTTTTAGATGAAACCATCACAGGTTTGCAAGGGGAAACTCCTCCACTTGGGAAACCTCCTCCCTCAAACTCGCCCGACCACCAAAACAGGCGTGATGACGGATGCACCAAAAAGCATCGCCTGTGCTGAAAGCCCCAAGCTGACGGCAAGGAGTCTCCCAAAACATGGTGACAGGAGGGAAAACCCCTTCTCCTGACCACAACAACCACCAGCAGGGAGCTGAGCCCACCCACCACCTCGCCAGACGCAGGATTCCTGCTTATCTCTCCACTGATAGCTAATCTCTCTTTCCCCGTGCCCGCTGATGGCATCCCGCACCCCTTCGCTCAACCCCTGCCTCCTTTATCAGTGGCTTTGACAGCAAATAAATTTGCTCCTGTTGCAAGGAGAGGCAGCTGGGATGCTGCACTGGTTAACTGGTGCTCCCAGTGCAGCACGTGGACTGGACCCTGGGCACAGCCAGCTCCAGGGAGGGTCAGCGTTGGCTGCAGAGGTGATGGGCACCCCTTGGGGCATGGGTCTAAAACATGTCTTGAGGTCTTGGCTGCTCCAAAAAGGGCTTGGTCCATGTGCCCCGTGACCACTGGAACTGGGATAACTGGGAGATCTGTTTAAAAGCTCGCTCCCGACGCACATGGACATGCCACTGCAGACACGCACAGCGCAAATACATTTTCTATTTCTTTCTCTTTTCTTCAAAGCACTACAGACACTGGGAGAAAGAAGAAAAAAATGCTGCCTCTGAGATGTTGCTGAGGCTTGGGAGCTTTGCTGGTGTGGAGGAAAAGGAGTGGGGATATGGGAAGACCTGAAGCCATGACCTGCAGCGAGAAGCATTCATTGCCAGCGGTGTCCCTGGCTCATGGGCACATCCTGCTCACGCAGAGCATCAGCGTGATGCTCCCGGGGTTTCTACGGAGGCAAAATATTTTTTCTGGCAGATAAATACCCCACATTGCTCCCTGCAGCATGTCCCCTTTACCTACAGCTATGGAGAGGGATCCTGAGGCAGGAGGAGGAGGAGGCTCCCCAACGTGGCCCCCCTCAAACAATGAGGAGGGGGCTCACACCCCCGAAAGCTGGAGGGAGACATGGGGGCTTGGCTGCCACCCATTGTGCCACGTGAGAACCCCCCTGCTCTCAGCCCACCAGGCAGAGCTGTGGAGTGTCCCCGAAGCCCACAGCATCGCTGTCATCTCCCCCAGCCGTGTGGCCATCCCACCCTGCTCCTCCTCCTGAGTATCACCCCGGCACCGAGCTCCTTCTTTCTCTGTGTCCCCCATCCATCCCTCGGTGCTACCAGCCCGTCCCGTGTGGCACACAGGGCTCTTGGGACTGCTGGGTTCCAGCCAGCAGCATCCCCCCGATCCGATGCTCCCCAACACGAACCCAGCCTCGCGGTGCAGGCAGAGAGAGACCCCCCTGGCGCAGGCAGGAGTAGGATCGCATACGTAAATACAAACCCTTCAGGCAGAGAGAGGAAAGAAAAATAAGTTAAAAAGCAAAGATTACCAATGTGTTAGTGAGAGCAGGATGGGGATAAAGGTGTGTGGGGCACTCAGCCTGCATCTCTAATGGCAGCTCCAGAGAGGATGACACCAACTTGTATCGGTGCATAAAAAAGCTTCAAATTTAGGAGCAGTTGAATTTAGTACACAAGCCTTGAACACCAAATAGCCCACAAATATCTTTCTTCTGCCCTAAATAGTTCCTTGAATTGCTCCTTCTAGCTGGGTCTCGGGAGGTTGCAGGAGGGGCTGAGGTAGAATCCTCCTCTTGAGCCCTGTGAAACCCGCAGCCGGCATCTCTGAGGGACACCTGGATGTGCTCGGCAGAGCCACACAGCCAAGAGTTCAACCAGCAGCTTCACCAAGCCCAGGCACAGGACTCAGGGACCTCCAGCCCAGCTGCCCCCAGCTCTGGGCACAGGGCAGGACCTGACCCAGGTTCTTGGGGCCACCAAGGTGGGTTTGGATAGTGACCATGTGGTGTCCTCCATGTTGAAGGGGAGTAGCACAGTGAAGCCGGCGGGGGGGGGGGGGGGGGGGGGCATGCAGAAGGTTGAGGGGTGGAAAATGACGCAAACATCATCTCAGCTTCCTAGGGACTGTCCCCTCCCTGCCTTGTCTGGCTCCTGGGCTGCCTTCAATCCCTGTCCGCCATGGAAAGATGGACACCACACCTGCCCCTGCACCCTGTCCTGCTCCCTGGCCGAGCCTGAGCCCTGTGGCCCTTGGGTGCCGCATCTCCCCAGCCTCCATCCAGCGGGGATGGGGGGGTCCCTCTGCAAAGGGGAGCACCCAGGCACCCCATCCCCAGCACGTGGGGCAGGATGCTGGAGAACACGGAGGGGACACCGCTCCCGGGCGGGCAGGGAGAGGTGGCTCCCCGCATCCCCTCCTGTCGAGGAGCAGCCACGGGGCCGGGAGCTGCGGCCGTTTTGGCTCCTGAAATGCCTCCTTCGGAAACTCCGGCTGTAATTTGAGGAGGGGGCACCAGCGCCCCGCGGCCCTGCTGAATGGAGCTATTATGCGGCCCCTCTCCCTCGCAGCACGTTTGCCTCGTGGACTCGTCTGACCTCACAGGCGGGATGGAAAGGGGCATTTATGGCCCGGGCCCCCCCCATTAAGGGCAGGGGATCCTGCTCTCCCCACCGGGAGGGAGTGGTCGAGGGCACTCTCCCCCCTTTGCCGGGGCCAGCACCCAGCCCGGGCACCACGGGGAAGCTGGGCCCCTGGTGATGCTCTGCAAAGCGACCCCACGCTACGTGGAGAGCATCGGGAGCAGGGACAAGGAGGTGCCGGCTCGCGGGCCCCTGCCCCAAGCCAGGCAGGCAGGATGTGACCCCCCCCCCCGGGACAGCCGGGCAGTGCCAGCACCCGCTTTCTGAAAGCCAAACCCGAGGGTCCTGAGGCTGCCAACTCCGCCATCCCAAGCAGCAGAGGGCAGCTCCAACCAGGGCACCCAGAGCATCCCGCATCCCAGCTGGGAGCGGGGTTGCCCTCAAGGGGTGCAGGACCGGACCCCCCTACTGCAGCTGAAGGCACCCAGGACCGGCTCCCCGCAACAAAACCGACCCAAGGCGGGGCAGGACCGGTCCCGGGGCACTCGACACCGGCTCCCGGCAACACACCCACTCCCCGCGGAGGGCGGGACCGGCCCCGGGGGCACTCAGCACCGGCTCCCTGCAGCAGAACCGACTCACGGGCGAGCAGGACCGGCCCCGGGGCACCGACCCACAGGCAAGCAAGACCGGCCCCGATGTGCGCAGAACCGGCTCCCCTCTCCCCCAACCCGCCCGGGGGTCAGGACCGGTCTCCCCGCTCTCGGCCCCGCTCGGGCTGAGCTCCTCGCCCCTTCCCCGGTGCCCGGCTCCCCACGGACTTTGTCTTGGAAGGCACCCAGCGCCGCGGCTGGCCCGGGGGAGGGGAGCGGCGAGTCCCCGGTCTCCTCCCGGCCCCGGCCCGCGGGTCTGGGGTCCCGTCCCGCCCCACCTGCCCGCCCCTGCCCGCTCCTACCCGCCGGCCCTGCAGACGTTCCTGCCGCGGGGGCTCAGCTCCTGGGCGGCTCCGCGGCTCAGCAGCAGCACCAGCACCAGCACCAGCAGCGGCAGCGGCGGCAGCAGCGCGGCGGCCCCGGCCCGGGCTCTGCGGGGCGGTCGCAACCCACCGGCCGCCATGACCGTCGGATCGGCGGGGCCTGGCTTTACCCGGCCCATCCCTTACGGGGCCGGGCGCTCTCCCGCCGCCGCCGCCGCTTCCCCCGCCCCGGCTCTGCCGTGCCCGGTGCCCGCCCTGCCCCGGCGACTGCTCGGCGGGCGGAAGCCGCAATGCGAGCGCTGCTCCGCCGCCGCCGCCTCCCCCGCGCCCCTCTCGGCAGCGGCGGGAGGGGCCCCGCCGCCAGCCAGGAAATTCCGCATTGGTTCCCCTGACGGCGGGCCAGGCTCCGGGGGCCGCCGCTCCCACACCCCCCCCTCCCCCCTTCCCCCAGCCGTGGGGCAGCGGCGTCCCGACGGTCCCGGGGGTCTCTCGCCGGTAGGCAGCCCTGCGGGACCAACGGATGTCCCCAGGCGGGGGAAGGCTGCGGAGCCCTGGCTTCCAGTTCAGCCCAGGGGGCCAGTAGCTCCCGGGTGCCCGGGAGTCCTGGAAGTCCAGTGGCTCCGCGGTTTTTGGGTGGCCCCGGGGTGCGGCGGCACAGGGGGTTGGCTGTCGTGGGTGCTTGGCAGCTCCAGGTCCACGGGAGTCTCTGGGAGTCCGGCAGTCCCGGGGTCTGGCTGTCCTGGGATCCAGTACCCCAACAGCCCCAGGGTTCGGCTGTCACGGTCCGGCAGCTCCAGGGGCTGAGCGGGTCTCTGGGAGTCTGGAAGTCCCAGGTTCCAGCTGTCTCTGGGATCTGGCAGCCCCACATGTGCAACAGCCCTGGGATCTGGCCGACCTCGGGATCCAGCAGCTCCAGGGATCTAACAGCCCTGGGTGCCCAAGAGCCCCCGAGTCCAGCTGTCCTGGGGTCCAGCAGCCTCAGGTGCCCAACAGCCTCAGGGTCCGTCTCTCCTCGAAATCTGGAAGCCCCAGGTGTGCAACAGGACTGGGATGAGGCTATCCTAGGGGTCCAGCAGCCCCAGTATCTGGTTGACCTGGGGATCCACAGCAATTTCAGGTGCCTGACAGCCCCAGGATCTGGCTATCCTGGAGGTCTGGTAACCCCAGGTGTGTGACAGCTCCAGGGTCTTGCTGTCCTGGCGGTCTGGCAGCTTCAGGTGCCCAGGAGTCCCAGGGAGTCTAGCAGCCTCAGGTTCTGGCTGTCGTGGAGGTCTGGCAATGCCAGCTGCATGACAGTGCCAGGATCCAGCTATCCTTGGTGAGCCATGGCATCTCCGTGTGTCTGGCAGTCCCAGGTGTGCAACAGCTACTGTCCCAGCCTGCTGGGAGCCAAGTGGTGCCTGCAGTAGCCGGGCCAAAAGAGCATGACCCTGAACAGGGACAGAAGGGCTCCAGGGCAGACACTGGTTAACCCACCATAAGGGGGTGGGGACACACTGGGTACTCACAGTGCTCCAGACCCCTAGCCCAGTGGGGCAGCCTGGTCAATAAGCCCCTCAGCCTGACAGTACAGCAATACTGAATGGATAAGGCCTCCCCCGGCCACCACACTGAGCCTACTGGCTTTTCAGCTTAATGGTCACTGCAAGAGATGTCTCAAGCTTGTCTGAGCTCCAGGGACATCTGACAGCTGTATGGTGAAAGCAGGGATGGAGGACACCTTGGCCATCTCCCATGTGGTAGCGGAAATGCAGCTAAATAGCTACATCCATCTCCTGCCAAGTGCTGGCTGTATCCAAGGAGCTGTGGAAGGGTGTATGGACAGCATGCAAGTCCCGCAGAGCTGGGCCTGAGTCCCACACCCCCGGGATGTTCCTGTGGATGTGGAGCCTCCATCGCAGTAGACATGATTTGGACGGCATCCTTCTGGAGAGAATTAGGGAGTCCTGGTGGTGTCCTGAACGCCTTCCCAGCCCTGCGATCTCTTCACCAAGCAAAGAGTAAATTACTTGGTGGGTTCTCACTACCAATGCCCTTCTGTGTTTGCAGGACATGAGGCTGATGTGCAGGGAAGGTTTCACAGAATCAATCACAGAATCACAGAATCTTAGTGGTTGGAAGGGACCTTTGAGATCATCGAGTCCAACCACATTAAAAAAAACCC
>JAOTQQ010000005.1:17079317-17094165 GCA_026546715.1 Gallinago undulata
TAGATGGGCGTCACATTGGCCACCCTCCAGTCATCTGGCACCTCTCCTGTTGACCAGGACTGTTGATAGATAATGGAGAGAGGCTTTCTTTCCCACTCAGACAAGAGGTTCCCAATGGGGAGGTCTCTGGTGGTCTTGCCCGTGGGAATTATTTTTTTTTGCAGTCACACGCCAATAAATGTCCCTACAATAGTCTCACTGACCTCCCAATGCCCGGCCATGGGCAGCAGCTTGTGCAAAGTGCACAGATGGTTTCCAATCTACACTACTGTCCCCTGCAAACGTATGTTCTTTCCATTGGCTTTCAGAGACTCTCCCAGAGGCCATGGACAACCTGCAATTTTTGATTTCTAACATCCTGATCCAGTGCCTTGTCCAGCTGGGTGCGGGGAGCCCAGGTGCCCCATGACCTTTGCACGTGTGATGCTGCAGCAGGGAGCAGCCAGGACCCTCTGTGGCATCAAGTTGGGAAGACAAAGCTGAGCGTGTTCCTCCTTCCCACTGAGTGGCACTGGCACCAGGTCACCAATGAGGACTGGGATGGCAGTGACCATGCCTGAGACTGCCTTTTCCCTATTCCCTGTGCCATGGGTGTGTAGGCGCATTGTGGCCAACCATGCCCCTGGCAGCATCCTTGGTGCAGAGGAAAGGGCTGATGGTTTACCCAGTATAGCCCACCAATTTTCCTTTTCAGACCAGAGCTTTCAAACAGGCTTGTGACTGTTGGGTAGCCCCCACCTTTTTCCCCTCTGCAGCCCTAGCACCTTTCATGTGCCCCCAGTCCCCTTCCACATATTTGGCAGCAGCACTGGGAAACAGCATCCCTTGCCCCGCTCCCCCTTCCTCCGCATCCTTGTCTCCCAGTTCCCCTGTCCTGCTTGTAGGACCTGTCTGGAGGGTGCCCAGAAACACACAGATGGTCCTTCTCGGCCCCCACAGCTGGTGCAGGAATGCCAAGACCGTGGTGACCCAGCTGGGTTGAAGCATGAGGAGTTCTCTTGGGACAATGTGGCCCTGGGTTGAGCTCAGCATCCCTTTCTGTCTGGGAAAGTGGGCTGGGAAGGGGGTTAACTCCAAAGTCAGGCAGGAAGCTGGGCTCAGTGGTCACATCCCCTGGCAGCCGTGTCCACATGGAGCTTCAGCCTCACTCTGGTTGTTTCCATAACCAGGATTCTCTTCCTCCCCACCTCCCCACCATGCTGAGAGTGCCTGGTGCTCCTCTGCCCTGCTCCCGAGGAGCCAGAGTGGGCTTGCAGCCCCCCATCTTTCCCACGCTCTTGCTTTGTGCGAGGATGAGTTTGATTTTAGCTGTTTTCTGGCTGCAGTAAACAGCCCTGTCTCCCTTCCTGCAGGCAGGCAGCAGCTCCTGTGCTGCTCCATTTTCACCTGATCTAACCTGTGCCAGGGTAGGGGTTGGGCTGTAGCTGGGGAGATAAGCCAGTCCCTTGGGAGATGCTGCCGGTTGGTAGCCAGACGTTGGAGAAGCTGCTCAGGATGCTCAGGGAGTGGCATGGTCTGGGCAGGCTGGTGCTGCCATGGCTGGGGCACTGCATGACCCCTGGGTACCAGCCACCCTCTGGTGGCCTCCCCCTCCGTCCCAGCAAGGCTGTGCCCCATGAGCAGGGCTTGATGCTTTCCATTACAACACCATTCACAGTTCATTTTTTTCAGACTTCAGGCTGGAGACACCACGCCAGGTTCTTGCCTCCTGTTGCACTGTGTTTTGGAAAATATCAGAGAAGAAAAGCAATCCAACACGATAGTATTTCCGAACACAAAACTAGGGAAAAAATACATTGTTTTATCCACAGTTCAAAAATCCCTGCTGCTGTTTCAGTGGGCAGGAATACCCAGTGGGGCTTCATACGACACACAAAATCACAGAATGATATGGGGTTGAAAGAGACCTCTGGAGATCATCTAGTCCAACCCCCTGTCAAAGCAGGTCCACCCAGAGCAGGTGGCACAGGAATGTGTCCAGGTGGGTTTGGAATGTCTCCAGAGGAGGAGACTCCACCACCTCTCTCTGGGCAGCCTCTGCCACTCTCAAAGTGAAAAAATTCCTCCTCATGCTTAGGTGGAACTTCTTACATTCACGTTTGTGCCCATTTCCTCTCGTCCTGTTACTGGGCACCACTGAAAAAAAGACTGGCCCCATCCTCCTGACACCCTCCCTTTAAGTATTTAGAAGCATCCCCCCCTCAGCCTTCTCTTCTCCAAACTAAAAAGACCCAAGTCCCTCAGTCTCTCCTTGTAAGGGGGATGCTCCAGGCCCCTCATCATCTTTGTAGCCCTCTGCTGTCCCCTCTCCAGCAGTTCCCTGTCCTTCTGGAACTGGGGAGCCCAAAACTGGTCCCAGTGCTCCAGATGGGGCCTCCCCAGGGCAGAGCAGAGGGGCAGGATGACCTCCCTCCACCTGCTGGTCACACTCTGGACACGAGGTGCTGGTCACCGTCCTGCTGGGACATGGCAAAGCTCTGCTTCGCAGACGTGTCCCCTTGGGCTGCTCACAGCACTTTTGGCCTGAGGTGGCCGAGCTGGTTGCTGCAAGGATATGGGTTCTTTTCCCTTCCAACTCCCCCTGCTGCTGTAACCAGCATCCTCACAAGCCAGCGCACTGCTGCAGGGTCTACTGGTGAACCTGCCCCCTCTTCCTTCAAGACAAGCAGAAAGCAGTTTCCAGCAGCAGGAGCTAAAACTGAATGGGGTGGGGAAAGCCTGAAACACAGGGAGGGTTTTTTATTTTTTTTAGGGCAGTGTTCCCAGAAATAAAAGGAGCGGTTGCTGCTTTCTGGCTGAGCACAGGTAAAGGTTGCTGGGAATCTGGAGATTTGGGGGATTTCAAGGGCATCCAGTGCCTTGGGTAGAGAGGAGGCAGCACCCTGCATCCCTAACCCCTGATCTCCTGCAAACAGCAGCTCTTCCCCCCAGAGACATGCTGCAGGGCTGCCTGGAGCTGCACCCGTCCTTTAGGTTTTGGAAAGAGGGCTGGGGAGGGGGGTCCGAAAAAGAGGGGTCCCAAAAAAGAGGGGCCATGAACAGATGCTGGTATGGAGGCTCCCGCAGGTCCCCGAGGGTCTTAGTGGAAGCCTGCAATGGGTGAGGGCTGCTCCTGCACCCAGGTCCTGCCCTGGGTCCAGCTGCACTGGCAGAGTCCAGGTCCCGGAGCAGCAGCGCAGTCTGTGCCATCGCCGCAGCATCCTGTACAGGCCAGAGGGGCAGCCCGGCACCAGGAGCGCATCTGCTCCCCTCCCCAAAATTCCAGGAGCCCACCCGCTGCCCGCACCAGCACTGCTTTTCAACAGCAGCAGCCCCGTCCCTCCAGCCACGCTCTCTGCTCCCCCAGGTAAGGCATGGCAGTCTCAGCTAGCGAAAAGGCAGGCAATGAACAGCTCTGGAAAGCCTAAACTTCACCCATTTGGCTTGGGGGTGGCTCACCAGACGTGGAGGAAGAGGAGAGGAAGGGAGAGGAGAAGAGGATTGCCCATGGGGGAAAAAGGCAGGGAAACCCAGAGATGTTTGTGGTCCTGCAGAACCCAAAATGAGCCCAGGTTAAACTGCCCCTAATTTCAGGCAGTGAAAACCTGAAGGAGGCTTGTCCCCCAGAAGCAGACCTCAGGGTGGTGGGAGACTCTCCCACAGCTGCCACCCCCCTTCTGCAGGTAGGAGGATGCTCCAAAGCTCCCAGCTCACCCCAGCCCCAGCACAGATAGCTCCAAGGCTTCTCCATTCCCAGGCTTGGAGAAGTTTGGCCTCACGGGATACAGCCTATCTCTGGCTCCTTTCCCCAAGCCTCCCCAGGCCGAGGAACGCAACTGGAGGGGCTGAGAACCCCCGCTTTGAGAGCAGGGCAGTGAAGCAGAGCCCAGATGGCTGCCCAGTAACTCCAAGAGAGAGACAGGAACAAGAACGGTTGTGATTTAATCAACACCATTCTCTGCAAATCCAGTGTAGAGCAGAGCTGAGGCACGGTCCAGCTCCTGGTACTCCCACGTGGCCACCACCCCTGCCCACAGTGCAGACCAGGGCCAGCTCGGGGGACAGGGACCACAGGCAGGGCAGGAGCAGCGCAGGGATGGGCCAGCCAGCTCCCCTCGCCCCTCCTGCCCCACAGGGTGTGGGCCTGAGGACGGACAGCCCTTGGCAGCTTTGGCTCTGCTCAGCCCAGTGGGATAGGGGGAAGAGCCTGGTCTTTCCCAGGACCTGCCCACCTCCGGTCAGTGCAAAGCTGGTGAGCAGCCAGGTAGTAGTTGCCCTGGGACAGGCAGCAGGGACTCATCCTGTCCCCAGTGGCCTCTGCTTCAGCATCTGCCTCCATGGAGCTGGAAGAGACTAACCCCCTGACTAGAGGGCCTTCTGGCTGAGGCCAGCCTGTCCTCCAGGCACCCAGCCCACCCTGGACCTAACCCGTGGCACAAAGGAGGTGGCCAAATCTCCCATGCCAAATTTCCCCACATGGGGAAAACCCTAGGTGAGCATTTGCTGAGGCAGGGGGGCTGGTACGCCCCCCGAGACAGCCCAGGGCACACACAGCTCAAGATCCTCTGGGATGGCAGAGGGACATCCCTCGGGGCAGTGCCAGCTGGGGCAACCCTACATTAGTGACTTCCAGAAGGTGGATGAGGTTCAAGCATCAACGAGGACATGTCCCCTCCCAGGGCAAAGGGTGCTGGTGGGGGGGTCAAACTGCAGCAGAACTAGGATGGGGAATGGCAATAGTGGTTACAGGTGAAGGCACGACAGACCTCGGGCTGGACGCCTCGGCTGGGGTTAGTGGTTGGGGCTGAAGAGGCTGCCTGCGAGGAGCCGCCTCTTGAATTCCCTCCAGAGAAGGTCCCGCTCCCGGTTCGCCCTCTGCATGAACCCCCTGTTCTCCTGGGCCCGCCGGGACAGGTAGGGCAGCACCTCGTTCACTGGGCCGTACGGCACGTACTTGTAGACAGGGAAGCCCGCCTGACCTGGAGGGAGAGAGGCTGGTCAGGGGAGTACCAAGAAAGTAAAAAAAAAAAAAGAAAAAAAAAAAAAAAGAAGGAAAAAATTAGGTAGTAAAAAAAAATAGGGAAAATAAAAACAAAAGGGGAAAGCTGGGGGGTGGGGAAAGGAAAAATCTGGGGAAAAAAAAAAAGAGGACGGAAGAAAATGGAGGGGGAGGAAGGAAAAAAAAATCCCAAGAAAAAAAAATATGAAAAAAGCCTCCCTTACCCCACATGCCCCATGGGCTGTGCTGCCAGGCAAGGAGGGGGGCAGCGAGCAGCGGGGAGGGGAGCGGGGGCACATCCCCCCCTGGCTCAGCACAGGGGGCCGGGGAAGGCGCTGGGGGCAGTGGGCTGAGGTCACTGGGAGCCCTGGGAATGTCGGCAGCCAGGGCCAGGCCAAGTCAAGAAGCGTTCAACCAGAATCATCAAGTTAACACATTTTTCCAGCGTGACCGGAGGAGGCTGCAGACAGGCAGCCAAACCCCACTTGCAAGGGGAACTCCAGGACAGAGAAGCATCCAGGCTGGACATCTGCCCGGCCTGTCTCCTGCTGTTCTCCTGGCCTCAGGGCCCCCGCTCCAGACTCCAGGCTCGGTCCTCGACCTGTGTTGGGCTACCTGGACCCTCACGTGTCCCCTCTGTTCATGTCCCTGGGGCTCTGCTCCACTGCCTGGGCCAGCGGCAGAAGACAAGGTCATCCAAGAGCCTGGTGCCACCTCGCTGGGGTTCGGGTTCACCTCCAGCAGAGCAAAGTGACACTCCCAGACCAAGGAGGTACAAGAGGGGTTTGCTAAGGCCAGGATGTGTCTCTGCCCCATCTAGGAGTACCCTGACCTCAGCTCAGACTCCAAACTAGGAATCTCCCTGCCCAGTCATCACAGTCCCATGGGGCCTCCAGGAGACAGATGTGATTCTCCATCTACATCCTCATCTACATACTCCCCAAACCCTACACAGGGGACACAGTACTCACACAGCTGGAGAAGAGGCAACAAGGCCCCATCCTCAGCCAGTCCTCCTCCCTGACAGCCCTGCCTTCATCCATAGCCCAGCTCCATCTGTCCTTCAGACCCCACAACAGCTCCTCAGGGAGGCCTCAGTGGTCAAGGTGGGGCAGAAGCACATCTGCCAATCCCCCTTGTTCCCAGCACTCACCCAGGGGGAAGGTGATCTGGTCACACATGCCGAGCAGCTGTCCAAAGCACACCTTCCTCTCTGAAGGATGGATCCCAAGCTCCATCATCCTGCAAGCCAAGCCTCGTGATAGGGAAGAATGGAGACAGCAGAACACACAGGGGCAGCAAATCCTACCAGAAGAGTGGAGATTGTCTCGAAGTACGAGAGCACGGCAGTGACCACACTCCAGATGGATGCTGGGATGCAAGGACTCGAGGGTTTTGTTTTTAAAACAGCTTCTGGGCTGGGCCATGGGGTCAGCTCTGCAGCCACTGTGAGCTCCCACACTGCACCCCAGCTCCAAGCCCCAGTCAAAGCCCTGAGCCCCAGGACCCCATGGGTGAGCACAGAGAGGACCTGAAAAGCTACAGCTCATCTCACGGCAGCTCTGCTGAGCTCCCATATCCCTCAAGTCCCCAGTCCCTACTATGACATGCCTCCCCAGCACCCACCTGTGCAGGGTAAACTTCACCGTGTCCTCGTTGTGAGATGCCACCATCACGTTGGCTTTCCGGCTGTGCTTGATCTCCTCCAGGACGTAGTCCAGGCACCTGCAGGGTAGTATAAGGCTGCATGGTGAGGCCACTCAAGCCCGTGCCCAGTGGGCCAGGCAGGAGGAGCATGGCTGTCCTTCTACCTGTGGTACATCTCGTTGGTCTTCTCATAGGTGGGGTTGATGGGATCCTCATAGCCAATCTGGGCTGCCCTCTCCCGCTCCTGCTCCATGTAGGCACCACGGACCAGCTTGGCACCAAAGTGCCAGCCCTCCCGGCGTGACAGCTCCACATCCACTGTCACATTGTCATAAGCCTCCTGGGACCAGATGGAAGAGATGGCACAAAGTCATTGCATCAGTGCCACGTCTGCCCTGTGCCTTCAGGCAGCCAGCCCTAGAGTTGTGTCATCACATTGCCATGGCTTCAGGAGCCAAGGTTTCAATCCAGCTGCTTCAGAGGGTCCTTCCTGTCCAGCCATCTGCCAGACCTCACCTTCAGGTAGCACTGGTAGGTGTTGAAGATGATCGCCCTATCCCTGTTGAAACGGCGCTGCATCTCAAGTGTGAGGCGGCTGATGGCTGGTTGGAAGTAGCTCTGCTCTGCATCCACCATCAGCCTCACGCCCTTCTCCGTTGCTCTCTGGGCGGTGAATGACATGCAGGTCAGGTTCATGGTGCCACTTGCTACACGTCTGCCCCTCAGCAGCAGTATTCATGCTCAGCTCCCACAGCCCTGGTGTCCCCCCACCTTGGCAAGGGTGTCCATCCGCTGCAGCATCCGCTTCATCTGCAGATCCTCCTCCTCAGTGAAGCGTGAGAGCAGAGGCTCCAGCTGCCTCGTCTGAAAGGAGAAGAGCTTGTGGCACCCTCATGTGGCCAACCCCTCCTGACCAACCCCAGGAGACAGGACTCCCCGGGGGAAACCCATCCCCAGGTCTGCTGCCCACCCCAGCTCCCCAGCACCCACCGGCCAGCACAGCATGCACAGGGTGACCACCCTGCCAGCTTGGTGGCCACACATGGTGGATCATAGCGTGGCTGGGCTCTGGCAGTGCAGGGACCAATCAGCACTGCTGCCACCATGAGCCACCAGGCAGGGCCTGGGGGAGTGTACCCACACCTCATTCCCCCAGATTCCCAATGCCCTCCCCATGGGGCTGCTCTGGGGGTAGCACAGATGGATACCCACCTGCATGTTGGGGACGATCAGCAGCTTGGAAAGCTTGGTGCGGCTGTCAATCAGGCTGTTCCAATCCAGCAGGTCCACAGTGCTGGGAGTGGAGAGACAGGTTCATACTGGTGTCTTGCAAGGGGGGCCTCTACCGGCTCCCGACCCCCACCAGCACACAAGGTCCCACCCTGACCTGTCTTGTTACCTCCACCCAAACCTCCTCTATGCTTGGTCGCTGTGCTGAACCAGTGCTAGCCTGTGGAGACCTCTCCTTGCTGCTGCCTCACCATCTCACGAACAGGGACAAGGTCCCCAGCGTCCCAACCCGCAGCATCCCCCAGGGCACAGGCAGCTTACCCGCTGACACCCAGGTTCTCGCCTGTGAACCAGTGCTGGCTCTCCACCTTGGTCGCGATGCCGAGGTTGGCCAGGGCCTCCTGCCACCAAAAGGAGCATCAGTGCAAAGGGGTCTTACTGCTCCAGGCTCAGAGATGTCACAGGGCTGCTCCGGGATCTCCAGCAGCACATCCCCAGCAGTGCAGCCTCCTCCCTCGGACATCACCTGCCTTACCTGCAGCTTCTCTGCCTCCAGTTTCATCTCCACTGCTGCCCGCCCAGCCTGGCCCTGCTCCGCAGCCATTTGGTGGAAAAACCTCCGCCACTTCACCAGCACCTCTGAGAACTGTAGCTGCGGGGGCAGACTCAAGGTGAGACATGCAGGCTGGAGTCTAGCGAGCTTGGAGCTTCCTGTCATGCCAGGGCTTTGCAAGATCATACCCAGCCTGAGGCAGACTCTGACCTTTTAGAAGAGGACCTTGGCCAAGCAACAGCACAGAAACCCCACACTCTTATGTTGGGATCTCTAAACTACTGAGCTCTTCATGTGTCCCCAAAAGTTGAAGCAGGGTCTCCAGAGTGGTGTTGGGCACACAGGAGACAACCTGTTGGTGCCCACTCCTCTCTGCCATCAGTGGAGGTGCCACTGCAGCAAGCCTGGCACCCCACAGCACCTGCCCTCCAGGATGCATTATCCATGACCCTGGCTCTGACCCACCTTGCCCTGGTCACAGCCCTGGCACTCACCAGGAACTGAGGTCTGCCCAGCGCTGTCAGCTTGATGGCCGAGAAGCCGTCCTCTGAGCTGCCACCTGGATGGAGCCACAAAGACAGAGGTAGCCTGACAGGCAGGGCGCTTGGGAAGAGAGAAAGTACCTGAGATACGATGGTGGGCTGCAAGGGCCCTGCAGTCCCCAAGCACAGTGGGGCTGCTCAGTTCACATGGAGCACTTACCTGAGGCGTCAATGCAGTGGAGGAAAGTCTCCATGTGCTGGTCACACTTGGCCTCGTCAGCATAGAAATACGTGCGGGCGCTGATGACCCCACCGCGGCGATCCCCAAATCCCCGATGAGCTCGGTATTGCTTCTCCCTTTGCTCCGCTCCTGGGGTGGAAGAGGATGGAGATGGGCCATGCAGCCCTGCTGAGCTCCTAGAAACCTCCCTGGGAGCTCCTGCCATGGGTACAGGGGAGAAGGACTCTGGCTTGGACCTCAAAAGAGCCCCTTGAGGGCTGCAATGCGCCCAGCCTGCTCTGTTGCCCAAGCAGGGGCTGAGCCTTTGCAGAGAAGCAGGGTTGGCCAAGAACAGAGTTGTTCATCATCCAGCTCATATTTTCAAGTTGTGGGATCTAGGTCCTTCCCCCATGCCAGGCCCGTACCGCCCAGATCAGATGGACCTTCAGGCTATCTCCTGTCAGCAGGAGAGGCTGGGTCACTCACCTCCTGTCTCCTTCTCGGCTGCAGAGGTACAGGAGCTAAGAAGAGAAACAGGGAAGATAAGGGCCAGGTCAGCAACCCCCCACAACCCCACAGTGGTGGCCAGGGCTCCCCTGCTGCCAGCCTGGAACTGGACCCTGCTCTTTCCTCACCAACCCACGGCCAACAGATCAAGCTCAGTGTGAGCTCTGCTGGCAGGTCAGATGCCCCAAAGCCTCTCATGGAAAGCCATGGGGTTTCAGTGTCCAGTCAAGCGTTACCTGGAGGTAGCACAGGGAGGACGCTCTGTCCCAGAGTCCAGAGTTGCTCTCAACCAGCCCACCCCATGGCAAGGACAAGGTCAGCCCTGGTGGGGCTGGGTGCTCTGTCCCCAACCATGCCAGCCCATGGTCCTCACTCTGGTCGCACCAAATCTCAACCCAATGCTTCCCCACTGTGGATGTGCCAGCAGCCAGACTGTGAAACAAGGACCTCCTTCAGACCCAGGGTGCATGAAGCCATGGGATGCCCTGCTGCAGCTCAGCTGCTCCATGCTCCTCTGCCAACAGCTGGCAAACAAGGTCTCAGCTTCAACTCCCACTGACCTTGGATGTAATTTCAAGCCCAAGCTCTTTGCTACAGAGATAACAGGGCTCTAACAGCCCAGGTGAACATGGGCCAAGTCACGAGATCCTTCTCGAGCTCAAGCAGCCTTCTCCCTGACACCCTAAATCCAGCCCGCAGACCTGAGGTCTCACCCAGGAACACTGCCTGCCCCTGGCGAGCAGCCCTGTGACAGCAGAGCCATATCTTCCAGGAAATCTCTGTCTTGGAGTCACTGTCCCAAACCTGCCCATGCCCAGCAGTGGGGAAGTGCACTGCCAGCCAAGAGCAGAGCTACCCATTCAGAGCCAGAGGACTTGCACAAGAGAGCAGAGCTATACATGGCACAGCCCCAGAAAATGTTCTGCATGGAAACCCTGTGACAGGGATTAGGAGCTGCTGGAAGCATAAACAAGCAGAGACAAGCCCTTCCCTCCCGCTCCCCAAAGCCAGGACCAGCCCTGCATCGCTCAAAGTGCAGCAAAGCCTGGTGAGAACCGTGGCAGGAACAGCCAGAGCTCATGGGGAGCAGCAAGTCCCACCTCTGGCAGGCTCTGCTCCATGATTGTGCTACTCTGAGGACAGGTCAAGAAGTTTTCTGCCCCTGAATACAGAGGGTAGAGGAAAGGAAGGAGACATCACATACCTAGGGGTGGGATGTGATAGCAAAGCCCACAGCATCTGGTGGGTCCTCTGGGAGCAGACAGCTTGGCACAGGGAAAGGGTGGATACGCTACCGGGACTCTGAGGACACGTGGAGAGAGACGAGTCCTTTGGGCAGGTCCCAGTGGGACAGCTCTGAACCCCAAAGCATACCTCACGTCCAATGCCTGAGGTGCTAGGGACCAGCAGCAGGGAGCAAAGTCTCCTCTGACCTACCCGGGGTAGAGGCACACAACTCATTAGCAAATAGCACCCTTGAACTGGAAGGGTTTTGTGTTCCTGAAGACAAACATGCCCATGGCTCCGGGGAGACCTTATAACAGCCTTCCAATATCTGAAGGGGCTACAGGAGAGCTGGGGAGGGACTCGTCAGGAAGTGCAGCGACAGGACAAGGGGCAATGATTTTAAATTGGAAGAGGGGAGATTTAGATTAGATATTAGGGTGGTGAGGGTGAGGGTGGTGAGACACTGGAACAGGTTGCCCAGAGAAGCTGTGGCTGCCCCATCCCTGGAGGGGTTCAAGGCCAGGTTGGATGGGGCTTTGAACAACCTGGTGTGGTGGGAGGTGTCCCTGCCCAGGGCAGGGGGGTTGGAACTCGATGATCTCTAAGGTCTTTTCCAACCCAAACCATTCTATGATTCTATGATTCTTTCTAGCAGCGTTCCTGCTGCATGACTGTGCTGAGTCCTTCCTGCCTGAGGGGAGCATCCAAAGCAGTGCCACAGGGCTCGCTTCATTGTTCTGCAACATAAAGGAAGCTCCTTCCAGCTGAAGAAATAGCTCTTCCTGCATAACAACTGCTTTCTTTACAATATTAGTCTTGGCCAACAAAGCTATTCTGACAGCAACCAAGTGCCACTTAACCCAGCTTGTACCTGGCCACCCCTTCTGCAAGTCTCCCAGAGGAGGACACATCTCTAGGCACTGGCCCAAATGCTTCTGCTGGGCTGTAACCAGAAAGGAGCCACCTGCGAGGCATGCTGAAGGCCACACTTGCCCAAAGCATGCCCAAACCAGCCCCTCCCAGTGCTGCAGAGCAAGTTATGAAGATCCGATGCAGCCCATGGGGTTGCTGGGAAGGGAAATCCAGCTGACACAGCAGACTTGGGCTTTCAGGAAGTTTTTGATCAGGCTCAAATAAACCATCTGAGGGGAAGCACAAAGGCCCCCTTGTCAGAAATAGGTAGGCAATAATCCATTTCACCCTGGGGGTTACCAGGAGGGTGCCACGAGCACAGCACATTTGCTTTGCTTCTCAGCAAAAGCGTCTGGCAAAGGGGCTGAAGGAACAGCAGGGAAAAGTTGTCCCTGAATTACCACATCCAAGGAAAAACTCATGGTCACATGAAGCCCAGGCTGGAGCTATGGGTGATGCTTAAAACCCTACAGGCAGGAATAAGTAAAGCTCTTAGCAGAAGACAGTCTTCCAAGCCTGTCCCACGCACAAGTTGCCAGCACACACCAGCCCAGGACCACAGTAGGACCTGCTCGCACAGCTTCAAGCTAAAGAGAAACCACCCTGGGGACCTGCAGCACCCACAGGCAGAGGCCTGGGCACAAGTGACAGTGGCACTGGGAGCAGGAGGAGAAGAGGTGGCTCTGGGAGGCTGACTGGCCAGGCTGGACTGTAAGCACACACTGGGGCAGGAATCAGGTGTCTGTGCAAGAAGTTTCCAGAGGAAGTGAAGGCCAGGAGCTGCATGGCACAGCTGGCCAGGGTGTCCAACAGTGCTCAGGGGCAGGGTTGTTCTTCCTTGTGTTAGCACAACCCAACCCACCTCTGGGCTTGGGATGCCCATGGGCCAGCAATGGCCCAAGGCTGCAATGGGACCGTGACCCTCACTATGAGGGGAGGGGGGTGGGGGTGGCTCCTTGTGCCCCTCCACAAGGGGCTGCAGCCCGTGCCCAGCTGCAGCAGTGCCTCTCCAGAGCCCTCCCACCCAACCCCAAGCCCCCAGCCCACATGCTGCTCTGGAAGCAGAGCATCTCCCAGGCTCTGCTGCCTGCAGGATGCTTTCCTCCGGCCACGTCACCTTGACCTGGCATCAGCCTCCAGCATGTGGCCAAGGCTGGCAGGGTGCTGGATGCCAGCCCGGGCAGGGCACAGCCTGCAGAGCCAGGATAAGCCAGTGCCTGCCCGTGTTTGTTGCTCCCAACCAGCACAGCAGGGCCAAGGGGCAGCCAGGGCCCATTGCTGGGGAAGAAAGGGCATTTCCCTGATGTTATCTCCAGCAAGCTCCAGGAGAAGACACTAAGCCAAGCACAGATCTGCCCTGGGCTGGGGGGTGGGGGGAGGGGGAAACAGCAGCAGATGGCACCAGGAGGCCAAAAACCCTGCTGCCGCCTCTGGTTTGTAGCTCTGTGTCCTGGCCGGCAGTGGGGCAAAGCCCTGAAGTACTCATGGGAGAGAATGATGAAGGTCCCAAGTCCAACAGCCACAAGCCCTGGACCACTCGCCCCTCTCAATCCCAGCCCCATCCTAGCAGAAGGGGTTTTGCCAACAAATAAAGCCTGAGCAATGCTTGACATGGCCCAGGGCCCCAGCCCACCCCTTCCCATGCCACCCACCCCTCCCCTGGGCTTTGTCCTGCTCCATGGCATCCTCATATGATCTCCAGGATGGCATTTTCCTCCCTCCCCACCCATTTCATGGAGCAAATCCTGCTGGAGCTCAGGCAGGCTGGCATCAGCTGGGGCCCAGCACATGGCTTTGTTGATCAATCTTGGGTGGGAATAACCCTCAGCACATGCAGAATCACATGGGGTTGGAAGGGACCCGTGGAGATCATCTAGTCCAGCCCCCTGCCAAAGCAGGTCCACCCACAGCAGGTCCCACAGGAACATGTCCAGGTGGGGTTTGAATGTCTCCAGAGAAGGAGACTCCACCACCTCTCTGGGCAGCCTCTGCCAGGGCTCTGCCACCCTCAAAGTGAGGAAGTTCCTCCTCATGTTTAGCAGGAACTTCTTACATTCACATTTGTGCCCATTTCCTCTTGTTCTATCCCTGGGCACCACTGAGAAAAGACCGGCCCCATCCTCCTGACACCCACCCTTTAAGTATTTATGGGCATTGATCAAGATCCCCCCTCAGCCTTCTCTTCTCCAGACTAAAAAGACCCAAGTCCCTCAGCCTCTCCTTGTAAGGGGGATGCTCCAGGCCCCTCATCATCTTTGTAGCTCTCTGCTGTCCCCTCTCCAGCAGTTCCCTGTCCTTCTGGAACTGGGGAGCCCAGAACTGGTCCCAGTGCTCCAGATGGGGCCCCCCCAGGGCAGAGCAGAGGGGCAGAATGACCTCCCTCCACCTGCTGGTCACACTCTTCCTGATGCCCCCCAGGATGCCATTGGCCTTCTTGGCTACAAGGGCACACTGCTGGCTCGTGGTCATCCTGTTGTCCACTCCCAGGTTTTTCTCCTCAGAGCTGCTCTCCAGGGGTCAGCCCCCAACCTGTCCTGGTGCGGGGGGTTATTCCTCCCCAGGTGCAGCACCCTGCACTTGCCCTGATTGAATTTCATTAGGTTCTTCTCTGCCCAACTCTCCAGCCTGTCCAGGTCTTGCACATCAGCTCATCTAGTAAGGGGTCCCACACATGCAACCCCCAAATCTGCCTGGGGGGCCGGGGGGGACACAGCAGCACAACCCAGATGGCTCACAAACCATCGCCACCCCCAGTGAGCAGGCAGGACAGGGGTGCAGGCACCAGAGCCTCGGTGGGCACCCGCAAGAAGGTGCTGGGCACAGGCAGAGCCAGTGCCAGGAGGACAGTGATGCCAGCCTGGCCACCGTGGCCACCGCTGGCCCAGCCCCATGGGGATGCTGAGCAACCTGCCCACACCACGGCTGGGTGCCCGAAAACACCGCTGCTCTGCAACTTCAGAAGAGCCATTCCCCCCGACCCCCACCCCGGGGCTGCAAGTGGGGTATTTTGAAGGTTTTATATAATTAAAAAATGCAGTTTGAAAAAAAACAAGACTGCAAGGGGCTGGGGGCAACCCGGTCCCGTGTGGGGG
>JAOTQQ010000005.1:17104217-17156560 GCA_026546715.1 Gallinago undulata
TTAGGAAGAATTACTTTACTGAAAGAGTGGTCAGGCACTGGAACAGCCTTCCCAGGGAGGTGGTGGAGTCACCATCCCTGGAGGTATTTAAGAAGCATGAAGCTGTGGCTCTTCAGGGCATGGTCTAGTGGCCGAGATTGTGGGGATCTTTGGTGTGTGTGGTTGGACTCAGTGATCTCAGAGATCCTTTCCAACCATGAAGTTTCTGTGACTCATTGCTGCACCAGAACCATTGCTGCACCCCCAACACAGCTCAGATAAACCACCTGGTGTAAATGAGCTGCTGGGTTCTTATTGCAAGCTCTGGTTATGGGCAACCAAAAGCAAACTGCTACTTAACATGTCCGTGCATTGCAGCCTGGCTTGTAGATGCTCATGAGGTTGCTCTTCACAAGGAACACAGGCTGGAAATGGTGTGACTCCATCTTCCTCCTGTGAATTCTTGTACTCGGATCTCGCTGGGAGGATGAGTTAGCCCATCTCTGCAAGGCTTGAGGAGCTCTGCAGACAGACCTTCATGGGCTGTGCCAAGTCCTGAGCTCCTCTGCAGCAGGAGGGACCCCACAGCATGCCATGATGATTGAGTCACTCCTACAGGAAGCCCCCAGGTGCTGGGGGGCAGACCAAATTCACCCCTAGAGAAACAGCTGGACAAGAAAACCGGATCTGAATCATACCAAGTGTTTAAACTTTTTTGCGTTGCTAAAAAGTTGTCTTTATGGTTTGGGTATTTTTTAAGTGCAAGGCAGCTAGTTCAAGGTAGAGAAAAATGAGGCTGAAGGTGAGAGATGAATTTGCTCTGAGGTAAGTTCAGGGTTGCTATCACCGCACCTCGTGTGGGATTGTTCTCAGCTCCTTTCCTCCAGGGAGCACCGTGGCACCTAAATAGGAAAATTCCCTACATTTTGGGAGGAAGAGATGGGTGTTGTTTACCCAGAAACAGAAATATATCTCTAACGAAGGACATATGAGGGGTCTTGGCATGAGGGTTGGTGCCTGTGAAGGTGTCCTCTTCCCCCTGGCACTGATCAGGTACTTTCATCCAGGGAATGACCAGAAGCCAAAGCTGCACCGGGACCCATGGCTGGTGAGGAAGGGGCTGCTCATCTTTCGGGAAGGTGAATGTGCCTGCATCAGGGCGCAGAGACAGCCAGACCACCACGATGCAGAGATCTTCAGGAGATGTTCCTGCCGCTCCTTGGGTCACACCACCCGCCGGAGCCAGCCTTTGGACACGGTTTTGGGGGCAGAACACAGCCATGGCAGTTGTTGCTGGCCGGCGGGGTGCCTGGATCGAGGGGACAGTCAGGGGGCACTCATGGGGGTGCACTGGTGCTGGGCAGGGGGTGCTGGGTGCCGACGGGAGGGGGGAGGGATGGGGGGCGGCGGTAGCGCCTCGCCGCCGCTGGGTGGCGCTGCGGCTCCGCCCGCCGCGTCGGTGCCGGTGCTGGTGCCGGTAGCGGTGATGCTGGTGATGCTGGTGTCATGGTGGTGGTACTGGTGGTGGTGCTGGTGGTGCCGGCAGCGTTGATGCTGGTGATGATGGTGGTACTGGTGGTGGTGCTGGTGGTGCCGGTACCAGTACCAGGAGGGTGGTGGGGGTGTGGCAGCGTTGCCCGACTCCCCCCACAGCATCCCCCTCTCTGCAGCCAGGCAGGGTCCTGCACGGTCCCCAGTGCTCTCTGGTCCCTCTCCGGTTTCCCTGCCGGGAGGGCAGCTCTGCTGGAGGTGTTTTACTGAGCGAGGCTGCTGGGGCTCCATCAGCGAGGATGGGCTGCTATGCCACGCTCAGGGGGGGTTGTCCCACTTGCTGTTCCACTTCTCTCTCTCTCTCCACTTCTCTCTCTCTCTCCACTTCTCTCCGTCTCTTGGCTTCCTCCATCCCCCAGCCCAGGGGCTGGGGCCTTCTTGAAGTGGTTGCTGCCTGGAATCCATCCCTGAGGGCAGCCCCTCAGGCTCGCCCAGCCCCTGCCCTGGCCTCCCCCAGCACAGCACCGCAGGCCCTTCAATTTTCTTTAAAAACTCAAGTTCCCTGTGCTCCAGCTGTGCAATGGCCAAGGTGTTCCTGTCCCAAGGCTGAGCACCACGCTGCCCTGGCACCCGGGCTCTGCAGGCATGGAGTGCGTGGTGGGAAGCTCTCACACATGCAAAAATTCTGCTTTCACTCCAGTCTGCGATCTTGAGACGGCAAGGACTTGGCAAGCACCCCAAGTATCCCTATCATAGGTGTGCCAGGTGGCAGTGAGATGCCAGGTGACCTCGGGGTGGCTGCATCTACTCCTCACCTACTCTTCCCACCCGGCAGCACACGGGGTGCAGGTGGGTTCAGTACCCCTGGATCCATCCCTGTGCACATGCAGAGGTCACGGCAGCTCTCTGAAAAATGCCTCCTCCCAAGCACCTCGTCGGCCAGCTCCACCAGCGTCTTCACGTGCGTGGGATGAAGGTGTGGGCGTGCGGGGGGTGCAGGTGTGAGCACACACAGCACTGTGCACAAGAGCACGTGTGTGTGTGCGTCTGTGGCGGTGCGAGTGTGTGAGGGGTTCCTCCCCCTAGGGTGATGGTGGTTTGTTGGGGAGCTGGAGGAGGCGGGGGGGTGTGTGTGCATGTACAGAGCAAGGCCCAGCAACACGAAAGGGGATCTATCAGCCCTGGCCCTGTGGACATGCTGCTCTGGCCCTGGGGTGCCCAGCTGAAGCAGGGCTCCCCAAAACGTCCCTTTCCCAGGCCCTGCTCCATGTGCCTCGTCCTGGGCCCAATGGCAATGATGTTTTACTGCCTCTCCTGGGGACAGTCGCTGGGTGCAACTCGCAGATGTGAGCGGTGTCCTGGGAGGAGCTCCCAGCCCTTTCATCACACACAGACTTGGCATTTATGAGCGATCTGAAGCAATAAATTCTGCCTGGGATGTGCCTGGGAGTCAATGTCAAGGACGGGCTTGGCAAAAACTCTGCAGGCACCATGTGTCCTCCTGGCAGCTGCCGGCCGGTGCCACACAGCCTGTGCCTGCTGCCCGCTCCCTCCTGGTGCCCGCGGGACCACCTTGGGCTGGCCCAGACTGAGGGTGCTGCCCTTTCCCAGGCTCAGGAGTCCCCTCATCATGCTGCAGTGTGCCAGAAGACTTGGCATGCTGGGCCAAGTACAACCAAGAGCTGTGAAGATGATTAAGCCGTTGGATCCTGTCATGAGAGAAGCAGTGCTCTCCATCCTTGGAGATATTCAAAACCCACCAGGTGATGGCCCTGAGCAGCCTTCTCCAGGAGATCCTGCCTGAGCAGGGGTTTGCACTAGGACATCTCCAGAGGTTCCTCCAATCTCAGGAGTTCTGTGAGACTGTAATGAGATCGTTGAACCCTGGAAAGATAGAGCCATGACTAGAAAGCAAAGAGAAATAAGAAGGTAGTCCACATCCTTTCTTGTTTTGTGTTTGGGGTTTTTTGTTGATTTTTTTTTTCCCTGAAAGCATCTCCAGCTGCAGTGGGTGGACAGCAATGAAGGGTGATGGTGTGAAAAAGAAGAGAAGAACTAAGCTCCCAGACCTCCTTTTTGCTGTGTTCAGCCATCACCAGAGGGCATCAATGGGGACCGTGGCATCTTTCCAAAGAAAACAACAGTTCAGACCCAGTGCCACATTTCTCCACCCGTTTCTGGGTCACGGTAACAAAAAAGATGATACACAACTTGTCCAAAATTTGGCATTTTTTTCTGTAAAGGGTGCTGGGATCCTGATTATACCTGTTTTTAGCATGACATTTTGCTCTGTGAGAAAACTCTTCTTGGCTGTGCCCAACGCTGTGTGTTGCTCAGCAGAGCACAGACGGCCTGACAACAATTTGGCTGCTGAAACTTCTAAAAATAAAAGCCATCTTTTTTTTTTTTTTTTTTTTTTTTGTTTCCTTCCCCCACCCTTCCTGAAGAAATGTTGCAGCATCACACCTTTCTCCCAGTCCAAACTGTCAAGCCTCTTCCGGTGCAGGGGCTGCTTGCATGACGCTGAACTCCAAGATTGTCTCATTTTGGTTTTACTGCAGTATGTCGTCCTGAGCACAGGGTCTTTTCTTAGGCCTCAGCAGGGGTGGAGGGAAGCAAATGTCGCAGGGTGGGTTTGAACACCTGCAGTTTGTTGGGGCTGCCCAGAGAGGAGTTTTTGGGGGTCCCTTCTGGAAACCATCTGCCCAGGTGAGGAGGTGGGGCTGGAGCTCACCCCTCTGCTCTCTCTTGTTTTGTGCTGGAGGGGTTTAAACTGGAGGCTCTTAGTCTCTTCTTCTTTTTTTTTTTTAATCTGAGTATGTATATATATCTGTATATGTATGTATATCTATATTTAACAGGGCTTTACTCAAAGCCACACACTTCCCATCACCCGCAATGCCCAGTTAAGAGGAATTGCTGTATTTTGTGGATGTTTTGAAGGGGCTGGAAAAGGCTGTCCACCCTCCTGATGGGGTTGGGTACTGGGAGAGGTGGGAGGTGTGCAGGAGTCAGCAGGGCTGGTCACAGCCATCCCAGGACTTCACCACACCTTGCTGCCTGCCACATCTCTCCGAAGGTCCAGGGCTTGGTGCCTCCAGCCCCAGTCTCACTGAAGCCAGGCTGGCTGATCTGTAACTCCCCAACTCCTTAGTCTCTTTTTTTTTTTTTTTTTTTTTTACAGACAGACTTCTGTGCCTCTCTGGGATCTCTCAATTTGTCACAAACTACTGCTAATCATTCAGAGATCATTTAAAATTTCCAGGGCAAATTTTCTTGATGCCTGAATACTCATATGCATTGAGCTTATCTGGGCATCCTGTAATGGCTTCCTTCCTGGTGCTGACCCCAGCTCCTACCCCCTTGCTAATGTTAATTACCCTAGATATTGGTTACAGCCTTATACTGTGAAAACCACGGCGAAGAAGGCACTGTTTACTTCTCTATATAAACTCTTTGCTTCTTCTCTCCATCACAAGACATGAGTACTGACTCTCTTTCTCTCCATTACAATTTCAGTGTATTTCTGGAACTTCTTTTGTTGCTTTTTATGCTCCTCACTGGCTTGAACTCACTTGGCTCCTTAGCCTTTTCTCGTTCTAGCCCCATGAGCTTGAGCCTTCCCTTTACACTCACTCTTATACCCTCATTCCCATTTTTATAGGATTCCTTTTTGATTTTCAGGACACTAAAGTGCTTCTGATGCAGCAATATTGGTCTTTTACTGTTGTCCTGTGCTTCCTCTGCATCAGGATGTTTAGCTGCTGCTGTGCACCTAATATACTCTCTTCTAGTAACTTCCTGCAGTTCTGTATTTCTTTTTTTCCTTAGGATGCCCTCCCGAGGGACTCTTGCTGGTGGTAAAACATCCCCACGAGTTCCTTAAGTTTGTGTTTGTGCAGACAACTGTCTTTTTTTTTTTTTTTTTTTTAATGCTTCCTTTCTTTTAATGTCAAAACCAATGAACCACACTGTTTTTGATTGCTGTCCCCCACCATGATGCCCAGCTGGTCCTCCCATATTGGTCAGGAGCGACACTGGATGAGCTGCTCCTGTCTACCTCCACAGTCGCTGCACTTTTGCAAAGAAAACACAGTCAGGGAACTTTCCAAAATGTTGTCTGGGTAGGCTATGTCCTCCTGCATTTGTTTTTGTGATGGAATGTCAAAATGAGATGGTTTAGACATAAAAAGTTGCTGTTTATTCAGCCAAATGCTTGCTGAATGAGGCCTTAACTTGAGAATAATTGCAAATAAAATGAAGCTATATTTTTGATGAATAAATTGTTCTTCTTTCAAATGTGCTCAATTTGAGGTTTACTACTATGATAAATCTTCCCTAACTTCTGCTCCTGAGAGAAGCAGCAGACAGGGAGGGAACATGCCCAGCCCTGGTGCGGGACAGATGTCCACGGAGGATCATGCAGGAACAGAGCCTCCTCCTCACTGGTGAGAGTTGTGGGACCTGCCAGGTCTGAACATGAGCACCTTCCCCAGGCTCTGCTCAGGCCCAAAGCGTAATGGGAAGGGGAATTGGGAATGCAAAAGAGGTGGGTTGAAGACCAGTTTTCACCTAGAGGAAATGTGCACAGAATGCCACACTTCCTCTCTAGCCAGAGAAGAACAGCTCAAGGTGGTCCATCCATCGTGTCAATCCTCCCTCCCTCCCCCCATCCATCCATCCTTTAACAATGTAATATGGGATAAGAGACTATATATTCTGCAAAACCCTCTGAGCCAAGGACACAGAGCTGTCCAAGCAAAGGCAGGTCTGAAAGTGCTGTGGTAGCCTGGCCAAGGCCGGGTGCAGCCCCATGCTACCAGCCAGGAAAAGGTCAGCAGTGGTGAGAGGAGGCTGGGATAGAGGACAAGGACTCACCCAGGGGCTGGAAGATGGAGGAAACAGGAATGATGAGGAGTCAGAGTCACCAGAAGACAATTTCCTATCCCCAAATGCAAATCCATGTTCTGCATCAACAGAAAACAAAGACTGCCCCTGTGGTCAGCAATACTCAATCAGCTCATGAGGAAACGGGATGGGAGTAGTCCATTCATGAGAAAAAATGGCTACCAGCGGTTCCGTCATGTCCCTGGGGCAGTGAGGACTGTCCTGATAGGAAGGTCTTTCCAGCACTGCCTTTCTCACCCCATATCCTTGTTGAGGATGCCCATCATCTGGGACCACTGGATCGGGGCTGGGGAATAATGGCCAGTGCCCATGGGGATTGTGCCAATCCAGAGTGACGGGCCGACCTTCTGCCCTGCTGGGAGAGGTGGTGATGGCTGTCATTGCATGCTGTTCTGCCCCTCACATCTCTCCCCAGGTCTGAAAGGAGAATGGGCTCTGCCCTTTGCCTGGCATGGTCCGGGCAACGTGGGTCTTGGGGCCACAGGCATGGCCCCGTTTGGGGACATCTGCTCTTGTGCTACCAGGGAGGGCAGCATGGGGCAGGGCTGGTCCCTGACCCGGGGGGCTGCGAGGGCTGCCAGGCCTGCTGCTGGAGTGGTCACGGCTCAGGGGGCCACACGTCACAGATGTGACCTCAAAAGGGAAACGCTAAGCTGCTCTGCTTTTGGAGAAGCTTAGGACTTAAAGCTGATTTCAACAGCTTTTGCCTAAAGTTTTAAGATCCATCACTAATCAGCAGCTGGTTTATGGCTGTTGTAAAAGATCAGAAAAAAATAAAGAAATGTCCTGAAGTTGGGGGGGGAGCCCTTCCCAGCTCCAGCATCCATCACCGGCTGTGCTGACATTTACGAGCGCAGGGAGCCATAAATCCGCGCGGGGCCGACACCGGCCTGGGACTCAGCGCTGAAGGGGAAGTGTTGTGTCTGAATCTATGTCCTGCCCTGGGAGAAACTTTATTAGTGCTTCACATGGTGAACCAGATGCATCCAAGCCCTGGGACATTCACCTCTGGATTTTGCAGGCTCTCCTGACTGCTCCTGCCACAGCCTGGCTCCCGCTGGGTGATTCTCTGCTCCTTCTGTGCAGGAGAACTGGGCATTTTGTTGGGAGTGGGGACAGGAGATGGAACATTTTGCTGTGATTTTGGTTAACTTTTTGCCTCCCCTGCTTTGTGGAGCTGCCCTGGTGCAAACCACATCCCTCCTCACACTGGTAAGGGAATGGAGAAATTGGGTACAGCCTGCTCCCCTGAGCAGAACCGCTTGTCCCCTAGAGGAAGCTGCTCTGCCTCAGAGCCTGGGATGCTCCTGGCCATGGGGAAAAACCCCTTTGAGACATGGCTGTGGTTTGGGGCACGTCTCTGAGAGGTCACTCTACAAGTGCTTCTGAAGATAGTGTGTCTGGGCACTGCTGCCATAGGAACCCGCTGGGAAAGGCTCCCGGCTCTGTGCTTCAGGCTTGCGGCAAAATCCAGCCCGAGGGAAGGATGCTACAGCAGCACTGCAGTGTCCCCACAGTGGGGACAGGACTTCCTGGGGCAGGGGAGCAGAAGAGACGGTGGGGGGAAGCCCAACCAGCCCCCAGCACTGGGTCTGGCAGCTGTCTGTGGGTGTGCTCAGCCTGGTGTGACCCCAAGCTGAGCCTGCTGCTGGCAGAAACCAGAGCCAGCCATGTCCCCCATGGATGAGACTCATCCCGGAGCATCCTGTGTGTGCATCAGCCTGACGGCAGTCACCACCATGACCAAGCCTCCCATCCTCACCAGTGTAGTGTCTGGGACCTTTCCATGTCAGCCAAGGAGCAAGAATAAACATGGGACAGCTGAAGTGAGGGAAGGCCAAGGCAATGGCTCCATCCCAATCCTGGTGAGCACAAGCAGGATGAGCTGCCCATAGAAGCCGGCGACTCGTGCCTGGGATGCCTTGGCCACCAACAAGACCACAACCTCTCCTGGCCAGTGGCCCTCCAACTGCCTCGCTCCATTGCCTAGTAAAATATTTTTTTTGCAAACCTGTGGAAATAGAGTGTGTGTGTGTGTGCAGAGGGAGAGGTCTGAGATGTCCCCAGCCACCTCGTTCGCTCCAATTACATATAAATTGACATCTTGTAAGAGAGCCGTCCAGAATACTGACTCATTATAGCTCGCACTGAATCACAGAGGAATGTGAGCACAACATCTCTCTTACAAATCATTGCAAAGGCCCTGCAGATTAAATCCTTCTTCCCCCCCATAAAGGGCTGCATTTGTGCTGTAAACAGTAAAAATAGCAAAGAGCTGTTATTAACGGGGATGTACCGCAACTGCTGACTCTGATGAAAAACGCGTCTCCATATGGTCATTACAGTTGAAGGACAAAAACAATATTTTATGTTTCTCACAGTTATTGTTCATCAAATGTTTATGAAAATGCATAATGACTCTGTATGATGAGCTCGTTGTTCAGTAAAGGGAATGAGATGAGGACCCACGTGAATTTCCAACACAAATAATAAAGACCATTAAATTAATAGCTTAATTATGTGATAAATTTCAAAACATTTTCTAGAATGCATTTTATTTTTATTTAACCTAATAATAGGTTTATCTGCAACTCTTTTTGGGATTTGTGCAATAACCCACAGCAACGGTGATGCTTTCCTGGCTCTCGGTTTCTATTTTTATTGCCCTTTTAGAAGCTGCCGAGGGTCCAGGTCCCGCTGCCGTTGGGTCCCACGGCAGGCACCGGGGTCGGGGTAGTGTGATGCACAGACGGGCTCCAAGCAGAGCTCTGCATCACTTACCTCAGAAACGCTGAATGCATTACGGTGCCGATTCCCCTCTGCCAGGACCCGCGTGGGTTTCTTCTCCTACTCACACACTCCGAGGTGCCTTCCTGCCAGCTCTGGGCCCTGCGCAGGCTGTGCAAGCAATATTCAATATCCCATTTTTCCAAGCAAGCAATTAGCGTTCACTAACTCCACTTCCTCACTGTGCCACGGTCCAAATCCATGCAAAGTCGACTACCCTACGTGGCCACACTCAGCTCTAATGAGTCGGCGACTGGATCCTCCAGCCAGGGATGGCATCCCTGCTTTGGCACGGATGTTGACAAACTGGAAGGTGGTTGGAAAAGAGCTGCAGGAAGGGTGGAGTGACTGGAAAACCTGCCTTACCTTGGGAGGTGAGGGGGCAAGTTGCAAGGTCCTGCCTTGTCTGGAGAAAAGGAAGATCTCTACAACTCCCTGAAAGGTGGGTGTAGGCGGGGGGAGGGGTGGGGGGGCACGGGGGTGGGAGGGTCAGCCTCTTCTCCCAGGTAAGAAGTGAAAGGATGAGAGGAAACGGCCTCAAGTTGTGCCGGGGGAGGTTTAGGATGGATATTACAAAAAATTTTCCTTGCTAAAAGGGCCATTGCACATTGGAAGAGACTGCCCACAGAAGTGGTAGAGTCACCACCCCTGAATGTATTTAAAAGCTGGGCAGACGTGGTGCTGAGGAACATGGGTTAGTGGTGGGTTTGTCAGTGTTGGGTTGATGGTTAGACTCGGTGATACTAAAGGTCCCTTCCAACTTAGGCAGAATCACATTTTTACAGAATGATAAGGGGTTGGAAGTGACCTCTGGAGATCATCTAGTCCAACCCCCTACCAGAGCAGGGTCACCCAGAGCAGGTTGCAGAGGAACGTGTCCAGGTGGGGTTTGAATGTCTCCAGAGAAGGAGACTCCACCACCTCTCTGGGCACTGTCCACTGTCCAGGACAATTCCAGGGCTCTGGCTCTGTCAAAGGAAAGAAATTCCTCCTCATGTTGAGATGGAACTTCCCATGTTCCAGTTTGTGCCCGTTACCTCTTGTCCTGTCACTGGGCACCACTGAAAAAGACTGGCCCCGTCCTCCTGACACCCTCCCTTTAAGTATTTATAGGCGTTGATCAGATGCCCCTTCAGCCTTCTCTTCTCCAGACTAAAAAGACCCAAGTCCCTCAGCCTTTCCTCATAAGATAGATGTTCTAGTCCCTTCATCATTTTTTTAACCCTTTGCTGTACCATCTCCAGCAGTTTCCTGTCGGATGATTCCATGATTCTAAGGTGACCTGCCTGCAGTGCTCAACTCATCACTTTGGGAGAACTTGCTGGAAAGAGACAGGTATTGGGATGAGCAGAAGAGCACACAGAGAAGAGCCAGTGGTGGAAACAGCCAGAATAAGTCAAACCAGAAATGAAAAGTCAGCATGAACAGCTCAACTAAGCTCTGTCAGACTTCGTGTCGCCTACAATCTTCTCCTGGGGAGCCGTCAGGGAGCCTTGGATCTCTGCCCCACTGCATCGGTGCTTCGAAGTCAGTGGGGAAACAGGCTGAGAGATGGTCTGAGCCAAACCCTGTGGGTTCGGGGTGTGCTGAGACTTCTGGGGCTGTGGCCATTCCTCCATGTCCCCATCCCTTGCCTGCTCCCATGTCCTTGTCCCCCTAGAGCCACATGCCCCTATGTACCTCCACCCTCCTCTTGCACATCCCCTATGGTGCCTGCTCACACCAAATACCAGTGCTCACCCCACGGCCCAAGGAAACCCTCTGGGAATGGGTCATGTAGCAGTTTTTGGAGCAGATGGTGGTGTCCCATCTCTGTCCTCTCATGGCTGGGCTGTAGGCTCAGCCTGTACACATCACTTTGGAAAATCAGGGCAGTTTCTCTCCAAATACATGACATAAACCAGCGATCGGGCCCTTTTCCATTCCACTTTCTGGCTGTGCTATAACTGGTAACATCCCTGCATGCAGTTAACATGTCAGGCAAGGAGATTTGAAGCTTGTGCTCCTCAGCAGATCCACTAAATCGTCTCTGAAACACAGCTATGGGTGATTCAGTAATAACCAATGCCCCATTAACAGCAAGCGAAGCCTTGCAGCAGACTTCTGAGAGGCATCACACAATTAGCTGAAACTTCTGTAAACTATAAATATATAATTAGAGCCTGTCTAACGAATCGCAGCGGTGGAAGGGGTGTGTGCGTGCACAGTTCCTGGCACAAACGCCTCCCTGGCTGACAGCAGCACATTCCAGCAGCATCTCAGCGTTTATGTTCCACTTAATATTCCACTTGCAAAAATGTGTTTTATTAAATGACAATTTGAAACTTAATTGTACTAATTTTCCATTGATTGCATATGTAATTCTAAATGAACTCACTGGCACCTCACTTCCCTTACCTGCACGTTCAATGAATCTCCACAGCCGACATCCTTGCAAACACAAAAGCTGGTGGAGACACAGGCTTGTCACCTGTGTGTCACCCCTTTATGCAGGTGTGGAATACTCACTCTTTGCACCCAAAGAAAGGGGCCAAAGCTCTTGCTCTGCAGAGGCTGGTGCTCTCATGGGTTTTCACCTGGTCAGTGCTCCTGGTCTGAGCTTGGCTCTTGGATCTCTGCTCGATGAAGCCCTGTTGGAGGAAAGCTCATGATTCATGCCAGGCTTGGCATAAACAGCCACTGTCAGTGGGTGTGGGTCTCTGGGAGCTGGTGTCCCACCCCAGTAACTTGCTGGTGCCTCATACTTGCCCTGAGGATGGTCAAGCCTCTAAAGGAGCAGGATTGCTCTTTGCTTGCTTGGAAGGAAGAAGTGCCAGGACCTTCTCTGTGCCCCTGGATTTCTCTTCTTTGCTTTGCCATGGGGCTGTAGCTCTCTGTCCATGGCCACCACTGGTCCTTAGCAAGCTTCCAGGCCCTACTGCCCTGTATGTCCAAGTCTTGAGGTGCACAGTGGCTGGACAGGTCGGTGCACAACCTCAGGAGTGTACAGAAGGGTGGGATGGACTGTGAAGACCCAATGAAGTGACCACAGCTCATCTGCAATCAACCACAGCCACTATTGCCCTGCTTGGTGGGCAGCAGTGGGGCTTCTGCCCCACCTGCCTCTGATTAGATCTGTTCTTGTTGTCAGGAGCTGTGCTGATCAGCAGTCCTGTCTGGTAAACTGAACTTCCTGGGGCAGGGATCCAGAACATGGATGCATCTGAAATGATGCAGCTGAAATCATCTGCTGTCAGCACAGGTGTTTCTCCAAACAGCCTTTGAAGTATGGGAGATGCTGTGCAGTCCTTGCCCCTCAATACCCTCATGTTCTCTGATGTTGACTTCAAAAGAAATTTCTTCATCCCCAACAGTGACCCCCGGTTTCTTCACCCCCAACCTATCCAGGGATTACCCTAGCTCCACCTGGCTTTGGCTGAAATGTAACTGGAAAATGTGACTGCAGCATCTGCAGGCGCTGGGTAAGGACCTTGCTGAGCCCATGAGAAACATCATGTTCTCAGTGCTCTGCTGTCCTGGACCCTCCCCAGCCCCAAATCTGTGTCCTCTAAATGAAAGCAAAGAGCACATGTCTCATGAATATTCATGCCTTGGTTTCCACTCCCAGAGCAGCTTCTCCATCCACTCTAGGCCATGAGAGGATGTCTCTGGATGGGCAGGGTGATGGTGAGAACACTTTAGGGAAGGTGGGAGCTGCCTTGTGGCCAGGATGGGGGTGGTCGTTCTTCCCTTCAAAGAAAAGTGGGACACTTTTGGTACCAGGAGTGTGAGACAACAGCTCGTGTGTGAGACAGACTGCTGGAGCAGGCACGGGGTGCAGCATGGCCCGGGAGGTCTTTGGGGAGCAGGGAGCTTGCAGCCACAGGCTCTGGGAACAGCCACCGGAGTTGCACGGTGCCCTTGCCCCAGGCACCAGTGTCCCCACTCCTGCTGCACCCTGGCTCAGCGGCTCTGCTGAACACGGAGATCGTGGCTTTTATAGGCACCACAGCAGCCACCGCTTTATTTGAACAGAGGCTTCTTTTGGTTTCATATCATTAAATACAGATGCAACTTGTGTTCTCTAAAGCCATAATGCCCCTTCCTGTTACTGCCTAACAATTAACTTGGCTATAAAGCTTTCAAACATATTGCAGACACTAACTCAACTGGATGGTGAAGAAACATGGTTTTATTGGGCAATTACAGCACTTTGGAACACGTTCCGATCCCCGCGCGAAATCTTCCCAGCAGTAACAGGGTCTCCCAGGCCACGCCACTAAGAAAGGTCCGAAGGTGGTATCAAAACAACCACGTCCCCAGGCTGCATGGGCGGTTTTATTTACACCTTAATAAAAAGCTGCTGGTGAGCGGTGTCAGAGCTGGTGAGCACAGAGAGCCGCGGCAGCGGGGTCCGTGCTCCCCCCTCGGCCCAGCCCACACCGGGCGTTTCGGTCTCTGGAGGGCTGTGCAGAGAATCCTGCCAGCCCCTCACTCCTGGCAGACCCTGAGGACACAGAGGTTGCCGGGCAGGAGGAGGAGTGGGACGTGGCAGCTGTCTGGGTCTTAAGTCTCTCCTACGGGATCCTGGTCCTTCAGCAAGGACCTGTCCCAGTGTGGGCAGGGGGGTGAGGAGAGGTGCTGAGCTGGGTGGCACTGGGATGCCAGGGGAGTAAAGGAGCCTGAGGAAGCTGTGAGGGGCCCTGGGGCTATTGCTACAATGGTTACTAGGTAGGAGACGGTCCTCATCTCTTGTGGTGCCTGCAGGTTGTCCCAGAGACAGACCTCTCAGTGCATTTGCTCCTGACATAGGAGACACACGACATGACATGGCACAAAATCAGACATGTAGGTATGCCTGAGCATGTGTCTGGGCAGGAGATGACAGCAGGCATGAATTTCTTCAACTACTCTGAGTGCAGTCTGGAGAACGTCCTCCCACCAAAGTGTCTCTATACATCCCTGCAGGCCTTTGGAAAGGTAAACACTAAACCTAAACACTGTAAGCCAACATGCCACAAGGGATAAGACCGGGCAGGCACAGGAGAGGTAAAAGCAGGTGACCACTTCCTTACAGCACCCTCAACCCATTCAGACTCACTTGCTTTTCTCTGCAAAAACATGGCTGATGATACTTGTCTGCTGGAGCTGTCAGAGGGTGTCTGAGAGCTGATCTGTGACACAGCTGGTGGTCCAGAGAGGGGCTGGGTGCTCCTGCTGCAGTGCCATGGCTGCTGGTTCCAACTGTGTGTCTCGTTGCATCCCGAGAAGCATGAGGGGCAAGTTGCTGTTTGATTATCTGCAAGGTCCCACAAGAGATTATCCACTTTCTGGGAAATCTCCCATCTGGCAGAAGCAATGCAAAGCAAAATGGACAGGTGTGGGTGGGAGCATCCACTGTGCTCCCATGAGGACTTTCCTGGAAAAGGCACAGCGCTGAGATTTCCCTGTACAATTCAGGGATGGAGCCCTTCATCTGGGGCAGGAGCAGGCTTAATCCTCCACCACACTGAGGGACGCCATCCATGACACCACCTCCTTGGTGTCATGAGCTTGTTCTCAGGTGCAATCGAATAGAGCCTATTCCCGCATTTTCTCCTGACATGCTTTTCTTTGGTGTCCAGCTCCCATGGAAACACAGACTCACCCCCACAGTGGTGCTGGCTGCCTCTTCAAGCTGGGAATGAGTGTCTTTTGCTGCTGATGGCCAGGGGCGGTGGTGTAGGCATCCTTGCTCGGAGGAGTGAGGGGGTAACCTGCTTGGAGAATGATTTTCTCCTCTCTTCTTAGCAAAGCAGTTATTCCCTCAGTGTGGAGAAGAGAGGTGGAAATACTAACCTCCTGGAAGACTCTGTCCCCCCTCCTAATGCCATCTCAGTTATCTCCTTATTCTCCGGAGGAAGCAGAGGCTTTTTGTACCTCTAGAAACATCCTGAGCTCTTGGGGCTGGGTGAGGGCTGGTACCAGTGGCCTGGGGCTGTGGGGGCAATACTTCCCTATCCTAGTTTCAAGAATGCTCTGGGCTAAAGGACAGTTTGGGTAAGGGATGGGATGGAGTCTGTTCAGAGACTTCTTGATAAAGTTGTGCAAAAAGGTAGCAAATACTTGAATATTCACAGGACACAGGCATGGGGTCCTTGGTCTCCATCCTCCCAGGTGCATAGCCATTCCCACCACAGTGCTTTGCTACCTTGCACAAATCGATGTCTCATATGAGGATGGTTCAAGGGAAGGGGTGGAAGAAGTTCTTCCTTGTCACACAGAGTACCTCTGCTGATGCAAAACCCAGGGAATGATCTCCACCAGGTCTCCCTCATGCACAGGAGATGCTTCAGCCTGTCTGAAGAGCAGAAGAGCTGGTGACACCAGATGTGGATGCTCAGCAGTCTTGGAAGGCAAGACATTGAATACTGAGGAAGGGAAAAGCAGTTTGGGTGAGTCTTTGCCTTTGAGAGGTTTTTCTGGTTGTCCCTGAAGGTCAGCCACAGCAATCACCAACTCAAGTGGTGTGCCCAGGAGCAGGAGGATGCCTGTTGGTTTGGTTACAACCACTGGTGCTGGCATGACCCTGCCACATGGCCGAGCCTGAACAGGTTCTGCAAGCAGGAAGATACGAGTGGGGCATTCGATTTGGGGATTTCTTTGGACTTAATAACCACATTTCTGAAAGAAGTTGAAGTTGAGAGTTGACACAGATCATGCTGCCCAGAGAGGAAGTAAGAGCAGACTGTATTCATATTCCTTTTTATTTTTTTGCCATTTTGGAAATGGAGAAAATTTGTTAAGTCTTGAAGGAAAATGTGTTTATTTCTGCTATAATACCAGAACTTTGTATCCCTGTTTATCCTTGATATGGCTGCTGTTTTCATGGTATTGCCTTCAAGAAATAGTTTCTCATTTGTACATTTCTCTCTGGTGAGGAAGGTCATATCCTTCACGAATGAGAAAACTAATTAGAGAAGTAATTCAGCAGTTGCCTGATAGGTCAGATATCAGGAATAAATATACAGATTAGTGCATTATTATGATGATGGGTTTTACTCCTTTAGTGAGTCATGAAGAAAACATGCTTTATTAAGAAAAGATTAATTTTGTCACCCACTGGTGGAGCAGAGGCTTTGCAGTCACAAATCATGCTTAGCAGCAGCCTGCACACAACCCGGGAGCCTCCTGTCTTCCCTCCTCGCCAGAGGAACTTCACCTTGGGTTGGCAGTTGTGGAGGACACCACCTCATGGGACTCAGGTGTGGTTGGCAACACCTGCTTATAAAAGACATGGGTGATGCAGGTGAGCAAGTGAATATTCTTTTTCACCAAACTTTTGCAGAAGGTGCAGCTGCTGTTATTTGGTGCATGGGGAGGAAAAAATGAACCTCCACTTCATCAGCAATGAGACTACCTGAGATCTTTTATGGTGTCTGCTGTGTTTAGGCACTTCCCAGGCAAGGGAACCACTGTTGAGAAGATGTCTGGACATCCTCTCCCATCATTCTACATCCTGCAGGATGCAGTGGCACCTCATTCCTTGCCCTTTTCCTGAATGTGCCTGTCTGGGAGCTGGCTGAGAAACTGGCACAGTGTCCGGAAGCTCATTAGTGGTTTTGTGCTGATTCTGATCCTTTGGCTGAAAGTGCAGCTTTACTGTGGGAGATGTTCATCTCTGCAAGTCCACAGCACTGCTCTGAGCCTAAGGGGCAGGAGCACCATCTCCTGGGAGAACATCCTAAGAGTGGGAGGGCATGATGACCCTCCACTGCAGCCTTGGAGCTGGAGTGAGAGTGGTGGGGTCAGCAAAGCAGCAGTCATGCTTGTAGCTATTTACTGCTTGCAAAGGAGCTACAGCCTAAGAATTGTTCACAGGAACAGCTCCAAGTAACAAATTCACTCGAGAAAGCCACAATCTGCTCGTGGCTAATTTGAGAACAGAAAGAGAGGAGGACTGGTGCATGTGATGAATTATTCACCCGTTGCTGAGAGGGGTGTGCAGGAGGTCTGTGATGCAGGCATGGCTTGGGCTTCACAACCTCAAGTAGGGTGTAGCCTAATCTGGACCCAAGCCTGGGAGCAAATTCCACTCCTTGTTCTTGAAACAGTGAGAGGGAAGCAAAATGCCTTAGTGTTGAAGCTGGGTGGCAGGCAGTGAGGTACCTCTGTACGTGCCCATGCATTAGCCTGTACAGCAGGCAATGAGGTGACACCTGGGAGGAGAAGACACGTGCATCAGGTGGTACTGAATTGTGAAATAAAACCACCCAAAAGAGCAGATAGCATAGCATATGAGCTTTTGGTGTTGCTGGGTTTACCTCCAGTGGTATACCTGTGACTTGTCGAGCCAGAACGATTGCTGATACTGCATTGCCTAAAAGCAGCTCCAGAATTACATGAGAGGTGAGGAGACGGGAGTGAGAAAGGGGAAAAGTGCAGTAGGACAAAAATGGGACTGACATTCGACAGAGATGCTGAAGATGATGGTGAAGCTGGGCTGGAGGCAAGGAAGGAAGGAGAAACACATATGGGAGGTGGAAGGGCCAAGGATCCTGACACGTTCAATAAACCTGATCCTGGGAGGTGTAACCACAGGCAGACAGACTGACAAAATGGCCATTTCATTCCATGGGACTGGACACAGCAACGGTCCATACCATCCCACAAAAGGGTCACCCCCAGGGCTGGAGAATTCTGACTCGTCATGGTCCAGCCTGGCTGGGACACTTTCCTTGGAGCTGGGGCTGTGCAGACATAGGTCAGCTGCTTCAAGGAGTCCCACTGGACTCAGGCACTCCTCAAACTGGATGTCAGCAGGCACAAATATAACCTTGGGCACAGACCAAATTGGGGAATTAGACGTCACCAGCAGCCAACCGGCCACTGCTGCTGTGGGGCTTAACACTAACAGCGAAAAATTAGATCGGTCAGCAGCAAGAACAAACATTTTTGCTCTGGGGTGACCAGAAAAACAAATCCTTAAGCTAAAGACAGTCCAGATGAAGCAGTAAAGTGCCATTTTCTCATAGAAGAATTTTTTTACCTCTGGTCTCTGTGGTCTCTGTGGATGAGATGGGAATGGAGCAGAAGGAAGGTGACCACTCTCCATCCCCTCTTCTGGAGTGCCCTGAGCCCTTTGGACTGCCCTGCCCGTGGTCAGCCCAGGCAGGAGGTTTATGGTGATTGTAGGTGCTCTCCAGCTCCAGCATGCTCTGTGTGACAAGGCTCTGAACATCCCCCTCCTGCAAATGCCATCCCTGCTCATCGGAAGCCTGAGAAGGGCATTTCAATGCCCTGTGCTCCAGCCCATGGTGCATTGGATTTGCCTCTCCCCTTTCTTTCAGAAAGATAGCCCTGGTTGGTGGCTGGTCTCCTTGCTGCAGGGCTTGGTGAGGGGAACCACCATTAACCTGCCCAGAGCCTGTGAGAGGAGCCAGTGACCCTGCTGTTTGTTACAGCTTTGTAATTTAATTTCAGTTTATTGACTTGTTTGTCACAGTCCAGGGGGAATCACTGTGGTGCTTGAGATCCAGTGCTCGGGAGATGTTGCTGACAGTTACGTGCTCCTCTTGCTTCTCCTGTCCAGCCTGGAGCAAACCCCAAAGGATTTGTGGACGGCTTATGAGCAGACCCAGGGGACCATCACCCTCATCACCCACATGCCAGCCTGTGTCTTTGGGAGGGATCAGATTGGCAGCGCCCTTCCTCCACATGCACATTAGGAAGGCAGCCTAGCAGGTAATTAATTAATAAGTGGCATTTTTTGGCAGCTTTCCGCTAAACTCTGATGTCTAGAAGCACTTTTGCATCTCAGTGGCATTTTCTATGTGATTGAGGGAGCAGTGAAGAGAGTTAGAATAGGAAGTCTTCCCAGAGCAGAAGCAGTCCTGCTGCTGGGATGGATATCTCCCATCAGAGGGCAGAAAACGCTCACGTATGGTGGGGACACTCAGTGTGGAAGGTGGGAGGCATGAGGTCCTTATGAGGGACCTCATGAGGGACCTTAGGAGGAACTGCTGCGCTTTGTTGTGAGCAGAAGCCATCTAACAGGGGACTCATCTCTGGCACCACACAGCTTTCTCACTGCCAAAGGAGCAAGTCCCATCATGCACTTCCAAGTCTCTACTCTAAAACCCTCCAGCTGGATCAGGCTTTTGACACAAAATCCAGTGAGAGCCTGGACCCAGAGGCAGGCTTCGTGTGCTCCATGGCACGTGGGACTCTTCTCACCCTGGCCATGGTGTAGGTGCTGTATGCAGGTGGTCAAGTGCTAACTGCAGGTCACTGCATGGGTCAGAGCATGGAACTACCAGGCCTCGTCAGCTCTAGGGCTGGTGAGAACACCACCAACTGCTGCAGTAGAAGGTGCAGCACCAGGGGTTGCAGGTATGGGATAATTCTGGTTTCTGAGAGCTAGAGACTGGCTTCCTCCCAAGGCACCAGGCAAAGACTCTCTTCCAGAATTGCTGCTGTGCTCAGCAGCATATGAATAATCTTGTTGTCTGCGTAAATGCACAAGACCTGCTTCAGTTCCACTAAATTCCAAGACCAAATTGTCTTCTGGTGCTGAAGAGGTGCACAAGCACCTTCTGCAAGAAGGTGTTGCCTCTCCCTATGGGAGCTGCTGCTTTCCATTTTTATTGGGTGTCCTTGGATTATGAAGCAGATAGAGCAGATGCTGCCAATTATTCTTTTCTAGATCATTTATCATATCAGCATGCCCCTCTCGCCTGTCCCTTCACCAAAGAAGCACCCCCGGGCTGTCCAACCTCTCTTCACAGCTGAGCTGCTCCAGGCTCCAGGCTCCTATCTCAGCCTGACATCCTCCGGGAGTTCAGTTCTGCTGCTTTCTTCTAGAGGTTCCATTTGCCTCAGCACAAACTGAAATTTTCCACCATCCACATTTGCTATCAGACCGTGGACAGGCATCACATGCAGTTTCCTTCATGGCAGGTGCCCTTCCCACAGGACACTTGCTTTCTGAATGTGGCTGTCTGAAGGCCACACACCTCTCCCATGCCATCAGTGTGCTGTCACAAGAAGTGATACAAGCCCTGAGTGTGCCTAGATGTGTTGTGTCATCTTTTTTTTTTTGTGTGTGGAGCCTTGTTGAAGTCAACCTGGAGTCTGCTTCTACAGGTTAACATCACCAAGGGTGTCACTGCAACGTTCACAGGATCCGAAGGTTGGGGAAAGAGATTTTTCCTGGCAGATGAGATGGGTAAGCAGGTTGAACAAAACCTAGAGATAGCCCTGGGCAGACCTACAGGGTGGATGATGCTGGAGATGCTGCTCCACGGGGAGGTGGGCACCCTTGCTGGGCAAGCTGGGCCCATGAAGGGCAGGGAGAGTTGTTGCATGACAAGGCTGCTATCTGAAAAAAAGCTGCAACAGAGCTCTTTTTCTGAAGGCTCACTGTTTGCTGTGAGAGATAAGGCTGCCGGGAGTGCTCTGATAGTGGCACTTTCTGCAAATATTTGGTGAGTGCATTTGATTCCCTCTGAACAGAGGCCACCAGCGTACTCTGTCCATAACAGAGAGATTGTTTTCCAGGTTGTCAGGGAAATTCTGTTTGTTGTCTCCATCTGGAGCTGTTTTCAACCGCAAGCTCATTTCCTCAGCCCACATACATTTTGGTCTTGACCCAGCCTGGGACTGACCCAGCAGCACCAATCACAAGAGATGGAAAGTTCCCTGTACCCTCCTGTCCAGGAGCACAGGCAGGAGCTGGGATGCAGCAAAGCCTGATGGACTATCATTGTGGTCTATTTGGTGTCAGGGACACCTATCAGGCGTCTGTTAGTTGTGGTGGAGGTCGAGGCTGGTGCAGAAAGGCTCTGGGAGTGGAGAAGTGTCCAGGAGGCCAGGGCATGATAAGGCAAACAGAGCACAGGGACACCAGGGTTGATGTCCCATTATGAGACCCGTGAGGTCTACCCTACTCCTTGCTCAAACTTGGCTTCAAATGAGTCTTCTCCAACATCACCCCAGCTGTCAGAAGAGCTGTTCCCAGAGGCACATACTGTGCTCCCCCTTATCCATCTCAGGCTCTTTCTTCTGCCTTCCTGTTAGTTAAACTCGTGTCTCATGTGATGGACCTATAGGATGTTGAGTGGCTTGCACAGAGGGCTGGTCCCTGAAATCCTGCTACTTTTGAACTCTCCAGATCCAGGTATTGATTTTTGACCTGGTGGATCCCTGACCCAGTCTTTAACCTTGGGGTGCAGCCCCAAGGCTCTAGAGGTATTTTCTCACTGATGCCACATTCAGTGATTGGAACATGAAGTTTTGATGTACTCTGGTGAATACATTTTATCAATGGAGGTTTCTAGTGGCAGCTGGGCTGCAGCAGGCTCTGGAGACGTTCCCACCTGCAGAAACTCTAAGTATGGGAGCAGTCCATCTGTAGGGAGAGATCACGGGATGATAAATCTTCTGTTCTCCTGCAGCAAGACCATCTCCTTCCTCAGCTGCCACTACCCTCAGCAAGTAAACAAAGAGGCTGCACACCTACTTGCTGGTGGCTGTCACTGCACAAGATGTCTTCTTCTCTTGGAGAAAAAACTAATTATGAACAACAGGCCTTTGCCCTGTGGTAAAAGATCCTTTCTTTAAGGGGTATCAGGGTTTTCTCAATGAGTGGGGAACCTTTGCTGGGTGAGGGTCTTCGTATGCAAAGTAGTCCAAGCAGGGAAGAAGAAACCAGGGACACAAAAGTTCAAGTAGGGATCCTTGTGGCTACCTGGCCTCCAGCATGTCGTAGCCAATCCCATTTCAGCCACTCAGCCCTTGTATGAAGACAGGTCACTAGTCTTCAGTTCAAGCATCCTCAGGGCAGCATCCCGGTCCAGGAGATGTAGAAACCTGAGGAAGACAGCGCTCCTTGTGGGGGTCCACTGCCTCCCCTGCCCACCCACTAGGGCTTTTCTCTGCTAGTTAAAGCTCCTTCCAGCACAAAGTATTTTCTCCACAGGAAGGTGCTTGTGTAGAATGATTAAGTCAGCCTGCAGACTTCTTATTTGTCAAGACAGAAGTGTTGAGTTCTTTCCAGTCCCTCATTTCCTCATCCATCTCATCACTGACTGGCCTCTAGTCTACACAGGTGGGCTGGATGCAGCACACACATAACTTCTGCCTGTTCTGTGCTCAGAGGTGAAATCACTGCCCTCCTCTCTCTGTCCCCTAGCCCACCCAAGGACAGCACAGAGGGTCCTGCATGCACTCACAGTGACCCGCAGGTGTTCTGCCAATCCCCGTGTGCAGACCTGTAAGACCTCTGACGAAACACTTGGCTGTAACACAGCACTTATGGGGAAGGGTCCAGTTTCCTGGGTGATCCCAGTCTCCCTCCAGCCCTGATGAGAGCCTGATGTGATTTGTCAATCTCTCCATTCTTTGCATCACCACAAATTTTTTATGAATGAGTTTTTAATATGTATGTTCAAATCATTGATGAAAATATTGACTACTTTAAACCTCCTGCTACAAAACATTATGAGAAACACAGATTTAATGACAGATCCCCACCAGCGACTGCTGTCTGAGCTCTTAACCGAGTCTCAGTCTGTCTCACGTGTTTCTCCCTGATGCGGTCGAGTGCTCATTTTTAATCAGCCATGCAGCACTAAGTCAGGCTGAAGTATATCGCATCTATTCAGTTCCTTTTATGAACCACACATGTAATCTCCTCTGTGAATGAAATGAAGGTCTGACAAGACCTGTTTTCCATAAAACCATGTTGAATGGACTTAATTCTCCAGCTTCCTTTCAACTGACTCCTGCATCACTTTTCCTTGGCTTTGCCCATCTCTGCTGCTCAGAGGCAGACTCACTTGGCCGCATTCTCCTTCCACATGATCTGCTGCAGCCTCCCCAGTGGTCCAAGATTTACCAGGGATGCTCCTGACCAGGCCTGCCTGTTGTGTCACATCTCTCCATTCTGTGCCGTTTAACGCCATCCTTGATCTTAAAATTGCTGGTAAGTTTTTCAGCATCGTCTTGTGATACAGACACAAAGGCAGCCCAGAAACATTTCTTGCATTTCTGCTCTTTCAAGAGTTCAGTCATCTCTCTGAAGAAAACCTCTGCATTACCTTTTCTCTTTTTGTTCTCAGAGCATTTCAATCGCCTTCTCAACTGCCATTCATTCACTAAGTCATGCATTTTTAACTGATGAGTGTAGCTTCTCATATCAATTTTCTGTACTTCATAACTTCTAATTCAAAATCAATGGTTATCTATTTCCCCTCCTACACTCCATTTTGTTATATATTGCTTTTTTATTTCTAATAGCTGCCTCCATCACTGAAGAGGACAGGCATCTTACTTGATTATGGAATTGTGGCTCTTGCCCTCTAAGAAGAAAAATCCTGGTTTTTCTCCCGTTTTTCTGTCAATGTTTTGCCCTTCCCGCTCAATTCTGCTTGCAGTTCTCCTCCCTGCCAGGGTTGTTCTCCTTCTGTAATACCCAGCAAGCCACTTCTGGTTGCGGGTCCTTCTGTCTGCCACAGGTCTGGGGAGAAGCGTGGCTCTACCTGCTTCTCCAGTGTCCCTTCTAGCTCTGTGTCCAGTAATTCTACAACTGATAATTACAGGAGTCTTTGAGCCACTTTCACTCTGGTAATTACCTTCATTACCACCTTCCTGCTGGGTGCCTCCCAGCCAAGTTAACCACTCTGAAGGTGGATTTCCCATCACTCCAGGTCCACAACCAATCTGTTCCCACCTTGTTTATGTTTTTCCCATCAAGACACACAGTTTGCTTTTCACAGGACTGACTATCTCAGAGTGTCCAGATAAAAGCCCCTTCAGGACTCATGTGGAAGGGCTGATCCCTTCCAAAGGCAGAAGCAGCCCATTCTGGTGCCAGGGAGAATTGCTGCCCATCTCCAGCAAGCTGGAGCACTTCTGGGGCACGCCTCCATCCTGCTCCTCGAGAGCCTACAACCCTGAAAAGAGAACAGGGCGAATTGAAATTAATAATTTATGAGTGATGGTAACAATTCCCACCATTTGAGGAAGCAAAGAAAATTGTTCCATAAACATTTTTCTTTTCAATTTCCTACCAGTTACTTGAAATTTCATTTCCATCTAGTTTGTTTCATCAAACCTCCCTGAAGTGATTTACAAAGTGTCGCTGGCAATTACCCAGCTGCAGAAAGAAAGAGAAGGCAGTGGGACAGCTTCATTCCACCAGCCCAAAAGGAACTGGGAGGAGGGAAGTTGGGGGTCGCTGACAGAGCAATGGTTGGGCAGCACCAGAAATCACTTGTCAGAAGTATCGGTTGGCACAGCACACCCAGCCGCATGGCACTGCCTTCAGTGTGGCACAGACAACGTGGTCCACTTCATGGGGCCAGTGGAAATGGTTCAGGGATTGTGGGTAGCAGCAGAAGAGCATCTGATTGTGTATAAGCCCGACATATTATTTCCCCTCAAGTGGGCATACAGCTTTGGGAGTCTCATCACTCCCAAAGTCCTCTATTGAAGCTTCCCATTTCTAACCCTGATGTGGCTGGGGTTGGTTTTCACCATGTGCTCTGGTTCTGCATTCTCTGGAATGAGGGTTCCTCTGGGTTTGGCATGTGTTTGGACAAGGGCGCCCATCCTGCAGGGTGCTGCAGGCAGGTGGGAGCTGTTTTGGCTGGGGTGCACAGCTCACGGGGTCACTTCTGCCACTGTGACCCCAACTTGGCTGTACCACATGATTCTAGTTTGGGCTCGGTCTCCATCCCTTTCCTTGGGATATTCCGCACCTTTTCCAATTATCAAAGGCCCATCTGTTCTGCAGATCCAGGTCTCCCTGATGCTAAAGCACAAGCAGTCTGTGGTCTCCATCCCTTTCTTTTGCAGTTATTCTCCCGCATGGCTGATCAAGAACCACCCTGCACTGTCCAAAAGGGCCATGGTAATGACTTTGGGGCTAGACTGCTTGCTTGCATCTCTTCCAAGAGCTGTCAACCTTCAAGCGACCCCAAGCTGTGGCAGCTGGTTGCTGGCAGGGAGCTGCTGGTGAAGTGGGGCTGGCTCACCCATGCTCTGTGCCATACCCCAGCAGTGGGGATGTTTGTGTGGAGAGCAAAGATTGGTGTTCTTCTGCAGACTCAGTCTGTGGAGGGCAAAAAAGGAGCTTGGGGAAAAGCCCACTGGAGCCCCTTAGCTGGATCTCTGTATCCACAACGGACATTGCCACTGGTTTAAAAAACACAGACCGAGAGCAAGAAAGTGATTACCTGGGAACAAGTGATTCAAGGGTCTGGAAGACAGGTAATGAACAAACCTCCTCAGCGTGCAGTGAATCACTGCCTGGGATCCTGATGCCAGGGGTGGCATTTTCCCCTGTGGGGAAAGTGGTAAGGGCAAGCTACCCACCCCAAAGGCTACACCAAAATTTTCCTTCCCTCCCAATAATTGTGGAAGACAAGTGCTGAATAGGCAGCAGCCATCAATGGACATCATCTAAGCCTGGAAGTGTTTACAGTGTTAGCTCTTTGAACGTAATAGGGAATTACATGAATAGTCTGACTGAGTTTTAAAAGTAATAGCTTTGTTAAAAGCCATTAGGATCAGGTACTGCTCATCAGTGCCATGGCTGTCTCATGGTCATGGCAGACATGGGTTTGCTGTCCTGTGACTCCCTAGTCAAGTAACACAATTATTTCACTTCTGAAATAAATGACAATAAATGAATACAGAAACTAAGACCAATTCACACCACCTCTTCTGTAGGAGCATACTGGTTGCCTGACGCCTTTTCTTAGAGCATGGCTGCGCTAAACTCTCCATGATGGGGATGAGCTATTCTTTTGATCTCTTGCTTTTAAGTAAAGACCCAGGATGGCGTTTACTGCTCTAATTGTGAATTCATTATCTGGGGGGAAGGGCACAGGAAGGTGGGAGGAAACCTGTGAGTGCATTCAGGAGAAAGGCAGCACGGGCCCCACAGGTGCCATGTGTGGCACCATGTGTGAAGGAGAGATGTTCCCCTCTGGAGAAGCGGATGCAGAGCAGGATGTGTAGGACTCATGCCAGGGGTTCAAGTGGGGCCTGGCTTTCCAGGGCCCAGCCCTTCTTGGTTGGGCAGACAGACCCATTATTAGGCTAAGGTAACCTTGTGTTTAGGAGATTATCTGACACTAGTTTTTACCATGACATCCACTGTCCTGCCCCACAGACCCCTTGCAGCAGAACATGCTGCAACACCAGTGTCACATCCTTTCACCGTAAGGGCTAAAAGAGGTTTCTGTGGAGGTCTTATATTTAGTTTTCAGCCAGTTGCATTGCTCTGAAGACTGCTGAGTGCACTCTGGAAGTTAATTAAAAGTTTATTCCAAGGTTTGACAATTGTTCTAATTGTTATGGGGATCCAGGTCAGAAGGCATTACTCAGATTTGGAATTATTCCTTAAATAATAATTTTTGGAGTAGGTTAATTTGTCTGATTTGCTTTTAATGTTTTTTATTAAACAAACACTAGGCAAAGACACAGAACGCAGTTCCTCTTCTCTGCTGTTGTCCGTTGCAGGGGGATGTTGACACAGCCCCATGACACTGCACAACCTGGTGCTGATCATTGACTACCATCCTTCTACTGATTCTTGCCAGTGGGCTGGATGAGGTGGGAAAGGGAGGTGACCAGCAACGGTATGATATGTTGGGAAAGCAGAGCATTGTTGCAGAGGAGACATTAGGAATGAGCCAAAGTCTGGGTACCTTGTGGCCATAGTTGGCTTGGGATAAAGACCATGGTCTGTGGATTGAGGGGCTGGGCGAAATGCTGGTGTCTCCTAGGAACAGGGTTGAGTGGGTAGAGGTGCTCTGTGCAGAGGTTGAGGCAGAGGTCTCCCTTGGTGCTTGTGCTGGGGATGACCCACAGCAGGAGGGTATTGGAGGGGCAGTCTAGACTGGGCTTCACCCCCACTGTTGGGAACAGCCACCACAGACTCAGGGCTACATCTGTCCTCCAGCTGCATGCTGAAGGACACACCACTGTGCCAGTGTCTCAGTTGTCCACATTGCCTCCTGGGAGGACAGGTTCAGCCCACGTCCCCCTGGTGGACCTGGAGAGACCACCCCTTCCTTTCATTGCCAACCCATTCCCTTGGCCCACCAAGACCAGCAAGTGAATTTACTCGGTGTTTCTCCCATGTATTGAGTGTCATGTCATCACCCTGTCTGCAGAGTCCTGCAAGCTGTGCCAGTGGATGGCCACCATCCCTTGGTGGCAGGGCCAGTGTGCTGCCCCTGTGCTGCCTGCTCAGCCCAACAGACTCAGCAGAAGTGGTGGGAGGTGGTGTCGAGTTCTGCTTAGTTGTCTCCGTCCTTAAACAGAAAAGCTCCCAGGGCAACGCATAACTTGATTCTAGTGCTGGAGCCCCACACCAGAGATAACTACAGCAACAGAAGGTTTGTGGGACTGCAGCAACGCCCTTGACATTGACTCAAAGCATGAGGAGCGTTGACAATTTGCTGTGCTTTTACAGTGTTTGATGGTAGAAAACAGCTTTTCTAAGTAGATAATTAACACAAAATCAGCAGCCACATATGGGACTTTCCCTTTGTTCCATTCAGGGATGTGGATTTGAGCTCAAAGCTCAAAGCAGGTTTCCTCCCGGCCGCTATGCTGGCGCCAGCAGAGCCACTGCCATTGCCAGTTCTCACTGGGCTGTGGGCTGGGTTGCTGTTACGCTGTTCTGGAAAAGACAGAGCCCTGAAAAATTCATGTCAAGTTCTAGGAGGAAAGAAAACAAACTTAATCTGTGTTTTCATGACACGCGAGCCCTCTATTAGGCCTTGTAAACTTTTTCTGACATTACTACTTCATGAAAACTTTGATTTCAGCTGTTGACTAAATCTTTAATCTCCTTCTACCTGCTAGGTCTGTCTCCTTTTCTTACTTAAAAAAACATTCTGGATTTGTCTTAGATGGCATCTTTCAAATGTCAGCAGTTACCAGACTAACACGGAATGCAAAGGCCTTGGCAAACAGTCTTTTAAAGAGCTAGGGCATATAATTTTAAAGGTATGATATAATCTAGGAGGAATCCATCAGCCAGGGGAGCCTCTTGCATGAAGTGTATTGAGAACTAAGCACAATATGAGCAGAAGGAAAATTGCTTTTTCCCTTTTGAATTTTTATTCACTTACCAGCAATATTTACTAGTAGCAGGCAGAACCTATTTTTCATTTTCTGGGGAGATGGGAGAATTCAGGTGCCACTCATCTTGTCACCAAATTAAATCTGTCGACTTGCTGCCAGGATGCTGTGGTATTAATGATACACTTGTAATCCCTTTCGTCTGGGAGACCTGTGGATGGACAAGTGAGACATTTGTCCATTGTTCACACATTGTAATAGAAGGAAAAATAGCACTTCTGAAATCCATGGGAATTACAGCTCCCTCTGTCATTTATTCCCTTTATGTTAACAGAATATTCCCTTTATGTTAACAGAACCAGGCTGCAATCAGCTGTCACAGCACAGTGTGTGGACACCTTGCCGTCGCCAGCTTCATTTGGTAATTAGTGGAGAAGGATCTTGGTGCAGCAGCAGTGGCTGGGCGCTCGGGCAGCTTGGCACTCCCGCCTTTGGATAAGCCAGGACTAGTCCAGGGATGGTGGTGGCTTCTCTGGCCTCCTCTCTCCTGTGGGGAGGATGTCACCTCCTCCTTGTGCTGCTGCGGGGACAAGGAGCCACCAGCGCTGATTGCCTTCCACCGGGACAAACGCCCAGCACATAATGAAGGAAACTCCCCCAGGGCTGCTTGTCCAGAATAAAGGCATAAATCCTAACTGGCCTAAGAAAGCTCAGAGAGAGAGGGGCCAGGCTGGGAAGATGTTTTGGGTTGAGGCTGGTATTATCCATCTTCATGTGGTCAGCCCTGTCCCTCAGACAGCCGTTCCCGTGGGACAGAACCCAGCAACGTCCCACCACAGGTGACATCGCTTCCATGCTGCTGTGAGCACAGCAGCCAGGGAGTCCCTCTGTCCATCCCCTTGTGCTTCCTTCCATGACAAGCTGCACCAGCTCTTCAGCATCCCACGGCAGCAGGTAGGGATGACACTGGTGCTGCTTATGGGCCTTGCAAGCTGCCCACAGCACTGTAATCTCTGTGGCCATCAGGGAGGGACCCATCTTCCAGGTTTGCCCTTTCAGGGTTGCAAAGAGAGAATGAAAGTGGAGGATGTACCAGAGCTTTCCCTGCTCCATTTCCCTGAGTGGAGTTTCTCTTCTTGCAAGGTGCCATGGTAGGAGAGACATGTCCCTGGCTTTCAGGAGCAGCAGGAGGACTGCAGTCTTTGCCCTGGAGTGAGGCTGCTGTGACTTAGTTTAGTGAGGAACCTGCTGTGGTTGGACAGGGGTCTGGGAGGGGATGGCATCAGGATACTAGGGGGGGGGGCTGACATCTTCAGTGTTTATCATGAACCAGCTGGCTTCACCATCAGGGTTTATCATGAGCTCAGGGGCGGGTGACGCAATATCTGGAAAAATCCTGCTCAGTATTTCAGCTAGAGACGTCCTCTTATTAAAAGCTCACAGACACCCCCTGAGTTTCAGATAAATATGGTCAGGAGAGAGATGGGACATCTTTAGAAGGCTTTTACAGAACCACTTATTTCTTGGGACAGCTACAGACAAGCCCAAGTCCAGCAAGTCTGAGTCCTTTCAAAACGCTGCACATAGCTCAAACTTTCTGTGCCCCCTCTCTCCAAAGCTTTGGGCTCTCCAAAACTGAGATGCAGAATGGGTGCTTTGGAAATGGAAAGGGCTGAACTTCCAGTGATGCATTTGGCTTTGAATTTCCCCGATGAGACAGACTCTGGGCTCTGGCTGTGGTATCCCAGGGGCTGTTGTTAATCACAGGGAGAAGCGTCCTCCATGCTAACCTGCCTGGGAACTTCCCTGACCAGGCTGCCAGGCTCCGTGGCTGTGCCTTGCGTCCTATCACCTCCTGCCTGCTCCTGGGTGGGACTGGATTTGCCCTATGGTGAACTGGCCTTGGAGCCCCCCTGGAGCAGCAGCCCTGGGCAGTGACTGCATCCCCAGAGCAGGAGGGAGGGACTCAGGGAGGCTTCCTGGGATTACACCTTGCCTGTGCCCTTCCCGCTCACTGTCTCCTAATTTGTATTCCTTTTGTACACTTAATTAGCACATTCCTGCCTCTACGTTATGGGCTGCTTTCCTATATTTACACCCTCCTAAAACATCAAGGGAGAGGTCTATAAATTACATCTCATGAAAAACATTAATTGTGTGAACTCCTTCTAGGATTTATAATGTTCAGTTTGCTACCTGCTCTGCACAGAACCTTCTTGTGCCAACAAACACACACAGAGTGAGATGTTTACGTGCACACACACTCTGCATCTATTCACATGTTGAACTATTTCTGTGCACACTCATGCTCACATGGACCCCCAAGCCAGGACAACCTATCCCACCCATGCCACGTGGAGCAGCAGGTTGTGGTCTGTGAGAGCCAATTGTCCAAGAGGTAAGCCAGCATCTCCTCATCAGACTGCAGGCACTGGGGTGGGATGCTGTAATGGGATTCAGCTGCCTGTAAATCTCCTGGCAGAGCTGTTAGTGTGTGCAGAGCACCTGGTTTATAGAGCATGGGGGCTTTATCTCAGCCCTGGCAGGACGCATTGCCTCTTGCAGACACTGCTTGTCAGGAGAGAGTTCCATGCTGGTGGGAAGTCCTGGAAAATTTGCCATCCTTCCTGGGAGCCTGACGGCAGTGGCTGTGAGCACCAACCCATCGCTGGGGCCATGGCACAGGCAAAACAGGGTTTGAACAACCTGGCACCATGATCCCGCAGCCTTGGAACTCGCTGAGACTCCTCAAAAGTGCAAGGGAAGAGGAGGACCCCAGCAAGGGATGTCACTGCAGAGGTCCCCGCTGTCTCAAAGGCGTGCTCACGAACAGCCATGCCTCTCTGCATATAGCATTGGACTACAGTTTCAGTAGCAATCAGTATTCCTATCAACTGTATTTCTTCAATCTCTTTTAAAAGTCTCTATAGCTTCCCCAGCATGCTATGGCCCTGAGTCCACCAGTGAATGATGTATTATGTCTAAATCTGTTTTTTTCAGTCTGCCAACTCGTCACTCTGTGTCAGGGCCTACTCCGTGTTCTAAAACACACCAAGAAACCAATCCCTACTTGTCATTCCCAGTTTTATGGACTGGTATCACATCTATCTCAGCCACCCTTTCCAAGCTGACAGGTCCTGCTCTGTTTAACCTGCTCCAAGCAGAGTCTGCACCATTTTACAGTCTGCACTGGTGCCTTTTTCTCTACCTTTTCTATTTCTGCTTTGGAGATGACCTGACCAGAGACATGCACAGTATTCAAAATACTGTGGATGTGCATATTTGCAGAATGATGATTTGAGCTTTCTTCTCCTTTCATTTACTGTCACCTTTTGGCTGTAAGATGTTATGTCACGATGTTATGCCTGGTTTTGTACCAGGCTCAGGTTCTACATTCTCCTAGAGAACACATGGACTTAAACACGCTCAAACCTCTGGTCAAAGTCCCCTTGTCTGTCTGCCAGAATTCCTCTGTGGGAAGGCAACAGTGAGTTCTGGTGTCTGTTTCTGAGTTATAAATATTAGCCACTTTTATTAGCCTTTTATGGAGGAAGTGGTCATGCAGGAGAAACCCAAGGTAATGGTGGTGGAGGACTGAAACTGTGATCATCCCTGGATCAGGCACAGGCAGATACTTTGCTGTTCTAATACTGTTCCATTCTCTGCTCTGGGACATTACTTGGCTGCTCTGATCTTCTGAGAGTATCCTGGTAAGGACTGGTGATCAGACTGGTTTGACTGGCAGCTGGGACTGTGTGATGTGCTGATCCAGGTCTCTGCCTTTCAGACCTTACTCTTCTCTTCTTCCAAAATATGAGATCAGAATTCCATGGTCCTAAGCGGAACTCTAGTTCAGGCCCAGCAGGTCCTGAGGTTGCTCTGCACCTTCCCCATCAGCAGTCACCAACACTCAGCCACAGCTTCTCCCCCATGCCCCAAGGCTCAGACCACACCTGGGGCAGCTGCATAGGTCCAGCTGGAGCAGGTCCATGCCACCTTTCCTCTGTTCCCTGGGAGAGAGCCTGGGGACAAATTTCTTGTGCCCTGAGAGCTGCTGTGCTCCCAGAGCAGGCAATCTCCATCTTGCTCTCCCTCCTGGGGACAGGCACTCTGCTTGCTGGCCGCATGGAACAGCTTTTCCTCCAAGCACCAGCCCCTACTCCTTTACTCTTCTGCACGAGAGGAATATGAAGAGTTCCTGTATCCCAGGTTTGCTGCAGGGATGGCTGGACATGAGCCGGGGGCTGTGAGACATTTGGAAAGCGTCCCCTTCATTGACATGTACAAGCTCCAACTATTGAACGCTCATTAACAATTAAAGTGCAGCTAAAACCTCAGCTAATGAGGAAAAAATGTCACCCTGAAATCAAAGCTGGCCTGGTGCCTCCTGCTAAGCACAGAGCAGCTGAGACCAAGAGTGCTCTTCATGCCAGCACTACTGGCCAGTCCCCTGAGCTGGTGGGGAGGATCCCTGCTGCTCCGCAAGGTGCACTGTCCTCCACAGTGCAAGGACACTGGACCTGGAGGAGACACCCAGGGAGCTCTCGAGGCTCTGCCATCCTTAGACATCTCTGGGAAGGAACATTGCCAGCATCTTGGGAGCAGGAGTCCTGGAGCTCTGGTCCGGAGTGGGATCTGTGGGGTCTGACACTGGGGCAGGTGTTGGCAGCACAGTGTGGTCTGTGCATCACCTCAGGTGACGCCTGGCTCTTCTGCAGTCCAAAACATGAGGACACATCGGCTGCCCCGAGGGCTGTGCAGGAGGAGGAGTTGGATGTAAAGGAAAGGGACTGTGGATATACCAGGGCACTGGGAACAAGTGTAGGCTTTTGTGGACCTCTGCGCTTCCCTTGGGGACCTCTCTTCTCTGGGATGTCATGAAAGAGGAGTGCTAACCCATTTTTGTTTGGAGCTGGTGTTTGTTTTGCTGTTATTACACATAGAAACCTGACAGCCCTCAGGGGCAATTAGGGACAGTCACAGCCCCCAGTTCTGTACAGGACACTGTGACAGTCCGGCATATTTCAGAGGGTCCGACTGGTTGACAGTGGGGCAGCTCATCCGTGGTTACTGTAGGGGACACCTGTAAAATGTCTGAACGTGGGGCTAACACATGGGTCCAGCAGGGAGAAGCAGGCGGGCTGAAGACATTTTGAGGGGAGGAAGAGCTCTCAGTCCCTCCCATTGAGCAGGTCCAGATGGAGAATGGTGTTCTACAAACAGGGTGCCACATGCACTTGCCCAGTGGCCCAGGCAGTGCCTCGCTCCCCACCACCTGGTTGTAAAGTGAGGGATGTGCATGCCATCTTCAGTTACTTACTGTGTCATCCAGGAAAAATGCAACAATGCAGGCAGTAATTCTTCACCTTTTACAGGATGTTTTATATCTACCTGGAATTTATCCATTACTGCTTCTGACACTCTCTCATGATTGTGTGGTTTGCTTTTTTTTTTAGTAATATGAAAAAACAACTTGTATGTGAGGATTCCCCGCGGGACATCAGCAAACCTTTCCAGTGGGAGAAACCTGACAGGAGGTTTGCTGCTGAGTTCTGCCTCCCAGGTCTCCATCACCAGTGTTTCTGCTGCTCTGTTGTGGCACTGTGCCATGGCAGTAAGACACAGCCACTCTACATCCGTTTTCCATAAACTGAATGGTTTTTTTTTCATATGTGTTTACATATGGAGACCCACACCACTTCCACAGGGCTACTTCTGATCTGTTACAGGTCATGGAAGGAAACCAGAAACCCATCAGCCACCTTAAGCAAAGAGAGAAACCTTGTATTTCCACAGGGACTGTAGCCTCAAAGAGGTCCTGCGTATCCAAGGGTGAAGCACTTCTTGAATGCTTGTCCTATGGTCCTGACATGGCTGTGGACTGCTGATAAGGGAAGGTGCACATCAAACACCAGGGCTGTGAATGGGGGCAGTGGGAAGCAGAGATCCTGCTGAGCTCTGAGTCATTACTCCCCTGAGGAATAATTGAGAGGAGCGGATGGAGAGGAGTCACTGGAGTTAATGGAGCAGGGTGCCCAGCCAGAACTGCAGCAATCAGTGGTCGGACAGAGTCCCAAGAGGTAAGACAGACCTCAGCTTGCTTGATGTGACTCTGTCTCAGCTTATGAGAATAATACTGTGTTGTATTCAACGCCTGTTTGGATGCTCACTGTTCCTTGGAGTCTGGTGCATTTCAGAAGGGGGTGGCTCAGACCAAAATCTTTAGCACACGGGGCTAAGGAAGAAACAGAAGGTTCCATCAGAGGAGAAAAAGTATGAGTGAAACTGAGTAGAAGAGAAAACAGGTGTAAAAATGTGAATGGAAATTTCAGCTTATGTAAGAACAGTTTTGGTGTTCAGAGGGTTACTCCCAAAGAAAGGAAATCTCAGAAAAACTCTTGTAGTTTGGAAAGAACGGTATTTGTAAATTAGAAAATCTAAATATAGAAAAAGGAAAAATGTTTGGGGATTGATATCAAATAGGAAAAATCCTAGAAAATAGATATAGGAAGAGGCAGGCATGAGTAAAAGCCCATGTTTGTTTTTTATTTGCACCATACTGTGGCAAGATTTGTGTGCCTGGTTCTTCTGAGCTTCTCTGCAAAGCCCAGCCCAGCAGAAGACTCCACTAGCCCCAGAAGGGAAGGGGTGGTTGTAGTTGGCTGAGATGAGATGGTTGAGACTTGAATCATGGGATGTACAGCTTCAGGCGTGCTCCTGTGCAAGGCAGGGGTTTTGTTTGAACTTCATATGGTGGATTCCAGCTCTATTTCTCCTTTCCCCAGCTTCTTTCTTGTTTCTTGCCAGGTCCTGATACTTTTTCTGTAAGGGAATAGTGACAGAGTGCTGGAACGTGCACGTGCCATGTAGCTGCTTACAGAAACGCATGCACAAGTGATCTCAGACAGGCTTTCCTTACTGAGATCCTTGTAGTAGAAATTGTGCCATTGATTTTACAGCATCCTATGAGCATTATTTATTTTCACATTTGCTAAATGCATATACTCTTTTGTACAACAGCAGCACACATCCCCTTACCATTTGTCAGGTGGCTAAGTGTTCCCAGGCAAGACACAGAGCCCTTCTGCACCTCCTCATCTGGAAGGTGAAATGAAGAACACTACATCCAGCTGAAAAGGACGAGGGAATTTAGACAGGCAGCACTTAATAATGGGTCTAGAATGTGGCCAGTAAACAGAAACAGCAGTTTTGTTTTTGCAAATACCCCCATCCTGTTTATTTTAATGTCCATGAGGAATCAGGGCCTCTGTTTTAGCTCTTATTTGAAAAATAGCAACTCCTATTCAACCAGGCAGCTTAATATGCTGCGGTGCCAAAGACGAGGAGAGAAACAAAAACCTCTGTTTGAGTGCCTGTGGTGCTGCGCAACCACCTCACCTTGCCAGTTTTGATATCACAGTAGTGTTCTCCTGCTGGCTGTAGGACTTATTAGCAGAGCAGGCATCTCCAATAACCCCACCCAGGGAGATCACCTGAGACCCTTTGCTTCCCTATCAGTCTTTCAGCTCATCCAAGAGATTTCAGCCTAGTCACAGTCCACACCTTGCCCTTAGTAAGGGAAGGGGAGATATTTACTGACAAGACTTTCCAGAAGGATGAGATGGGCTCTGTGTTCCTGTGGCCTCCAGAAGCTGGTTGGCCAAAGAGTTCAGGCTGGTAGAACTATCTGCAGCCATTTGAGAGCTTGGTCAAAAAAGATCATCCAGCAGCAAATGTGGGTATGTGGCATCTGCTTTCTGCCCCAAGAATGGAAAGTGAAAGCATCTCACTAGGAGAATTTTTAGCCTCTGTGTCCCTTTGCAGAGCCTCAGCGGTTTCCCCAAAGGACCTTGCCAACACACATGGGCCAAGTCACTGCTGTCAGCGTTGTCCTCCCACCTGCCAGGGCTGCCCTTTCTCTTTGCTCTGGGGCACTGCTGGGTAAGTAACACCTTAGGTCATATCCATGCTTACAACCCCCTGTGGACCTTTGGATGCCCCTCCACACCCATGGGTTGGTGTGCAGTGCTGTGGGTGACCCCTTCCAGGGCAAAGCAGGACTGCACAAGCCTTTGCATCACCAGAGAACTGGGCAAAGCAAAGGAGCTTTTAGTTTACCAGCTGATTTTTAGAAGAGCTTCCTCAGGAAAAAGCTGCCCTCGCTGTCCTCAGGCAGACTGGAGCCTGGCAGGGACCTCTCCCGGCCTGTGGTCCAGGGATGACAAGGTCTGATTGGTCTAATGGGATGCCCTTTTTGAAACGCTTCTTGATGTTTCTGATTTGTTTTCCAGGCTGAAACAGCTCAAACCCCTCTCTGCAGCCCTCATTCCTTGCTCCATCAGTGCCAGTGTCGCCTCCAGCCTGACCCCGTGTGTTCTGGACCCTCGTGCGACGGGCAGCTGAGGGCAGCAGAGGGGACAAAGCATGGTGGGCCTGATGTCCCCATGGATTCTCCTTCAGCCCATTGCCTTGGGCTCTGCTACCTCCCCCCATCCATGCCCGGCCTTTTCCCTCCCCTGCTTTGTCCCCTCTCGTTTCCCTCTTTTTCTCCCCATACCTCTATGGGGACAAAGCGCTTTGGCCCATGCTCGCTCACAGTCAACAAGGTGGTTCTGGGGGCTGAAAACAATCTTGCCAAGAACAGCATTTTGCTGTCCCCTGGATAGCATTTCTTTGTTTGGCAACCTTGCAAAACCCAGTTAATATAACCACAAATAAAAATGTGTGCAACAGGACATATATTAAGAGAGAACTGGCTAAATCCTCAGTGGGTGTAAGTCAGTGTGGCATCGCAGGCTTCTAAGGGGCTACCCCGATTTACACACCCCTGAGCTCAGGCCAAACATTTACATTTACAGTGTACAGACATGATAAAATGAAATAAAACCAAAATACTAAACCCGATTCCATCTTAAAGCTTTATGTGAGCCACAAATGGGTTTGGAATAAATCAAGTACCTCTCGTGGGTCTTATAAGTCAGACCACTCAGCTTCCAGAGGAGCATGGTGCAAAGCCGATTGCTCACCCTTCCTGCTTAATCACGTGGAGATTTGTTGCTCTGTGGAGGTGTGCTCCATACAAAGCACTGCTCAACTTGGCTGAAGTGTCAAACACTCAAAAGTTGGGGGATGCTGGAATTAGGACTGCACGGGGAATAAGAGCTTACTTTTCCTGGTGCTTCTGAGTTATGAAACACCCTCTGGCCACAGCCATGGCTGGTTTTCACCACCTCATTCATTTTTTTGTGGCTTCATGATTTTTTTCAGGTTTTATGTTTTATGGGAAATTCCTGTAGATTTTGGCTGAGACACTAAATAGCATTTCCTTTACAGATGATCAGCCACTGTGTTAAATTTCAGGTTCATACTGGGGGCATCTGATGTTGCCATTGTTCAAGGAGGTGGAAAGACAGCAGATAAATTATTCCTAATCCTGTCTCCTGGCTGTTTAAAACATGGTTGTATTGCTTTAAAAAATACATATACCTCTAGGCACAGAGCATGGGTTGAAATGAGAGATCAGCAGGATGGGTGCAGTTAAAGGTAAGTAAAAGCAAAGTTACAGAGGCAGCTGTGGCTCCTGCCTTCAGTGAAGCTCGTTGCCTATTTTGGGGCTTGCAGAACAGTGTATCTGTTTTCTCTGCTGCTTTTAAGACTTCTCTTCCAGTCCTTCCATGGATGCAGGGAGCATGGGGCTGGGTCCCTGGCGCCTGTCCACCCTTTTGCAGCGAATGTGCAGAAATTGGCAGCTTATTGGCTCAGGGTTGCTGCATTTGGAGAGAGTTTGTGTTAGCTTCTCCTTAGTGATATTCGAGTGACCTTGGAACACAGGGCAACAAAATCCTTCTTGACACACTTCAGGAAAAAAAAATGGGGATGAAGTTCTTTCTAGTGAAGGAAATTTTGCCGGTTGGTTGTGTCTGTGTACCCCAGTAATGAAGCCTCCTGCTTTTTGGCAATGGTCTTTGGTAAAACATGCTGGCACAGGGGAATTCATCTGGCCGTGCCAAATCCACTGGGACACAAGCCCAGGTGACCTCTGGATGCTCTGGAGCAGCAGACAGAGATGAGGGGCACAAGTGTGTCCCACTTCCATGGTGCTCACCCAGCACCTGTAGCATCTCCGCCTAGCTGTTGCCTTCTCACCTCTGAGTTTGTAATGGTCCAGGTTACACTCTGAATGGGGACACGATGGACATCCTGGAACTGGGAGCTGGGCAATGCTGTTTATCCAAAAACTCTGCCATCTCTGTTTACTAAGAAAAAAGAAAAAAAAAAAAGAATAAAAAGTGCTGCAAACTTACATGACAAGCCAAATCCTGGGATTTATTGCTGCCTCTTGAGGGATTAGAGTAGCAGGAAGGAGCTGAGCCTGTGTTTTCTTTTTGATGGGTGATTGCAGTGGATACTGTCTCTCCTTAGCCCTCCCTGACAAGAGCTTCAGCTTTGCTTCATGCATCTAAGCTGTGTGATAAATTGTTGGGGTGATCCCATAGACCTTTGCAGCAGCTTAAGTTACTGTGTGGTTTTTTGTCACTTCTTAAAATACCCGGTAAGGCTGGCAGAGCCCTCCCGTGACACACAGCCCCTCTCCTCTCTCCTTTCACCTGTTTGTATGCTTTCCAGTGCCTCTCACTTGCCCCTGCAATGGTGACGTTTGCTGCACAGCACCCGTGTGCCATGGCATGGTCTGGGCTGGCCTTGGATGGCTCCCTCCAGGACCTTCTGGCCCCTTTTGTGGGCCACAGGGGCCTTTCTCATGGGGACGGACTCTGTGCCTATCCCTGTGTGACTGTCAGGCTCTGTCTGCCCTGCTGCGCCCAGAGGAACCACCAACCTATCTCTCTTGTCTCCTTTCGAAGCTGCAGTGCCCAGCACAAGGACTGTCCCCTTTGGTGTCTGCAAAACGCCAGGCAGACATATGGCTCCATCATGGAGCGAGGCAGCATTATCATATCAATATTCCATTATCATAATGAAGCCCAAGGCGGAAAGCAGACGGCTGTAGTGGGTGGAACAAAGCCTGCCAGATGCCGCCGATTCCTTTGTTACCAGTTTTGACAAGGATCACAGAGTGCACAGCAAAGCATTTCCACTCCTCCAGAGTCACCCCCACTCCTTTCATGTCCATACACATTTGTGAACCTGCACACATAGGTGTAAATCCAATTATTTGCTAACACCACACCCCTACTCTGCCCATACGAAGACAATAAAGGGCAACGTGTGACTTGATGACTCTGCCAGATAATCACCATGGCAGACCTCAGACTGATACATAGGTTGTGTTTTTAATAAGTCTTTATTCTGTTGGCCCATCACTCACAAGTGGTGTATTTCATAAGCGCTGTTCCCTAGATATTCACCTTGTCTCTCTGATCCTGACAGCCGACGGCATCTCTCCTGCCTCTTCCAGGGACTGTTGTCCTTCTCACATCCCTGTGTGCCCTCCCCTCTCTTGCTAAACCAGCCTGTGCCTCGGCTCCTTCCCCACACCATTTTGGAGTCAGGAGGCAGAGGGACTGCAGCAAATGCTCTGCGTCTTAGCTGGGATAAAACGTTTGATAGAAAAGCTCACAAAATCTTCCTGGCAAAGCATCAGATGTCCTTGGTTTTGAGAGCTGTTCAGTCAGCTGGAGAAGGAGCAGCAGTCCGTAAAGCAGGAGCACTTTCCAGAGCCAAGGACCAGCCAGCTGGGCTCGGCACAGGGATGGGTGCAGGTTGGATTTCACTGGGCAGGCAGGATTGGCACCAGACTTGTTAGTCTGGTTATCCCAGAATTTATTGGTGCTACAGAACCGCTTGAGGGGGGGTCAGGTGCCATGGAAATGCCTGTTAGGATGCAGGGGCTGTTTTGGGCAGGTTGTTGAGATGCAGCCAATGACTGGGAGATGGTCGGGAGATGGACCTGTGGATGTGGGCTGATGCACAAAAGCTCTCACAAAACCCCAGTTAGGCAGAGAGAGTGTTCCCAGCAACTCTTGAATTTGGGTGCTACAGGAGCTGTCTGAGAACAGCCCTAGGGCCTTGCTCACATGCTCTGGGAGGGGGGCTGGAGAGCCTGAGACAATGGGATGTTGTGGCCATGGGCATTTGGCCATGCTCTGGCTGATATGTGAGGGAGAAACAGCTCCCCAGCTAAAATGGAGAACTTTGTGGCTGTCCCAAACAAAGCTGGAAGTGCTGAGAGACTGAAATATCTCAGGGAGGACACTCCTCCTTTTTTTTTTTTCTTGTCCAGCACGACCCTCTGAGCCTGTCCTTATGGAGGGGAGACAAAGACATTGGACCTAGATGGTCCCAAACATCCTCCTTCTCCTTCCCTTCAGAAATAGGGGAAAAACACCTGGGAAGCACAAAACACGTAACAGGGAAGAAGGACTCAGTGTGTGATGAAAACAGAATGTGGAAAGGACTCAGTGGGGGCATTTAAATATATCTCAGAGAGCCCAAATATGGTAGGGCTGCTATGGGAGGAGGTGGAAAACAGATGCCAGCAGCCAATAGCCAAGAATGGCTGGAGCAGAGTAGTTGCTTGGTCCAAGACTGGACACAACCAGTGCGGACCAGTGCAAGGTCTGTGGTCCTTGTCATAGCCCCAGTGTCCAGGGGAATTTAGGAAGGGTGGAACATCCCTGGGAGCCCAAGTAAAGCAATGCAGTTTCAGCTTGATCCAGGCTGGCAGGAGAGTGGGAAGGAGCGAGGTGCCAAGGCAAAGCAGCGTTTGGAGGTGGGGTTTGAAAAAGCACTTCAAAACGATCCATCTTAAGAGGCCCAGAGCTTTATGATGGTGTGCGGTCATTGGGCATCAACTGTGTAATAATGAGCCTTAGTTGTTAGAAATCAAGATTAGGCCTTTTTATTCAAAAATAAAGCAGAAGAGCTGGTGCCTCCCAAAGTGCTCAGTAAACAAATACAACCTGGAGAGGAAGGGAGCCAAACTCAGGTTTTCTCAGGTCTTCCAGGGGGAACTGGATTGACTTTGTAAAATTTCTGTCAATGCATTTTAGCAAATCAGCGCATCCCATTTGGCCTGGCTTTCCTCAAGTAGGTCACTGGTTAATCTGATGCAGGCAATAAGCCACTTTATTTCTTTTTATTCTTTGATTTTGCTTTTCTAGCGGTTATGGTTTTGCAACCAGCATGATAAAAGTGTATTTATTGCAGGCACCTGAAAGCATTCTGCTCCAATAGGTGTCTGTATTTCATTGCAAACATATCAGGATGTCCCTGGCCACAGGAAGTTGGGTGTTGTGAACTTTGGAATTATTTTTTATTAGTTCTTTAACAGGGTCTTAGTGAAGCTGAATTTTAAAAGCTAAGGTAAAATTTCTGCTTATCCAGTTAGAACAATCTTAGCAATGAATGGTGAAAACACCTGTATGATGCGTGCAAATGAAGTTACTGCAATTAAAATTAGGTAAGCAGGACAATTCTCAGAAGTCACCAAAAGAGCAGGGAAAATATCACTAATAGACTCTGGGAATAACAGTTTTTTCCTTTGGAAACACAAGGAGTATTTGATGGTTTTGTGGTCCATGTTTGTTACAGTAGTTTCTGAGACAAGTGCACCTTCTGAATGTTTGTGGTGGATAAATCACAACTGGGAGATGATTAATGTTATTTGCTTTCAAAATTAATGCCCTATCCAATTAATAGGCAGTTCATAGCTCTTTTGGAGCCACTATTTCAGGCTGCCTTCAGGTGCAGGGAAGAGATTGCTGCATTTGATTCACATTTGCAAGTTTCTCCAACAAACATCAGTGCTATAAACTTTTATTTGCAATGAAAGTTTGGATTATGGAACACTCTCAGGATGACTTCAATAATTACCTCACGTCTGAAATAAAATGTGGGAGCAAGGCTGTGTGTGCAGATTGTGTGTGCAAAAGGAGATGCTGTTTGGGACATGGACTCAGCCCATCAGCATGACCAGACAGCACTCACAGCAGAGAGCAACTGCTGCTCCCCTTCCTGACCCTACAATAAACTCATCCCCCCAGGGCCAGTCCTGGCACACAGAGAGCGACGTGACCACCCTCCATCCCTTTGACTCCAATGAAATAGCCATAGTACATGACATGGGTGTCACAGAACATCTTTGACTTGATTCAGAGCTGTCGGTGCTCAAACTTGTTTGGTAAAAATGGACGTAAACCTGAAGGACCCTGCCTTTGAGTGCACATGTCTGAAGGGGGCTCTATAAACTTCTGTCGGCAGCTAAAACAGAATATAGAAAAATAGGATGAAGACAGAATAAGCCCATCTATCCGTCTCCCCTCTGAAGTGCATCAGCTTGACGAACGCTCACCCAACAGACTATTAACAAACCCCTGATTAGGAGGATCTCTCTGACCACCTATTCCAGTGCTCTGCTCTTCAGATTAGAAGGTTTCTCCAAACAACAGGTAGTGTTCAACACTTGCTGGACTCCAGGCTCTGACCTTTTTTGAACTTACAATATTTTGCACTCACCATCTTTGACCTCCTGTTGTATCACAAGCAAAACCAAAAATGATGCACTATTAAGACCCTCAAAAGAGCTGAAGCCTTAGGAACAAGTTCAAAACAAATGGAGAATGCTTAGGCACTGTTTCACTGCTCATTTTGCTTCAAGAAACAGCTACCAGAAAAAAAGAGGAAAGTTTGAAGGCAGCTTTTCTTGACAATTGCTTACTCTGAAGAGTTTCCCATTTTTCAGGCAAGTCAAGCGGAAGAGGCTAAGTGCACCCAGCTGTAGTACAGAAAATTGGGGAGTGCTGCAGTCCACGTAGGAAATAAAACCCATGAGCAATATGCTTTTAAGCAGAGGGCACACAAAGAAGACAAAATCATAGGATTACTTGTGATTGATCTAGAGAGAAGAGCAAATCTTGCAATTTTGGGGGCTTGCTGTGTCTCTGATAAAAGACAAGTCTGTGATCGAGATCTGAGGAGGAGGAAACACAGGGAGAAAGGGAGTGAGAAATGATGTACAGGAAGGACCAGAGGTAACTCTCGACAAAACAGTCATGATTTGCAGAGCAAAAAAGATCTCTGTGATTGGAGAATTTGGTGACTGGGAGGAAAAAAGGCTAGTGCAGATGCCACCAGATGGGACTCATGCTGTGGAAGGAAACCTTCCTACATTTCTGAATACAAGGACTATTTGGAAAAGTGCCTGATGTCACCAAGCATCTCGTGTGTGCCAAGGATGGCTCTTTATCTGAGCCCATTACCCAGTGGCTCTGCCCGTGGGGACGGAGGCCTGACCCTGTCTGGTGGAGGAGCCCTGCCCTCTGCTGAGTCCACGTGGATGGGGACCAGGTGAGGATGGAAGGCGGCTCGGCAGAGGTGTCGATGAGAGAAGGTGAGCAGGGCAGACCATCTGCCTTCCCCGGGTGCTCTGCACAAAGCACACATGTACTGCTTCACTGGACACCCTGGCAGAGCGTGTAACAGCCGGTTGTCCTGAACTTTGGACAAGTGTAGGCAGCATCTCTGATGGCAGATTTTCACTTATGAACTCCCAGGTAATGGATGATGAAGACAAATTGCCATGTTATGTAATTTAAAGTGAATTTTGCCTGTACAGCACAGAGAAAATAGATGTGTTCATTTCCGCAAAATGGCTGATCTGTCACATTAACCTGAGTCCTCATCGTCTCTCCAGTCGAGTCTAATAGTGGGAAAGAGAGATCTGATTGTTTTAAAAAGTGAATTTATCATCTCCTTAATTTCCACCTGAGAGGAAGAGCCAGGTTTGCTGTTTGTGTGTGGAGGTCCCTGCTGGTGCTGTGCCTCAGAGGAGCCCGGCGGGCATGGGGTGACACTGCTTCGGCGGTGGCCCCACACTCGTGACACTTGCCAGGGAATGGGGCATGATCCCCGGAGCCCACTGGTGCTGGGCACGTGGGACCCCCTTCAGCCAGGGCTCACCTCGCCCTTTGCCTACAAGCAAAGGGGCCTTATGCTGATTCCTGGTGCTGTTTGTGTGTTTTATCTTTAAAGCACCGCTGGGCTCTGATCCGCACAGCCCACCATGAGCAGGTTACCCGCACGCATTACGCTGATGGGTGTCGATGTGTAACTCAATCCTTTATCAGCCAAATCCTGTGCTGCCTTTCCTATTATTTTCTGTGACTGATTTCACACGGGCCTGCTTCCTTCATGGGGCGCGGCAAAGTGAAATGTCAATGTTCTCGCCATCTCCTTCAGCTCCCTGTTGTCTCTGATGTAGTCAAAATTAATAAAGGCCAGATATATCCTTGTTAGCTCACGGGACGCTGGGGGTACCTTGTCTGGTGTGATTAGTTCAGAAGTGCTTCTCAGCCAGAGATTGCGTTTAACCCTCCGCAGCAGCGAGGGGAAACTCTTGATGTCTCCTGTGGTATGCCAGCACATCCTCAGGCTCCTGCCCACGCAACACATAAATATTTCTGCTCCTGTCTTCCCTGCCTCATTATTAGCAATTTTATCATCTCTGTCTAATAACAGTCCTGCTGACTTGTGTTCTTTGATGAATCCTCTGCCTTCCTTCCCGGTGGGAAGTTGCTGGCTGTGATTATCTGCATCCCAAAGAGCTGGGGAGTTGCTCCTGGCAGTGGCATGTCACAGACCATGGTCCAGCTCCTGCTCTGCTCTCTGGAGCCCCTTCCCAGAGAACTTCGATGGAGCAGGTGGCTGTAGGTGGGCTGAACCCCCCCAGTTTTGTTCACTGCACTTCCTACCAGCTCCTCCTGCACCCCTGCAGACTCCCACTCCCCTGTCCCTTGTCCCTGCTTGGTCCCATCCTGACACAGGTCAAGGTGGTCATTGTGGCTGCAGAAGTTGCTAGCCAGAGATGACTGCTGGAAGAAACCCCAGTCCACCAGACAGATGTGTAGCTGGGGTGCTCTGCAGAATCCAAGGAGCAGCAGCTGCTGAATGAATTGGAGTTTGCAGGAGCAGAGCTGAACCCAGCGGCTTTCCTCCTTGCCAGGTGCCCCTGGTGAAGGGAAGGCTCCACGGCTCTGGGGATATCCCTGACTGTGGTCCATCCCCACGTTCACCACTGGCCCTGGCCTTGTGCTCAGCCCTGGAGAGCCTCTCTGTCCTCCTGGATGCAGTCACACAGGGCCAGCATGGCCACAGGCTGGGAAGAGACAGGGATACAGCCTACAGGCTTCCTCTGGAGCTTTGCAGAGTGAATGTTCAATGGGGGAAGGCTTTGGGTATACTGCAGGGCTTCTCCCAGCAGCAGGGTAGAGGTCTCTTCTATCCAAGATTTTGCCCATGTCAGGAAGGCAGTAATGAAAACCACTGCAAAATGGCATGGTGATTCCTTGCATAGGGCTAGCAAACAATGTCTTATGTTAAAAGGAAAATTTACTTAATGACAAAGCTTTAAAATTTGGTTTATGGAGTAAACCAAGCCTTATCTGTCACTTGCAAAGTACCTTGCAGCACTGGTGTAGCTGGAATGAGGCACAGGGGGGCTTCAGGCTGAGAGATGGGCATGGAACAGCAGGGATCTCTTTGTGGGGTGGGGACAGCATGCCTCACAGACCCTGCCAGCCCCGGCACTAAGCCCCCCCCATCCCCATGCTCCAAGCATGGAGTATGAGCAGAGGGGTCCTTGGTGTCAGGACGGGCGGGAATGGCTTTTTGGCTCCCTCTGCCCTTCAGGAGTAGCACCCAGCACTGTGCACCAGGCTGTGAAAAAATAGGTCCTGCTGCAATGAAAAATCAGAGTTTTCCTGGCTTTGCAAACCAGCCCTCTCCTTCCCACCCCATCTGTCGGCAGTCTGAGCTCTCTATCTACTCTTCCACCTGCTTCCAGGGGACACTCCATCACTTTTATATCTGTTTCCTAAGGCGAAGCGTTGTATCATAAAGTTCATACAATTATTCTCTCCCTCACGCTAACCCGCACTTCAGGTCCTGCGGCACAGGTTTGCCTTTGCTGGGAGCCCAGCTCCTTCCTCCCTGCCCTCCCTTCCCTGCAGCCACCTGCAGGCAGTGGGATCACAGAGCTTTCTCTGGGAGACCCCATCCCTCCTGCCACATTACCAGGGCTGGTGGGATGCGCACGGGGCAAGGGAACAGTTAAATGGCTTTTTATTCAGTGCGTATCTTCCCCTTAACAGGACTATTATTTCATAGCAACTTCCATTGAGACCTTCAAATAATTTCCCTTTATAATCAAACTTTTCTATCCCTAAATCAGTTTTATAACCACCTTGTTATACCTTGAAACTCAAAATGAAAAATTTCTGTTATAAATAATTGGGCTGTATTGTGAATACTAAACGTGCTGGCGGAATTCAGAGGACAGGTTAACAGGGACGTCCTCTGCCAGCTGCCCGGGGAAGTGGCTCTTGCTCGGTTGGCTTGTCTTCTTCACTCCAAGGTGCAGAAAGGAGAGGGGAGGAGGGTGCTCAGTTTTTGCCAAGCTCTGGACCCACTCGTGAGTTAGCAGGAGATACTGTGCTACTGCTTCAGGCTTCCCCCACCCGCCTCAAAATGCAGTGATTCTGGCAGTCGCTCAGCCTGGGAGTTGTGGGGTGTGCATCAGTCTTTGAGCTCGGCTGTCTTCAGAGAGACCACCACTAAACCGGCTTACCCCCAAATTAATAGCATTAGTGGATGCCTTTTCTGTGTCCTTCCAACTCATCTCTGCCCATGGGACAGCTCCTCAGTGGGGCTGTGGCACTGCTGAGCTGCTGCCCATCCACTGCCTTTCCACTCCCTGCCCTCGGCCAGGGTCCATGGCACCAGGTGACTTGAAACCTCCAAAACCTGCCCAGGAATCTTCAATCTCAGCCATGTGTTCATCAGGCTCAAATTGCACTCAGCTGTCACAAGGCAGAAAAGACTGTTTTCTCCCCCAGTCTTCTCTCCTGGACATTGCAATGATCTTTCTCTCTCTCCCAGGAGCAGTGTCTGCCTCCAGGAGCGCTCCAGACACCTTCTCTTTTTCAGGTGGGTGTCAAGAAGAAGAAATTTGTTGCTGGCTTGCAGCTTGTGTGATAGTTTTATTTAATAGATTCATAGGGCGTAAAGCTGAAGAGATGCATTAGATCATCACACTTGATTTCCTGTAAATCACAGGCCATTACGTTTCACCGGGTTCATCAAGGAGTGCATCTAGTGACTTGAATTTGGCTGAAACACGTCTTTCAGCAAGACCTCTTCAGGCTACTTTCAGTGGTCATTAAATGCTTTCCTTCTCCAGAAGTGTCTAATTTATAATTCGAATGTTGCTGGCTTCAGCTTCCAGCTCTTGTTCTGCCTTTTGCTGCAGAGTCACAGAGTCTTTATTGCATGATATTTTCTCCCCTTGAAGGTATTTAGTTCCAGTGACAAAGTCACCTCTCAGTCTTCTTTTTTAAAAGCTAACCAGCTTGAAGCCTTTAAATCTCTGTATGGAAGGTGTTCTTCCTGGCCCTTAAATCAACTTTGTAGCTTTTCTCTGCACCTCTCTGGTCTTCCAACTCTTTTTTTTTTAATTATTATTTTATTTTTTTTTTATTTAAGCAAAGACCTATACAAATACCATAATTTAGCAGAACATGGTGTTAAACTGAAGAGAGAATAATAGGCCAAGCCCAGGCTCTAGTGAATGGCCCATCTGCCTGCCACCCAAACAAATAATTACAGAGCTGTATATGAGGTGCAGGCAGCTCGTTTATCCCTGAGCTCCCTCAGCAGCTCCTGGTTGCCAGGAGACTGGTTAAGCTGGCAGGGACCAGGGGACCCCACTGGCGCAATAGTCACACTCTGCGCATGGAGACCCCTTTCTCCTCCCGGGCTCCAGCCACCGGTGCAGGGAGACAGACCTGGTGTGAGTCTGGTGTGATGTCTCTGCTTGCAACTTCCTGTACGGAGCCAGCATGTTCCTCTGAGACCTGGACACATACATCCCAATGCTTGCTCTTCAGCCTACCTGTAACTCTTGCCCTGTCTCAGCCTTGTCGTGCCTCCAATCAGTCTCCAATAGAAAATGTCCTTGGACACACAAACCTAACGGCCCCTATTCAGCACTTCCAAGAAAACCATGCCAAATGTTTCTACCTGTCCCCATGGAAATCCAGTGTCACCTTATCCTAGTCATTGCAGGAAAATGAAAGGGCAAAGTATGGCTGCTCCAGCCAGGTGACAGTGCTCCACAGACTCTAAAGCAGCCTCCTTCAGAAGACCAGAATTCTGACTTTGTCAAAAAGCAGGTCTGACCAATAACATTCACACTCTATAGAGGAGACAACCAGCCCTTAGGCACCCAGTGAGAGGATGGGTTCTCCAGCAGTGATACTCTTTTCACTGAACTGGGATATGTCTCCAAGAGATGTGCTTCAGGACCACCTCAGGTGATGGGGTAAAAGACCATACCTGCAGGTCAGTGTCCTCCTCAGATGTTCTGGGGGATGCAGGCAAAACACATAGGAAGAGGGTACGCAGAACTGCCTACCAGTTTGCCAGATGGTGGAATGCAGCATCATGTATCTGCTCCCATGTTGCAGAGCTGTGTATGGCTACAGGCGTGTGATAAGGAGCGAAGCCAAAATCTGCAAGAGCTCCCTCTCCATCCCACCTGTGAACATTCTTGGGCGATTACCCCTAGCCCAGCTCTCACGGGGGTCATATTATTGACTGACAAGTAGTTTCCTTTAAAAACAGGCTGTAATATAGCCAAGGGAAACCTGAAGGCCCAAACACTAAATAAATGTTCCTCAGTGTCTCTGCTAATACCAAGACAGGTCCTTGTCATCAATCACAGCTGAAGGCAGGTACAATAATCACAGTTATTAAGTATGACTATTTATTAAGGAAAGAAGAGAATAAAAGAGACAGAACATAGATGGCAAACAGTGGCTGCAGCCATTACCTCTGCTGAGAGCTGATAATTGAGATGTGTGGGCAGAGAGCATGTGTACCTGAAGGGCTCCTCTCCTCCTGCCAACCGAGGACAAAGCACATCCTTCCCCAGAGTTGCTGGTGAGCTCTCCCTTATGCTTTTTAGACAATTAAAGGAGCTTAGAGATGGTCACAATAGCTGAATTCAAGGGTTGGTGAATCCTTTTTGCATATCTCACATAATCTAAATGATATCTGCATATGCAAAGTTGAATAATCTCAGCTAAATCCAATGCAACCAAAGAAAGCATTTAAATCAGTTACTTAAAAGAAGGCACTCAAAGGATTCGCCTTGAAAACCACCAAATGACTGGAAACCGAGAGTCCTAAATCTGAATTAAGTCCCACAATTTCTTTCTGTTTACCAAGATTAGCTCATGTCTTTTCTCAAGGAACACATGGTCTAAGCAAGTTGGCATTTAACAGGAGAAGCTGTTAATACCTTCAATTACAACAGCATTTCATTATCCCATTAAATTCATTACAAGAATACATTAACTCTGATTCCTTGCCAGAACATTGACAACTTCCTATTGCTCCCAGTGCTGAAGAAATAATGTGGTGTCTCGCATTAAAAACCTGATGTATCGTGACTCTTCTTTGTTCACCAGTCTCCACTTTAGCTCTCTGGCCACTGCTTACCTGAAAAAAATTAACTGCATAAGCTAGTAGGGAAATGTGGTTTCTGCCATCCTTTCAACTGGCTGAAGGCTTTGCTCTGCCCGGCTCATGGATATGGAGCACATCTGTGTGTGTGCAATGTACCCCTGATTGCTTCTGGTGCTGTGGTGGGAGAGTCCCAGAACATCTTCAGAACATGAGCTTTTCCTCTGACTTAGTCCACCTCTGAAATATCCCTTGAGTTCATCAGGAACTAAAAGAATTTGACATTTTCCTTTGCTTGGGGTCAAATCTCTGTTCCACGATTCTTCAGCATAACTTCTATTTCTGAGGAAATTAATGTTTTTGGAGTTTTGAGACAGAATCATTGCCGCTCATTACAGACATCATTGCATTTTCTATTTAAACCTCTGGAGGTGAATCTCATCCTGCTGTGTTTATACTGAGGCAGCAGCACACTCCCCTGTGAGAGCATCTGTGAGCAGCAGGAGAAGGTCCACAAAGGGCTGAGGGGCTTTTTGCTTCCTGTGTGCTGAGCCCAGGTACCACAGCACCCTTTACATCAGGGCTGGGCTCACTTCTCCTCCATGCTGTACGCAAAAACTGCTTGCCTTGAGATCCAGTTACAGCATCAAATGGCCTTGCTACCCTTGCTAGCCCATCCATCTCCTGCACAGAGAACAAAAGCCAGAGGAATTATTATGTGAGGCTTACATGTGGAAGCAGATAATTTGTAAATAAACACCTCTGAAGGAGCTTATCAAGGAAAAAACACCCAGAAAGGTTTTGACCTTTAAGTAGAAACATGAATTTAGTTGTAAGAAAGGTCTTCCGCAATACATTCTCCAGTTCTAAATGTTCTACTTAACATTTGAGGAATAAAGACATTAGTATGATTATGAAATTGATTCATTTTAATATGAGTAGCTTTTAAGCTGCACAGAATATTCTTGAAAGGAAGGCTTTTTTTTTTTTTTTCCCCAAGCCTTGGTAAAAATTATTTCACTTTTATGATGTAGTTTACAGCTTCTGGTAAGGATCCCTGCGGTCATCCTTTTTGATCCTAAATAAAACACTTCTCTCTTCCTAAAGATGGGCTCTTCTAAACCTTCAATGTCTGGGAAATTTTTTTTCTCAGTATAGTGCTACTCCTGTGTCTGTGAGGCATCTTGCTTTTAAGAGATCAATCATGCAATTGTTTCCTGCGACTCGAAATTTCTTGTGGTATCAGTAGTCCCATGTGATACACTTCATACGTACATTTAAAGACCCCTGTAAAAATTGTGCATGAGGCACAACTCTTAATGACAATGCGGCATAGTTTGCTTTCAAACTAGAGCACAAAAGGCAGTGGGATATATAACATCAGTGAGGCGAAGGTACGAAAAGCAGAACCGTAGACCCTTGTGGATACAAGACACAATGGTGTGTCACAGCATCTGAAGGTATGCTGGCTGTGCTGTGACAGATCCCACCCCTTGAAGAGACTTGTCTCTGCCCTCACAATGGCAAAACTGCACCAGATGACTCAGTGCTAAATTCACATTTCCCATCAGATGTCTGCTACAGGGTTTATTTTGGTCCTGACTCCTCCACAACTCAGAAAGGCAACGGGTCCAGCCTTTTTGAGCCCTTGCATAGCTTCTGTCCTGACCACTGTGGCTGATGCTGGGGTCATAGCCACGTGGCTGCCATCTCCTCTGACTGTGGCTCCTGGTACCCTCATGAAGCTGGGGGACAGGCAGCCATTTGGGAATGGCTGCACAATGCAGCCCCTCATGCTACGGGAAGAGCAAAGGGGTGGTGGACCCTCAGTGTGGTCCCCAAGACCTGCCAAGCTTCAGGGCTGGACCAAGGATGGCCATGCAGTGCCAGGATCTAATGGATCACTTCATGTGTGGTGCAGTCAATGCACTGGAGGGAAGGGATGCCATCCAGGGGAATCTGGACAGGCTTGAGAGGTGGGCCCATGACAACCTCATGAAGTTCAACAAGACCAAGTGCAGGGTCCTGCACATGGGTTGGAGCAATCCTAAGCACAAATACAGGTTGGGTGGAAAATGGAGCCCTGAGGAGAAGGACTTGGGGGTGTTCGTGGATGAGAAGCTCAACATGACCTGGCAACATGTGCTAGATCCCAGAAACCCCCCACATCCTGGGCTGCATCCCCAGCAGAGTGACCATCAGGGCAAGGTGGGGGATTATGCCCCTCTGCTCCGCTCTGGGGAGACCACACCTGGAGTATTGGGTCCAGCTTTGGAGTCCTCAACACAGGAAGGACATGGACCAGTTGGAGTGGGGCCAGGGGAGGCCACTGAGATGCTCTGAGGGCTGGAGCCCCTCTGCTGTGAGGACAGGCTGAAAGAATTGGGGGGGTTCAGCTTGGAGAAGAGAAGGGTCCAGGGAGACCTTCTAACGGCCTTCCAGTACCTAAAGGGGGCCTACAGGAGGGATGGGGAAGGACTCTTTATCAGGGAGTGGAGTGATAGGACGAGGGGCAAGGGTTTTACGCAGAAAGAGGGGAGATTGAGATGAGACCTCAGGAACAAATTCTTTGCTGTGAGGGTGGTGAGAGCCTGGCCCAGGTTGCCCAGAGAAGCTGTGGCTGCCCCATCCCTGGAGGG
>JAOTQQ010000005.1:17165737-17217012 GCA_026546715.1 Gallinago undulata
GTGCTTAGTGACATGGTTTAATGATTTATTTTTTTTTATCACTTAGGTTTATGGTTGGACTAGATGATCTTAAAGGTCCCTTCCAACCTAGAAAATTCTATGATTCTATGAACTTCTAGTAGGTGGGACATGGCCACAGTTCTGGTATGGCAAGAAGGTGAGGTGCAACAGCCTAAATGGGAATGCTCTGACTTGCAAATGACACAGGGCTGCTACAATTCATAGGGCCATGAGATTGAAGGGTGTTTGCAATGGTGCAGGATGATTGAGAAAAAAGCTCCGAACTTCATTTATTTCTACATAACCGTCCTCTCACCTGAGGTAAAGCTGATATGCGTGTGGGGTAGAAATATATGGCTGGGCTAGTCAATCACGATATGGACAGCATGCAGCACACAGCAGGGACAGTGAAAACAGTGCAGCAGCCCACAGGAAGAAAATTGCTCATAAAAATCATGTCAAATCTTTCTAGACAGCAAACCCCTCACCAGAATTCAGAAGCGCCTGCAAGCCAGCTGAGACGGCTGAACTGGGTAAGCTGGTCATGTCCATTTTTCTCCCTAGCTTGCTATTTTCCAGGCCCATAGCTTTCAAGAGGTCTTCAGAGAAACCAGGGTGTGGATGCCAGAGCTCTCTCCCTACCTACATACAGAAGAATCTCAGACACTTCCCAGTGAATCTTCTATATCATAAAAATAATAAGCTTGTAAATTAAATTGTCCTGAAGGCATTTGGCAGAATGCTAATAGGGAACCGGCTGGCAGGGAACTGTCCTTCCCAGCTTATCAGAGACAGAGATGAACTGAAATTAACTGCTTTCAAACACCTTCTGGGCAGGCAGAGGGACAAGGTCACGGGGACCTTTGGGAGCTTGGAGGGACATGGTTCCCCCTCTCCATGACCACAGTGCTCTTGGGAGGAGCTGTGCTCCTGGTGCTCCATGCTGACCACTCAGCCAAGACCAACAGTAATGGTTGGATGTAACTCCATAACATGCCACAGGAGTAATTTTGTGGTGACCGATCCTTCCAATTCCTGCCCACCTCTTTATCTCTAGATGTCCTGTTGGGCTGAAATATCATGCCCTCAGTTTTTCACCAATGGAAAGTTTCAAAAAGTTCTGCAAAAAAAATGTGTCCAGCAGGTTTTGGCTTTGTAACAGTGAACAAATAAGCAGTTTCTGATGTTTGTGTTTTTTTTTTTTTTTTAAATTTTGTTTGTTTGGGGTTTTTTTTGCTTTTTTTCTTCTCCAGAAGATTGCAGCCTTCTGTTGTGACAGATAATTCAAAAACTTCTCCGTCTTGGGATTCTCAGTCTGCCATGCATTTAGCCTTCAAATGGGACAGGCACCGCTGCCAAGTTGGAAGAAAATCACGTCACAAATAACACAGTTTAAATAATAACACCCCTTTAAACATGGGGAACTGAGAATGCTCTGCAGTGCACTTTTCCCTGTTATGCTTCTTTTTAATTCTTATTGCAGTTCTTTTCATGGGTTAGCAGCTTAACAATAGGGCCATGAGGATAAAGTTGCTAGACAGCTCTGCATAACCACAAATGATAACAGTCCTTCCAGAGGAAGTTTCTTCAGTAGAATGGTTGAAAGATTTGCCTGGCAATTCCCTTATACTGAGTTCCCATCATGCTGATGGATGAAGAGTGACTCAGGGTTTTGATCAGGGCTGCACAAGTAGTTCTTGTTACAGGTGAACACAGGTGATGGCTCAGGAGCCACACAATTGACTTTGCTCCGTGCAGCGTGGCTGTAGAGTGAATGCATACTCATGGTCTCTGGGCAGAGGAGGATCCTGGGAACTGCAGAGGGAGGCACTTAGATTTAGGAAAAGCCAGAGTTGAGTGTGTGCAGGAAACATACAGTATATTAAATAACTCCAGATACACTGCAATCAAAAAATTAGGTGTGCAAACTGCTCCAGGCTTAGCAGGGTATGGATAGTCTCTGAGGTCCCTCGAGGAAAGTCACCAATATATCTTAGCATTGATCCTCTTCCTTTTAATTTTTGCAACTGAAATTTCCCCTTTACCAATGGTCTTCAATCTGTCCCCAGGTGAGGTCTGTGAACAATGATCCTCTATGGGGCTGGACTGGGGCACCCATCCCTATGGGACCCCACGGTCCTCACCAGGGCAGGGCTGGGGTTCCTTCTGCAGGAGGAGTTTCTATGAATGAAGAATAGCCAAACCAGAGATTGCTAACGCTACCTGCTATGTTCAGGAGCAGGGTAAAGAGCCTGCTTCCATCTCTCCCCTGGGGCTTGGCCAGGACTCTGCTATGAAGCGCAGGAGAGATGTCCCCTCCCTGCCCTGATGATCAGCAAAGGGAGAACTAAAGAGCTGCTGTTGAAGGGAGCTGCCATCTGAAAGGGAGACGTACCCTCCTACACATGCTCACGGGAGCAGCTCGGAGCATGGGGTGCTGAAGCAATGTCTCATTACCCAGCTGCCGGGCGGAGGGCTGGTCCATGTGGCTCACGGTGGAGATTAGATTGATTATGGTGCAGATTTATGATGCTCACAATGACGAGACAAAGACACCGCCTGCTCCTTGGCCAGGCTAGGTACTCACTGCACAAACAAGTCACCCTCTGAATGATATCCCTGCTCCACAGGTCCCTGGTGATGAGAGCCATACTTCTACCCTCTTCCCCATGTCCCACCTCTGACCAGTCTGGAAACAGGTCCCAGAGAGGATTACAAGCCATACAGATGTGCTGCAACCAGTGGCCGTGCTGCCAAGCTGGGGCAGTCTGCCAAAAAATCCTCGCTACCAGGCTCCTCTTCCCTGTGTCCAAAACCTGGTGCCCCCAGTCCCCCACCACGTTCTCCGGCACATGGAGGATGAAGAGACTGCAAAAGCCAGCCCAAAGCATCCCCTGCCCAGCTCTGCATGGATGAGAACAGGGTTTTAGCAGAACTGGGTGAAGACTTGGCTCCAGGGCTCCTCTTAATACCTGGGATCTGTGCTCTGGTCCACTGCCCAATGGAGCTGGTGTTACATCCACAGGCTTTGCTGTTTGTCATTTGGTTCCCAGGATCATTTATTTTACTGCAATTTCACAACACACGAGCAAACTCACCTGTAGAATTAGTACCTCCAGCACCAAGCTACTCTTTGTGTGTGGAAAGCTAGGTACATTAATATGGACACTGACATTGAGTGATAAGCTGTGAGGTGAATACTGAATTAGAAAAAGAAACCTGCTTTCATTGTGGTTGTGCAGAAAAAAGATGAGCAGCAGCAGTCATGAGCAGCCATGCCAACAGGTCAGCCTTCCCTGAGCCCCCCAAGGTAACATCTCACCCCAAACCTCACTGCCAGCCCTGGTGTCTGCTATCAATGAGACCCAAGCACTTCTCCAGGGTTAAGCACCGGCTGAAGTGCAGCATTGAGAGGGAACGTGCAGCAGGGAAGGAAGCTCAGATCCTGCACTTATATCTCAGACACTATTGCACTTTTTGTGGACATGCACAGGCTCGTGTTTCTTGCATCTCTGTTGTGTGCCAGGGCTGAGAGAACTGATCCCATGACAAGGATGTTCTCAGCCAACCTTCAGTAACCCCAAGGAAGTGTAGAAAATCTTATCTAAAGAGACAGATAAGGGTTTAAAATTAAACTGCAATATAAACTCTGTGATCTTTAAGGTCCCTTTCCAACCCAAATGATTCTATGATTCTATGATTCTATAAAATTCTGCTGTGAGCTGTCACATCAGTGGTATTTTATCATGGCATCTTTCTGTCAAATACATTGCTATTTTTTAATAACAATCACATCAACGAATACAAGTTTTATATATATTTATGCAAAATCTTGGATTCTGTTTCCATTTGCTTTGGTATTAGAAATTGTATTAGGCACATTTACAATAGCAGCCCTGTTTTGTGGGTGAACTCTCAATAGTTTGATGTATTTTTATGTGGATCACTCTCTCAAGTAAAAATATTTGTAAAACTTTATTCACATATTCTATCCACTTCAGTATGGTGCAGTCATAAAGTAGTGCGGAGGATAAACTTGATGTGATCTTGCACTGGGAAGCACGTGGATGCAAACAGCTCCTGCAGTGCAAATGTCCTTAGGTTGGGGAGAGGAGAGCAACAACAGAGGAGAAGGAGAAAGGGTCAAAAAGGGAACTGGGGACATCAGAAGAGCAGACCCAACTGGAGCAGGAATAAGGATAAAGGGCTACTCTAAGCCTTGCTCCATTACCGAAGGACCTCACCTTGTTCCTCCCCATACCTCCTGGAAGGACCAGCTCATCCAGCGGCTCTGTGAAAGGCTGCAGGAAGGTGGATTGGACTTGGATGGCAGGTTTCCATCCACACCCTGACTGCTTCACCCAAGATGTGTGCGAGGAGAAACCCTGGCAACACAGCACTTGTGGGAGTTTGCATGGGATGGCTGCCCAGCAGCCTGCCTGCTGCTTTCCCTTCAAGCAGGTTTGTAGGGCTCAGTTTGAACCATCTCCTTGAGAAGGAATTTGTCTATTTTCTTTATCTGTTGCATTTTCCTCATGCTTATACCTATGTAACCTGTGTTTCCCCCCGCCTCTACTCTGCACTGGTGAGGCTGCATCTGGAATCCTGTATCCAGTTCTGGGCCCCCCAGTTGAAGGACAGGGAACTGCTGGAGAGGGTGCAGCAGAGGCTACAAAGATGATGAGGGACTGGAGCATCTCTGTGCTGAGGAAAGGCTGAGGGACTTGGGGCTGTTCAGCTGGAGAAGAGCAGATCGAGAGGGGACCTCGTCAATGTTGAGCAGTAGCTAAAGTCTGCGTGGCAAGAGGATGGGGCCAGACTCTCTCTGTGGTGCCTGGTGACAGGATAAGAGGTAATGGGCACAAACTGGAACATGGGAAATTCCATCTCAATATGAGAAAAAACTTCTTTCCTGTGAGGGTGGCAGAGCCCTGGAAGAGGCTGCCCAGAAAGGGAGGGTGTGGAATCTCAGTCTCTGGAGATATTCAAACGCCACCTGGACATGTTCCTGTACAACCTGCTCCAGGTGATCCTGCTTTGGCAAGGGGGTTGCATGAGATGATCTCCAGAGCTCCCTTCCAACCCCAAATTTTCAGTGATTCCTTGATTTCGTGATTCTGCATCCTCACCACTGCCAGCAATGAAGGTGCAGTCCTGTGACGAACACCTTGGCTGCGGGAGAGTGGCTGATCTCAGCAGCCTGCCACTGAAGGATGAAGCCAACATGCACATCCAGTGAGTGACAAGCTCATTGCCAGGGCAGAGCACTGCCAAGGTCAGGTCAGCCAACAGATTGGCCCTGTGCATGCACGGCACTTCAGCATCCAGCTGCATTGAGGGGCAGGAGCTGTTGCCACTGAGGGAAGGTGATGGGCAAAATGAATATGCCAAGCGCTGAGCCAAGGCTTGGCTTACAGCTCCTACCATTGCGAGGCCAAAGTCCATCAGTGGCCCATCATTGGCTTGAGACCTCTGTGGCAGTGAACAGTCCAGGACTGTTGCAGACCTTTCAAGTGTGGTGCCCAGACCAAGGGTCCTGGAGGCAGTGAGGAGCCTCCAAAATTTGTTCTACAATTCTCTAGTTTTAGGCAGTCACCATAGAGCCACCTCAGTGTCCTGCAGGATCTAGCTGGCCGTTGCGTCCTTATCTGTGGCAGAAGTCTTTCCTTTGCTAGTGTGCAAGTAGAAGTTATTATACTTATTATTATTTATCATTTATTTATTATTTTTACTGTTTCTTGGTTGGATTTCAGTGCCCTGGGTGCTTGTTCTGTGGTCTCAGTGGAAGATATACATCCAAATGCTCTGTGTGTCTCTCCTTGGTGCTCCCCCAAGGACGGCACAGGTTCCCCTAGAAGTGGATGATCTGTCAAGAGGGTGAATTCTGCTGAGTGCCCCAGGGGCTGCTCTATGTCAAATATTCCTCCTGAAACAGCTCAGCTGTGGTCTGAGCTCCAGGAGGGATAGGAGAGAAAGACACGTTCACTCCCTGGGAGCTGCAGTTCATGCCTATTCATTAGCAGGGTTCTTAACAGAATAGTGATCATGTTTTTAGAACGATTAATGAGACATGCAGATACATTTGTTAACTGCTTTTACAGTAATGCCAGGCAGAGCACAGGCCATATTAAATGTTCCCGGGCTGGTGTAAGGAGATGATAATTAAGCAATAATATGCAACCAGGGCTGTCAGAGGGTGAGAGCAGAGAAAAACAAGGCAGAGGCTGCCAGGAGGCGAGTCTGGGAAAGGAAGAAGGTTTTTCTCTCTTTATTTCATTGATTTGAATCGGATGGTTAATGATGAGGCAAAACCAGGCCATGTGTTTTTACTATTATCAGCTCCACCTTACCTGCTGATCCATGTAAGAGACACATGAAGACCATGAGGGAGGAAACTATGGGGGAATCCAGGAAAACTCCAGAGAAGGCAAAGCTCCTTCCTGGCCAGGAGTGTCTGCAGGTCTGGGAGCAGAGAAGGATTTGTTGCATCTGGGCAGGGGAGGCTGCAGCACTGGTGATTTTCTTAACAGGCATTGTTTGTTCTCGGAGTAGGTCTTAATACTGGGCTGCATCAAGGTGCATGTTGTTCACATAGGCCCAGCTGAGCATGTAGTTGGACTTCTTGTCTTCCTGAATCAAGTCCATCATTGGCACTACTTAGCACCTTGCAAATTTTGCCTCACAGGCAAACCATTCTCTCCATCCCTACCCTCCCTCCACCTCTTTCTCTCCCTCAATCTTCACCTCCACCTCCACCTCCATCTCCATCTCCATCTCCATCTATCTCCATCTCCATCATCTCACCATCTCATTTCTCTGTGGTTCCAGGGGTTAGAGCTGGCCTTTGCAAAAATTCCTTCATCCCATTCTATTTGATGAAAATTCCGTACTTGTTTTGAGATCTGTCATTTTCATCCAACACTCAGCATATTTACAGATGGGCTTTATCAGCAGTGGCTAGACCTGGTTTTAATCCAAAGCTGTAAAGCCTGATTGTGTCTGGGCGCTTTATTCTATCAGCCACGTGTGCTCTCCTCTGCAAATGAGAACAGATTTTTGGGCAAGGGCTGCTTTCCATGTTGACCGGACTTGATAATATTCTTAGCCTCTAATTCTTTATTAATTCAATGCTGTATCAGCTTTACTGTTTCTCTGCCAAGGACTGATATCTCTGGAGAATGTTACCATGCAAATTCACCCTTGACACATTAATTTATACTAATCAATTCTCTGTTTTTCTTCAATCACCCAGTGCCATATTGAATTTGACCATCTTTTCCCCTTTTTGTCAGCATCCAGGGGTATAACTGCTCTTATGTCATTGCTGGAGCATGTAACCAATGTTCCCTGTGAAGCCATCTCTCTTGGATGATGGTTTTGATGTGCAGACTGTGGATATATGATGGAATCTCAGTTTCCCTTGTGGGTTATTAAAGGGGATTAGCAACACACTGTGTTCAACTTTTGATGCTCTCTAAAGCAAGTCTTCATGGAACAGCAACGAGAAGCTGCCACCCTCCTTGTCTTGCTCTTGAGTGCAGGTGTGTGCCCAGCTGGTCATGTGGGACATGACATTGCCTGCACTTCTCTGGGTCCAGTTCCTTCCTCACTTCGTAGCCTGCATCCCCTGCGAGAATCACCGTCCTTCAGAAATAGTACACAACCTCTCTCCAGATTCCCTATCCTCCTATCACCATGTCTTTTGTTATATCAGCGCAACATGGATTTTTTTCTTCCATTTTAATCTTCCTGGACATCTGTGCTGTCTCTGCAGTCTCTCTCCGTATTACAACTTTCACAACATTTTGTTTTACCTTTGGCAAGCCTGTCCTTGCAGGTACTTAGGAAGCCCAGATGATACTCAGTGCCACCCAAGCACTCCTGCTGGCAGTGCTGATCCTGGCGCTGAGTTGGGGCTAAGCAATTGAAGATGATCCTTCTGGCACTGTAATTACATTGTGAAGACACTTGAAAGTTTCTGTTGTTAAATATTTAATGCTGTAAGAGGAATAACACCCTGAATGTGAATTTTATGATGGATGTCTTGCTTGCCTGTGGAAGTGCTGAGAGCCTCCACTCACCTTCCATGCACAGTGACCATGAATATTCATTCTGCTCCCTCCAGGGCTTATCTCCTTTGTAAGTCTGCCAGAAACTACACACTGGGAGCTCAGATAAGCAAGGAGGCTACTGGGGCATTTAGAGGGACAGGGGATGTGCTGAGAGTGACTGTCAGATGGGGATGATGAGATAGTAATTGAGAGCACCTCGTTTCAGGTGTGTCAGCACTGCCCAGCGTGTGTCCACAGCGCAGGGACAGGCTGGAGCCAGCTTCTGTCATCCTTACCTGCAACAGGGGATATGGGGCTGTGCTGGCAGAGACAGTACCCTCCTGCACTTATTCATGGGCTGAATGAGTGCAGGAGGGTACTTAGCTTCATGCTCAGCCCACACTGAAGTAAATGACCTGTTTATAGTTGCTGCTTGGTCCTAGTGTAGCATCATCATCAACTGGTGTGGTACTCACATGCCCTTTGGGTTCTGCAGTGAGGGGATAAGTGCATACACTTACAGCAAGGTTGGGCAACCCCCTTTTCATCTCTTCTGGTGGGTTCTTTGGCAAAGCCCCAGGAGGACAGTGACTTTGTTCCCTAGTGGCTCCAGAGAATGTGAAATCTGCAAGGAAACCAAACCCTCGGGCTGTGTTTGCAGGTTTGGGACTGCAACCTGGGGGTCGTGTAAAAGGCAACCACACTGCCTCAGGTGCTGGTGCTGGTTCAATATGATCTGGAAATGACACAGCTTTATTTTATTTATGGTCCTGATTTTTTACCTCTTTGTCATTGCCCTTCTACTTTCAACCTGGGAAGAACCTAAGGACCATTCTTGCTGTGAAAGAGATGAGAAGGAGCTTTGCAGCCCACAAGTGCATGAGAGTATGTCTCAGCAGCTGAGGACAGCAGGTTATTTCCAGGTCAGGCTCTGTGGAAACTGGTCTCATTCTGCTCGACAAAGAGTAGAAATGAGGATGAGCCTCGACAGAAAGGACCTTGAACAAAACTGCCAAGAACTGACACTTATTACATGTCCCCACTTGCTACAGTGGAGGGGGGTCATTCCCAACTTTGAAAGCTGGGAGTGATGCCCACTCTTTAAAAGAGCCGCTGCTGCTGTTGGTTGCTCCCTGTGGGAGAGCATCAGGAGGGCAAGGCATCTGCTGCTTCCTCTGCGATGAGTGGAGGGAAAGACACAAATTTTTGAAATAAAATATTCTGTACACAGTAGGAATTCCTCGGTTCTCTGATCATTGAGATAAAAAATCACCAGAAAACTTTAAGAAACCATGTTTCTCCACTCATCTTGTGATTTTCTTGAGTTTTCTCCTTTGCAGTGACAGCATTTCAAGGAAAGTGTATGTTTCCTACCTCCAGTTATTTTTCTTCCAAAATCTTGTTTTTTTCACCGAGAAAAGGTTTTGATAGCTAAGTGTGAATCACCCTTAATTTATCACAGCCACCAACCTCTCCTAGCTGGGATGCCAGCTTTGACAGCTAGCCTTGACTGATACAGCCACCAGCGCTCCACAAGTGTGTGTGCAGGCGAAGGCATACCTGGGGTGGAGGAGACATACCATGCAGCACAGCACAGCTACGCTGATTTCTAAGCAGTCTTGTCCTTCACTGTTCTTGAGCAATGTATCAAATCCCCCAATGCTCTCACACCGGCTCCCCCTGCACTGACACCCAGATGCAGGCACCCGGGAGCTTAAGGGTGGCTGGTTGGTCCTCTGGGTCAGCACTTGCATGGATTAAGGAACAGAAAAGGAAACAGAGGGGTTTATCTTCCTCCTGGCCCAGCAGGTGTCTGGAAACCCTGCCGTCACATCATCTGTCATCTCCTTGGGAGGCTGGCTCTGCAGTATGCTGGACTGTGCTTCGGTTTGGCACCAACCAAAGGAGGAATTGCTGAGCATTTGGGTTCCCCCTCCTCCTTTCCTCCTGGTGCCTCGTCTTTAGAAATACCCCCAAAGGTGGCTGTGTGACCTCTGGTGTCCTGTGGTCACTGAACAGCCCGATACCCCTCCTGCTGCCTCTGGAGGCAGGGGGGGCTCCCAAGTCCCACCACCAAAATGCAGCAGTGGTTTCCTCCAGCGTGGCCCCAGTGAGGAGGCAGCTTTCCTCCAGGCTGCCAGCTCTTTCTGCACCAGCTCTGCAGACCGTGGCACCCCCAGGCTTGGCTTACATTCCAGAAAACATGATGCCTTGAAAAAGAGTTGGGACCTGTCTCCTGCCCTTTGGCCACTTGACAGCGTGCAACGTCAGAACAGAAGAGTCAGAAGAGGACAGACACCTTCTCATGCTGATAGAGACTTCCCAAGCTGATGGATGGACATAAAGAGCACCTCTGACCCAAACAGGACAGAGGAATGAAGGCTTCTGAGCACAGAGAACCTCAAAGTCAGTAAGCAAAGGTCGGGTGACCTTACAGGATGCAGCGTGGCTGTGACAGGCAGTGGGAGTCGTGTCTCCAACAACAGCATTTACTTTCCTGCTCCTCAGAGACCCAGCGCTGCCCAGGCAGCAGAACGCCTGCGCTGCTGCGGCTGCGGCTGTTGGCACCCACTGCAAACCAGTGCCTGGAGCTGCCCCAAGGGTGGAAAGCTCCCTGGGGTGCATTCAGGGGCTGCTCCCCCTGCAGCAGAGCTCCTGCTCTGAGCGGGGTGGGATTTCCCAGGAGGGTGCACATGTGTGGCAGCCACCGTCCCCCACAGTTCCCGGGCCCTGGTGTGCATGTCTGCAAAAGCTGGCAGAGTGTCTTCACACGGTGTGAGGGCAGCAAGGAGGAGTTCCGAGGCCACATCAGGCCTCTGCAGGAGGTCCAACCACTCACTCCCTTGCTTTGCCAGTGGTGGATGTCATGCACAGAGTGATGAGAATCGTCCTGGAGGGTCTGACCTCAGGAGAACTGGGGGAACCTGCAGGCTTGTGGGAAGCTTTGGGCAGGCAGAGCTGTCTTGTGGGTTGTGTGAGCTCTGGATGATGTTGCCAGATGACTCCATCTGAGGATGAATGCAGGAGAGATTACACTCTGACTCAAGGTTAGTTTTGATTTATTATTCCCAGGAACCTTTAGCACAGCAAAAGCTTTTCAAGTTCCCTGCATCAAGCGCTCTTTGTTTTACTGCCTTTATAAATCACCTCAGTGTGCTGAAACGTAAGAATAGAAAATCTTAGTCTAGAATAAACAATTGCTAACCAGTGAGACAAAATAATCAATATTCATAAGATAAAGCACCAGCATAAAATGAGCAATGATAATAATGAAGTTGAGAAACAAATCAGGAGGTGAGGTTCCCAAAACCTTAGTGCCAAAACAAATGGTGCCCAATGAGTATGTTGCTCTGGACTGCTCCAAAGACCATGGTCAATGACCCTGCATGCAGCTACAGATTCAGGAAAGCACCTTGAGTCAATCTGATCTACATTAGATGTGCAGAAGAATGAACCTGAACTGCATTCATCTCATAGGGTTGGGATTGTACAGAAGAGCTCAAAGACATGAGATGGGTTAGGAGTAAGTCTGGGAAAACAGGCCCAGTGAAACAGCACGGGCAGCATGAGCCTGATGGCTAGTGCAGTGTCATCTGAGGTGGGAGAGAACAAAGGAGAGGGGCTACAAAGTTTTGCAGCAGTATAGAATCATAGAATAATAGAATTGTCTAGGTTGGAAGAGATCTGTCAGATCATCAAGTCCAACTATTAACCTAATACTGACAAACCCCATCACTAAACCATATCGCTAAGCGCTACATGAGTAACTCCAGTGCTAGGTGGGAAGAAGATGGTGATGTTAGCACTCAGCTCTGTGGACAATGGGAGTAGGGTAGTCTGTCTGGATGTTCTGGGGTGAGTTGCATGGCCATGAACCATGTAACTCCAATGGCCCCTGCTTCTGAAACCCACCTAGACCTGAGGCACCATCTTGCACCATGGGAATTAACCTTCTCTGGAGCCTGGGGCTGGCTCTGGGCACCAGAGGGCAGCAAGACCCTGGTGAACAGGAGACATCAGGGAAGAGGTTGGGCAAAGAGAATTTCTCTGCACAAGGGCCACCTGGAGTAAAACCATGGCTGTCAAACAGTGAGTTGGCTGGGAATCAGTCTTGGCTACATTTGGGCAAGCAGCCTGCAAAGAACAGGAGGTTGAGGGCTGGGTGTTTGTTTCTGCACCAGTTTATGTCTGGAGCCAGCAAGTGTAGACTGGCAGGAGGTATACAGGGGCAGCAGCCTCTTTGACTTGAATATTTTTGGGTGGAGGACTTGGAGGACTCCCTGTGGGAATGCCCTATCTCAGGGGATGGTGCAGTGCAGTGGTGTAGCAGCTTATACATCAGGTACACTGGCCACGCTAGGACAGCTCTGATAACATCACAAAGGTTGCTTCCAAAGCATAGAGATGGTGGGAACCTCCCTGCAGGAGTACATTTCCTCTTTGCTCACTTGCGGAAGCATTGCCCAATCCCACTGACACCAGGAAGCACACCACACAGTCCACCACTCTTGGTGTCTGGTGAACATTTCCTTCCAAGTGTAAGAGAGCAAGATGAAAAGTGCTGCTGAAGGAATATCAGACTTAGGAAAAAAGCAGGTTTCAGGGAAAGGCAGTTTTCAGGTTCCTCTGAGATGTCTGGATTTTCAGGACACGAAAGTGCAACATGGCTGGCAACACTTGAGGTGATCTTAGGTGACAAGCTCTGTCTCATGCTGCCTGCGGGGACCCTAGATCGAGGGTGAAGTTCCTATCACCTAAGGCTACACTCACAGTGCATCATCCCTCACCGACCTTGTCACTTGGGCTTCCCAGAGACACCAGAGTGGTCAGTGGGGTCAGAGGTGCAAGAAATCCCACTTTATATAGACATTGAAAGAATTTTAGATGAGTCAAGTCCAAACAGAGCCTCTGCCTTTCTTCATGCCTCTCATCCTGCACACCCAGCCACCCTCCCATAGTGGTCTGCAGTGTCCAGCCCCACACATTGCTTGTGTAGCTGGAGGCACATCCAAGATCTTGTTGTGTGTGGCACCAAGGGACTCGCCATCACCTCTGGAGGGATGTGGATCTGTGGAGGCAGCTGGAGGTGCATGTATGTTGCTGTATCTGTAGTCTGGCAGCAGGGCTGGAAGGGAAGCAGTGACCCCGAGATCAGGGCACAGGTAGGGGAGAGAAGAGAGGGGAGAGTGGGGTGATTGTGACCAGGGAGCCATGCAGAGAATGGAGAAGGACAGAGGCCAGGAGAAATGGGCAGAGATGTGGAAGAGAGCAGCTGAGCTCCACAAGCAAACATATATAACTGACAAGCCCTGTGCCAGATAAATCACTAGAAACTTCCAAGCAAGCACATGTGGAGATCTCTATAAACAATCTAACCCAGAAAACTCTTTTGAGGAAAAACTCAAAAACTTTGATCATTGTTGCCATGGTGATGCGATTTGGAATAAGTGTGGCAGAGTATTTTTTATTATCAGCCTTTGTCATAAACAAATAACCTGCTGAAGACTTAGAAAAAAGGAATAGAGCTGGGCTCAGACCATCTAATCATCAGACCCAGAGGCTGCAACTAACAAATCAAAGAAAGAGGAAGATTGTAAATTCCACTGGAGGTCACTTGGTTAAACAAAGTGTAGGTATAGGAGACAGCTGGAGTGGGTGGGGAGTGAATTAGTGGCAAGGTCTGGTCACTGTCAGTTAGCATTCAGATTCTAGTTTATGGTGACAGGCACCTCATCTCCTGAAGCCTTCTAGGAACTACAGCCTGCATACTAAGCCCATTCCAATGCTTGACAACCCTTTCAGTGAAGAAATTTTTCCTAATATTCAACCTGAACCTCTCCTGGCGCAACTTGAAGCCATTTCCGCTTGTCTTATCGCTGGTTCCTTGGGAGAAGAGACTGACCCCCACCTCTCTACACCCTCCTTCCAGGTAGTTGTAGGGAGCAATAAGGTCTCCCTCAGCCTCCTTTTCTCTAGACTGAACAACCCCAGCATCATCAGCATCACCAGGTGGTGACTACACAGAACAGTGTGATGACTTCTGAGAGTGAAACGAAGTCCCTCTCTGTATATCACTTCACACCCCACATCTCCAGCTTCTGCTCGTTCTCTTAAAGAATTTATCTGTTCTGCTTTCCTTGGGGTTATACAGCATGGCATGGATTTGTGTAAAGCTTGGGCGGCTAATGAACATCTTGCAGAACCTTTCTGTGTGCAGAAGGCCATGTAAATCCACATGCATGTGCATTAATGTTGTAATCTCAGAAAGCAGGAAAAGAGACACATGAACTCTTCTAGGGATAGTGGAACCTCTTCATGGTTCAGTGTCACCCAGTTGCTCTCCTGTGTACAGGTTTTAAGCACCCTGCTCTTTGCTGAGGGCAAGAGAGGACAGGAGAGGTTATGCTCCAGGTTTGGATTAAGCAAACATCATGAAGAAGTGGCTATAGACAAGGCATAGCATGAGCAGCAGAATTTGCTTCTTCAGTTTGAGCTTAGAGTTAATTTTAAAAGTAATTAACACTGAGAGTTAGTGTTCTAGAAGTTTGGTCTGACTGGTGCTTTGAAACTCCTGTGTTTGAGTTTCTCAGCTCTAGCCCTGGGGCAAGTATGGAGAGAGTAGAAAATGTGCCCTACTTGAGGAAACACTTTTCCTGCGCGGGGAATCTGGCCTGAAACCCCCCAGAAACATGCACCTGCTCAGCAAAGTGACTCTCAGACCTGCTCCTTATAATAGGGTAGTGCTTCGATCCACAGCACAGTTGTTTCAGCTACAGGACAAATCTCCAACATAGGCAAGTGCTTTACTGAAGAGGCTATTCTCTAATAAAAGATACAAACACACAGCACACGGCCACCACCTTCATAGGAATGACTGAGGGAACCACAAGTGAGGTCTTGGGGCTGCCATTACTGAAGTACACAAAGAGGGTGTGAAAGCTGCCATTTCTATGACTCTGTGACTGAAGCAGAAACCTCTGGGGACCAGGACACCCTTGTAGGATACAGGCAAGTGCCAATGCTTTGAGGAGCCTGAACCCCTGTTGCTATGAGCAGGTTCTACGTGCCAGGCCACCCTGCTCAGTAGTGATGGCAAACAGAATGGGCATCAACAGAGCAAACAATGATGGCCTTGGACACCTCTCTTGATGCATCTCCCAATGCTTGTGGTAAGTGGGCACGCACACAAATGCATCCCTGGCATCTCCTGCAATGAAGGTAGCCACTGCTTGGACAGTTCCTGTGGTGGCCTCTCAGCTATAGCAAATAAATCCTCCCTTCCTTGGACAAAAAAGCCTTACACAGATGAAATTGCACCCATCCATTGTACAGTGGGGGACTAAATCAGCTGTTGCATAGAGTAAATTTTCTTCAGTGTCCAAGCAGTATGATGTCTTCCAAAACTACTTCCCCATTACAGCTGCACAGAAGTCTGTCTATCCTTTTGATATTCCCCATAATGGGAATGATTCTCTGCTGCTATCAATGGTCCTAGATGAGAAATGCAGCTTGTATCCCTGTTTCCAGGTTGTCTACTCCCACTACCTCTAAGGCACTATATAACTGCCCCTCTTGGGAGTGTGCCCCTGTTTTCACAAAGATAAGTTAGTAGTAGAACATTAATGTAATGATACCATCTGACTCATAGTCAGAGAGCCTGCTGCCCTCTGCGAAGAGATTCTAAAATTGCCCTATTTCAGGAGGAGCCATCTACACCAAAGTCACCCAGCATTCAACCCCCTTTTTGCGTCTATCACTCAGCCATTTGGGTGGGATGCAGGAATAAAACCATGTGAGTTAAGTGATAAAGTGTATCCCACTTTGAATCCCTGAATCCCACTGTGGAAAGTGGCGGGCTACCAGCTGAACTCTTCAAGGCACTTTGAATCTCTGAATGACTCATAAAAATTGGTAAAAAAAGTCCTTTTAGGAAGTGACCCAGTTGAAGAAATCAGAATCCGCTAACCAAAGAATGAGTCCACGGAGCCTGTTTCTCATGACCTGACTCATCCTCAGTAGTATCCTTTATCTTTTTTTTTTTCTTTGAGTAGTTAAAATTTTTTTTTTGAATTGCTAGAGTATTTTATAGACATTACTCACCAGCTCAGCATGATTAAATGCAACTTATAATATATATAAAGAGGGCAAAATTTAAAAAAAATATCAGATTGGCTCAGGAGCTAAATTTCCCAGGAGCCCTGTGTTGCAAATGCTGAGGACTGCAACATGTAATTTTCGGGCTCCGTGCCCCCTAGGAGTACTTCTGCTCAGCTTCCAGGGCTGTCTGGGCAATGCAGGGGTCTTTGCATGTGCTGCCCAGCCCCTCTTCAAGCGAAGGTAGCTTTTGCAAGGAGGAGTCTTGTCTTAACATTTTTAAACCTAGAAATCTCTTTTAAGGTTAAACCTTTAAATTCAGATAACTTCAGTGGATAGACTCAGCCTTTATCTGTCTCCTGTCTCCATTGATGAGAAAGGGACTTCAGGCACTTGATGCAGGACTGCTTTGCCCCAGGATAAGATCCTCCAACTCAGGTGTGGTAAAACCTATTTAAAGCCTGAAGTGAATCTCATGGGATCTAGTTTTTCCTTCTGAAACCAGGGAAGGAGTCAGAAATCATCTCCAGGAAGAGAAGGTGACATAGGAGGGATGAACCTCTGTCATACTTTAGAAGAGCCCCTTGGAGCTGAACGTCGCGCTGCACAGTGGACTGCACAGTGGTCTCTGCTGCAGAGCTCAGAGAATGGGAAAAACACAGCTCTGCTGAACTGCTTATCCATGAGCAGAACCAGCTTAAGGCTTCCTGAAGGATCAGCAGCTTTGGATTTTTGCCCCTATATGTGCCAGGAGAATCTATAAGAGCACCAGTGTGATGGAGGCAAGGAGAGCCATTGAAAACCTGCTTGTTCCTCTGGCTGCTTTGGGGAGCATTCACCTGTCCCTCCATCACTACCCCTCTCTCAGGGAGAAGTGTTTGCATCCAGCCTGCTTTGTTCCAGGCAAAACCACCCTTGTTGGCCAGAGCAGCTCTTTACCTGGTTTGTGTGTGTCGCTGGTTCTGCCTCCAAGAGGTTTCTGAGCAACACGTGGTACCGAAGACAAAGCAAACCAAGGAAACACCTGAGTTTGGAAAGCATTTCTAATCCCCTTTAGGGCTGAAACTCGGGGAACTTGAGCAGCCACCAGGGAAAGCTTGAGCAGAGCTTGTCCCTGTCCCTGCAAGCAGTGAGTGTTTGTGAAGAAGAGGTTAGTCAGCAGCTCCCTTTCTGAACAGCAATAGTAATCTTGGTTTTTAATAGCTCTCTGTTAGCTCAGGGAGAAGGAGCAGCTGACCATGAAACAGCAGCAAGGACATCTGAAGAGGTCTAAGAATATAACATGTGAATGACATGTTTTTAAATAGAGCACACAAAGGGAAAGAGAGAACTTGGGATAAATCCAAAGCTGAAAGTCCAGTTTGGGAGAGTGAGTGGATGCCAGGTAAAAACCAAATTATCACTTAGCTCAACTGAAAGGGAATGGTTGAGCTGTCAGACCTAGACCCATTCCCAGGAAAGGTTTTAAAAATTTCCAAGTAAAGGACACTTTGGGTGGGAAAGGCACACAATACTGTATACCCACTAGGGTTTCAGCTATTGGGATGTGCTGGGCTCTCAGCTGGCCAGCTGGGTCAAATCCCAAAGCATTACAAGAAAATGAAAAATCCTTACCAAAGATGATATCGCATCTAGTACCTCTCGCCTCTCAGTACATCAGCTATCACAGCAAAGAAAGGAATGAGCCTAGCCTGACATGATTTGCTCTTCAGAAATCCATTCCTGGCATTTTTTTATTACCTTACCTTTTGGGTGGCCATAATCTAATTGTTTAATATTGTTTTGCTGAAAAATCTCCAGGCTTTGGAGTCAAATTTTAATTTGGAGCTGGCCTATAATTTCCACCCCCCCTTCTTTCTTCCTTTTCTAAACAACAGATATTCTACATCTGTTTCAGCCCCTTCTTACCCTTCCATATTCTTATGGTTCCCTAAAAGTATGACAAACAGTTCATAGACATCTTCAGCTGAATCCTCAAGTACTCCAGGGGGATGTCTCCAGGTGCTGTGTATCTGCTCTTCTGGTTCAGTCATCTTTAACTCATCCTTTCTCGCACCTGGCCTGTCTAACGTTTTGTAAAACTCATTGCCTTACACAGCTTGTTGCAATTATTTCTTTATTCTGAGCATCGAAGAATACACTGAATGCTTCAGTTTCATCAGTGTCATCTGTTATTTGCTGTCACGGTCCTGTAGGGCTAGGCTTCCCTTTGTCATCTTCTTACTTTGAAGGTATTTCTGGAGCCTTTTCTTGTGCCCTGTCTGCTCCTCACCGACCTGGCATGTGTTGGGAGGGCTGCTTCTATTCCGCTGTGATTGTGCTGCTGCTCTGTGCTCACGTGTCCTCACTCCCATTTACTGTGCAATTCTTTATTTTTAAGCCCTGAAGAGCTCGCGATGCAGCTGTAATGGCTCTTATTATTCTTCCCTTTGCTCTGCATCACTATCATTTGCTGCTAAAAGCGAAAGGGAAACATTTTCCACTGTGAGTAAGGGAGGGACATCTGGGGAGACATCAATCCTGTAAGCACACACCGAGGGGTCCCTGGATGCTGGAGGGCTCAGTATGAGACAGCCCCCAGTGAGAGGGTGTGCAGTTCTGGGGGGGCAGAGTTGGCCAAATCTGAGCTGCATGGCGGGCTCCTCTCTGATCTGCACTCCCTTCCATCCCTTTTGTTTTGATAATCTCACCTCTTGCCAGGGGCCATCTGGGAATAGGTTTCCTGCCAGGCTAATTAACTCTTATGGCACTATTCTCATTTTCTGCATCATTTTTTGCCATGTTTCAGCTTGGTACAGATACCGGTGGGAAGCACTGTTAAGGTGAGACACACTATGCTAATAGGACACGAGACCTCTGATGGCAGCAAACTAGCGATGATGGTCTGCTGGCCCTGTCTTTGTGTCGGTCTCGCAGAGATCAGGCACCTGCAGTCTCAAAGGAAACACATGGGGGGTGAGCCTGAATGGGGGTGAGCAGAGAAGCAGCTCCTTGCGCCGTGATTCAGGGCATCAGTACAGCACAATTTTATTATATGCTTCACAGGGGTACTTCACTACACAACAAAACTGCTTTGGAAGACACCAGGATTGGGATCCCTAAAGTGATACAGAAAAACATGTTCAAAGCTATATGTGAAGTCGTTTAACATTGTGAGATCCAAGAGAAGGGCTGGAGCCATTTTGTGCCAACTTCAAAGAAACACAGATATCAAGGAAGCATTAGAAATCTTGTTTCATGCCAAAATACAGCTTAATAAAAGAATAGGAGATAACACCAGGAGACCTGGGTAACTGCTGTCCAGTTGCACATCAATGTCTGTTGAAAGTTGATGTGACCTTTGAGGGGGTTACAGCTGAGCCAAACAGGTCGGAGATGGAGTCAGAGATACAAGTCCAGTAAAATAGGAACATAAATACTTAAAACCTTTTCTACCTTAAGAAGGGACTTCTGGGACTCTTCAGCTGAGTTTTCCCGAGTTGGACTCAGGTCAGACTTGGCACAGGAGTGCTCTGAAATCATTCCGCTGCTTTGTGTCCTTGGACAGAAGTAGACATTTTTCTTCAGCCAAATTTGAATCCAAAACCTGCTTGGCCAGGAACCTTTAATAGCTGGCAACCTTTCAGCTGGTCTGCCATAATAAAAACACAGGAAATAGGTGCTGTTTTTCAGTAGCTCAAAATACGATACAAAGTGGCTTTTTGCTCACCTTGGTAAAGCCTGGTGAGATGGTGAGGGTCACCAGGTTAATTTCTGACTTGCTGTAGTGTAAATGTTTATAATCCAGCTCTCAGTGGGACAATTCAAATTTTATTCTAGTCCCCTGATGCTATTCAGCTCATGCTCTGAGACCCCAGTGATGTTGTTAGTGCACTGCTCCTGGCTAATTTGTGAAAACAGAAGAGATGCCTAAAGAACAGCATCCTTAATTCCTTTCGAGGCAGCTTCCTTGTTCTGAAACAGCCCAAATGCCTGACTGTGAAGTAACTGTGACATAATTTCAGTGCATCAAGCTGTGACTCAGGATGTGGATTAGGTTCTTAAATGATGAAGTCCTGTTTTTGATCTAGAGCTGGAAACCAGGGCTTGAACTTCCTAAGCTACAACCCATGGCCATTGCCCCCTTGCCTTGTGTTATACTGGCTGCTACTGCTGAGAAGGATTTGGCTTGGTGACCTTCATGACTTCCCTTCCAGAAGCTTCAGGTTGCTCCTTTATCTGCACTGATCCACCTTTTCATTGGTCTAGATGAGCCTGGCTCCTTCATCCTCTCTCCACAGGACGTGTGCCTCTGACCACCATGGTAGCCCCTGCTGGACCTTCTCAGTTTTCTCCAGATTCCTCTAGAACTCAGGATCAAGACCTGGTTTGCCAGGCACAGACCTCTCGGTGCTGCATAGGTGATGATGGCTTCCCTCAATCTGCTGGCCATGATCCTCATGACGCATACCACCTGAGGTTCATGTTTTTTGCAGTGAGAGCTCACTGTTACCTTAATTTTCAACTTGGTGTCCCATGTAGCCTCTAGGTCCTTTACAGAATTGGGAGACTTGATTTTGTTGGAAAATGAATAGACATGTTGAACCTGATATGAAGGCTCTCCCTTCAGGGTTGGCTTTTGTAAATTATATATTATAAATATTATCTATAGCCCCTACAGCTATATGTGTCCATGTCAGGACACATACATGGAGGAAGTTTGGTTATTGATTCAGGCTTAGCTAATGAATGAAAACAAGGGACATGCCCCCAACGCTCCATAGTGTCTCTGTTCAGCTGTTGGCCTTTCCAGCCCATTATTGCTTTTTTCTATTCCCATCAGACTGGTATTTTCATTTCTGAAAAAAAACCAAAACAAACCAAACATGATTTCTGACAGTGTAATCATTAAATCCAGTTTGGAAATCAGAAAAAAAAAAAAAAAGCAAACAACAAAGAAACCACAAAAGAACAATACCCGGAGTTGTCCTTGCCATCACCCTGCTGCATTACAGAGAACATGCAGCCCGGTGCCCAGCCAGGGAGGCAAATGCTCTGGGATGCATGAGTCTGCTGAAGGCTCCATCTGATTTCTCTTCTGAATTACCTTTTCCCTGCAGGTCTACAGCAATCCCAAGCTGCCTGAATATGAATATGTGTGACTGTGGCATTTGTGGCAATAATTTTCATTACAATATTGGTGTCCCAGCTGCTTCTCCATGTTCCACTTCATGTGGGAAAAGGACCCCTTATGTCTCTGCAGCACAACAAAGTGGACATTCTTGCTCTCTCATCTTCCATTCAGCTGGTGGGTGTCTCACTACAACCTTTCCCCTGCCTTGCATCTTTTGTGTGGGGCATAGTGTGGGCAGGACACCACGGTTGTGGTGGCTTGGCCCCTGCACCAATACTGAGCATGGTACTCTGAAGTCCTTTGTCACACAGATTTTCCTGCCCTCTTATTTTGCGCAAAACCTGGGCTCAAGGTGAGCAGCAACATAGCTGCATAGGGACATTTGTAAAGACTGCAAGCACTGGAGTCCTGAACACACTCTGGTCTGATGGTCCAACGGCTAATTATTCTCTCTAACAAAATATTGCAGTTAGCCTGATCTGATTTCACAATTCAGCGACAGAGTCTTATGTATGCACACCTTCAAAATTGAAGAGCCCTCTGCTTTCAGAAGTAATTTGGCCTTTCATCCGATGCTCTCAGTAGGCTGAGCTGCTCTAGTTTTAGTTTTCCAGCACTTAAAAATTATAAGCTGAGCTTTCCTATGGATGCTTGCAATTTTTTATCAGCCTTTTGAAAGCATGGGGTGTGGAGCTGAACACAGCCTCTTCCTTTTGGCTCACCAGATGCTGTTTGCACTACCCGTAAGATTGCTCTTCCTGGTGTGTCCAGGCTGCCCCTGCTGCTCAGCACATGGGAGCTCTCTGGAGCATCCCTGGAGCACCTGGTAGAGTGCAGAGCAGGGATCCTTGAGGCATCTAGACCTTCCAGTGCTGGAATATCTTCTAGAAGATGACCTGCAATCAGAGTGCACCTGTCTGGAAAATTTGGAGCCCTGAGTACATAAGCTCACATTCTCAGGGTATTGGGACCCCTCACATACACCATGCATCGACAGAAATTCCCCAGCATAGGCAATACCAGCAGTCTTCTCATTTGTAATGGTGTTACTGCAGCACCCTCACACCATGGCAGGGTCCAGGCATCTTCAACACACCTGGGTCACCATGACGCATGTCCATAAAGCCACTGTGGGAGGAAGGGGAAAGAAAGAGTGTCAGCCCACCTCTGGTGAAGATCCCTATATTATGAAACATGGGTGAAGGGAAATAGTGGAGATTTCAGGCATTCAGCAGTTTTTTGGGCAAAATTAGTGTTCTATCTGCTTGGCACAATGAGAAGTCAGACTACTAACAATTGCTTTAAGCAAGTTTATTAATGAGTACTAGGACAAGAGCCAATTACACAAGTGAGCAATGGGTTGATTATCCTGACTAAAAGCACTTACTTGATGTCTGGCATTCCTAGGTGGCTGGGTTAATGTGTTAGTGAAATAGAGCTTCTCCTCCTAAGCAAAGGCTGCAGATTTCTCCTGCCTGCAGGAGATTTCTTCTCCCTTGCTCTCTGTCCTGTACAGGACAACTCTGCTGTGCAATTCTCCCAACAAGAAGTGTTACAGCTATGCCCTGATTCTCCATCCCACTTCATCCAGGACGCCAGCAGACAACTGTCAAGGTTGAGACATCTTAGCATGCTTGAGCAGATCAGCTAAGTCACCTGAAAGTGGCACCTGCCCAACTACAAACTCTTGAAGAAACATCTTGCAGTCTTCACTGGTGCTGTGCTAAGGCAAGAACTGAAGTACGGTTCAAGTGGTGTCATTGATGACAGAATATACAGTGTCCCCGGAGCAGGGATGGAGGAGCCCTACTTGTGGGGATGGACAGTCCATATGTGCTGCCAATGTGGTTTGCACGGTGTTCTGTTATTTCTGCCACCAGCTGAGATGATGCCTAGGATGATAGATGCTAGGAGGGATAACAGTTCCTAGGATGATGAGTAAGAGTGTGCCTGTGTGACCCATCCTGTCTCTTAAATGGGCAGCATTAACAGAGAATCAACTGTCCAACCAACCACCTGGAACCAAGTACCTCAAATCTCAGTTCTCTGTCATGAGATCTGAGGTGTATGATGGAAACGCTTCATGAATGAAACCTGGAAGAGTCTACAGACAGTTGTGCATGTGATTGCCCTGCAATAAAGCTACAAAGGAAGTCAATGGGCGGCTGCAGAGCAAGGTGGTCTTCATGCTTGTCTCTCTGTTTTCTCAGGTCTGGGATACTAGTTTGTGTGCTAATGGGACTCCTGACTTTTTCTTTTCCTGTTGACTCTGACCTGAGGTCACTAGCTTTTGATTAGGGAGATGTTTTGTCAAAGCAGGACTTGGAGCTCTCTGCAGCCTCTGCTCCAACAGTACCACCACCTACACTAGGGGCAGAGGAGCAGAGCAAGCATCCAGCACATCATCAGTATTTGCTCTCATTACTGCCACGTCCAGAGCAGTGATGATGGTGAGGATGAGGATGGTACCTCCCGTGCCTTCACATCAGTGAACAAGGGGAACAAAACCTGTATCTGGGAACACCCCTTGTGTGTGACCCTCCCAGAGAACCGGAGCTGGCTCAGCATGTAGCAAAGCCTCCTTGACTTACTGTGGAATAAGAGAAAAATGGTTGAATTTCAGGGTTTCAGTTTAAGCAGATGACCAGGATGAGATAACCAGGACAGTTCAGTGCCTGATTAAGGAGCAGTATTTATCTATTTAGCCATGGTGACCTGCTATGTGCAACCATACAGCAAACAACTAATACCAAAAAATACCTAGTACATAATTGGAGGTGATGGAAGACAGTTTGTAGGCCACAACTTACATTCAGCAGAAATGTGCTGAATAACCACATCAGGTTGAATTTCAAGTCTATTCAGAAGGAAGCTCTTCTCTACTTAAAAACAAGGAGCAGAGTATGAAAATAATCCCCAAACACAAAAAACTTCTATGCCAGGGACTGTGGCACGGGCACGGGCCAAAGATGTGGTGGAAATGTCCTCTCTCTGGCATCTCCCACAGGCAGTGGACATAGCTGAGCGTGAGAGATGTCAGATTAGACTTATCTAAATTAACTTTAGACTCTTACAATGTCGATATCTGCAAATCAGCTGGTCATCTGGAGTTATGGCAGGGCATGTTTCATTTGATATTAAAGGTGTCTCTTAGAATGAGAAGCACATTTATTTCTCTCTACCAACTACAAAGGAAGGCTGTGGTTCAGTTCTGAATGGTTATATTTGGTAGATGAATTCATCAAGTGAAGAAAAAGGGGAGATAAAGTATTAGCATAGCTAAGGAATCATAAAAGCTTGCTTACACAAAATGAACTGTTTTGATGTCCTGCAGGACATCACTGACACCTGGGACAATAAGGATCAAATCTCTGATGAGATTTCACTCATCCACTTTGTATCCATCTGTTACTAACCCATCTCTAATGCCAAGGATTAGTACAACAGAATGATGCTGTTTTCCATATTTTCAGAGAACAAGACATATTATAACAAAAAACAGCCAGAATTGCATCTTCAGAGAGCTCCCTCTGTCATGCAGACAAAAATATCACCATCTGGAGAACTCACGTCAAGGAGGAGCCCCTTAAAAACTACTGATTCCCCACCTCTGGAGGGGTCCTGGAGTTGGGATAGCAAGAAATCTCAGTTTCAGCCCAGTGATATTAGCTCAGCTGCTTAAATTCAGGCTTAGTGAGGAGAGGATTCATCAGATGAAGTTCTGTAAGGAGTGAGGGGAAAACCAAAAGGCAAGGATTTGAGCACAGTGTAATGGGAGACACATGTTGTCAGAAACGAGAGGGATGTGTATGATATGTTAAGCCCAATTATGCTTGGTACAAGTCCAAGGATGCCTCTGGGGCTGTGCTAAGCTTAGCAGACTGTAAGCTGGGTTGAAAACAGCTCAGCAAAGAAGGAAAAGCAGGGTGTCCAATGGATGTGGTAGAGAGATCCTCTGAACCTGAAATGCAGAGAAGACAAGCAGTTTGGAAGACCTCAGTTAGACTTATGAGGTGTATAAATGTAACTGTGAATGACCTCTGGTAACAATAAAATCAGAAAATAAATGCTGGAAGATAGTAGAGTGAGGATATGAAGTGTTTGCACGAATATCAGAAGAGAACAATACTGTGAGGGAAATGGATCCTTGACCGACAGCAAGGCTGATGAAGATAACAATGGCTTCAGCAAGCTAAAGCAGCTGTTGTTCTTGCAGTTTTTTCTGTAATGGGGCGATGGAATAAGTCCAGACAAGAAAGAAACAACAGCAGCTTTATAAAGCGATTCATTGGAAGAAGTAAGTTTGGAGATCCTGGGAAAGTATGTAGAGGAAATTTCTGAGTGAATGGGTTTTGGAGAAGATAAAGGAAATAAGTGATGAACTTTTAGACTAGCAGCAAGAAATTAGAGCAGTTCTTTGCAGCTAAGAAGGAGAAAAAGTATGTTTGTGTATGAATATTTTTGACTCATTATAAACTAAAACAATGAATCTTTATTATCATGGGAACATGGCCTGGAATAACTTGTAGGAACATAGAGAAAAAGGGATGGGTGGAGGTTCTCTGAGGTTTCTGCTTATGCCATTATACAAAACAAGACCAGGGACTGCTCTGGAAATGGAATTGGAAATGAAATTGGAATATCTCCTCTCTGTTAACATCACATCACAACCTAAACAGGCACAGATACATCAGCACAAACTTGGAGACAAGACTCCCAAAAACATTTAGTGCAAAGCCACAACACTGGGGGAGGAAGCAAGTATGAACCAGGAGAGCTAGCAAGAACAGTAATGGAGTACATGCACCCTGTACTGGAAAAAATAGCGAAGACTAGCAAAAAAAGGAATTTGCATATAGAAATGAGACTAAATTTGTTAGGAGTTTCCAGATCCAATAGCCCATCAGAGATGAAGCAGCTGCAGCTCCTTGTTCCCAGATCCAGGCAGTAGTGAGTCTGACCAGGATGAAAGACCATTAGTGGGAAATTTACACATATGTGTACATCTAATATGGGTCCCTCCAGTAGCTGGGTTTAGACAGTCTGTCTCGTAGCTGCCCCTGGATCCTGGGTCTCCTCAGTTTCTGACACATAGACATATGAGCTCCTGGGACTCACACTCCTAGTCTGGTGGCTCAGACCTCCTCAAACACAGACACTGGGGACTCAAGCACTCCCTCCCATTCCCTGCCTTTTGGTCCTCCTCTGCCTTTTGGTCCTCCTCTAAACATCCCAAAATGTCTTGTGCAATCCCCAAGTGCTCTTTCTGGCAACACATAGCATGTCCCATCCCCTTGGGTAGTGACCCTTCCCAGCCTGTGAGACTTTCTGAAGAGCTTGCCTCCATTGACCCATCCAGTGGGTGTTCCATAAGGCTGATGGCTCTTCTGGGAGAGGCTTGGGAAGAGCTGAGGTAAGGTGCACTCTAATTAGGTTATTTGGGTTCCATTGATGGTTACTGTTCTTTTGTGTTCACGGAGATGAGCTAACAAGAATAGCAAAACTACGATGCCTGTGGAAAGCTGGCTTGGAACAAAATGTCTTAGAGAACAGCAACAATGAGCAAGGCCTTGAAGAGTTAACAGATGGAAAAATAAGAAGAAAAGGTTAAAACCTGTAAATAATCAGTACAGACAATATTAATAAAAACATGTCAACATCACTTCACTTCCTTTTGTATCAGAGGTGAAGTGTCTAGGATGTTGGAGCACTTGGCAGTAGCTTCTCTGTGGATGGGCTGAAAGCATCTTGTTGATAGGAGCTGCTGAGAACAGCGGCAAAAATGGATTTCTCCTCAGCAGAAGATTTGCTAGAAAGTGAAATTCAGAGAGAAGTCCAGATAGCAAGTGGGACTTTTTCTGAGTTCTGGCTGAGGACCATAGTCTCAAACCCAAAGTGATCCAGCTCTTGGGAACAATGACAAAGAGCCCCTCTACTATTCAAGGGGTTTCTGGGACTGCACAAGCACACTGAATATTGTCTAGGAAGTTGATGAAGATGTTCAAGAGGAGTGATATGAGTGTTTGTCCTCACTGGGGACAGGTCTTTCCTTCTTTTACTGAAAATGCTTTGAAACCCTCTTGAAAGAGGGTTATTACTTTGACAATGGAAAGAATATATTTAGGAGCTCACCTGATATAATGTTTGTACACTGTTATTTCACGGAGCCCTGTTGCCCCACAAAGAATCCTAACCAAAACCACTGCTGGGTTTTCATATCAGCCAGTCCTTTTGTTACCATGCCTCCTGCTAACTGCTCTGGGATCACATTAGTGAATGCCTTCACCGTAGACAGCAGGCAGGTGTGTGCATGCCCTTTGCAACAGCACTACTGGGTAATGCTCCTTCCGTGGTACTACAGCTACTGCTTTGTATTCATCTGTCTGCAGAAATCATGGTTTCCCTTGAATTCTACAGCAGAGGTTGGTCAAAGTCTTACTTCAGAGTAGCTTGGAATATCTCAAGGTACTTGACCATAGATCGAAGTAAATGTGAGAGAAAGATTCCCACATGGGACAAATTCTGATGTTGCAGCAAAGGAAGCAAACTCCAGCTGGATCTTAGCACAATAATGACCAGCGAAAACCTTTCAGAAGTGCTCCACTTCTTGTCCTTACTTTCACAGTCTGCACTAGATGTTTGGTTAGAAGGTCTCCAGGGAACCCTGGTGTCTTGTGGTCCAGATGAAATGTGTAAGGGATTGAAAGTCTTCCCTGGACATCATAACCAGACTCCTGGAGTCTCTTCCCTGTGCCAGGGTCCAAAGAGATGGTTACTGCTGGTGTCCCAGCAGATGCCCAGATGGCGTTGTTGGGGAGGGGGCTGTCCCCATTGGGAGCATATGCCACACAGCAGAATGACTGCTGTGGCAAGTGTTTGAGTCCAACACCCTGTGGCTGCTGTCTTATTAGGTGGATGTGAACTTAGAGGGTTTCTGATCTCAGGTTTATTGCCTTTTCTGTCAATTTTCTGTGTTCCAAATGGGATCTCTGCAGAGAAACTGAGCTCCAGGCTGTTATTTTTATAAACTATTAGTACTTTTTGTCCGTTAGCCATTCTGACATCTTCCAGCTCCCTTTCATGTCTCTCTTTGTGTTTCCTTTGCCGCCTTTGTTGCCTTTCCTTTCCTCACCAAAATGCTCTCTACAGCCCAGGGTTGAAGATGACCCTGTACTTAAAATCTCTCTGACACATCAAAAATCATTCCCTCCCTTATGGCCTCTCATTCCTCTGTACTTCCTCCTGCTGAAGCTGATGATGCCACAGGGGTTAAAAAACCAAACATCTTTAATGCAGACAAATAGGAAAAGGAGCAGTACAGTACAAAAAGAGCTTTTTTCCACAGTGAGAACAATGCCCTCAGCTTTTAGCTACCTCAGGGTTTCATGAGTTATATCTTCCAAAGTGAGACATTTCACAATACATGGAGGTCGAAAAACACTTTAGATGACACTCCCCAAGCTGTTAACCCCTCCTGCACCCAACATACACAAATTCCCAGCCCCCGGCATTTCTGTTCCCACCTCACAGCACCAGCTCCACCATCAAGCCTGCATATACAAGCAATGACTTCTCCCATCCTCACTTGAACCCCAAAATAAGAGCAGCAGCTAGTATTTGTGCTCCTGAGAGCAGAGGAGCATGACCATATGGGCACTTTCAGAGACCTGTACCTACCTGTGCTGTTATCCTATAAAATGTACACTGCTTTTTGTTGGGGTTTATGTTTCACTGTAAAGCTAATATTGCTGTCTCCAATTAAGATTTTTATTATTTTCACTATTTGATGTTCATTAAGGTTTTTATTGACCAAGGTTCAATAAAAGTTTATGTTACACAAATGCCTTACACCAAATAAAATGAGCTTTCATAAAAGCTCTGCCCAAAACCTTATGAATGTTCCTGCAGCTCCATGGGTGATGGGGATTCTTCAGCTTTGGAGGAACACATTTAAATGTTGCTTTCAGTGTCTGAGTGCTGAGACTCGCAATGGGGAAAGAACAAGCATGTAAACCAGATCCTCCATTAAGAGGGAGATGCTACAGAAAAGCAAATATGTTTGGAACAACTTTTCTTTCTTGAGCTCTGAAATCCACTGTTACAAAGACACGATGGATTAGACCCTCTCCTGGGAACAGGAGTCACCTTTCTTTGGCTGGAGGAGAAGCCTCCCTCACCCACAGCTGCAGAGGACAGAAGCTTCTCTCTGCTCTGGTCTGATGGATGTCTCAGTGAGGCTCTGGAGGGAAAGGAAATATTTTGGATTTGGTTACACAAAATGTTTCTTCTATCTACAAATGAAATTTCCTCCTTTTAATCTGACGTGGTGTCTCCCTGATGACCTTTTGGTTCTCACCCCAAAGTGTCCATGTGGTGAGTCCCAGAGCATGAGGAAATATGTTTGCAAGTCCACTTAGCATGACCCAAATTACTTAGGGAAGAAGGCTGTTTCCCTGTAAGACCATCCTTCACTGTCCAGATTGTCATTCAACACTGCAGCAGGCACCATGAGTGGAAAGCAGGACTTCCCAGCTTATTCAGACACATGCTTCAAAATACTTGTTTTGAAGCATTCTGAAGCTGCAACTGTCCTCTGAGGCTACTGGAAAAAAATAGGTACTGACATCAATCTATGTAACCAGACCAACATAGTCATGGTAAGGCCTTTCTGTCACCAGTCATTTCTTGCAATATTGCCAGGAGGACACGGAGGTCAAGTGGGTCACCCTGATCACCAGAGCCATTTCAAGCAGTCCCTCCTTTTAACATGCAGGAAGATGTCTGTGGAGCTCCTGGAGTTTGTGCTACATCAGCAGATAAAAAGACGTACTGCTATTTCCTGATGATTTGAATTCTGTGCATTTGTAGAAAGAAGGACTCTAACACTTAATCTAAGTCATTATTCATGTTTAGTTTACTGTTTGTCTTCTTTTTAACACAACTGAAATTTATCATAAATGTTTCATGAGTAAACAATGGTGTTAATCTATTTGCTAAGCATGGCTGGTGTTTGCAGTGCTGCTGAGAACACAACATACAGAAAGTCCATCTCTGGCATCAGTGTTAGGCAGGTCTGAAAAACACCCTCCTGTCTGCGTTTGGGGGTATGGAAAGACCAGGGGGCACAGGCCATCAGGAAGAGTATGAGGTAAGGTCAGTTGAGCAAGTATTGATGCAGCCATGGGGGAGGAATCTGTGATTCTGTGAGGACACTGCTACCATCAGAACCCCAAGATGCCTTTCTTCCAGGTTTCAGTGCTAGGGCACAGTGCTATACCACATGGTTCAGGAAACAAGAACAAGGCTTGTCCCCTTACACCTATGCCAGATGTCCTGCAGGAGACCAACTATCTTATAACCCCTTGGACACCCAGTGCTTGTCCAGGACATCCCAAGCCCCTCCTTGCTCAGATTTCATTGCAGTGTCAGTCAGATGTTGCACCAAAGAGGGACAAGTCCTCACTGAGGAAAGAGAGAAGCTTTTGCTCTTGCTGCTCTCCAGGTGAGAGAAGGTGCTGCCGGAATGGAGGGGTTCCCTTGATGCACAATTCTTTTTGGGAGCTTGGTGAGAGACCCTGTGCCTGTGTCCCTAGCTGGTCCGCACCAATGGTATGAGGTACTCAGCACCTACAGGCCTGGCCGTGTGGATGGGAGGAACAGCCTGAGCCTGTGCCTGCCAGTGTTCTCCATGGGTGAAAACACCTACAGCCAGGCTCAGCTTGCAGAGGAGACCGGCTGCTTCAAGGCACCCAAGCTGGCCTGAAAATATCCTTCATGTGAGACAGCAGTGACCTGCTGCTCTATCTTCCAGACACCCAGGGGCTGGCCAGCACCAGTTTGACCAGCTGTGGTAGCATCATTTTATTTCAGCAGGCCTTGAGCTCTTCCTAATGGGTGTCAGGGTGGGCTCTTCATCCTGGCAGACACATTTTTCACCTGAGGCTGAGGTTGTCCCTTGGGGAAAGCCTGTCTGCCGTCTGGCAGCAGGAGTCCCTTGTGCTGGAGGATGAACCCTGCAGAGCAGCTCTAGGATTCCTCCTCTTATGCAAACCCCACTCCAGTCTCCAACAGTTAGAAACTGGCTCAGCTCTGCTGTAGGAGGTTTAGCAGTGTCCTTTCCAAAACACATTAATGTTAACTCTGCTAATTGGACATTCTCATTATCAATATAAATTCCAGTCCCACTGGGGTTCTGCACTACGTATGTGTAAATACAACTTTACAATCCATTGCTCTGGCATTTCTGGGTTGTGATCAGCATGACTTAAGTGAAGAACAGTAGTGGCTGATGACTGCAAAGGCATCTAAGTGTGCTGGGGATTTAAACCAAACCTCTCAGACACATCACTTTTAAAAGTGGCTTTTCTGGGAAGACAAGGGCTTTTCGGATAGAATTTCACAGAGTTAATATTAAGTCAATTAGAATGTAGGCTCCTTGGGAGACAGAATATCAATTCCTCATGTTTGTGCAGTTTCCAGCACCATTGCCCGGATCCAACCAGCACAGCCATTTAATGGGTTTGTGACTGCCACTGATTGAACACCACCCTCCCAGCTCATTTCCTAGAAATTACTTAAATAGCCCAATCAATTTCAGTCCTTGGTTAGCTGAGGGCTGAATGTACCTCCTCATATTTGCTCTTGGATGTGAATCAGTCCCTGATGTATCTTATTCTTGAATGGGAAAGCATTTGGAAATTCCCCATATTGTAAGACCGAGCCAAGAAATATGAAGCTAATGTAGACGACAGAAACAGAAGGAGCTGGAAGACTCTACATGGCTCAGTTGTTACCACTGTGTTGACAGATGGAAAGGAAGGGGCAGTGACACCTGCAAATGGGACCAGATCACTCTTTATCTGCTTTTCACTAAAAGTGACTTTTTCCTTCATAAGGAGAAAAGTCTTCAAAATACCCAAATGCGCATTAGTGTCGTTGGAGATTTTTCAGATGTAGGTATTTGTTTTCAATAAGAAATTGTCATCAACAATGAAAAAAGGGAGAGAAGAGAAAGGGATATCACAGCTTTTTTTCCAGTTTAATTTTTGCATCAGTTCCAGAAATCATGTCTTTGCTAAAACAAATTGATGCAGGATATGTTTGTGTGGCTATTTTGAAATACCTGTAATTTCCCTCCTCCTGTTTATAAAAGCCTCAGAACATGATCAGGGAACAAAACCAATAAAGAGCAATCCTAGCCAGTTCCCTCATTTGTGGGATGAATCTCATACTGTGAATAATGAAGAGTGAATAGCTGAAGTAAATAGTTCACAATCAATCTGCCTTGCCTCGTGCAGCAAATACAATCAAACAAGATGCAGTATAATACAGCTGGATGCAAGGTGACTGTCTAGGAATAAAGAATGCAGGTTGCAATTACACGGTGGGGGATTGCATCTTGGAAAGCATGGAAGGAGCAGGGGTTGTGCTGGAAACCCCATTAATTGGCAGTGTGGTGGCTGGGAAGATGCCTATGATCCAAAATGGATAAAAAGCACTATAAAAGTGCAAAGATGCTTCGCACTGTACAGAGAACAAGGGAAGGTCATATGTTGCTGCCAAAAAAAAATGAGCAAACGCACAAGATTCAACACCCTGGCATTACCAACTGCAGGGGATGAGCTCTTGGGATGCCTCCGGCAATGGAAGACATCGGCCTTCAGCTGCTTGGTCACTGTGTCAGCACAAGACTAAACCTTGGCCTTTGGTGTGCCAAGAAGCCCTATGCAGATTGAGGTTTGCCAGGTGGTAGGTGAGTTTGATCACTTTGGTGTCCTCCTGAAAATCCAAAGAACAATCCAAAGAACCTAAGCAGTAGAAAACAACTGACACCATCTGAATGCTCCTGAGAAGTAGCTTTTCCCCACTTGGAAGCAAGATTTCCACTGTTCAATCAGAATGAGGAGATGAAATGGATCAAGCTGGGCAAGTGTGAGTGTTGGACTTCGGAAGGGTGGTGGTGTTGCAGCCAGCCTGCCTTGCTCCCACACTGCTTCACTGGTGTTCCTGTGGAACTCTGATCTGCTGAACACCTCAGTGAAGACACCATGGAAATCCAGGACTTTAGGAACAAGTCCTCAAAGTGTCATGAATGAAGAAAGACTACCTGCTGTAGCTTTTCAGTTGGCTTTGTCTGGCTAGGTAGGCAGGACAGGAGCTGTTGCTGGACGTGTTGCACTCTTGGTGGTATGGCAATTTGCTGGTATGCCCCAGGAAGTCCAAGTACTTCTACCCAGTATTTCTCTGACCCATCTCTAAGCCTGGAAAGCAGTGACCTGGCTGGTGGGGCTGAGACACAGAGGTTGGGCTGGAAGAGCATAGAGCTGGTGACTGTGTGGCAGGAGGCTGATGGACCTAAAGGAGTCTGATGAAAGGGATACATGGCTCAAGAAAGAAATCTGGCTGTACAGAGAGAGTGGGCAGAGACAGAAAAGAAGAGGGGTATCCACTCTCTTTGAGAAGGTGAGAAGGAAGCAGGCAAAGGAGGCATGAGGAATAGGGATATAGTTGCTGAAGAGCGGTGAATGCGCAGGACAGGGTTTGTGGTCCAGTGTATCCAGGGGTTCCCTTGGCCCAGAGGAAGGAGCAAAGGGAAAGGTCTGGAGACAGTATGGCCTTGTGGCCATCAGTCATCAAACACCAGCATCGGTGTTCCCATCTCTCTCTGTGGAGCTGCAGTCCACCTGGGAAAGAAGAATGCAGTGCCAAGGGTGTTTCTGGAAATGCAGCCACTGAATGTAGGTACTTCCAGGTCTTTTATAAAAGAAGTGTTTGCCCAGCACTCAATTTTGTATGTGCACATCCTTGAATAGGAAAAAAACCCATGCAAATTAGAGCTGAACATTGTTCTTCAGGGAAGTCACCAGAGTTGTCTTCGATACCCTAAATTTAGGTGGTGCTGATTTGCAGGTATAACCTGCTGCCAGTGATGCCACAGAGCCAGCCCGGGCTCTACGCACTGTTCACACATGGCAGAGCATGAGGAGTTAAGCCCTGCAGGTCTCAGATCAAGAAGCATCTGGCTGGCATTGCCTTTCCTAGGAAAATTATGGATTCTTGGCAGCAGGCTAATAAACCAATCAGCAGTAATTAGTATCTTTTGAGGAATGAACTATCTGGTGGCATTCAAGGAGTAGAACATCTTGCCTGAGCGAAATGAAGTGTGAAAGAGCTCTGCAGCGAGGAGAGTCTATTGATATGGTGCTCTCTTTGGAGGCCTGCTATCTTCAAACCTGCTGCAGAGGAGGGGAGCCGGGACTGACAATCCAGACTGCACACAACACTCCTTGAACAAATTGTCTCCTCTGCTTTCCTTTCCAAGCTGTGACTTTTTTATTGAAGGCTGTAGCCCTGCTTTGAGCAAAGAATGATGCTCCCTTGGACCACATTGACTCACGGGCTGGGCCAGATTTTGATCTGTTACTAAAATGGCACTATTTTCTTTTTGCTTTGCAAAATGTCCAAATTTTTAACAGAAGCACATCAACCAAAATGCAAAATCACCAGTTCCAGGAACTGCACATTGACACCTTCTTTTTCCTGCAAATAGACTGAAATCTTCAGTTTCTGTACTTCCATATGCCTTTGGGATAGTTGCTCCTCTCCAGCAGACATCAGGGAAATGATGCTGTTGTGCCATTGGGACAACTCTTCTGTCCTTCAGCTGAGATACTTCTCCATCAGGCTTCTAGAGCTGGAGCTATCCCAAGAAAGAAGCAAAACCAGTTCTTGTTCATATGATGGCTTCATTGCAGCTGCATCAGGCAGAATCCAGACAGATGTGGCTGCAACATCTCATGGGCTGTGTCTGGCTCCGTGCACACGGTTGTCTGAAGAATTTGGGTCAATAGCAATCAAGGCTGCTGAGGTCAACAGGGGCAAGGAGCAACTCTTTGCTTACAGTAAAGAAATAGCAACTGTAAAAATTAAAAGGCAAAGGACAGGTGGGGAAGAGAGAGAAAAACGGAGACCCTGGGAGCCTGAAACCACTTGGAGATATGTGGCTTCTGAAGCACAGTGGCTGCTCTCTGGCACTGATGGCTAAAAGGGTTCAACCTTGTCCCTGACCTGCAGCCACAGCAGCTGGGCTGTGCTGGGCCTCTGTGTGTCGCATCAGCACAGGGAAAGGGACAGTCTGAACTGACCAGTATGTGCTGTGGGAAGAGGGAGGCTGATGTTTAGGAGCCTTCACAGCAGCAGTAAACATTTTCATTGGAAAAAACACTGGACCAAGCGTGTTAAGATTTGAGACAAAAGATTTTGGTAAGAACGAAGTATTCTACAGAAACATAGAATTTTTCCTGTGGAGGAAAAATTATCCTGAGAATTTAGAGTCCACAGAACCAACAAACCATCCCTGGTCCCCCCATCCTGGTGACTGGCTTCCTGTGCCCTGCACTTGCTGAGAAAGGGAAGACAGGACACCTTGGCAAGGTCTCTGCTACTTGTGCACCAGCACTGCTCGCTTCCAGACCCCCAGGTCTGGTTGGAAATACAACTACCAGCCCTATGGCTTGACTGTCTGTCGACCTGCTTCTCACGCTGTAGCCTCCATGAGGAGACTGGTGGTTTCAGAAAAATGTGTCTGGTCAGAGCTGTGGTAAGCGGCCAAGAAGAAGCCCCTCAGGATGGCAGTATGAAACATATGGCAGGCATACTGTGACATAGTGCTAACAGACCTGCACTTACAGGTCCATTAGTCTCAATTAAAGTGGATTGGAATATTTAGCACAGGTTCAAGTAAAAGTGACTGGGAATGGTATATTGCAGCTCATCGATATGGCTGGTGAGGCTCATCAGGAGACTACAAGAAACGCTAGACTAGAACAAAACACCACAACTGGGGGAAGAAGGGTGATGTTGCAAGAGCGCTGCTGTCAGGACCTTAGGAGCTTGTTCATGTTGGTATGGCGGTTGTGCATCAGCCTTTCAAGGCTCATCTTGATGTAAATGCTGTGCTTGAGGTACACAAAGGCGCACACTGAGAGGGTTGGCCACCAAGGGATGGGGCTGAAGGAGCAAGATGATGTCTTGAGCCCTGAGCTCAGCAAGGAGCAGAGCTTATTGCTGAAGACAACTAGGCAAGAATAGGGAAGTTTATGACTTCTGCATAATGGAGATATGTGCCAAATTCTTCAGCCTGCCTTGCCCTTGTGTGCAGGCTGCAAGCTCTCCTAACCCTGAAGCCACAGTCCTGCCCCCGTCAGTAACTCACAAATTTCCATTCAACCTCTCTCCATAGCACTGGTCTGTATATAACCACAGCTCGGAGGCTTCCAAAGTATCTTGGAGAAAATGTGAAACAGAGCCAGTAGTTCGTGTTGGTCCCACTGACCAGGAGGATGGGACAAGGCTTCACCTTGCCATGGAGGAGTTCTCAACCAAAGGCAGCGATAAGCCCAGACCTAGAAAAAAACCTTGGCCAGGAAACCATCATTAAGAATGCCCTCATGGAAATGCAGACATGCTGCGAGCTCTGCTTAATTCCCCACTCTGTTCAATTGCCTCTGTGGGACATTGTAAGAAAAAGAAAAGCAAACATTAAAATACACAGTGGGATGAGTATGACAGTTGCTACCTCTGCTGTGATAATGGAGCGAGAGAGAGAGATCAGAGTCTGGCCACGGGCTGTGTATCTCCCTACCTCATTGGAGAAGTGTGGCTACAGGCTTGGCCTTCTTCAAAACCAACTACAAAGTTTATTTCTTGAACCTCATTTTCCCTCAATATATTATCTCTGTGTACAAACACAAACATGCATGGACCTGTGGAGAAGTGCAAGAGCAGGCATATGCATAACATTACAGACTAATTAAACTTTTCCTCCAAAAGCTGGAAGAAGAAAGAAAGGTATTGTGATGTTTATTTTCAAATGCTTCATGCACAGTTGGATATAGAGGAGATGGAAATCAAGAAGTACCTGGAAAAATCACATTTCTTCCTTAAATTTCTAATGAACCAAAGACTTGAGTCAAACCATTCCCCTCATACAACACAACATTTCTATCTGAGATTAACTGCTTCCTGGGAATTGCCTTTGTTTCTGCATCAAAAATGCTCAAAGTGAATCCTCACACACATCTCAGACACGTCAGGTGGTCCAGTCACATAAATTTAGCCCCTAAAAACTTCAAAGAGTAACTGATAGAGTAGCAATAGAGTAACTGATAATTTTGATGGTCCTCACATGCCCAGCGTGCCACTGTGGCTCAGGGAGCTTGAACCACACTTCTCAGGACTCAGGAGGATTCAGCCTGTGGATGAGGTGGCAGGAACAGCCTAACAGAACTGAGACAGGGAAGCATTTGGAAACCTGCCTGCGTGTCACACAGCAGCCACCATGGTCTCCATGCCTGGCAAGTGCAAGCATGAGTGTACACCAGACAGAGCATGAAATGGCCTCTCCTGAAGGTTAAGCGTCCTTTGAGCAGATGTTTCCTGAAATCATTAAAGGTGACGCTGGGCTTCTCAATGGTGGCTCATTTGATCTACATGTGTTGCCACTTTGCTTAATAGCAAAGTAAGTAGTGAAATGATCACATTTTGTACAGTTAAAGGAGAAGGGTCTTGTTTTTGGTCATCAAGTGTTTATGGGGCACACACTCTGCAGACAAACCACTCATTATATTTTTAAAGTCCTTTCCAATCCAAACCATTCTATGGTACTATGATTCTATGACTATGTTTAGATTAATGTTATGCTAATGAGACATGAAGATAACTGGCCAAAAATTAAATCTCGAGCAGGTACTCAGAGACCAGAAAACACTATGTGGACACTTAACCTATGCCCTGAGACACTTTAATGAAGAAGGAGTGTCTGGAGCCCTCTGAAATCCATGGAGACACTAGTCTCTCCAGAATCTGAACTATTTTCATGTTTTCCAGCCTGTTGTTTAAGGGCTAAAGGAACAATTTTTATTGATACATATAATATCAGTTATTACACCGCATGGATGGCATGTCCCCATAATCGCCTGGCTCTGGTGAGACCTCTCATTATGCAGCAGTGCACACAGAGTGTGACTGGCTCAGCCAGGAACGCAACACACTCACACACCTCCTGTGGGCTCACAAGCCCTGTATGGACTGGCCAGCCCAGCCAGGTTGTAAATGTGTGACTGGTGCGTCTTCCTTCTCTCAAATGGCAGCACTGAAGTCATTGGCATTGTGTCTAGTTTCTATTCATTGGACCAGTGGCTGGTATTTGTGATTGTTGGTGCTGAATAGAGAGTAACCGAGTGTGTCATGAAGATATTTTGTCTTGATAGAAGTTCAAATAAGAGATAATGAAAACATGAGAATGTGGGGTAACAAACCAAAAGCACTGAACAAGCAGTCTCTGTGCCTGAATGCACATGGAGATTGCTTCAGCGTTACTGGCCTAGAGAGAGGAATCCAAGGGATCTCCAGAACTCTTAGATGGCTAGTTGAAGACTTCTATGTATAAAACTGAGTGAATAATAGGGAAGAGCTTGTTTGGATATTTTTTCATTTTGAGAGGGAGCTTCTGATAAGCCCATCTTCATGAGTCCTTCACAGATCATAGAATCACAGAATGGTTTGGGTTGGAAGAAACCTTAAAGTTCATCCAGTCCCATCCCCTGCCCTGGGCAGGGACACCTCCCACCAGACCAAGGTTGCTCCAAGCCCCCTCCAACCTGACCTTCAACCCCTCCAGGAATGGGGCAGCCACAGCTTCTCTGGGCAGCCTGGGCCAGGCTCTCACCACCCTTACAGATGTTCTCTGTAAGCAGTCAGGCACGCTGGATTTACATAAAATAGGAAAAAAATTGTTCCTGAATAAATTTACAAGACAAAGCCCTGAATGTGTTTCACTTCTGTTCATAGATGTTTGATAGTCTGCACAAGAATTTGGGTATTCAAACATTATTTTTTTTAAACATCCTGATATTTACAAAGCATTTTAATTTGAATGATTATTAAACCACAAAGCTCCTCTGTACATGCTTTGGTTGCTATCTGACAATCCTGATTAAGAAGTGCAAGTTATATAAGTAAAAAAAAAAATCAATTCAACTAGCAACCTGACACATAGTGCACATAGTTAATTACTTTGAATGGTAACAACAAAAACATGCCTGAAGGGGTCTGGCAAATTTACCAGCCATGCACCAACTCACAGAAAAAGTGAATTACTAAAAGATTATTGTTGTAATGGCTAAATCAAACAACGCTGTTGGTAAAATTGCATTTTCAGCCCAGATGCTGCAGTGTTCAGCAGACAGATCTCAGACCTTATACTGTACTCTAAAGCCTGCACTTGACATTGCAATCACAAAACCACTACATTTCGTCAAAGATCTGCACAGGGAAGCTGGCATGCAAGGTGCCAGGCTATGAATTTACAGTGCATTAGTCATGGGACATTAACTCTCTGTGTGCATATGGGGATTGGGATTCAGCTCCATGAACCCCAGCCCTCTGGAAAAGAGCTGTCTAGTTTAATCTCCTCTGTATGAGGAGCAAGAGAAACAGGGACCTCTTGGGGCAGTCCATTCTACCTAGGCAGGTGTCATGGAGAAGAAAAGTTTGAAGATGAGTTTGAAGGTGATAATCAGCTTGAGTGATGCCTAATTATCCGTTAGGAGATGTTAAAGGCACAAGATAAAACTTCTGCTCAGGATGAAAGGAAGATGTTCAGAGCCAGATATGTGAGTCCACTCTGTGTGTGGTTGCAGATAATGTGCAGAGGGGGAAAAGAAGGAACCAGTACTAGAGCCACGAGGAACTTCACCAGAGAATGTAAAAGATCCTCCAAAGGAAACGCTGTGGGAGCAATCAATAGAGTAGAAGAGAGCTGGCAGAGGGCAGACCTGGAAGTAGGCTCTGTAGCAGAAGGAGGAGGGAAAATAATTAACTGTGTATTAACTATGGAGCACAAAACTGAACAACTCAGCCAAAATAGTGCAGCTTGTTGAAGCCACATAAATTGAATGTATTGATGAGCCCAGATGCGTGCTCTGGCAGGGGAGGGAATAGGACTGAGCAATGATGGTGATGCTCAAAGAGGAGAGCACAGCACCAGTCAGGATCAAAGGAGAGGACAAAGATGATTGACCAGCTCTTTTGGTCATGCCAGGACTGTGAATCAAACTAAGAGATGTGGGAGGGCAACCAGACTGTCATGGGTCTGTTGTGTCCCTGTGGACATGGGAGTCTGAGGATAACAGAGTCAAAATCTGTCAGGATGGCTCCTGGGGAGGAGCAGGAGTGAGCACAGAGAAGCCAAGCAGAGAGCTGGAGAAGAAAGGGCAGGAAGAAGAGGCAAATACTGGAATCAAGAAAGAAAGGTCAATGACAGCAGGGGAAAATGTGCTTTCATCGTGCAAGGAAGAGCAATCTGCTTAGAGGTCATGGAGATCCCTGCTACTTCAAGCCCTGCTGCTGTCTGCTGCAGAGCGGGATCCGTGCTAGTGAGGAGAAAGGGATGCATTCAGGGTATCTAACAGCTCCTCTGCCCTCATTGCACTGTCAAAAATTGCTAGAAGTGTCCCACTGAGCTTGTTGGGGCAGTGAAGTGGAAATGTATGGTGTTCCCTTTCAGCTCTGGGAGGAGAGAATTGAGCAATGCAAAGAGGACACAGGTTCCCACGAGCCCTGAATCCTGGGTATCAGCCTGCAAAGATGAATGGAACCTGTTCAATATGTGTCCAGGCCCTCTTGTGCAGTATATAAGATGGACTCATTCACAAGAAAAGTCACTCCACTCTCCTCACACCAAAGACAGTTAGGGCACATGGGATGTGCAGGCTGGTGGTAGGTCTCCTGTGAGTCCCAGAACATGACAATGGTAACATCAAATCAGATCCATGGGCATCATTTCCTTGCACTCACCATGTCCTACTTGCTCAGTGCTTGCTCACATCAGGGAATTGGCAGCAGAGGAGATGTGCTTCCCTGCTGAAGCATCTCCAAGGGGCTCTGCATCTCTGACAGATCTTGTCTGAGATGTCTGAGACTTCTCAAAAAATTGAGCTGCTTATAGTTCCTCAAAATCGTCCTCTCAGACAGCAGACAAAGCAGTCTGTTTGCAGTAATCCCCTTCTCCAGTTTCAGAAACTACAGGTCTAACAATAACAGGACTGAAGAGGGGCATGTGCGTACTGACCACATTCAGGGTATTGGTGGTGGTTCCTGGAGTGCCTCATGGAAAGAGCCTCTCCTCCACTGTTATTTAAAGTTTCTTTCCTGTGTGATTTTTTAAAATGTCTTTCCTTTTGTATATTGCTTCATCATCCACGCAGAGGAGAGGTGTGCTCCAGGACCCTTCAGCAGTGTGAGAGCAGCCCACACACCTCTCCATCCAATGACATGGTGACATTTCATCCATCCAGCGCTGCTATTCAATGAAACTCTTTGTTTCACTGTGATAAATGGGGTGGGCAGCGAATCGATTTCCTTCCCCTGCCTGCAAGCCGTCAGAGGGCTGCTTTCACCAGGAGGCCTTCTCTCTGCCTCAGTGCTCAGATTAACTTATTAGGAGTTAATTAATCAAGCCCATTGATTGACTGTCACATTGCTGGATGATTAGTCTGCTCTTGGGTCAGAAGGTCACATCAGAGTAGTTCCTTCTGTCCTCTTTGCTGTGTGATGCTTGTCATCACCAAGAGAGGCGAAGCACAAAGGAGGAGCAGAAAGAAGAGGAAGAGGAAGGTTGGTCTGTTTGCCAAACAGCGTGGTCAACAGAAGAATGGAAATAGAGCTCCCTTCCCCCTTGCATGGCATTCACACGCTGTGCGAGGGATGGGGTAGCTTCCACTACTCCTCTCTTCCAAAATGAAGGAGGGACATGAGACAGTGCACAGCCAGATGGATCCTTGGCTTTTCAGCCCAGCAAACTCGCACTCGCTGCTGCCCTTGGGTGTCTGATGCTGATCATAGATACAGAAAGCTGCTGTGGCCCGGGTGGGACATGGGACATGATTTACTTGCCTGAACAAGTGTCCGTGATGAGGCAATGAGCACTGGGGTTTTGGAGTGTAAAGACTTCAGGGAATCAACATTGCACAACAGGAATGTATGTATCCACCTACAAAAATTCAGGGAAAAGCTACTTAAAAAGAAAGGGATCACCTGTAATGGAATTGTAATGAGATTTTGAGGCAAATAACCTTGGACCTTATAAGATAGGATCTGATAACTGTTAACATCTTGAATTGTGTCTAAGAGCAACCACCACCAACAAATCATACTTAAAAAGCAAGGTTTCCTGAAAACCTGCCTTAAAGCAAAGCACTGAACACGTTTAGCTGGTTTTCTTTATCAAGGAGGGCATTAGGCAGTGATCTGGTAGAGGTTTGTAACTGTTTGCACGGGAGGGAATTTCTGACAGTAGAGGGCTCTTCAGTTGCACAGAAAAAGGTCTAATTTAGTGTCCAGGGTTGTGAGGCAAGAGTTATAGAAAGTCAGGTTAGAATCAAGCTGCAATGTTTTAAAAGTGAAGATTAACTTGTCTTGAGAAGTGGCCAATTCCTTCCATCTTGTGACTGTTTCCTGGAAGGGAGAGTGGCAGACAAGAGTTGGATGAAGATCTTGCCCCCGTAACACAGTTTGAACTTCCTGACTGTGACCCTGCAGATCTGTGGACCTGACCTGGGCTGGGACCTCGGCTCAAAACTTTGCTGGACCTACCGACCATTTAATGCCATACCCTTGTCACATTTGGCATCTGTTTCACCTACTGAGTGATCCAGAATTGTGGTCCTTGGCTCCATCTTCCTACAGGAAACACAAGTGATTACAGCCAGGATCTATTGATCCCATCAATACCACCAGATCCACACTGGAAGGTTACCCACTCCTGGACATCTCAGCTCAGCACCACAAGGCATTGGCTCCAATAGATGTTACCACAGGGTAACAGGCATGTTACCACACTCCTCTGCTATGGACCTATTGCTTAAGGTGCTGAGAGGAAGTAATGAGAGAGCCATGCATGGCAAGGGATGGTGAAATTTGGTTGGCCAAGGGACAGAAAAAGATCATTTTTTGCAGAACATGTGAAGTAGAGAAGATTTGTTGCTCAGATAGCAGTATTTATTCACTTCTTTATCAAGACAGACCTATCTGAAGAGTGCACATCCACTTCCACTTCATCTAATGCTCTAAAATTGAGCATGCATCTAGAGCACCTATTGGGAAATTAGCCAAAGAGCTGAGGTGATTATTTCTTCCTTTCTCTTAACTCCAGTTTCAGCATTTTGGGGGATCAGCAGCAGTCAATGCTGCAATTATTCCTGATGCATGGTGTTAGCTCAGCCTCTGCTTTTCTTTGTCTCCTCCTGGGGTGCCTGTCCCATCAAATCTGACAGTGCAGACATTGGCAGGACATCCACAGGGTTTTGTTGCCATCACCCATCTGTGCTCTGCTCTCTGGGGAACCTCATGTCTCATCTGGAAACTGGAGGGGTGCTCTCTGGGGCTCTCATCACACACTGGGTCTGGATCGTCAACCATTTATGCCATGAAAATCTTAGAGGAGCATAGATGGAGGGGTGTCCCTTTTGTTGCCTCACACTCTCTGTCTTCTTTCACCACTGGTGTCCCCCGTTGACTATGGCCATTGAGATGTAACATATTGCCTCTCATAGGAGGAGAGAGATTGAAGTTATCGGAGAGTTTTCTAGATGGAACCAGCCACAGCTGTGAAGATGCAATGTGGAAAATTATCAGTGTGGAGATGCTAATTTTGCAATTTTTTGACAGAAAACGTATGTTTTCCTCAGCAGGCAGACACATATATGGAAAAACACAACAGCACTGTTTAGCTTAAAAACAGACATCCCAAACCTGAGTTTTGTTTCGAGTCCATTTGAATAAAAATGCTTTAATCAGATTTGTGCTAGTCAGCACAAATCAGCAGTTGGAGAGTGTCAGTGGTAAACCATATTTTACCTTATTATGCTTTTACATAACCAAGTATGATGAAGGCTTGCTGCTGAGCTGCTTTGGAGCTGAGTTCACACCCTACCTGACATTCGTTTTCTCCTGCTAGCACTGAAGAGGAACCAGACCTCCTCAGCTCTGTTGAGGAATGCCTAATGAGGGTCTAGTCAAGGGTGCATGTTTGGCAAATCCTGCCTGATGGCTTGCTGACCAGAAGACCAAGAATCTTCTCAATGCACAGTAAAAAAATCAATTTTCCAGCCATATTTTCTGTAAAAAGAAAACCAAAATGCCTTGATCATCCATCAGAAGGACCTGCCACATGACAGGAGCTTGCAAGCAGAAAGTGGAGGCAGCCTGGGAAGCCTTGGACTCCATCCAGAAAAGCCTGAGCTGCCCAGCTGTGCTCCAGGTGTGGTGCAGTCACACCAACTATGCCATATGAGAGCTCCCTGCTGGTTAATAAAGCACCATCTGGGCATGTCTGCAGTGTGGGATGTCCTCTCAGTCCAGTTCATCCCAGTGCTCTTTTTCTGTTCCTGTGTCTCGGCAGCAGTGAAATGGAACTGTTGGAATTTGGGTCTCATATTGGTGCATTCACTGGGGAAAAAGGTAATTTCCATGTGAACCTGCAATAATGCAGGGAATCATAGAATGGTTTGGGTTGGAAGGAACCTTAAAGACCATCCAGTCCCACCCCCTGCCTTGGACAGGGACAGCTCCCACCACACCAGGTTACTCCAAGCCCCATCCAACCTGGCCTTGAACCCCTCCAGGGATGGGGCAGCCACAGCTTCTCTGGGCAACCTGGGCCAGGCTCTCACCACCCTCACAGCAAAGAACTTCTTCCCCACATCTCAGCTCAATCTCCCCTTTTTCAGTGTCAAACCCTTCCCCCTTGTCCTAGGGCTCCCCTCCCTGATCAAGAGTCCCTCCCCAGCTTTCCTGTAGCCCCTTGAGGGACTGGAAGGGGCTCTAAGGTCTCCTTGGAGCCTTCCCTTCTCCAGGCTGAACCCCCCCAACTCTCTCAGCCTGTCCTCACAGGAGAACACACGTATGTCTACACAGCCACAAAGAAATGACTTGTCCCTGTCCCTATCAGCCTTAAAACCAGACAGCCTGCACTTGACACACAATCCATGATCAAGGGGGCCTACAGCCTAATCCATTCTCTTGGTAGAGTATTGCCTGTGCCTGGAGGCCATCCTGCCTCCCTTTGGGAGTCTCCAGAGCCCCTTGGCTCACTAATGTCTTCTCTTCAGTGGAGTGAAGCTGTTCCCATCTGCTCTGTCCATCCTAACAGCCCAAGCCTCTGCAGCCAAATCCCGTAACGTTGCGTGCATACAGTGCATATCTTGGAAAATAGCCCTGAATATACCATACATGTTCCCATCTCAGGAACCACGTTTATTGTCTCTCAGGCTGTAATTTGCTTGGCTGGTGATACTTCAGTCTTTACCTGGGCCTGGGTCCCGAGCTGTACTGGTTCTGCACAACACTGTTATTATAATGATGCCTTCACTGTATTTCTCCATGGACTTTGTCCATTTTCCTTTGGACACTGGGGCTGCTATACAGAAGAGCAGCTGGACTGGATTAGTACTTTTGGCTGTGCCACTACTTAAGGTCTGCTTAAGGTTTACTAGGGTCATACACTGGTCTATTTTGACATGAAGATGCTGTCATTCCTGATTCACATGTGTTGCCTTGGTCACATTTCCATGTGTTTTTTTCACTGTTGTACAACTTGCATGCACAGAAGAAACAGCTTGTGGCAGCCATCTGTTTTTTTCAGTCTGTGGAAACAGAGGCAGCCCTTGGTACTTGCCGACTTCTGCAGGTCCGTGTTGATCCCACCATCCAGCTAAGCAGTCTCAGATGGTCTGCCTGACATTTTCAGTCACCCCATAAAGTGGTTCTCACTAACTATAATAATGGAATCACAGAATAACCCAGTTTGGAAGGGGCCTCACTAGGTCTGTGGTGTAGCTACCTTCCAATATTGGCAATGAGATCAGACCAGGCTGTTGAGGATTTTTTCCATTCGGGTCTTTAAAACCTCCAAGAACAGATGTGTTACAGCCTCTCTGGGCTGCTTTGGTTAACTGTCCTAATTGGGAGAAAACTTTCCTTATATCTATCCTGAACCTCTCCTGTTTCAATTTATCTCCGCTGTTTCTTGTTTTTCCACCATGCACTACCGTGCAAGGCCTGACTCTGTCTCCTGATGACCTTCTCAAAGGCACTGGCAAACTGATGGGACATGCCCCCAAATTCTTCTCTTCTCCAGGCTGAACAAACCCCATCCCCATGCCCTCTCCTCACCTGGGCAAGTGCTCCAGCCCCATCACCAATTTGGTGACCCTCTACTGAACTCCTTCCAGTTCATCACCATCCATTACTGAGGGGCCTAAAGCTTGACACAGTATTCTAGACGTGGCCTAATATTGAACTACAAGGCAATAGCCACTTGCCATGATTTTCTGGCTGTGTTCCTGTTAGTACAGCTCAGGATGCTGCTGGCATTCACTCCTGGGATGCACTCAGTGGCACACCAGTTTGAGGGAGGAAGAGGGAGAACAAATGCAAGGGCTTATGCAGGACTCAGTGCAAATTTCAACATATCAGAAAGCCCATCAGTGACTTTTCTGGGATGTGGACTTGACCCTTTCTGCTTAGACAAGATGGTGAAAGCCAGTCTATATACGTTACCAACAGGTAGGGAGATGGAATAGGTCACATTGCACTTCTCTACAGGAAATTACATTTTGCAGTCTGTGCCATGTTACTTGGTTATAACCAACACATAAATCTGCAAGTGCACAGCTTATTGAGGCTCTCTGACAGCCAGGAGATGGGGAATTGTTACTATGACAGATGGACTGACAAGTATACTCCTGTAGAAAAAAACTTTGTTCAGCTTGGAGTTAAGGCTGTAAATATATAAACCTTACATAAAAGGAATGTGATTAGAACAGTGCGGATCAAGAAGATGAGGCATCCCGTGGCAGGCAGCACTGGGAGGAGGAGCTGGATGGGTACTGGATGGAGGCAGGGCTCGAAACTGGGCTGTTTTCTCCCCTTCTAGTTCCCATATGTCACAGGGTGAGTATTGTCAGATTAGAAAGGATGCTTAATTATCCCATGATCTTCCAGACTTGACTATGTAAGAAGAGCAGCTGGGTTTTGCTTTCATTTGACTACCTCATGGAGGTTTGTGGAAAGCAGTTCCTGTGTTCTGGGTGATAGGTCCACCTTGCCCACCACCAAGTGAGAGTGCGCAGAGCCCAGACATAAAGGTAACAAGCCACGAAAGAACCTCCAGAAGACTTTCACAGTAAAGCTCTCCCATTCAGGAAGATGAAGGATTAATTCTCCATTTCATTGAGTTTTCAAAATTGTTTCCTTACTAGCAAGGGGAAGTCATCACGCCTGGTCTCTGCTGAGTGCCAAGGGCAACCTGAAGCCAAGGGATAGAGCATGAGCCTGCAGAGCCCACAGAATGTGAGCAAAGCAAGAGGTCCATAGGGTGTGCTGGGGTACAGAGCAAACCACCCAAGGAGAGACGCCAGATCCTGTCTAGCCTCCCAAGGCAAGGCTACCCTTACCCTATCCTAGCCATGGTGGTGTTGTCATTCTCAGAAAGGAGAGAAACTATCTCAAAAAAAAAACCAAAAGCAAAAAAAAAGCTGTCATCTTGGTGCTCAGGTGACACAGAAATTGTCAAAACATCATTTCAAAAGAAAATAAACTCCGGATACTCTCTGTGGAGACATCTGCTGGGTTTAGAAACTTTGGACTTTCTGTGAGAGAAATAAAAATGTAAGCATTTTTGACCAAAAGTCTATCAGGAATGTTGCCTTCTCAGCTCTGCAGGGAAGATATCCAGGTTTCTGAGGGGAGCAGGGCAAGGACGTGAGATGTCAGGGATCTCCTGACCTTCTCCAGTGCTTTTCTGCCTCGGGGTGTGTGGTGACAATGCCTCATGGGTGAGACATCATTCCTCCAGCAGCTGCTTGTCTGGATCTGCTGATACAACCCCTGTCCAGGCACATCTTCAGAAATGCGGCTTCTTCCAAGGCCACTGCCAGCTCCCACTGCAATGGGGTTCAAATTAAAACATCAGGATCATAAAGCAGAGGCGTAGTGATGGGGATGACCATATGGACCACGTGGCTGTGCCTGGATCTTCCAGGGCATCTCAGCTCTTCAGGCATAATGGTGCCCACTCTTCTCCCTTTGGAGCAAGCCCTTTCCCTGCAGACACAGGTGGTGGTGGCTGATGGACATTGCACGAGGCACCAGCGAGCCAGACTGAGCACCCCATGGAGTTGGGGGCCCATGTCCTCCAGCACTTGTCCTGCCACCCCTCCTGGAGCGGTAACTCCCTGCAGTTCAGTGAGGCTGGTGGCTTGCTAAACATCTTTGATATTTGATTTGAGGAATAAAGGTCAGGCTCCTCAGAAAACGGTAATGTGGGTTTAATGAACAAGACCTGTCAGAGCCTGCATTGCTGCAGACTTTTTGGAGGGTAATGGAGCCTGGGGAGCCTGCTCAGGCAGCAATGGGCCTGCGCCCTGATCTTTGCACATCCCTGTGCAGCGAGCACCACCGCAGCTGGTGGGGACGTTCCTGGGGTACAGCAGAGACACGGGGCCTGACCCAGCTCCTCCAGGTCCCAGCTAGAGAGGAGCAGGCTCCCTCTGCACCTTTGTTCCCCTCATAAGGTCTTCTCTCTCTGAGCGATCCAGGAGAGTGAAGAAAACTTCTTCTCCTGGAGCTCTTCCTACAGCACTCATCAGCCCCCAGGGTTGTGGGACAGTGAGGGCACAGGACAGCCCGACCCCCTGGTGTTACCCAGTGCTTCATACCTACAGCATGGCCCACTTTCTGTGGCATCACTGGCTGCTCTTATCTCTCATGTCAGTGCTACCTCAGTCCTACTGCAGCTATTGTATCCACATTTCTTGGATAATATGGGGGAGTTTAGCTCTGAAACTTTTTTCATGGCACCATGAAATAATGTCATGAAGTTAAAAAAGTCCTTCAAAATAAAGAAGACATATCCAAAAAAATTTTCTAGCATTTACAAAATGAGAAACTGAATTAAATTGGGCCACATTTCTTGTTGTCAAATTGAGCACAAATTCCAGGATTGTTCATGTCTTGCCTCTGTTCAGGCATTTTTCTCTGTTTGGAGTGTTGTGCCAGCTCTGCAGACCTCCTTACGCCCATGTACCCATCTCCCTCCCCGATTCCTGGGAGCTGATCTCCCTTGTCTCCCTCACTGGTGGACATAAGCCTTGCTTTTGTGCCAAATAATTTGCATCCCACTGCAATTTCATGCTTTTACACTCACAACATACACAGAAAATCCAAGTCTTTTCACACATACAAAATTGGAAATGCATGGCTAAACAAATTAAACATTAAATTAAATATTTGCAATGAAATTCTTCCATTTATATATGTGCATGTTTTCCAGGCACAAAATGCTTAAACATTGAACATCTCTTGAAGCTAAACAATTTATTTCAAGGTAGTTCAGGAGCCATCAGTAACTCTCAGCTTTCCAGAGCTGGAAATCACTGCTCATGTATCTTCCCTCCTCACCTTTGCTTTCTTACATAAAGCTAAATGCTAGATATTGTGTTAACCTCTGCAAGGTAGTGGAGTCAGTCAGCTCCCTGTGGCCTAAGCATGAAGGTTTTCTTCCTTTTGTGGAATTACATTAAAAATTCTACTCTAAACATACACTGATACTCAAAGTCAAGGGCTTCAAATATTGGAAGCACCAAAATGAAGGCTGTCCTCAGGTCCAGCCTCTTAAGCACGATCATTACAATGCAGTCTTTAATTACATGATCAAATACTAGTTTTTCCACAGAATCCCTAACTCATTCCATGCCTGGGTAGTCATTCAATATTTCTCTTAATCCTCCCCCTTCAATGTTTGCCGCAGGCTTTATTTGCTGCACACCATCCAAACCCTCTGTTGACTACACAATTATTTGTTTCCTCTTGAGTGTTTCTCTGGTGCTTTCATCTGGGTCTATGAATGCTTCTCGGGTGCTAATGAATTTATTTCCACAAAACACCTATGTAATGACCTTGCACTTTCTCTCTTGAGAACTGAGGCAGAAAGATGAGCACCAGCATGAGAGAGAGTCTGAATTTGGATGCTTTCATACTGTCCAACTCAGCAGGCCTTGGTGTGTGATTTTCCTTACATATCACCTGTTCAAAGCATAGCTCTTGCTGGCTTTCATTTTGAGTGCTCAGCACTTCTGCAAACCTGGCCCTAAGGAACTCCCACCAGGGACCCTGGAAAGAAGAAAGGCATAATTAAGCTCACCTCTAAATTCTGGAGGAAATGCAGTGGTAGGAAGGAACCCCCATGAGAGTGCACTTTCTTCTCACGCAATTCCTTCCTCACTGTGTTCAGCAAAGCTGTTCTGGTTTTACCAGGGAATGAGGAATTTGTGGAAATAATTCGTTAGCACTCAAGAAACATTCATAGACCCCTGCTTTGTTACACAATCCCCAGCGGAAGTCAATCTCCATAGAGCCTGAATAAGAACAGAACGTGACTATAATTAAAAAGAGTGAAAAAAGCCACAGCCTTTCTTTCCCTATTCCTCTCCACCCTCTTCCTACCCACCCTCTGCCTTTAGATACTTCCTAATCCCCCTTGAGAATGGCTTCATCCTTGTGTGCTGATTCTTGTGCACCTCTTCCACCAGACCTCTCGTTGAAAGCAGTCCACACTCTTCAGCCCCCAGGAGCACTCTTTTTCTAGCCTGGACAGTCTCCTCAAACTATGGCTCTTAGGATGGAGCAGGGATCTGGCATGATGGACAATTTTCATTCTTATCCATGGAGATAAGAAAAAAACAACCCAAGCCAGAGAAGTGGGAACTGGTTTCACATTGCTCATCATAGAATCATATGGGCCAAAAAGGACCTCCAAAGGTCCAAACCCCCTGCAGTCACAGGGACACCTCCAACTAGACCAGGTTGCCCAGGGCCTCCTCAAGCCTCACCTTGAAAGTCTCCAGGGAAGGGGCCTCAACCACCTCCCTGGGCAACCTGTTCCAGTGCTCCACCAC
>JAOTQQ010000005.1:17217112-17248595 GCA_026546715.1 Gallinago undulata
GGACCCTTCTGATACTGTTGTCATCTCCCACTTCAAGTGAGATGGCAGGCTGAAGGCTCTCCTTAGGCTTATTTCTACTGGACCTGTGTTTAACCCTGTCCCCCTTCGAGCCTAGTTTAAAGCCCTTTCAACAAGCCCTGCCAACTCACATGCTCATTCCACACTCTTCTGCTCATTCCTCTGAGACCTGGGGGTCCAGTCTGAGATCAGAGCTCCCACGTCACACTGGAAACCTAACAGGAGAGCAGCATCTGTCACCAGCCAGCACCGTGAATATCCAGCCACTTGCTGCTGACCAATTAGAGGTTGAGCTACTGGGGAGGCAGGTCTGGAGCCATGGTGTTTCAGGGAGCAAATGGATCAGGTCATGACCACAAGGCAAAGGCAGAAAGATGCTACCAGGGTCCACAGCACAGTGGGCACAGTCCTGACTGCCCTTGTGACACCCATGATCCCAAATTCAGGAGGCAACTTGATCCCATCCCTATGTTGTGGGGAAATCCTCCCAGCTCTGCCTTGGTTCCTGCCAGGTCCTCCTCCCAGGACGATTCACTGTGCTCTTTCTACTCTTGGAGGAATCCAGCCTTGGTCACATGTGGTGTAAGTGCTGGGAGGGCCTGCAGGAGCTGAATTAGCAATGTGGCTGTCCTGCACCCAGGATCCGGCCATGAGTGGGAGCTTAGAACACTAAGATTTAACCCAAGTTTCTCCATTTCCATCTCATGATGGAGCTTGACATGATGCATTTGCCATTTTCATTTCCCAGCCACTAAAAGCACTTGTCAGCTTGTTCATAATACAAGGACTCAACCAGAAGGGCAATTGAGAGCTAGTGACCCCTCGTGTGCCCATGGATGGCAGGTCTGCGGGGCTGGGGATGTTTGCTGGGACCCCAACACCAATCCCATGCGCAACAGCAGCAGCCCTCCCACTCTGTGCTGTGCACAGATCGTGGTCTTCCCCTGTTGAAGGGATCCTCAGAGATGGGCAAGCAGTCGTTTGTACTTTTCCTTGTTGTTCCAAGCATCCTGCAACTCTGCTTCTCTGTTTGTGTAGAAAAGGTTTCATGTTCACCTTCCCAAACTCCCAGACAAGTGCTCCGATGTATTTCCCCTGTCAATGCAAAGACAACACAGTCTGGTAAAACAGCTGCCTGAGCCTCCCAGGTTATTGTGTTCTTGGTATTCAAAAGCCATTTTTGGAGGGACTGGCAGGGCAGTTGTGAGTCCCACGCAGTCCAGACCAGCACTCCAGCTTGACCCTGGAGAGGCACATGACCTCCAGGAGAGGCACCTCCAGACCCCTTTTTCTTGATATGATTCCCTCCAGACAACATGGAACAGCAGCTCTCTGACCCATTTGCTTTTTAAGCTATGCTACATTCCTCTGTACTCACATTAATACTCACCTTCGCTGGTTTTTTTTTTGGACACACCACCTTGCAGAGGGTGGATATGGAGAAGTGTAGCCCCGAGGGTGCTCAGTGGTGTTGAGGTCAGTCAGCTGGACAAGTCCAAGAAGACCCGAGAGAAAAGACACTGTGATCTGCTGGCCTGAAATATCACATTTGTGGGAGCTCTTCTTGTGAGGAGCCCTAGGACTGGTGCTGTGGGGTGCCCAAGGGTCCCAAAGTTCATATCAAGCTCATTCCACAGTGAGCTCAGTCCAGGCTGAAAATGGTCCTCCCTGCCCATCCTGCATGTCTCCTCAGCTTTCACAGATTCTGCTGGTGCTGATTGCTATTCATGTCCCCAAAGCCATGCAGACTGTCCCAGTCTGCATGTTGCCATTTCTGTGGCCAGATCTCAGCTTGGGCACACCAGTGTCTGGCTCTGCTTATGAGACCAGCACTTCAAAGGGCTTGGTGGTGGTCATGGGAGGTGGCCAGCTCCGAGAAGCTTTCCCCAAACTGTTCAGGATCTGACTTTTCCCAGATGCATCTTCACAGGTGGAGGGCGTGTGTGTGTGATGCGAGACTCAGGGATCCGGTTAGGATTGGAAGGACTAAAGTGCCTGGAGAAAATGAACTTGTTTGCTTATTCAGGAGTGAACTGGGCTGTTGTCCACCAGCACACTGCACTACAGACAGCTTCAACTGTAACTGAGAAGAAACACTGTATTTTAGAGGGTGTCACAGGGGAATAGCATCTGAAGCTAACTGTGCAGTCTCCTAGCTCGTGCCAGACCTTCAAACAAACCATTTGCTGAAATGGAAAGAATCCCTTTTCCCCACCTGTGAAGGAACTGCAATGCGTTTCACCAGAAATGATGACTTCAACCAAAATGAAATTGAAGTTGAATTAGAAAATCCCTATGATTTTGGGGAGAGTTTAAATTGTTCATTAAAGGATTTGTTATTTCAGGCTACACAGAGGAGTTATTGACTGAGTCGGGCTGACTTCTGAGAATGCACATGAAATTGCTGTATCTGTGACACGCCGCTACTGACGCTGGAGAGCTGAAACTACATGATGTGGTCTGCACAGCAAATTAAATCAATAGTCAAGCAAAAGGCACAGCATGGGAACCACTCAAAGACTCTGTGCTTCATATGTGCAATAGTCCCATGATGCAGATGATTCCCAGCTCAGGAACATTCTTAGCTCTTTAGCCTGGACAACAAATTCGGGTAAATGCAGAGCTAATGTCCTCATCAGAGTAAGAGCAAAACTTATCTTCACAACTGCAGTAGCACCTATGAAACAATTAGGTTAAAGGAAACAATGAGGGAGTTTTGTGTTTCTTCACAAGCAAAGGATTTCACATGTGGCCTGCAGGGTTTCTCACCTCACAGCAGGATTACCAGGAGCTACTTGCAGAGCTGAAACACTCACAAGTCTTGGTTGTAAAATAAACATGTATGAAAGAAATCCTTGCTCCCCCGTGCTTTAAAGTGAGAGTAACACAGGTGCTCTGTTGAGGAATCCCTGGTCTGTTGACACTCTGATGGAGGGTCTGTGTTTATTGCAGAGGATGAATGAGACACCACTTGCATTTTAGCAAATGGAGGATTCTTGTCCTGCAATGGGTCTGGCTTTTGAAGTGTGACAATAATGGTGGGATGCCAATCCCAACTGAAGGCCTAAATGTAGGAGTCTCTTTGTGACAAAGGGTCTTCATGTGGCTTCCAAAGGCCCCATCACATCCCCTCTAGATCTGAGTCATCATTTGGTGCCAGCTGTGAATCTGGGGCATGGCACCTGCACATGCAGCCTGCAGAACTGTGGGAGATCCAGATCCTTCTGCAGACACAGCTGGAAGCCCAGTGGGACCCCAGAGCACTTCACATGGTGCTAGACACTCATCTGTGAACACCAGCTCCCCCGTGATGGTAATGGAAGCTCAGGTACCCAGCATGCATGGAAGCAACAAGGTCTTGGTGTTTGAATCTCAAATGAATCTTGCCTGGATGTCTTCCAGGAAGGTACCAAAGCCTTCAACATATAAACAAAGCATTAGGTGGGTCTAGATCAGATGTAGCTCTGTCCATCTAGACATCTCCACCTGAGCAGGCTGTCCAGGTGCCCTAAAAGTCAAAGCAGAGAGATGGAGCTGCTGGAGCACACTCAGCTTGTTCTGGAAGCAAATTTTCACAGGAGCCTGAGGGGCTATCTTAGCTTCAGGGTTCGACAAACAGATGTGTGAAATGAAGTGAGAATAATCTCATCTTTGGCAGAGTTTATTCAGGATGTGCTGTATTGCATGGTGGAAACGGCTGGGATCTTGCAGGACTGCAACTATTTTCAGGTCCAGCTTCAGGGTACAGGGAGAAGAACCACAGTTTCCAAATCTGTAATGATTTCCAGGGTAGAATTAAACAATAATAACAAATAATTGGCCAGGCTGCTTGCCTGGAAGATATATTGACCTTGCTAGCTGACAGAATGCCTTTGTAAAGCTGGAATTAGCTAAATGCTGCTAATAGATGGAGATTGGAGATAGACACCCAAGGGGCTTCAGAATTGCTACTCCATGCTCACTAAGATATCACAGGCTAGTGTTTGAAAAGGCATGCTCCTGGGGCACCAAGGGTGGTGGGCCAGGTACAGCATCCTGGCCGTTGGTGTTATGCGGAGAATGCAGTGTCTGGGAAGTTCAGACTGGGAGGGCAACACTGCAGCCACACAAGGCAGCTCTCGAAGGACTTGGCAAAATGATGTTCAGCACCACCAGTGCCTGCTCACCACTCACCTCCTTGGTGGAGGATTTCTCCCCAAAACTCCGGTATCCTGAAATGCTTTAAACCAACCTGATAGCAACTACATGTAATGCTCTCTTTCCGAAGATAGGAATTTGCTCTCAGGGAGAGCATCTATATGAGTATGATGCTGCACATCAGTACAGAGCAGCAATGCTCCTTTAGCAATCTGGGATAAGGATGCACTGCTGCTGCTTGGACTGATGGATGGGAATATTGGACAGTCAAGGTGGAGGGATGGGATCCATAGCCAGGCTACAGCACAAATCTGGACAAAATGGGTGTGGGGAGCCTGGACAACTGTGCTGGTGATGTGAAGAGATGGAAGAACTTGCCTCACCCCATGCTCTCCACTACCACAGGCATTGTGAAGGCAAATCTGAGAACAATTATACTGAAAACATGGGATTTCATTTCAGAAGTTCTTGTCTTGCTCGTGAATTTGGAAGGAGATGGGCATAGTCTTCTCTTGCCTGTCATTTTCATTGTTGTTGCAGGGTGCCTCACAGCTTGTGTAAACAGCATCTCCAAGCAGACTCTGTCCCACTCCTCCTGGTGTCCTTCACAAGTGCAAGAAGTCAGGTCAGTTGGGAAGTTGGGAAGGCAAGCGGCTGCAGCCCCTGTTCCAGTGAGGGGCACCCCGAACCCTTACCTTCCCTATCAATCCTTACCTCAGGATGAGAAACTGGATCAAAGATTGGCTTTTCAAGCTCTCCCTCTTTCCCCCAAATTGCCAGAATCCTGTTTTGGAAATGGCCAGCTGCAGCAGTCAGATGTCTGCTGCAGACAGAGGGCTAAATGAAGCATGGAAACCATCTCCACAACTGTGGGAAGTTATTCAGATTTAACTGTTTGCTCCAGAGAGCCCCCAGGACCCATGAGGACATCCCTGGCCCATGAACCATTCACATTCACTGGGCAGAGTGAATCTTTCCCAGTCAGCTTCCCGGGAAAAGGTCATGATCTTCTCCTCCATGTATGTCCCCATGCACAATTTGACACAGACTTACACTTTCTTGGGGGGAGGAGGGGGTTAAGTGTTCCTGTGGCACTTTACTTCATTAGAGTGAGGAACTGCTTCAGCAAGTGGGCTTGCAGATTTGGTGCTGAGGTGGTCCAGGCTTGTGCATAGTGATGTGGTGTGAAGTTGCTCCCTGCTTTAGTGGAGCTGCAACCTCTGGCTACATTAAAAGCTTGTTGAATTTTTAAATAATGGTGTTATGTGGTTACATCGTCTTGGTTTTATGTTCTGTGGCTGTTTTTTCTCCTCTCAAACATTGTGTAACTGAAGGGCTGATGATTCCAAGAGCAGTGCTGGTGGGTGAAAGAGACAGCAGGAATTTAACAAGGCAATGAGGTGGCATCGGCAGGTGAAATTCACCCACTGCAGAGCCTCCTCGGTGCTGCACGCTCCCCCTGAATGCACAGTGACAAGGTGACACACGTGCCCACTGTCACGGCCCACTTGCCAGCCTGTCTGTGCACATCTCCCTTTCCCACCAGAGACAGACCCTGCCTGAGGAAAGTCCCCAGTGCTCTCAGAAGGTATTGCCCTGAAATAACCAGCTTCCAAAAATGTCAGAAACATGGCAACAAAGTGAAATGCACAGTTGGGAGCCCTTGTGTAGCGATCTTTCATTTGCAGTGTAGGCCCCCTGACCACCTCCGCATTTCTCATGAGGGGAATGAAACCAAAGCCAGACTGTGAACAGCAGCAGAAGAGGGCTCAGTGAATCAGTGCAGGTCCGTGGGTGTTTCCTTGGGCCCCCATGCATATGACAGCAGGTTTGAGTCCCACCACAAGCTGTGGGCCCATGGCCAACGCAGAGCCTGAGTTGAGGTTGCTCTCCCATACATTGTATTTTAATCCAGAGTCTTGCAGTTCATCCCTGTCTAAGCAGTGGCTTCGTGCCGCTTTGTAATGCTGGGACCACTGAGCAGCAGAGACCAGAGATGCTGCAGACTGCTATCAAGGACTTTGCTGTTGGTCCAGGCCACCAACAGGGAGCACTGTGAAGCCAGGGTTGGCTCAGAGACCTCGGGAGTGTGTGCACTGCAGACAATGACTTTGAGGAGCGGGATTTAGGAATAAATCAATTACTGGATTAAAATAATCAAGGAAACCATTTGAAATGAGCCTTAGAAAACTGAAGTGTTGGTAAATTCACTGCAGAGAGTTGAGAGGCAGCAATGCATCCTTCCCTGCTTTGTCTCCAACTGCAAAGTAAAGGATGGGCAGAGGCTTTGCTGTCCTGCTGGCCAGCTAGCTACTGCAGGGCTTGAAGTGTTCACCTCCACTCTTGCTGTGGTGGAGAGGCTGGTTCTGCAGTAAACCGGAAGAACATGAGTTTATAATGGTCTTTAGAAGTGCTTGGAGCTCCAACAGGTCTATCAGAGTGGGTTTTAGTTACATTGAGCAAAGTGGTATAGAGTGAAGTCAATGGCAGATCTTAACTCCTGCAGTGTCTGGTTTCTCCTCAAAGCTTCCCCAAATCCCAGCTGCAGCCCAGGCTGCCTGGGGTGCACTTTGCAGATTGTCCTGCTTTGGGTTGCAAAGAACACCTGGCACAGAGACCTGTGGCCATGAGCCAGCTGCTATCATAAGTCACCTGCCTGTATGTACTGGGCTGCCTCTCAGGGAGCTGTTGGTCCATCTGCTCCAGGGAAAGTGGGGGAGCAGAGGGGTGCAGACATGTCCCTGAACTGCCATGTCCCCAGGGACACCTTTTGGCAATGTGTCCTGTCCTCAGTGCCAAGCCCCAGCAGAGCTTATTTAGACTGGGACAGAAGGGCTGAGGGGGATCTTGGAGGATGTGCACTATGTCCTGAGTATTGGTACAGGGTTTGTCTTGCCCCAGGAGGCAAGACTGCTCACTGGGACCTTCCTAGTGCGCCTTGGGGACAGCCCTGTCACTGAGGGATCTCATTAGCAGGACAGTGCCAATGAGGCTAGGCTGGATGTGAGAAATGTCCCCGGGCAAATAGCTGAAATGGCTGGAGAGAGGGCAAAGGGAGGAGAAGGTCACAGTATCAATTCTTCAGAGGACCATGAGGAGCTGCCAGTAACACAGGGAAAGGATCAGTGGGGAGAGAAAGGGAGAGAGGGGAAGAGGAGGTGGGTCACTGCAGTAGCTGATGGGACAGGGAGCAAGTCAGGAGGAGAACCACATGTGATACGGATGAGAAGAGGGTGGTGGGGAGATGAGTCAAAAGATGTGGGAGGTGGTAGGGCTGAGACGAGTTGGTTTTTGACCCATCTGCTGGTAGAAAGGGGCATAGATTGATTTCTAGAGATCCTCACCAGAAGCTTAAATAGCACTGACTGAAGCCCCCACTTGGAAAGTCAGGAAATAAATTTTCCTATCTGAGCTCCTGAGAGTGGGTAAACACTTCTGTGATTGACGGTGTCTGCTTTATCTGCCTGTTTGTAGTTTTCTACACCTGTATGTCGTATTCCTTTCCAAAGTGGTGGCTGGGGTACCAACAAGAAGTGATGTTTTGGCTGTGCCAGCTGCTGCGTACAGGCCAGGGTAGAGCCTCCAGGGAGCAGAGCTTGGGAGATGTGGGACAGAAAGCAGAGAGAAGCCGAGAGAAGAGAGCAAGAGCAAGGTCAGCAGAGAGCTTGCATCTCCAAGAGCCTGGGAGGCTGCTGGGAAGAGCCGTGCAAAGAAACAAGGGACTGTGTGGTGTTGAGTACCCTGCAGAAGAAGGAGCAACATGTTGGGCTGTACCAGATAGGTGAGGGACCCCCTGCAAGGCATAGGGACATCTGTCTCACTTCAACCCCTTTCTGCTTACTTGTGCTGAGTTTTCTCAATTTGTAAACGTTTCCTATTACTTCATGATGCAGGTTAGTGGTGCAGGAATGCTCTTCTCTGCCTCAGATCTCTGTCTTCTGCCATCAGCGTGGGCTGGCAGGTCTTTAACCCTCCTTAGGGCTGGTCTGCATTTGGGAGCACAGACAGATCTTAACTGGCAGAATGAGAAATGCAGGGACGTGCTGCAAAGACAGGATGACTAGATGCCTGCCAGCACAGCAGTGTGCTGTGGGGGGGTTCCCGGGGACCCGCGGGGAGCAGACAGATGGGATGTGGTGGGCCATCCTGCGGAACTTGTGGCAATTGTCAGGTACCCCATGAATGCCCACATTCATTTTAATGGCTTTCTTAGTGGCTGGGATTCCCGAGGTGCATAAACCAGTCAAGAACTTCCTGCCAAAACAGCCTTCATTAGACAAATGCTGGCTTGTAACCAACACATGTCATAACTGTTTTAACAAATTAATGATAACGATTAGAAAAAAAAACCATAATAATGGTGTATCTTGGGTCCAGGCTGGAACTCATCATACAGGCTTACCAGGACAGCTACGCTGGAAATAAACATTTTAAAAGATGTGACCATCTTAGATCTGAATCTCTCTATTGCTTCAGAGGCAGCTTTTTGAAGAATACCCTCTGGGGTTCCTATTTGGAAACTGCATGGTTTTCAGTTCTTTATTTTTCCTTTTTTTTTCCCCCCCCTTCTAAATTCTCAAAAACTTTCCATGGGTTGTCTCAGCTTTTTGGAGTGATTTCCAAACTGCACTTTTGAGGTTTGCAGTTTCTTCTGGCCAGCCTCCTTCATGGGACATCCCTGTGTCCCAGTGTCATGGGTGGAGTGACGAACTTTACTCGTAACAGAGAACTAGTGAAATATTTATTAAGGTGAAACAGTGATTTAACAAAATTAGTAACGAATGTGACAGTGTTTCACAAGATTCAATGACAAAGTTTACTCTATTATTCACTGCACAGAGGAGAGGGTTAGACAAGCGGTCTAGGTCCTCCCTCCAGACAGTGTTTTGGCTGCGTTGCCAGCCATCCCCCAAAGTCCAGGTGCAACTTATCACAACTGATGTTGTGATGGCCATGATGGTCATGGCCCAAGCAGGAGCCAGGGTGGGGAGAAGAGGGGGAAAAACAGGGAGAGCACACCGCCACACCCAGGGTCCTCTCTCAGGCGTGCTGTTGGGCTGGCTTACCCTGGGGCATGGACATCTGGAAATGCATGCGTGGGGAGCAGCTGGGGGATGCCACTGGTGTGAAGGTGTGGGGGGCAAGACTGAGAAAGTGTACATTTTAAAGTATGGTATGTTTCCTGGATGTGTGTCAGTTCTTGCAGCCTCCTTCAGCTTCCGCTCCATCCAGGTGACAGTGACGTCTCCCCTCATGGGCTGCCACTGAACACCCCTGTGTTATCATCTTGGCCCAGATAAGAACAGAGGGAGGATCGTAATTTCCATTTCTTTCCTGTGTGGAAGGGTTGGTGAGCACCATGGGAGCTGGACTTTGAGACACAGAAAGAAAGCACCGATATTTGAAATGGGAAGACTGCTGGGGTGGGACAATCTTTCCATCGTGGATCAGCTTGACTTTTCCCTTCAGTCTGTCCATGAGCCTGGCTTCTGGGCTGGTCAAGGGGAACGAGGGGTCTTTGTATTTTGCCTCTGCTGAGCTGTAGCAGGAGATACTCTCCATCTGGTCAGAGAGGGGAAGACTCAATTTTGCCAGACCTTTCCCTAGAGAAGGGGATGCTGCAGCCTGGGGATTGGCAGGACGTACCTCAGATCATGCTAGTGTGCCTACTTTTGCTGATGGCCAAGTCCAGACCATGCAGAGGGCACCATGTGTTTTTTCATATGGAGGGCAGCCGGGCCTCTGGATCCCTGCAAATCCCAGTGGTTTGTGTTGCAGGTGGTATGGATTCCTTCCCAGAGGGACATCAAGGCCAACTTCTCTATCCACTGAACTTGCTGCTTGGCAGGCATCACATCTGAAGGCAGGGAGGTTGGGCATATCTCTTCTGCAAGTTTGTATGGAGTCCATCATGGTGAAGAGTTCACATTGTCTTCTCAAGGGTGTCTTAGGGTGCAGCAGAAGCACAAACGTACGTCTGAATGTAGGTTTCCTTGAACACACTACACACCTGGGTTGAACTGCTGGTCAGCTTCATCTTTCCATCCCTGTGCCAATCCCCAGAGAAGCAGGTAGATGCTTCTTTGAGAGGCCCCAACCACCTGGTCTGGCTGCTTTCCTAGGGCACAGGTTCAGAAGCAGCTCCAACTCTCTCCACCTGTCCTTTACAGGACTCCTCCAAGTCCTGCAGTGCCCTCCTCCCTCCCCACCCCCCCCCCCCACCCCCATCCAGCTCACATCACACCAAGATACAGACAATCAGAAATCTTTGTGCAGTTGGAGAGCTGACATTGTACACAGCAGTGCACATCTATGCCTGAGGTTTCAGAAGTGCACAAGGGCACTAGTTAAACTTGCATCCCTGTGGGGTAGAGCTTCAGCAGAAAACTCTGCTTTGGGCTTTGAGCTCTTCCCTGTCCAGCTCAGCCTCTGGAGGCTCGCCCTTTGCAGAGTGTCATTCCCTCAAGGGTTCAAATTCCCAGGTACTTACCCTTATCCTCTTGCTCTCCTCTGGCTGCATGTTTTGCTGTTTTGCTGCCAAGATTTACAGCCTCTGTCTCCATCCCAGTAATCAGTGTATGCTTGCAGCTCCTCTCTGCCTGGCTGCTTCACCCCCAAGGCTCCTGTGTGCAACTCACGTCCCTGGTTTAAATCTCCCTTTAAGCACACACCTGTTTTCTATTGCTGCTGCGGCATGATTTTAACTGTGTGTGTATTACATGTCTTTAAAATTTATGCAATTCATTTTTTTATGTGCAGAGCTTTGCGATAAGCTATGAAAGGTACGCTATAAAAATGTGTAATTGCACTGTATTTTTTTTCTTGACACATGGCAAAAATGTATCTTTTTTTTTTTTTTTTTTTGAGGGAAATATGTGTTGGGGGAAGGGAGGAAGAAGAGGGGAGAAGCAGCAATAATCGATTCCGTGGAGGCAGAGTGCAGAGCTGTCCTGCTCTGCATTCACCCCGGGTGCTGCAGCAGAAGGGCTGGCAGACAGTGGGAGGACCACTAGCTCAACGCAGCATCTCCACTGGTAGCCAGCTGTGAGCAGACACGCCAGCAACTGACCCTCTGCTTCACCTCTTGTTAGTGCCCCCGCTTGCTCCCCGGTAAATCACTTACCCATGTGCTTCCTCATCCTAAAAGGCAGAGATCAGAGCTTAGTGCGGAGCTTAATTGGAGTGCAAAGAGGCAGGTTCACAGGCTGTTGTCTCTCTGCCTGAGTGGTGAGCTGTTGGGGAGTGCTGTGCAGGCATGGGTGGAGAGTCGGGGCAAGGGGTGGCCAAGCTGGGGGATGTACAGACATGCTCTGAGCTGATGTGGAGAAGTTGAGCATCAGGTGAAGGAGAGGAAGTTTCTGTGGTCTGCAGGGGCCATGGGGAACTCCCTGTTCACCTCTCCTCACCTGTCTGTGAAGTGCCTGGCCCCATGAATAGGAGTCGATGGAGCAGTGCTGCTGTGGAAGGTCCTTAGACCTATTCCGGGTGAGGATGCTGTTGCCGGAATCAGTAGGATCAGCCTGGCCACCATCCCCACAGTCACCTTGGGAAAGTAAGGCTCCCCTGGGCTTGGGGGTCCCCTCACAGGATGGGCAGCACAGCAGGAACTGCGGCAGGTCATCCTGGTCACATTCTTCTGCCTGCTTCGGGACTGGTGACCAAAGGGTGACACAGGACTGGCCTGATGCTTGGAGGTTTGAATTTCTCAAGTGAAGTGCAGATTGGTCCCAGGAAAGCTGGGGTGGCTGATACCTCTTCCTCTCCCACTTGCCCCAAAGCTGTGATTTTCTTTTGTTTTTTTAGTCAGTTAGGTTGATGGTTGGAATAGATAATCTTAGAGGTCCCTTCCAACCTCGATGATTTTATGTCCTGCACACAGGATTGTCTCCAGGCTTTCAGATATATGGATACATGGATATCTTCCAGTGCGGGGAGGAGACAATCAATCATTAACAGAACGTTTTGCTGACTGCTACCAGCAGATGGTACCGGCAATTTTCACTTCTCTTCCTGCTTTAACATATTGAATTACAAACCGAACAAAACAAAACATAACTGTCTCTAAACAAACAAACACCAACAGCCAAACAACCTCTGAAGGATAGGTGAAATGTCTTGGCAGCGGGCATCTGCTGTGGCTTGTCACGATGAGAACCAGCGACTTCCCTGCTGCCACAGGCTCCCCATGCCACCACCGTCATGTGCTGTCTTGTCCAGTTTGGGCTCTCCGCTGAGAGAAAACATAGCTGCTTTCCAGGCAGTAATAGCTTTTGGGAGAGGTACTGTGACTCACAAATGTTGCTGCCATGGTAGCTCATAGGAACGGGGGAGTATGCCTGTAGATGGCTGAGAAAGCTGCTGACCCTCCATCCTCCCTGCTTCTGTTCTACTCCGCTACATGCAGCCAGGGAGCATCCCTCCTGGGAGCTCACCCACCCAACATGGTTCCTACCCATTGCTCCTTCTCTTCCAACAGGAAAAAGATGACTCACAACTGACAAAGAGAGCTGCAGAGCACCCATCCCTCATGATTGCTACCTCTCAGGACCTGCCTGGTCCCTGCCCTGCGCTTGTAACTCCTGTCTGGCCCTGGCTCCAGAGCCAGGCTGCATCACTCCCCGGTGTCCCCCAGTGTGCCATGTCCCCGGGGGGGTACCACAATGTGGAGAAGGATTCCTGCCTTGGGGACAGGGCAAGGAGCAGAGACCCAGGTGTCAAGGAGCTGCTGGGCACTGCCGGGCACCAGGGGCTACAACATTTTCACTCTTTTCAAGGACAAGAAACATTTGGCCTCGCAGAGGTGGCTGAAAAAAAGGATGAGCCCTAAAGGCCTGTGTTGGAAGACCAGGAATTTGGGGGAAATATTTACAAAACAGCCAGATTTCTTACTAGGAAAGCCTATGCTGCCCAAAGGATGGGAAGGCAAGGTTTGGTCAGCTCAGACTGAACAGGACCCTGGCACAGATTGCTGGTGGATGATCCCTGCTTCCTTCGGGAAGGGCCCTTGGCCGGGCTCGGCCCAACCACACCATGGCTCAGGGGATGGCAGGCACTAGGAGGTGGAGCGTAAACCAGGCTGTGCTCTGTCCACACACCCTTGCTTGGTGGTCGTGGGCCTTGCATTGCTTTACTTGTGCCTGTTCTCCAGCGTGCTTCCCCATGAGCAGCAACTGCTGCGAGTGTGACAGGGCCAACAGTGGGATATCCAGTTCTTTGGGGCTGGAAGGTAGCATATCCATAGGGAGAAGAGAGATGTTGTACGTTCCTTATCTGTGCCCTTCACAGACAGCCTCAGGGCACCAGAAACCAGTTGCAGCCTGGGGCAATTTTTTCCGTCACCGAAAGCAGCTGTTTTTTCTTTTGGCGTTGCTCTAGGAAGCCTTCAGCTTTCAGCCTCAGCCTGGCACCAGTCTCTACTCTGACCAAGACCAGCTGTACCATCTGGACTGTGACCTCCTAAAGATGTCACAGTGACCTTCCCAAAGCCTCGGGACAGTCTCACCACAACGGGAGGAGAGGCCAGGGCTTCTGCTACATGCAACAGCCTCATCTCTAGTGCCATCGCCTCCTTCCCTTGGAGAGGGCCTACCGGGGTGCCAGGACAAGTGGAGTAAGCCATGCCATGGGGCCTTTTGAGGTACGTGTGGGTGGGGAGGCAGACCTGGCTGCAGCTCTGGGGGAGCTGTAGGCACCTGTAGAGGGTTGGGTGCTCCTCAGCTTTCCTGCTGGTGTCCCAGCTAGGACAATCTCAGCACAGTCAGGAGGTGTGTGGGAGTTGCACACCATGACCAGTCTTCGTGCTTGGCCTGGGTGGCTGTAAGAAGCCAGAGGTGACCTGTGCTGTGACCTGTGCCTATGACACCAGAGGTGCCAAGGCAAGCAGATACCTGGCAGCAGGAGACCTAAAATGACTGGCTGTGCAAGGAAGGCATCACCCCTTCTGCTGCCCGAAATAAATAACTCGCAAATTACCAACAAGCAGCTTCCTGCCTGCCCACTGCTCCCCTCTGTCCTTGCATTTCATAGGTGGTGTACAGTGAGAAGAAAAAACCTTTGCTCCTTTCCAGGCAGGTTTCCTTGATGATGTGCATCCCTTGAGAAAGGTTACAAAGACTTCTGAAGGGGTAAGGCCAGCCTAGAGACAAAGATGGTTTATTTTCTCTCTGCTCCATTCCCTAGGAGAACTTCATTTGCTTTTCACTTGTGCTTCACTGTGTCAGATCTTGCTGAAAAACTTCAACTAGGAAGATGCAGCTTGATCAACTGTTCATAGGGATAGTTCGTATGTACAATATATGAGCTCTGCCTTCTCTATTTGTGGAATAAATGCAACTCAGCCACAACTTATAGAAGCAGAATTTCCCCCAGGTAATAGCAGTAATATGGTGAGCAATAACATGCATTAGAAAAAAAAAAGAAAAAGTTCAAAGCTATTAGTCAATTTATCTGCCCAAAATTTTGGTCATACAGCTCTTCACATCTTGTATTATGTTCTCCTAAGTGCAATAGAGCTGTGATTGCCTTCTATTGTCTCCATGTATAGAAGATTGCTTCTTCAGGAAATGATGTAATGGGCATTTTAATATCTATTGTGTTGCACAGGCAAACAACTTGCAAAGGTTTGAACTCTCCTGACAGATGCAATCAACAATAAAAGGCAAGGCTCCACTTGGCCCAATGGGTGCTACTGCCTGTAACATCTCTGCCATGTTAGTATTCCTTTGCTGATTTATCTTCTGACCCAGCCTGGGGCCTAGGACCTACTGGTCACATACCAACAGACAGTTCCCACTTGTTTTCCCACTGGAATCTGAACTCTGTAGTCCTTAAATAAAATGCAAAGAAAAAAAAATCATCTGGAAGCTGTCAAAGCCATTGCTGAGGCAAGTCAGCATCGGCTCTGAATGGAGGCTAAGGGTAAGACGCTGCATGGCAAACGGTTCATGCACTGGCCTCCAGGACTCCAGCACCTACCAGCTGGTCTACAATGTTTTGGAAGAAGCACAGCCCTTGCTCAACTCTTGTAATGTGCTTGGTTGGGCCAGTCCGGGGTCATGTGCACATCCTCTCCTCGGGAGTGAAGTGACCACTGCCTCACAAAACTCCCTGATGTTTGTCTTTCTTGCTACTATACAGGATGAAGGAAAATTATAATTGAGTGCATGCAGCAAAGTGCATGACTGGGCATTTGATTACAAAGTTGGAGTGAAAAAAGGCAGGCATACGAATCCCAGCTTGCCTTTGTTGCTAGCTCATAGAATGACAGAGTGGTTAGAGTTGTAAAGGGCATCAGGACTGACCACAAAGCAGTGACCCCTGCTTCAAACACCTTTTCACTAAAAAACCGAAATGCAGGGTTCTGCCTAGGAGCTATTAGTATCCTTCCTATGCAGAAAGAGTACAGACCCTCCTCTCTGGAATCCCTCAATTTTCCTGTCTACTCTCACTCCTTATTTTAAGAAAATATGGTAGCACTCCTGTTTTCCTCCCTGCTTGGAAGACTAAAACCTTCACTGGACACCTGTCCTCAAGAAATGCCCCACACGTTGTAACTGAGACCCTTCCAGTACAAAATGCATCTTATGATATGAAGTTTTGGTTATATAAGGTTACTTGTGGCCTTCTGACAGTGGTGCTGCACTAGTTTTGATAGGTACCACCTGGGACATGCCATTTACGCAGATGACTGACGTTGTAACACAGGGTTTAGGCAATAAACACTCTCCTCCTGCCATGTAAACGGTGCTCATTTGGGAAATGTCACCTCTGCTATTTAAAGCATCTTTTTGGATCACTGCATTATTCTTAAGCCTATCACCATACTTTATAAACCACATAAGAGGAATTTATTATACAAACATCTCCCTGTTTTTTCTAACTTTGCAGTTTCCAGATCATCCCTGGCATTACGTACAAATTAGACAAGACACATCTCCAGTGATGAGACAGATACGAGAATAGGGGTGCGTGCTCTCTCAGCCACCCCCTCCTCCTCAAACAAACTGTTGCTTGTGATCCCTCTCACAGTGTATCACTGAAAAAACTGCCTCCTCGTCGTCTCGGGTGATGCTGAGTCAGACCCTCTTCTCCGCGCCTGGCCAAGCCAGGTGTCACGGCACTATGTGCACAGCAGACCCTGGCAGTGCTGTGCACAGAGGTGTCAGAATTGTGCTCCTGACTGTCCTTTGCTGGTGTGTGTTTCTGGTGACCCATCATGACAAACCTCATATTACCCCAGGTCAACATCCACCCCTGGTCTGGGCCTGTCTTGCTCACTCCTGGAGGAGAGCTGCGTGATGGCTCATGGAGCCGATCCAGATCCGTGCTCCTGCCGCAATCACAGAATCATGGAATTGTTAGAGTTGGAAGGGACCTTAAAGATCATTGAATTCCATGCCCCTGCCCTGGGCAGGGACACCTCCCACCAGACCAGGTTGCTCCAAGCCCCGTCCAACCTGACCTTGAACCCCTCCAGGGCTGGGACTTCCACTAACTTTTTGCCTGGATCTGTCTCTTGTCAGAAGGGAGCACTAATATTTGCTCCCAGGGAGCCCAGAGCTCTGCTGGGTGCTGTCCCCAAGACCTCACACACTCCTCTCGATCTGCAAGCACAGCCTCTCATACTCTTTGTGCCACTGCATGGCTGCTGATGGTGGTGGGCACTTGCAGGAGGCGAAGATGAAAAACCTTATGCTTATAGTTACTCTCCACCAGCCTTGAACAAAGAGACAATCACAGTCTCCTTAAGCCAAGTCTGCCTTAAGACACTCCAGATTTTGAGGCACAGCTTTTCATAGCTGGAAAAAATCTCACTGCAAGCTTTTTGGGTGAGGAGAACTGACTAGCATAGGATTACTGATTAGTGTAGGGTTAGGTGGCAAGTATCCCTTAAATAGCACATTGATGCCAACTTTGCATGCCATGATGGAGCTAAGCTCCCATGCTCCAACCACCTACTGAACAACTGTTGCGGACTATTCTTCTTGTGTGAGGTGCAGAACAAAAGCAGAGTTATAAATGAATGTTCACAATTGTTACAGTGTGCAGTTGATAGGAATTATTTTGAAACTTTTGTCTCTGAGGAACACAAACTCAATCCCAGGTGAACTAAATATGCATATTATGCTATGGTCCGTGCCATTAAGCAATGTAAAAAACCCAACAAAAGCTGATATGGAAATGCAGAACTAGTACATTATTATAAAATTTCAGGATTGCAAAGAAAATACATCGCTAGAAAAGTCAGTAAAGTTTTACATACTTCCCATTGAAATCAGTCTGTGTTACAAATAAAACCTTTCATGAAAGCAGTGTTTTTACTAAAAGATGTAAAAAAAGACATTCTTTGCATGTTTCTAAATCATGCCCTGCTCCCCAAAGAGAGGCAGTGATTTTGAACTGGTCCGATAGAGGTGTGGAGACACCATATCACAGGCTCCATGTGGAGCTCTGTAGGGTGTGCTGGTGGTGTTGACCTGCTGGATACATTCATTAATTTGCAAAGCTCGTGACATAATGCTCTATGCCCTGTTCCACCTTAGTCCAAGAGGCACACCCTCAGAATGAGAGTCAAATTCTCCTTTAATTCACCACTAACTCAATTCACCACTAACTCTCAAATGCACTGTTTCTTCATAGAAGATAGGGTTGGAAAGAATACTAAATGGTGGTCTTGTCCACCTCTTGTGACAGAGCAAGATCAGCTCCACTTGGGTCATTCCTAACTCCAACCATCCTATTGTGACCTTAGGATACAGATTGTCTGACCTTTTCACTATACGCCTTACCATCCAGACAGCTGGATTTTTCCAATGTCTGACATGAAAAGGTACCGTTTAACCCCATGGCTTCTTGTCCTATCTGCTCTGAGGAACAAATTTTGCTTTGCTTCACAAATTTCACTTTGCTGTCTCCTCCTAGTCTTGTCTTGCTCTTGTCTAACCCTTCCAGTCTTGCTTTCTGGGACCAGTTTTACCTATTCTATGATGATTCTTGTTAGTCTCTTTTGAACACACTTCAACTGACCCTTTATTTTCTCAAAACAGAGAAAGTATTATTCCAACTGATCCCTTAGCAGTGAAGAGCAGGTGGAAGAGTGTATTTTTTTTTTAACAAGTGACACCCCTGTGCATGGCTCCCAAAATGAAGTGTGCCTTTTTCTGGGCATTGCTTTGTCCTGTTGACTCATTTTCTCTCTGGGACAGCTCCAAGCCCTTTCCTGTCAGCAGCTGGACCCTCACCATTCTCCTTGTAGAACGCATCCTGCTTTTTTTTCTGCCTGTTTCCCTAATTCATGAAAAAAAATTTGGAATGTGAATCCTGTCCTTCTGCATACACGTGATCTCCCAAAATTTGATATTATCTAGGAAATTAAATAAGGCTGCTACTTCTTCCATCATATGGGTCATTAATGAAAATACGGAATAGTGCTGGAGTCAAGAGAGATCCCTAAGGAGCTCTACCCATCCCTGGAATTAATGAAACTTTTTAATTAGAAAAGTGAGCAGGGTGGTAAGCATCCACTTTTCTGGTGTTTTGAGCGCCATGCCAGAAACAGAAGGTCTGTTTTTCAGCTGTTTTTAAAACCAAGAAGTTCACCCTCCTCCCAGGAGTGCCTTACCAATGGGTTGATGTTGAGGAGGAAGAACCAGAGCCATTTTCCATGAAGGGGGCACAACTAAACAACAAGGGAGTATTATCCCACAAGATGCCTGGGCCCTCTCTGCTTTTGGGGCACTACTTACAGATTTTGTATTTTATTGCCATTCCTGAATTCTGCGTATAAGATGTGTCTCTAGAATAGTGTTCTTTTAAATACTTCATTGTGTAGGCACCCATCTTTTTTTCCTGAATGTGTCTGGCTTGGACTCCTTCATGTACTCATGATAAGTGCTGCCTGTTGTTTTTTACATCACTTCACAACAATTTGAAAATGACCTTATACATTAACCTGACTGCCAGGCCAGTGTCTGTTTTGTCCCATCTGGTGTCCCAGACATCCCATGCAAAGTTGCCCTACTGCCCCTTCAACAGCTTCTTTATCTTCCTGTGCAGAGGACATTGCCCTTTGCTTGGGATTTGGAAAGACTCTTCACACTCAGCTGGTGGAGCCCGCTGGTTACAGGCACAGAATCACAGAAAGATATGGGGATGGAAGGGACCTCTGGAGATCATCTAGTGCAACCCCCCCTGCCAGAACAGGTCCACCCAGAGCAGGTTGCACAGGAACTTGTCCAGGTGGGTTTTTAATGTGTCCGGAGAAGGAGACTCTGCAGGGAAGGACTCTCTGGGAAGCCTCTTCCACGGCTCTGCCCCCCTCAAAGTAAAGAAGTTCTTCCTCATGTTTAGGTGCCTATTACCTCTTGTCCTGTCACTGGGCACCACTGAAAAAAGACCAGCCCCATCCTCTTGACATCCTCCCTTGTAATATTTGTATGCATTGATCAGATCCCCCCCTTGGTGTCCTCTTCTCCAGACTAAAAAGACACAAGTTCCCCAGCCTTTTCTCGTAAGAGAGATGTTCTAGTGCCCTCATCATCTTTGTAGCCCTCTGCTGTCCCCTCTCCAGCAGTTCCCTGTCCTTCTTGAACTGGGGAGCCCAGAACTGGACACAGTGCTCCAGATGGGGCCTCCCCAGGGGAGAGCAGAAGGGCAGGATGACCTCCCTCCACCTGCTGGTCACACTCTTGATGCAGCCCAGGATGTCACTGGCCTTCTTGGCCACAAGGGCATATTGCTGGCTCATGGTCATCCTGTTGTCCACCAGGACACCCAGTCACATTAATTTGAGAATCTTTTTTAAGTGCCTTCATTTTCTGCAGCGAGTGCAGGGCCTGGAGAACTCTGGCTGCTCTCAGAGGGGTGAGGGTGAGCTCTGGCCACCACCAGAATTGCAGCTTCCTCACTATCTTGTGATGAGTGAGGAGCCCCTGGGGTGATGGACTTGTGCAGCAGTACAGACATCACCCTGCGTTCTCCTTCAGGTGCCATGGGATGAGTCCCTGGTCCAGGGACTCACTCTGATATACATGCGGCTGGCTCAGCTTCTGAGCAGAGGACAGAGATGTGCCCTGTGACCACCTTCACCCCAGGCTCTTGCTGTGTACATGTTGTGTGCGTGCTTGAGCCTGTTGGAAAGCTTTGACCGGAAGCTCCAGGAAATTGCCCATGTGTTTTTGTCCCCTCTCTCCAGCACCAACAAGGGCAAGAGAGAGCCCATTCTCCTTGAATCCATGTCTTCTAGGAAAAAGCTAATTTCCCTCCAATTTTCCTAAGATAAGACTGCGAGATTCATTGTAATTAGGTGACTGTGCTCACTGCTAACTCCTGCAGGAGGAGGTCACTACACAAGGCAAGATACTCTGAGCCTTGAAAACAGGGCGCAGGTGCTGTCCAACAGGAGGTGGCCTGGGTGATGCTGCTAACGAGGCAGCATGTGCACTGGGAGGCACTGACAGGACACGGCTTTCGTGGGCCCTGTCAAGTTCTAATTTTACAAGTTAATTACTGAGTGTAGCCTTACATAAAGTTAACATGAATGACAGACAATTAATGGTGGTGGGGCCGCAAGCTGGGTTGCAGCTGTGACACTCTCTCAGATGTTTCTGCAAGCACACAATAATTTGTCGATGGGAGTTATGCAGCATTGCAATAGGCAATGAAATTACTGAATCACAAATGTAAACTGCAGGCATATACTAATGGGCTTATCCATGGAAATAATGCTGTTGGTGCCAGGGTCTGCTTAGCAAAATGATTTAAACAGCCAAAAAGTTGAATTTTTAGTTGAATAGTCTTTCCTATTTTGTATTTCACAGGATCGTAGAATGGTTGGGGCTGGAAGGGACCTCTGGAGATCTTCTTGTCCAACCCCCTGCCAGAGCAGGGTCACCCAGAACAGGTTGGACAGGAATGTGTCCAGGTGAGTTTGGAATGTCTCCAGAGAAGACTCCACAGAGAAGGACTCTCTGGGCAGCCTGTCTCCCAGGGATCTGCCACCCTCACAGGAAAGAAGTTTTTCCTCATGTTGAGATGGAATTTCCCATGTTCCTCAATGTGCCCATTGCCCCTTGTCCTGTCCCTGAGCACCATTGAGAAGAGTCTGGCTCCCTCCTCTTGCCACCCACCCTTTAAATATTGATCAGCATCGATGAGATCCCCTCTCAATTTTCCAACAACTAGTTCATAATAACACTGGGCCTAGGTAACTTCTGGGACTCATTAGTTAATTGGGCACCTTCAGATGTTTTAGCACCCAGTGAACAGCAGGCACAGGGTGCCAGCAGACAGGGCCTGTCCCTTGGCCCATTCCCAGCCCAAGGCTTGCTCTGGAGGATGAAGGTGGTTATGGTTGCCACCTTTAAAGAACTAAGCAGGACTCATAAATAGCGTTGCAGAGCTCCTGAGAAGGAAAAGGTGGCACCAGAGTCACCAGCTTTGACAGAAGAGCAGCATGTGTAGGGCACTCACCTGGGAGGTAGAAGACTTGAGTTCAGTCTCACCTGAGCCTCTGGGAGCTGGAACCCACACCTCCTGCCCCAGCTCCTGCCTGCTGGGACACACCAGCTCCAAACCCTCTTCCATCCCAGAACAGGAAAGGCATTGAACATGATTTCAGTACTTCTTGTGTGAAGTCTCAGAATATCAGAGATCGTTTTTGTAAAATGATACTGGTACACAGAAGGCACTGATGATGGAAGAGCCCATAGGGAGGCCAGGCAGATAAGACCCCTCAGGCTGACAGCTTGTGATGTCCACCTGAAGCACCTTGAGGTAATACAGCACCCAGACAACCCCATGAGAAGGGAGAAGCAGAAGGAGGGGAGCTGGTCGTGGGGGAGGTCAGCAGACTGCAGCCCAGCTCCTGTGCAAATACAAAGTCACTTCTGCCCTGTGGCTGGGCCAGAACTTAGCAGGCAGCCTGGATGGTCCTCTGCTCACCCCTCTCTGCTTTTGCAGCAGCATTGCCCCTCTCCTCTGATAGAAGGAGCATTCTTCCTCTGACCCCTGTTCACAGAGACCCTGTTCCATCTCCTGGAGGGAGCAGTTGGACACTCCATTGGGACTTGCTGGCCGCCCAGGCTGCACCGGAGGAGAGCCTGGCCACCGGCGCTGGGGGAGGTGGCTGGCAGCAGGGCTGATGGAGCGGGTGGGCTCCCATTTCAAGCTGCCTTATGACAAACATCAACTCTGCTTTTGTGCAGCAGATGAAACAGAGGAAAGAAAGGGTCTTTCCCCTCCCTTGTGGTGGGGAGGCTCCTCTCCAGCGCACGCAGTGTCACGCTGGGCATGATCCGCAGCAGCCCCCCAGGCACCAGCCTGTCTTTGGAGCATCGCTGCCGGGTGCTCTGTGGCTCCTCCGCTACCTTGATTAATTGGATTTTCCCAGCCCTCTCCAGCCCCTTTCTTCCTGGTGATCGGCAGGGAATGGAAAGGCGATGCTGACTGAAGCTGACAAGATTTCTCCTTAAAAAAAAAAAAAAGAAAAAAAAAAAGAGAGAAAGCTTGCATTGGTTCCATCAAAGACTTTTATTAAAGCCACATGGGGAAAGAGCTGCCCTGTCAGACAGCTTTCTGTATTGCGAAAACATGAAAGAAGCCAACAGCTATAATCAGCTCGAGAAATTTATTGCATTTTTGACCCTGATGAGGTCGTGCGCTGCTTGAGATTTCTTTGAAGGTGTTGCAGGTTTATTGATTGTGAAAAATGTCAATGTGTCACATGCCCAATTAACTTGGCACTTCTTGCTATCAATACCCTAATTGCCTTCTCTTTAGAGAGGCCTTTCATTTAATTAACACCCCCCCCCCCCCCATTTGTTTTCGCAGCTAACATGCTTTAATAAACAGTTGATCTGGGGCCTGTGTTCTGCTGGTAATGGAGGAGATGAAGGAGAGTAAATTTCACAGAGATGCAACATCCATTTCCAAGGGCCTCTAATGCTGTCTATCTGCTTCCTGGGAACAACAATGAGCAGCCACCGAAGGTGCCTTTTTTTCTTCTTTGTTGCCTGCCTCGTCCCTGCCTCTTCTCAGGCACTGGGAGATTTATCCTTTCTAGCAGAAAAAAACATGAGAGACCTGACCTCTCCAGAGCTGTGAGTGGAGCTGACACCAACACCCTGCCCTGTGAAGGTTGCATTGGAAGTGAAATACTTAGTGGCACTTTTGCGTTTGTGGAGGGTTTTTTTGTTGTTTTTTGGGGGGTTTTTTTGGTTCTTTTTTTTAGCCAATGCAAAGCAGTTTCATAGAGCTGTTGCTGTGCTGAGGTTGTCACGAGTTAATTTGCACAGTCTTACTATGGCTTTGTTTTTAATAGTACTTAGCAAATGGATACAGCATGATTAGCCTGGGTTTGAAAACTGGCTAACCTCTAGATCTCAGGATCTAATTGTTGGTGCTCCATCAGCCTTCAGTGCAGCCATTTCTAATTGGGTCCCACAGGTACCTCCCCTGGACTCGGTGCTATTCTGTATCTTTAGCAATGATCTGGAAGAAAACAGAAAATCATTACTGATAAAGTTTGAGGATGACACTGAGAGACTGCTGAAACCGTAAATAATGACAAGAGTGGGGTAATCAGGTGGTGTTGTTTATATCACTTAGTAAATTGGAGGTGATAAAACAGCCCCTGGTTTAATGTAGCTAAATGCCAGGTCATAAATGTGGGGAACCAGAAATATATGTTACACTTGCAGGGTTGGGGAGAGAATGTGGTGAGAGCAATGTCTCCAGAAAGATCATGAGTCTGTGGTGGAAATCCATCAGGATTACGAGCTTCTAATTTGCTACCATGATTAAGACTGGAGGTGTAATATGCAGAGGTAGAGCAGCTTGAAGTTTAATTTCAAATAATAATATACAAAAGAAATATTAAAAAATAACCTGAAAGTAATTGTTCTCGAGAACTTATTCATCTCCTTTACTCCTCCCTTGTTTTTGGTTAGCCAAGGAGATGATTAATCTTCCAAAATCTGATACTTTGATAGTGTTATTTGGGAGGACGGGGAGATTGGATAGCCAGTCTTACCTGGAAAACATTCCCTTTTTCTTTATGGCCAGCTGTATTTAAATATGGGATCAAAGGTATTAAGTGGATGGCAGCACACCCCTTTAAGCAGGGGCTGCTGTCCTCAGGGGGCAGAGGAATAAGCAGAGGCATCCACACTTACCCCTTGATCTCAGACTGTGGAGAGGAAACCCTTAGAAAGGGGATTAAGGGGGAGCGAACAGCCCACTACCCCCTTTGTCAGTCACAGACCCCCTGAGAGAGAAACTACAGGGAAGCCAGCATCTTCTCTCTGGCCCAACACACATTTAATTACTTAACCAAGTGAATCCAAGGCAGCAGAATTTCAGTTGCTGCTGAAGACCCTCATCCAGGTTTCACCCCTTTGCAGCCTTTCTGGCTCAGGCCAAAGCCGGGCTCTGGTGTGTCCTTGTCCCAACTGAGGCTCTCACCCTCCAGGCAATGCCCTGTCCAGGACCTGCTGGACACTGATCTCTCCCTTCCCTCCCACATCAGTGCTGGATGCCTGCTTCTTCTGGGGCTAGTGTGACTCAGACCCACCTTTGGAGACTTCTGCTCTTGTGGCCAGGAAGACTTGGGTGAGGCTGGTCGTGGGTGTGCACTGCTCTGGCTTTGGCTGTCCCCAACCTGCTGAAGTGCCCAGAGATGCTCTGTGGGCACCAGAACCACTGCCTGCAGACACCCGTGAACCCGCCTCAGCCCTGGGGACAGGGAACATGTTTCTGCCTTGGGCACTCGAGGACACCTGTGCCTGGGAGCCCGGAGCTCCTTCATCCACCCTTGGAGGCACTCAGCTTGGGAAGCATTTTCTCAGCAAGCGCCCACGAATGCTGCAGACACCTACAACACAGCTGCTGGCAGGGGAGGTGCTGCCTGGCTTTCTGCGTGTGTGTCCCAGGAACCAGTGAGGCTTCATGTGGTGCCCTTTGCAGCTTGTCAGGATTCACGTAACCACTAAGAACTGGACCAGCTTTGTTGTTAGCTGCTGCAGGGTAGGATGCTCTCTGTGTCCTAGGAGGAGTGACACCTCAGTGTGCCTCAGGGACAGCATCTCCCCCATGCTGGGTGACTTGCTCTAACCACCCAGTGCCTAATAGAAGGCCACAAGGTTTCTCACAATGCTTTGCTCTGCACGGGCTATGCAATGGGCTTGGCTGGGTGACGCTGTGTTTGCATGTCACTTTGGGAACACGCAGTCCTGCTTTGCACATGGCTTGCTCTGGAGCATGGCAAGGACAATCTGTTTAATAAAGTGCCCAAGGGCAGCCCTGCTATAAACCACTCCCCAGCTGGCACAATGAGCTCAAAGAGTGGCTCATTCTCTCTGGAGTGACTGTCACTGTGATGGCATGGCAATCTCATGGCACAGCTAAGCACTGCCCAAACATGAAGGAAGGGGCTGGGTCTGCCACTGTTGATTCGCAGCCTCATTTCAGAGGGAGACACCAGCAATGGGGACAGGCAGGGGAAAGCCTGATGTTGGCAGAGGGGCTGCAGCACTGTGACAAGAGCTATGGCTCTGAGGGTGTTCATGAATTGGCTCCTGGCTGAGGTAGTGCTCATGAGCTGGTTCTCACAGGCACTTCAGAGCAGGGAGGGAGAAGAAGGTAGTGTAGCATTGTCATGGCAAGGCATGGGTCCCCTGTGTGGTTGAAAACATGGAGATGGCCATGGGAGAAGCAGCTGAAGGAGGCTTCTGAAGCACGTGTCTGAGGATGGCCATACTAGCAGATGAAGAGGGTGAGTACGGATGAAAGACACAAGCAGAGCAGTTGACAAGCAATTAATATTAGTGTCATTCCCTAGGCTTCCTCTTAACTAACAGTCCATGAACAAATGGCACCTGGTGTAAACCTTTTGTAAGCAACCCACTGCCTGCAGGGACTGTCCCAAAACACCACCAAACTGCTGCTACCTGCCTGCTCTGTCTCTAACAGAAGCAATGATTTTGCTGGTCCCTTGAGTGGTCTCTTAGGACAGATTTCAGTGGACTGGCAAAGGCAAAGCTGTAAAGACTTTACTGCCATTCCATGCCTTTCAGAGCTGCATCTGTCTGTTCATAAGTAATCCAAAGTGCATCTAAAGTGTGGTGTCTGGGCTTCTCCTGTTCATAAAATCAGTGCTCATCTACGTATATGGACCTCAAAGGCTTGTCCGAGCTCTGATAGTTTCTCGGGTTCCAGTGCAGCTCCTTTCGTGGGGGGGTGGTCTCATGGTGTGTTCTCCACAGAACCAGTGATGACCCATGGTGTGCAGTAACCTCTGCTGAGCGGTGCCAAGCAAAGGAACAAAGCATGAAAGACATTGGAAGGAGAACTTTAGTTATGCTCCCTACCCAGCACTGTGACCATCTCTACTCCTTTGCATTGACAGTGGCTGTGCAAAGCCAAAATCCAGGCAAGCTCTGGCTGTGCTGTTAGTGCAGACCTAGGCAAGTTGCAAGGAAGATCCTCTGCATTGTCCAGTGCCAGCAGAGCATGGGATGCTGCATACTGAGCTGTCAGGTGGCCAGAGGGACCAAGAAGCCATGGAGAGTAGTAAAGGGGTGAGACTGACAGAAGGGAAGCAGTCAGGGAGACTGTCTGCCAGGAGGAAGAGGCTTTTCCAGGGTGCAATAACCCTGAATAACCAGAGCACGCAGACAAACTGAGGTTGGGGAGGTCACTTCCAGGTAGTGAAAGGCTGGTGTGACCTTTCTGATCCAGAGAAAGTTAATGAGCTGTAGAAATCTCTGCCCTGTGGAGCTTCATGCAGGTTTGGAGATGGCAAATCAGCAGTGGGAAATCCTTACTGTTTCTTCCCTGCCAAGGAGCTTTGCTCCCCAGGCCTCTTCTTCCCTGCTTTCCTCAAGAGCTGGGTTTCCTCAGAAGACACTATCTCTCTGATTTCTAAGGATGAAAACTGCTGAAGCCTGCTGGAGAGCTAGCGTGCATCACATGCTCTTTCAAGGGCTGCTCCCAGCAGTGACTCATCGCCCCCTGCCCACCTGGGGCTGCTGGAAAATCTTCCCAGAAAGGTCGCGAGCTGCCTTTCGGCAGCCAAAGTTAGCTCTGCGCGTGTGCGTGCATGTGAATAAGCATTCCTCTTGCCATATGGTGGGATATATCTGCTGAATGGACATACCCACCACATTTCTCCCCGCTTCCTGATCGCGGAGAAAGCGGATGATTTCAGAGCTCAATGAGACTGTCCACCAACCTGAGGGGCCCTGTGGCTTCCTCCATCAAAAAAAGACAGTGTCTGCTTCATGGATGCCATGTTATCTTTCTTCTTCTGATTGGGGGAAGGTGTTATGCCTTGTTATGCCTCTTCCTTTCACGGTGTTTCTGTGGCTGTGGTGGCTAAGTGGCTCTGTGCTGTAGCAGAGGGTGCATGGGAGAATGGGGATGGCCCTTAACAGCGCTCAAAACAGTTTCTTCTGCCCATGTGCTAGGTTGAAAGAAATGTAGTATGTTCCAGGTGGGACAATTAGGACCTCCAGGAGGGAGGACAACTGTTTGCCTGCAGCTTTCTCGCTGTCCCTTGCTTTCAGCAGAGCCATGTGTCTGCCGCTGCCCATCCTCTGACTCAGCCTGTTCCTATTCAAACACATCAGAGTATTTCCCACCTTGCAGGGATTAAGCATGGCTATCTGAAAGGGGTACAGGGTATGAAAAGAGCACTTTAACCTTCTGAATAAACCCTGAGTACCCATGGAGAAGAGTGGGATGTGAGAAACACTCCAGGTTAACTAGCCAGTGGACACCCCTCTCTCGGCAGGTTGCAGCTTGCCTCCCTCTGCAAAGTTAGTCTTCGTAGATGAGCTCTCTAGACTTATTTCCAGGAAAAAAAAAACAACCACAGCTGATCGTTATCCTCAAACAGGTTCTTGCTTCAAGCCAGTATCTCTTAGGCAGAATGCTTTAATTTAAAATTTGTAGTGTTGGTGAATCCCCCGCAATCCTTGGTAAATTAGTTCCAAATCTCTGTGTTAAGACTTACGTGCCCTATTGCTAGTTTCAGTGTGGCATCACTTTGTATCTTGTTAGATCTTTGCTGGTTTGAAGAGCTCTGGGCTATTGGATTTCTGCTCCCTGAGCAGGCAGCTGCAGATAATGATCAAGTCACTCTTGACCTTCTCCCCCATAAATGTGGCAGAGCCAGAGTCTGAGACCCCTTCTCCGATTCCCTTCTGCACCTTCTCGGGTTTGTCAGTGTGGGAAGTGTTATTCCAGCAGTGGTACCACCAGTGCTCAACTTGGAGGCGCAAACACTTTCCTTGTGCTCAATAATTCAGAATAGTTCTTTGCCTGTTTGGCTTGATATATGGAAATCACTCTGAACTAATTGCCTGCCAGTAAGTCACCCCCTAAGTTTCTTCCTAGCGTGGGGCTCCCCAGGAATGACACGCACCCCCTGACATACCCAGTCTGAATTATTAATTCATAGGTGGGTGTGTTCGCATTCATTATCTCAGTCTCATTACCAAATCTTCCAGAGTACTTTAGGGGTTAATCTGTCATCTGCTGTGTTTAACCAGCCCTTCTGGTCTCTTCACTGGCTGTGTACCTTGGCAAGGATGATGTCACTCTCTTTTCCAGGTTATTGTTAAAAACATTAACTAGTGCATGGTCAACAGCCAGTCTCCTTTACACCCCTCAGGAAACATTCCTGCTGCCCCATGCTTTTTGAGCACATTTATATTTTGAGGCCTTGCTCGGGATGCAGGCTTATCCCTTCAGAGTACGCTATGTTCATACCCTGTTTGTTTCAGAAATGTGGAGCAATCATGGCTCCAAGGCATCTTCTGATAGTGCCATGGGGTGTGATGGAATGACCCGTGCCCCATCCTGCTCTGGCATGCCTCTTCTGCTCTCTAGTCCTGTGTGTCCTTGAAGGGGAAAATGTCTCCTGGGAGCACGAGATGGTGGAAGCAGGGGCGTCTGTGCCTGAACATGTGGTTCTGCCTCCAAACAAGTGGGAGAAAAAACTCCTAATGAAAGATTCAAATACCTGCTGGGCTGAGAGTGGGGAGGGCTCCTGCCCCAGTTCTCTGCTCCTTTTAGGAGCTCACCACCAAAAAAAGAGCAGGCTTATACATCATCAGGCAACAATGAAGGTCACAAGTGCAATCTCTCCCTCTCTGAACGACAAACGCCGTTGGTTTTGCTCTGATTTAGAGGATGCCATTGGGAATCTATGGGATTTGCCTTTGGCTTCAATTTTACTACTAGCCAATTTTACAACAAGATTAAGGAATTGAAATAGAAAAGATCCAAACACCCCTGCTGCTCCCAAAGGCAGTCTCCCTTCTGAAAACAGCAGGAAAACCCCTGCTCACTCTTACAAGCTCTAATGTGGTCACGTCTGCTGTGCAGGATGCATGCACAAGGTGAACGCCATCATGGTTGACTTGCTCTTGTCCTTTATCACAGCCCTGATCCCCAGTCACACTGCTTGCAAATTGTCAGATCTGATGTGCCAAGCTTCTTGGAGCCTGATACTCATCTTACACCCACTAGTGCAAACAGGAGAGACATGTACCCCGGCACTCTGGATGGTGGAGAGTCATGTTTGACACACTGAACATCCCAGGACCACGATGTCACAGTGGAGACGGTGCCAAACTGAATAGTCCACAGAGACTGTGGACTGTGTTGTGGACTGTGTTCCATGGACACATCTCAGGGCCCACCCAGTTCCTCTGTCATGGAAAGGACCAGTTTCCCTCAAAAAGCAGGGCAGCTAGCTGAGGTTGCAGTACTTCCCCTTAAAATGGTTTTCTTGTGAACATCTTTCTACAGGCAATCTGCATGGAGCCAGCCAAAAGGCTGCACTGATGGGCCTTTATGCAGGTGTTGAGATTGCGAGGATCCACCTCCGTTGCCACCACCTGGTATTGCATCAATTTGATCTGATCTGAGGATGTCCCATTCTTTCATCCCAGATGTGAGTTACCATGTAGCTGAGATGCTGTACACAAACTGCTGATCCTGTGACTCTTCCTGGGGTGCCTGTTACCTGCCAGTGCCCGTGGCTGAATATAGAGCTGCCAAGGGGTAACTGCCTCAGATTTTTGCTTGATTTTGACCACCTCTGGGTCTGAATTGCACATGGCTCCCTGCACCGTGTTTTGGAGGGTGCAAATGCACTCTCCTTCAGCAAATGCAGGAAGACAGGATGCCTGATGACCAAGGTTCAGAGCTCTGACCCAGCACCAAAATGTATGGATTTGCCCAAAAGATCTAAAGAGAACACTGTCAGAGAGGCACTGAGGTGGATTTCCTTGGCCAACTTGGAGTCTGGCAGATTTTTCTCAGCAAATATCAAGAGAACAGCCATTTTCCAGTAACGTTTGATGAGGAGGGTCAGCCTGGGTTTGCAAGAAAATCCAGCCCTGACCAAGGCTGACCACTTCTGCAGGTGGTGGAGGATGAGGAGATGGTGGTGTATGAGATCAGCCTTCAACTCAGGAAGCTCCTGAGAAGTTTGAAGCTTTTTGCAAGAGGAGGAGGAGGGTTTCAGGAAAGTGTCAAGAGAACATGAGATCATATCATTGCATTTATTTATATACCAAACCTGGCATCTGCTGCGCCCAAGCTCGCTGCAGTCCTCAGCATTAAACATTTCATTAGCCCACAGCCCCTCTGGCAGTGCTCACACCCGCACACAGGCTGTTTAGCAGCAAATCCATCCATTTAATTTCTCATTAAACTTTAGATGTAATGAATTTTTTAGTGGTCAAATGAATAAAGCAGTTAAAATAAAAAATGGCTGCATAGCAAAGGTTTGGCCCCCACTATTTTCAGCCTTTCATGATGTTGTGGTGAAGCCAAGAAGTGCCTGCGCTTGTTTGCTGGGTGAGCAGGTCTCTTCTGGGGGAGGTTCTTTGGAAATACCATCCTTCCAGCCTGAGTTGGAGGCTTTGATCTGAGGAGGGGAAGCCAGGGAATAGTCAGTCCCATCAACAAACAGTTTGTAGAAGAAAATGTTTGGAGTCTTTAAAGGGCCAGCTTTCATTTTTTCAGGTGACTGTTTGCAGTTTTTTTAAGACAATTATGCTGAAAATAAATAGCCACCACCTACCTTTAGTAGAGCTGACAGATCTTCAGATGATTAACAGCTGCTACCATTTTAATTAGCTGAAAAACAATGTTTCTGAGAGTCACAGAATCACAGAATCACAGAATCACAGAATTGTGGTGGTTGGAAGTGACCTCAGAGATCATCGAGTCCAACCCCCCAAAAAAAAAAATAAAAAAAAAAATCACCCACCCACACAGCAGCCCACGACAAACCAATAATCTTGGGCACTAGAGC
>JAOTQQ010000005.1:17254199-17290047 GCA_026546715.1 Gallinago undulata
CCCCATCCCTGGAGGGGTTCAAGGCCAGGCTGGATGGGGCTTGGAGCAACCTGCTCTAGTGGAGGTGTCCCTGCCCATGGCAAGGGGGGTTGGAACTCGATGATCTCTAAGGTCCCTTCCAACCGAAAACATTCTATGATTCCATGATTCTATGATCCTCCCTCGTGCAGGGAAAGAACTGGGCTGAAGGCACCCCATGGGCTGCAGCAGCAGGTAATTTGGCTCAGTCAACACAGCAAGTTCCCATCTCTGCAGCATGGCTCACGTAAGGGGCTTGTGCAGGAAAGCAAGATTCACCCAGGATGCCCTCAGAGCACTGGCTTGCAGCAAGCAGTGAGGCAGTGAGGTCGGCAGAATGTGGGACTGAGCTTGTCCTAGAGGAAGGTGGCTGTGGAGATCCTGCATGGCTTCTCAGGTGAGGCAGGGACACATGCTCAGAGCCTTAGGATAGAAGAAGGTGAGCAGAAGGTCCCAGAGGAGGGTGCTCTCATCATCTCCTGCCTTCCTCCAGCAGCTATTAGATCTTTTTACACCCACACTGGCCTTATCCACGTCCCATCATAGCTTCTACTGTTTCCCCTGGACCCTAGTGACAGCTCCTCACGTCCCTCTCTTCTCTGGCTTTATTGGTTGGAGAGCTTCACCCACAGATTGGAGGTGTCCTCCTGCTTCTTTGCTGTAGCAGATCCCTGACTGGTCCAGATGCAGTGGGAATTCAGTGAGGATGCCTTGCAGTGAGAGATGGGGAGTGCTGGAAGGAGGACTTTGCAGCGGTGTGCTCTGTGCACACAGGAAAGCAGGAGCATGGACACTTTCCTAGGGCTGATGTCTGAACGAAGGTGTCTCTCTGGTGAAGACTTTGAGGTGGAGCTGCCCTCTGGAGGTGGATAACTATCCATTAAGAAGTGGGGTGAGGGGCAGGGGCAGCAGCTGGGCAGGGTGGACATCAGACACTGGGACAGATAAAACAGCACCTGTGTTTAGTCATAAGAATAACATCTCATTTTCCAAAATATTTCCATTCCCATGCTCTACTTTGTTTTCAGTGAAAAATGTAAAAATCTGTAGTACAAAATTTCCCATGGAGGTTTCCTGTTTTGACAAAAAATCAATTTTCCATTGAGCAGATATTTTAAACACATATTTCTCCCTACTGTATGAGGAATGAAGAGCATCACTCACAATTAGGGGAGGGAGGAGCATGTCATGGTAGGCACTGACTCTCAGGGATACTTGGACTTGTGACAGAAAACATCTGCTTTCAGCTCTCTGAGCAGCACTGTGGCTGAAAGCTGGTGTGTGGTGGCATATGTCACCCCTCTTTTGTGTCCAGTCCTTTTCCTAAATGGTGAAGAAAGATGAGGGTAGTTGGAACATCTCTTTTATGAGGAGAGGCTGAGGGACTTGGGTCTGTTTAGTCTGGAGAAGAGAACACCAAGGGGGGACCTGAGCAATGCCTATAAATACTTAAAGGGAGGGTGTCAGGAGGATGGGAGCAGTCTTTTTTCAGTGGTGCCCAGGGACAGGACAAGAGGTAATGGGCACAAACTTGAATGTAAGAAGTTCCACCTAAACATGAGGAAGAACTTCTTTACTTTGAGGGGGGCAGAGCCCTGGAAGAGGCTGCCCAGGGAGGTAGTGGAGTCTCCATCTCTGGAGACGTTAAAAACCCACCTGGACAAGTTCCTGTGCAACCTGCTCTGGGTGGACCTGGTTTGGCAGGGGAGTTGGACTAGATGATCTCCACAGGTCCCTTCCAACCTCATGTGAATCTGTGATTAACCCAAGAGAGGTGCCCTGAACAGGGTAGATGTGTTGGGACACCTGTGTCTCCTCTGATGGCTGGGGAAACCAGGGCCACTTCACCAGATTTCAGTGTCTAATGTCAGGATAGTGAAAGTTAAGTAAGATGAATCCCCCACCATGGCACCTGCATGTGAAAGTGGTGATGCAGGGTAGCAAGGAGGCTGTGGCAACCGTTCTTTGACCAAAGCGTTTGCTTGGTTGGCTTGTTCCTTGCATGTTTTCCTTCTTTAGAAGAAGAGTGAAATGGTCAAGTAGACCCTCTAGGAGAAGAGAGATTGCTCCTGTCCCAAGAGCAGCCGAGCCTGCCCGGGGAGAGGCGTTTCTGAACTGCAAGGCAGGAGGAAGAGCATAAAGAAGGTGCAGCAGGGAGCCAAGCTGTGGAGATAAACAGCTGGGTCTCCGGAGGGACAGAAATAAAACTCCCTGGGGATAAAAATTCCAGGAACAAAACTTCCCAGGACTATGCAGAGTCTTCTGCAACTCAGAAAACCGCTGAATTGACTGAAAGCAAGCTTGGAAGCAGGGACCCACTTGCAAGGGCTCTGTAGGCGGGGGAGAGCTGTTAATGAGCCTTTTCATGTCTGTTCTATCTGATCTAATTCTATTCTGTCACTTTGATTTTTCTTTCTGTGTAAAAGTTAACGCATGCTATAAATAATACCTCTCTCTTGAACTGGCTGATCTTCTTTGGGGAGCTCATTTTGGGGAAAAAGGCTAGATGGAGACATCTCAAAGCTGTGTTGGGGTCCCACCACAAGTGCACACACTGCATCACACAGGCACCAGTGCTGGTTTTCAGGCTGAGAAGAAGAAAGGTTTGAGAGCAAATTTATAAAGGTATGGGAAACCTTCACAGCGTGGGAGGTTAAAGGCCATTTTCCCTACTTCATCTTTTAGAGAGGAGCCTGGGGTGCAGCTTTGGCTGTTCTTTAAGGATGTGTATAGAAGAAGGTTTCTAACACTGTAGAGCTCATTCAGTCTTTTGGACAAAGGCAGGATATTGGCGAGAAGCAACTGCCAATAAAATTGAAATGTAGAGGAGCTCACAGAGGGGGGAGACACTCATCACAGGTAGAAAGCCGTAAAATTCTTTAGACACCTTCTTCCAACTAATGCTGGTGCCTCAGTGAGTGGATGCTCCTTGACTCGTGCCCTTCTTCACCAAACTGAGTTCTGCAATTGCTTGTGAGAACTGATACTTGTGTAGCCAGCACTGGCAGGCAAAACAGCTCTGCTCAGACTAAAGGCAAAGCAGTCAGGGATGTGTGGCAGAGAGGGGCTGTTCTGCCAGAATCATCTCCATTACTGAATATTGTCTCCTTTTCATACATCTAGTCTTGTTCCCTGGCCGAGTCCTGCTCTGGACTCTGATGAATTTGAATATTGTGGCCGCTGGCTGAGCCACAGCTTAACACTCAACCCCAACCATTTAGAATACAGTGAAGGCTTAGCTGGAGTAATCACAATGGTCCATTTGGTAGGTTTTGGCTCCAGAAGCCATGAATGAGTGACCAAATCTCCACTTTGGTACCCAGTGGTTCTCTTGGTCTTCATCTCTACACCAGTGGGTAGCTGTGGAAACTCATGCTCACAGAAACCTGCTGTAGCTGGGGCAGAAGCTGTAGCAAAGTCCATCAGTGTCTAAGCATGATCTTTGTTCAGTCATGTTGCCAGAAAGTCAACGGAGTTTCCTTCTTCTAAGTACTCTGGTTGAGCAAAATGTCAGAAGAAGCCTGAGGATGAGGACAGCAGTTCCTGGGAGAAAAAAAAAAAAAAGGAAAAATAAAAGAGGAAATCTTGCTCTTTGCACTTACTAGATGTCTGTTCCTTTTATTTCTGCAGAGGGAAGATCTCCTGCTGCTATCTACATGTTGTCTCCTTCTCTGCTTCCAACAGTTAACCAGCACAGATCTTCTTTGTCCTCTGCTCTTCTCAACTGCCATACAAGCATTTTGCTCATCAACCAGATGCTGCAAAGTCAGGTAAGGAGAGTGCTGCTCTGCGTATTTGGCTTGATACAAACAGCGCTGTCATTGAAAAGGAGGCACCTGGTGAGTGCTTATGGCAGTCTCCTGCCACGGGAGCTGGTGCGCACATGGATGGAGCTGCGTGTGTGTCAGCTCATGGGCATGTGGTCAGTGGTAACTTAAATCATTAATCTGATCCTGTTGGTTATAAATCAGTATTTGGTTCCCTATAGCTGTCCCTTTCCCTTTGACTAAAGCAGGCTGCCGGGAGCTGGAGCCATCCACATCTGGAGCTGGGGCTGTGGATAGGCAGGAGCCCTGAGGGAGATGCCTTGTACAGGGGTTGCAACTTAAAATGTAGGGTCCATGCAGGGAGAGCATCCTGTTGAAATTCTGAAAATCACTGAGGACTCAGTGTCTGGGCACACTGGGAACGCTGGGTTTCTGGGGTTTAACTTGACAAGAAACACATTAACTCTTTGCTGTTTAATGATTTCATGAATCAGCCTGTGTGTTTTAGGGGTACAGATCTGGTAATGGGCTCTTGTGGGCAGAGCAGACCTGCATGGAGTTAGCAGTTCATTTACACAGGGCTGTATCTAGAGCTTGTTCAAGATCTCAACCAGATGACAGAAAATCAGGAGAACTACAGCTGCGGATGTTCTCACTGAAGGCTAAATATTCACTGAGAAGAACAGCAGCTACACCCCAAAGGTGTCACCTGAGCTTCTCAGATCTGGGCTAAATCTGGGGGTGTGAGGAGAAGCCCTCACAGTGAAATGGCCACTTGGTGAAGTTGGGCAGAGCAGAGGAGGGGAGCTGGGGGGGGGAATCAAATCTGCCTGAGGTCTCTTGGCAGTGGAATGTATGAGCTTTTGGTAGGTTTGGGGCAAATGACTGGATGAAGGTGACACCTTGGCAGCTCTTCCTATGTCAGTGGGTCTCTTGTGCTGGTGGGCTGGCTCTGAATAAGATCCTGGTTTAGATTTGTACTTCAAAAATCTTGAATTGGGAGTCCTGACAAGCTTACCTCTGGCCTCCCAACAGTGTTGCTTTCTTGAATGAGAAGCAGCAATCCGCAAGGACCTCCAAGTCTTGGGAAAAGCCATTTAATGCCCTCACTGCTCTGGATTTGCTCTACGCAGATGAAGGAGCACTGCTGGTCTTTGTCTTCTTCTTGCTGTGGTACAGCAAATGGTCCTGGTGTACTCGGTCAGCTGGGCTGCTCCTCCGTCCCTCCCCGTAGGTTGCTGTAATTATCAGGGGTTAGTGTGCAGACAGCCTGCCAACGGGCTGCAGGACTGTCTCTCATCTCCCCGCTGGCCCGACACTGAGCTACGGCTGAGGACTCGTGCATTTTTCTGCAGTCACATCAGGCTGTGAAACTTTAATTTGCTGCCCTGCAGTTCTTGCAGCCTTTCACCTTCCCTGCCTTTCCCTCCCGTTGACTGTCTGCTGTTTTGGATGATTTTTTCCCAAACTGTCCTCGCCTTTATTTACTAGGGCAATTTGCATTTTAGTATTTTCTGCGCGTACTTCAGAGGTTTCTTCTGTATTCCTCTTTCCTCTCTGGGGCTCCTCACTTACTTGTATTTAACATTATCTGCAGGGCTCTATCCTGTACAACCCCTTTTCAGCTTATTTCCAAAGGGTTTACTGTCTTTCTGCCTGTGTAAAGCTGCTTCCCGTGTCTGAAGTTTGGCCCAGCTGGAAGCTCTCTCAGCAGGTGACCTGATTTACTACCTCAGATCATTTCACTATTTAAATCACCTACACACACATCAACTGCTCCTGTTCCCAACTTGGGCTCCCTCTTCCATCCCTGTTCCAAGTGCTTTGGGGTTGTTGGCTGGTTGGGTTTCTTTATTTGTTTTGTTTATATATTTTTAATTTATTTTTATTTATAATTTTTATTTTTCTATGTGAGTGGAAGAGGAACAGTTGTTCCCACTGGGTTCATGTTCTAGCTATAAAGTCATCCCACACATCCTGAACATTTCTAGCTTTTTTGGAGCTGAAACCCTTGACAGCTTCTCCTTTCCACTTTTTCCTTCAGTCATTGAAGCAAAAGGTTTTGGTCTTCTGCATCCAGAGCATGTGGAAAGCTTGTCTTCCTCGGCTCCTGCCTGTCAAAATTCCTGTTTTATTCCCTGGCCCTTCACTCAAGGGCAGTTCCCAGCTTCCCAGTTGGCTCTTCAGATTGTCAAGAAAATAAAAAAGTGAATAAACTGTCAGGATGCCAGAATTGTCTGCTGGGATCAGCAAATGTTTGGGATACCACTGGAACTCCTGATATCCTGTGCCTCTGTTCCTTTGCTAATGGTAGATTTCTAATACAGAAATTAGCCTTTAAAGTGCATCTCCCATGGAGAGACACTGTGCAGTGCTCCAGGAACAAACAAACTCAATTCCTTTTGGAATGCATTAAGCTGTCAGAAGTGTTTTGGGAGCACAGTGCTGTTGGTGGAGATTCAACCCAAAAGACTGTCCTGAAGCTGCACCGAAGTTAACCCAACATGTGTTGTGTGGATGCTGGGTCTCCAGCACCACTGCCTTCACTCACTGTGGGTGAGGGAACAGAGCTTGGATACTTCCAAATCCTCTCCTGAGCTGAGATCTGTAATAATAATAATAATAATAATATTAATAATAATAATAATAATAATAGTAGTAATAGATTTAATAAGGGATTAGTACGCTGGTGACTTCCCAGTATACCACTGGGATGAAAGTGGCCGAGGTCTAGACTAGTCCATACTCTGTACTTCAAACAGAAAGGTCACACTTGTCTGTCTCTAAACTCTTCCTAATAAGAAAAATAACTTTTCTCAGCACCATCTTTCCCCCTCCCCCCCAATAAACTCCTTTTTATTATATCAGTTATTTTTTCAGCAGTAGGTTTAAATAAAAAAAAATAGTATAGATTATTTTTGATGCTTGTATATTCTTGGTCTGATTTTTTTTAAAATGAAGTATTAAGTTTTTAAACTTGTGGGGTTTATTTTTGTCTTCCCTGCCCCCCCTGCAACTTCCCAGACTGTTTTCTAATGACATGATATTTATTTGATTAGCCGTTTCCTAGACTGTTCATCTACCTGTTTCCCTGTGTGTCTGCTTATCCCGCTCTAACAGCCCCCCGCTTAAAACCTTTTTAACAGTTTTACTGATTTCAAATGAATTTGGTGGGTAGGACAGAATCTTAAAGACATTCTTGATTAAAAGGCTGCAGTGTGCACTCAATTATTACTTCTTCTCTTTGTCCTCTACCATAATTAGGTTAGATCGCTGCATTGCGTGGGTTTGGGGAGGGTTATGGCCACAGAGGGATTTGGAGATACTGTCAGAGGAAATGTGAGGGGGGGACCTGAGAAAGACCCAGTGATTCAGCTAAAAAGGGATTAGAAACTCTCCATGAAAAATAGATATTAATTCTGGTGTTTACTGATCAACTTTTGATTACTTTGGCATCTTTGAATTTGTTCACACTGCTAATCCAAATTTGCTATTTTTAAAACTGATACAATGCAGAATATAAAAAAAGCACAGATCCAACAGTTTTCCTAAATTCAATCCAAGTTCTAAACCAATCCATACAGTAGTATTAAAATTACAGATATTAGCAATTCATTTGTTCATTCACATCATAAACAGCATTTGCATTATGCATTTTCTCCTTATGCCTTCCATTTTCCATGTAAATAAGTAACTAACCCTTATAACAAAATATTATTATTGTACAACATATATTCCATTTTTCAGTAAGGAGATAAAAGGCTTCTGAGCCAAAATTGGTACTTCTTTATATGGCAAAAGAAATGAAATCACAGCCAAAATTTCAAGCTGGCTTGATTTCCACAGCAGAAATGTTTTTATCTCCTGGTCCTAGAAATCTCTCTCTCAAAGAAGACAAAAAAGAGCTGTGGAGACTTGATTTAACCTAACACTATTCCCAATTCTCATATATTTCTTGGACCCAGGATTATTTTAAATGAAGATCCACCCATGGACACATACTGATTGATTCCAATTCCATTCTATCCAATTGTTTGTAAATACTTTTGCTTCAGTCATGCTTAGAAGTTCTTTCCCCAACTTGAAATTTTAGCCAGCCCAGTTTTTAAAAACACTGGACTATATAGTAAATTGAGACAGGAAGAGTTTGAAAATCAAAGCTCTTGCACCCAACACCTGTTTGGGAGCTGATGTGTGTTCTGTGTTTGTGAGCTCCTCAGCACAGTGCTATCGTAGTTCGGGGGGAAGAGAGTAATTGCCCCCTCCTTACTGAAGGCAAATGAGGCAATATCGAGGAGGCGGGACATTTTCTCTGTAGCTATTGCACATGAAAAAGCATCTGTGTGTAGACCTTAGCCCTTGGTCCCCTCTGGGTTGGCGCCCACCAGACCCTCATCCATCCCACCCTGTGCTGCTCAGCTGTCCCTGTGAGCGTGAATGGGCTGATGGAAAGGGTCTGGGTGGAAGGGGGAGCTTGAATCCACCTTGGATGTGGATCACCTCCTTCCCTCCCTCCACACTCCCCAGCTGGTTCCTGGTCCCAGTACTGGCAGAGCAAAGCCTGATGTGCCTGGTGAGCTGCAGCAGTTGGCACCTCTGCCTAGACCTTGAGCTGCTTCTGGGGGTGGTAGTTATCTTTCCTTGCAGAGGAGCACAGTGTCTGGATGTGGGCAGTGCTGCAGCAGTGACATGCTTCTGGTGGGACTGGGAGCATCATTAATGGTTAACAGGTCACACTAAATGAGCAGACAAAACACATTCATGATGTACTTCTGTGAGATGGTATTTCCAGTTCCAGTTCGTTTCTCTTGGGCTCATCCTAAAACACTTCTACCACCCTAAATGGCATCCCTACTTCTTTTTGACCTGCTCTGATGAACTGTGGCCGGTCTGGATCTGTGTTGATCAGCCTGTGGGCCACTCTGAGCAGATTAGTGTTGAGCTGCCCCTGCCTTTCCCACAGAGAAGACACTAACAGCATCAATTTCTCTTCCTCAGCTGACACCTCATGACACCTCCTGTTTCTGAGACCTCTCCTCTCTTCCCAATGTGACTGGAGTTCACTTATACAAAGGGGCTGGCAGACAGTTGGGCAGACTAGACAATGTGATCCCATGAGGCTTTGTTCTTCATGAAATCAGGCTAAAAATGAGTTTTTCTCAGAGCAAGCAAGTTCACATTCTTTCTAAGAGCTCTTTGATGATCAAACGTTCTCTTATTTTATGATGTTTTATACTCCCTTCCCAAAATAACAAATTTCCTAATGGAATCAGTTAGGCTATTATTTCTAACAGCCTCTGCCATAATCCAACAGTGTTTCTTCTAAGTCTGGCTTCTCAAATTTGACCAGATTTTTTCTTGCACAATGCAGAAGGAATTTGGGATCCTTAGTGGCTGAATCTACCACAGATCCAGGAAGCTCAAAGGAAACACAGCATCTTTTAGGTTGAAGGCACACCTGGGGATCACCTAGGCCAAGCCCCGGTTCAAGTAGGGTCACCTAAGCAGGTTGCCTGGGACCATTCCAGTCAGGTTTTGAATATCTACAAACTGGGAGACTCCACAACCTCTCTGGACAACCTGTGCTTGACCTCTTTCACAGTAAAGAGATGTTTCTTCATGTTCAGATGGAATTTCATGTTTCAGTTTGGGCTCATTGCTTCTTGTGCTGTCACTAGGCAGCACTGAGAAAAGTCTGGCCCCCTCTTCTCTACACCCTCCTATTAGGTATTTATACTGATTGACAAGATCTCTCCTGACCCTTCTCTTTTGCAGGCTGAACAGTCCCAGCTCTTGGAGCCTCTCCTCATAGGAAAGGTGCTCCCGTCCCTCAATCATCTTAATGGCCCTTTGCGGGGCCCATTCCATTAAGTCCAAATTTTGCCAATTCTGCAGAGTCCAGAACTGGACCCAGCACTCCAGACGTGGCCTTCCCAGTCCTAAGTAGAGGGCAAGGATCACCTCCCCTGACCTGCTGGCAATACTCTGCCCAGTGCAGTGCAAGAGACAGACTGTTGGCTTTCTGTGTTGTCAGAGTGTAATGCCAGCTCATGGTCAACTTGAGGTCCACCAGAACCCCATTGTTCGAACCCCAGTATATACTGCTGCCTCGGGTTCTTCCTCCCCACATACAGGATTTTGCATTTCCCCTTGTGATTCCTTCATGAGATTCTTTGCTGCTTAATTCTCCAGCCTGTTGAGGTCCCACTGAATGGACCACAAACATCTCCACAACCATCTGGTGTATCAGCCATTCCTTCCAGTTTGTATCATCTGCAGACTTTTTGAGGATGCATTCTATGCCAGGTCATTATTGAATGTACTAAACAGTATTTGCCTCAGTATTTACCACTGGAATACACCTTTAGTGCTTTGCCTCCAAGTGTCTTGCTGATGGCAGCTGTCTGGTCTTCTCTTTTCAAGCTGATGAAGCGCTGGTACAAATTTCTTATTGGTTCTGAATCATTTAAGAGCTGTTATTTCATGCACTTTCCAATCACATTTCAAAATAAGGAATTCCAGACCATTAGTCTATTTTTCATGTTTCAAACTGAGGAATTCTAGGCCATTAGTCCATTTTCCTCTGGATGGAAAACAAAGAAAACTCAATTTTCTCATCATTATTTGCTTCCAGAAACATCCAAGATAATGAAACCTGTAATATGAGTTGCACTACTGCTCCTTTGGGCACACATCACTGATGGAGAGCACCACTGGGTACTGCCATTCAGCAGCTCCTTCCAAGGGTTATCAAAGTTGGCAGCTGTTTTACACCCTCAGCATTTCCTATCTCGTGCCTGGATGACTGCTGCAAAACTTAGACAACATCCCTTATAAGAATTAATGGGAATTTTGCAGAATGCAGGATGTAGCCTGGCATTAAAACCTCCCAGAAGAAGAAGGCTAGCTAAAAATTACTTCTTTTTGAGCAAGTCAATGAAAGAATCACTTTCTGTCTAGAGCGGCTAATTATAAAATGAAAGCCAAGGGGGCAAACAAACATTCATGGTGGATAAAAATGAATTGTTTGGGAAAAATAACCCATGATGCCTCAACTCACAGCTTTCCTAATGTTGGCTTGATAGCTCTAATGAATAATTTGTTAGAGACCAAAGAGGACATCTCTCTTGTGGGTCTGAATTTTTCCTTGCTCTCTTTTTAAGAGGTTTCAAATATTGGAAACTAATGTTTCTTGGAGGAACACGGTATCTAAGAAAAATACAGAGGTTTGTAGCCACTTAATTCTGCGGAAAATGGAACTTGTCAGCCCCATCTTGTCATGTGCCTTTTTCTTCTGTTGAAAGATTTCATTGTAAAAAGCTCTGCTTGAGTTTCTCAGGGTCCTGCTTCTCCCAGGTTTACAGTATTTCACCTTTTGGATTGACTAGGTCATCTAGCATCAAGCAATAAGGCTTGAATTTGGGCTATTTAATTTCATTAAATAGGTACAGGCTGACAATATGTAACTGGATAGCCTTGCTGTTCTTTTTATTGTAATGAGGAGGAGATATTTTTCCTCACTGACTGCTCCTAGGTCATTTCCCTTTAACCTTTACCTTACAGATTGGTCTCCAGGGTGGGTTACGTGAAACTAGGCTGGTGAACCTGCAAAGTTCCTCCGAGAGGCACAGGTACATTCATACACAAGGAGGCATCATTCAAAAGACTTACGCGGGGCAAGGAAGCAGTCTTTTTTTCATAACAAATCCTGCCAATTTCATGTAATAAGGCCTTACTGAGAGAAGGAGCTGCTGCTGTGCTCTTTGCCATGTGCTGGACCCCTCCAGGAGTGTTATGTTCATTCTTAGGGGGATAGTTCAGCTCTGGGGAGGAGGACTTGGATTGCTTTCCTATGATGGAGGGAGGGAGGGAGGAGGGAGATCACCCACAACTGTCCTGTGTCGATGAGGTGGTTAGTTGTTCTCATCCTGTGCCATGATTTTCTTATCCTTAGATTACATTTTAAGTGACAAAAATGTTGTTTCCTTCTGTGTCTGATGCTTTATTAAACCCTAAGGGCCACATCCCGCTCTCACCTCCGTATGTGAGATGAAAGTCACACGGATGTGGCTGGGTTTATGTGGTATGTCTGAGAATGGAGCAGAGTCCGCTTTCTTTTCAGCTTAACCATGCAGTTTTTTGGTTTTTTTTTGTTTTGCTCATAGGTGCACAGCCATCTGCCCCTCTACTACAGTGCTGTCTGCCATCTGTCCTAGGAAAATAAAATAACTGTAAACTCCAAATGCTCACAGGCTGCAGAGTTAACAGCTGAGATGTTACTGAGCATGCTGAACAGGAGGCAGCAGATTATTAATTTGCTCTAGGAGTCTAACCTGAGTTATTTGGGCACATTCAGCCAAAGGAAAGTTTAAATAATGGAACAAGCAGAGGTGTGCTTAGGGTTATGCTTCATATGGCACAATAACTGACTACCTGCCTGAAGAGATCTCTGTTGCCTACAGGGATGTGGCCTGGGGGCTTCAGTGAAGGGGAGCTCCTCCTCAGGGTGCTGGGGGTATCTGGAAGGTGGTGCTCAGCCTGCCAAGGTGGTTCAAGGGTAGCTGGTTGCTAACAAGGCAGCACTTATGGTGCTGGTCTGGCCAGCATCCTGCTAGGAGAGGTGGGGAGGGTAACAATGGCCACCCACCAGCTCCAGAATGGCTCCCTCTGTGGGGGTGAAGCCCTGGGCAAGGAATTGCCCTTCCTCCTGGCATCGTCCTCCTCCTAGGGTCACCTTCCTCCTGGGGTCGTCCTCTTGCTGGGGTCCTCGTTCATCCCACTAGATACCATAGACACCTTAACCCAGCAGAGGCAGTGTCACCATCACCTGGATGTGGGCTTCTTGAAGCTTTGCCCTGCACTGGCAGCCCACAGTGACGTGCAGATGCTGCTGGGAGAAACCAGTGTGCAGGTGGTGCCTTCTGCTCAAAGTATAGAAGCTGGGTGCATGGTAGCTACACAGACATGAGCTGAAGGGACCATTGGGAAGAAGTGTAGAACAGTCCTCAACGACCTGAAGGTCTGAGCTCCAGAGTAGGAAACTTGGACATGACTCTGCTGTCCTGCCAGATCATGCAGATAGAAATGCTGCATGAGGACATGGTGACAGCCACAGAAGCTATGGGAAAGCTTGTGATGGTCACAGAGTCCTGAGAGCTGCTACTGAGGATGGCTCTGGCCTTGTTGAGGCAGATGCTATAAATCACAAGGCTGTGAGGACAACTCCTTTTACTCAGAAGACAATGCAGCTTTTTGCTGTCACATTTGCTCTCTAAAACCTCCCTTCTTTTTGCCTGACCTTCAACAAAGCACAGGGAACACCCTGAAAATTATTGTACCTTCATCCTACATAAGACAAGAGGTGACATAAGACTGCTGCTCCCGTACTGTATCCAGCCCCAGGAGAGCAGGACTGGCCAAACACATGCCTCTCTACAAGGCAAAGCCCGGCCAAACTGTGCAGAGAGAGCAGGTCCCCAAGGAGACTTCTCATCTCAGTGTCCCAAATGCTGAACCAAAACACGTTAACTAATCCTGGAGTTTTTATCAGAGGTAAATCCTTATTTTCTCTTTTGCGCTTAAACTTGTTTCTTAAAAGCCTGATGCAAAGCCCAATGAAGCCAAATTTGCCCTGAGTAATTGCTATGTCTTTTGCAATCTAAATATGGCTTCTTAAACAAGTTGTAGTTTTTTCATCTGGGTATATCAATAAGCAAGTGCCAACAATTCTTTCAGTTTTTAATAACTTGCTATTAGTGGCCTAGACAAAGAACTTGCAGTTGGTATATAGCTGTAAAGTCTAATCTAATCTAGTCTATCTATCTATCTGATACACTTGCCTGGGCAATCAGCCACAGCTTGATAGCTGGAAGGGTATAAAGTTCATCTGCCAAATAGCTGAAATGACAAAAAAGGACAGAAGCAGAAAAGCAATTATTAATTGATGTGCTTTTGATTGAAGTTAGTTGCTATTGATCATTTCACTGCTTAAATGAATGAAGCTTTTAATGTAATTTTTATGCTGAACATTGATACACCATGCACCTTCCTCATTGATCCGATGTACATAGGCAAAGTTATTTAGCATCCCATTACATGAAAATCAATAATGAGATCATATTACACAATCTGAGGTTCAATGGTGGCACTTCTGTTAAGATATATAGCACACTGTCACCACAACAGAGGAATTAATTTGAGGGACTCTCAGTCACCATCAATCTGTGGGATGTGCATATGTGTGTATATAAAATTAAAAGAAGTAACTGCTATTTTGAAATCACACTATGCCAGCCAATAAGCAATTTTATCTGATATTTTATATTAAAATCTGTTGAAATGTTTTTTCTAAATTCTTCTGCATCTTCTCTGTGAGGTTGCTGTAATTCATTCTATGGAGATTTTTATACTGCACCATATGCTTTCAAATCATAGCTGCTGTACGTAGTTAGCATAGCCATGTGATAAAATTAGAGCAAGGTCTTGATACGCTGTCCCGTCATGGCACTTAGCCAGCTCACATCCAAGCTTGGAATCTGCTGTGGGTGGGCTGGTGCACGCACCGTCAAATTTCATAGCAGGACCTTTGATGAGCAGCAGGGACTGTGCTGCTCCTGCATCCTGGGGTGGTGCCAGCCAGGAGATGCAGGCACTTACTGAATCAGGCTCACGACCCAGGAAAAATGGGGAACAAAACCTCCTGCTGGAGATGGGGACCGTGATGAATATGCGGCCTGGCCACAGCCATGGCCCAATATGTTGATGTCACACATTTTTAAAACCCTGTTAGGAAGACAGTCTTCCTTGCCCAAGTGCCTCTGGGTTTTCTTTTCATCCCATCATCTAGCACATCCTTTGGCAACAGTGTGGGAGCAAAGCTTCACCTCTCTACTTTCTACCTCCCTACTCACCTTCCCAAAGGCTTCTTAGTCCCAGCTCAGAAGTTTGGTTTTTGTAAATCTGCTTGGAAAGGGTCATCATTGCACTGTAGTGTCTTCCATCTAAACATCTTGTTTATGCTGACTTTTTTTGCAAGGTTTCTAAAACATTCAATTATTTCCTGGATATTTTCTCAAATTCTGACAAAGTAGCTCCACACCATATGTTGCTGATTCATGTATGTCACTGACTGATAATCAATTTCAGGACTGCAAGAGGTACATGCTGCCTTTATGCAGTTATCTTTGATTTGCTGAGAGACTTGCTGCTCCTCTAAGAGGAGCCCGTATTTTTGCATTGGCAATAGCCAGAAAGGGGTCCGACCTTTTCCTGGTTGGTCACTTTTTGTGCTCAGTTGCAAAAAGAGCACTTTGGGGTCTCCACCAGAAGTTTTAATTTGAATGAAACAGGAAAGCTGGGTTTGTATCTTTTGCAAATGCCTCATTTCTCCAAGAGAAGCTTACTCCAGAACAACTGTGATTTTTTCTCATTTGTGATTAGTCCATTTACCTAATGAAACTGCTGAATACAATTCTGTATATTTTCTCTGTAGATACCGCAATTTGTAACAAAACCAGAAGTTGTGTTTGGTATCTGCCTATCTGTCTGCCTGCCTACCTGTTTATCCGTCCATCCATCCATCCATCCATCCATCCATCCATCCATCCATCCATCCATCCATCCACCTATCTCCCATTCAGGGGTAACTGGACACTTCCTAGGTAAACCAAATCTGCATTCATACTGAGACTCATTCATTCACAACAGCTGAGCCCACTAAAAGCAGATTCTTGCCGTAAAAGTCATTTGATGATGTGGGTGAATTACCAGTCCTTGTAAACACTGTGCTTCTAGATGTAATTTATCCTAATTTAGCTCTTGTTATTGTCTTGTGTATTGTCTCTGAATAAGGCAATCTTGAAAATGCAGTCTCAGATATAGTAATGCATACAGAATGCCCGTGTAAAGTTACCCTGAATGTTTGCAGCACCTCTGCTCTACCTGAGCATTCAAGAAATGTTTTGAGCTGGCATGCTCTTACAAAAGATGTTTTTAAATGGCCTTTCAAAAAAATGATATTTTGGCAAGAAAAATTTAACAGCATTGCATAATTGTCTAGCGTTGGACAAGTATTATTTTGGGGGCAATTTTTAGAAACAGCATTTAGGTTGTTCTGAGACTGATGTTCCACATCCCATCCACTCTTTGAATCTCTGCAACCCCTCCCTGCACAGAGGCCTGGGACCCTGAGAAGCGTCATCAGCCTCTGCCATGAAGTTCCTGCCACAAGAGATGCTGCAATTCCACATATTAGCATCTTGGTACCCCTAACTAATTAGTATATGTGTTCTGCTTCTTTCTCCCAGAAAGGGACATGCACGTATAATGCCTCATTAGCCATTGGTTAGCCCTGTCATGTATCCCCTGTTTCAAATCAGGGTTTCCTACAGCATGGCCTGAGGTGCTGCTGCTTCCGCTGCCGGAGCTGACCATGCCCAGAGCTGATACTGGAAAAAGGGAAGTCCTAGGACAGCCCCATCCTTGGGTGAAAAACTACTCAAGAAAGTCAGCATATGAAGCAGTGAAGGAGCTGCAGCTGAAAGCCAGCAGCTGGATAAGCCAGAGCTCCAGTGTCTTCCTGCTGCTGAATGGGAAAGAAAGCGGAGGCTGGTATCATAGCTGGTCTGAAATGGTGACTTTGGGACACAGCAGCTGGATTGTGGTAAGGGGTAGTGGCAGAATGAGACTCCTCCACCTGTCAGATGCCTTCTCTGGCTCAGCTGGATCCTCCTTGGGTTCCTGGGAGGGACCCCAGTTTGCTGGGCAGCACTAGGTGCAGCTCCCTGCGAGGTCACGGGGCTGACACCAGTCTCTGTCAGTGATGGGTTGGATTGGCTGCACTGGTTGGGAAACAACACTGGGCAGGGGGCCTCCAGTGGAACCTGTGCCACCACGGCTGGTCACCGGCTGGGGTACCACCCTGCAAGGCACTAACTGAGCCACAGGAGACCACTCTCATTGGCTTAATGCCCATCTCTCTAGATCCAGCTTTTCCCAATGTGCCACAGGCCACATTGGTCCCACACAAGCAGGGACTGAACTATACTGAATTTTGGGGTGTCATGTGTGCGATTATCCCTACTATAGGGATAGGTGGTGTGACTCCACTGTGGCACCAAATGTTAGTGCACACAAGCACTGCCCTGCATGGGCAGGTTGCCTGCAGTGTCCATTGTGCTGGGTGATGCTGTCCTGATCCACTCCTGCAGCTTGCAGCAATCCCAAGGGCTGACCCACAGGTTTTTCAAGGCACCTCTGAGCAGCTGTGAGGTGAGGGTGGCCCTGCAGGGAGCTGTTGGTACACTGAGAAGGGCTTTCTCATGTAGATAAGCCCTCTAAGACTCTTGTACCGATCACTCTCTCTCTGCAGTAGTCAAAGAGTGGAACTGCAGCCCAGCTCTGCTCCTTGGCAGCCTGTTGAGCGCTGCCACCCCAGAGCTCCCCAGAGTCTTCCCTTTGCTTTGGCTCCTGCCTGGTAACCTGCAGGTTTTAACTCTGCCCCCCCACTCAAGTGCCACTTAACAACAAATTACACCCAGCAATTTGGAGCCCAGGCTGCTGGTTATTTACATGTGTTTATTCCTGGATATCATCCTGCTGCTCCAGCCTCAGAAGCTGGTAGAAAGGCAGCACTTAGCAAAGAAAGAAAAAAGTAGATGCAATTTACTCCTGGTGTAACAGCCCAGAGCCGTGGGGGGCTGGAGGAAGACTCCAGCTGGGAAGGGCTGTGCTGTGTCCTCCCTTCCACCCACCTGGGCAGGGGTATGTTGCAGGGTCAGATCTATCAGGCATCACTGCACTGAAGGGATGCCAGCCAGTCCCTGCACCTTCACACCACTCCTGTTGCTAAGGCAACTCCTCCTTTTGGCTGCCGGAGCTCTGATCCATAGCTAGTGAGGTAGTGGGACAATGAGGAAGCAAGGGTTACCTTGGGAGGGGGCTGGTGTATGGGCTGGATAAAACTGAGCTGGACCCAGGCGGGGCTCAGCTTTTCCTTTTTTTTTTTTTTTTATGAGGGAGTGGAGTGATAGGACAAGGGGGAATGGTTTTAAAATGCAAGAAGGGAAATTTCTATTTTATATTAGGAAGGAGTTCTTTGGTGTGAGGGTGGTGAAAGCCTGGCCCAGGTTGCCCAGAGAAGCTGTGGCTGCCCCATCCCTGGAGGGGTTCAAGGCCAGGTTGGACGGGGCTTGGAGCAAACTGGTGTGGTGGGAGGTGTCCCTGCCCAGGGCAGGGGGTTGGAAGTAGATAATATTTAAGGTCCCTTCCAACCCAAACCATTCTATGATTCTATGATTTGTGTGGGCAACACTGTGCTTGTGGGTGTGCATGCAGACAGGCCACCAGCAGGGCAGAGAGGCAGTGACAAATCTGGGGTGGGGGCTTTGTGGGTGCACAGGGGCAGCACCTTGTTGGTCTCCCGAGGGGACAGACAGTGAGCAGTGCTTGATCCCACCTAAGGTGGCCCTGTCTGCCTTCTCTGGCTATGTGATGGCCTGTGACATCTCCCTGTGGAAAGCTGTCCATTCATGGTGTCCCCACAGCCAACATCTCACGGGAGATGCCTCTGAGCCAAGGACCATTCCCCTGGGTGCCCCTGGGCTGGCATGTGGCAGAGAGATCGGCCAGTAAAAGAGCATAGCTTAGTTGTGCTGTGGGGTCGTAGTGGGCTGCTTGGGTGGTCATGTAGCTGTGGGGCATGACTACAAGGGCACAGGGGTGTGGGGCCTCCCTTGTGTCCACAGACCAAGATATATGAGCTATTTGGGAAGGCTGTTCTGCCTGGGGCTCTGCAATGTGATCCTGTTTAATGGAGAGCAGGTCTGTCACAGCATCCCATCCCCACCAAAAGAGAGAGGTCTGCAGCTCCCTGCACTTCTGCAAGCAGACTTTTGCCTGATGAATGGGTGGAATGATGGGATGCTATCACACTTGCTTTATGGAATACCAGCTCATCAACGACTGCCTGTTCCTGTTGGGGCAGTGGGGAGTGGGCACACACCCAGGCTCACACATACTGGGTGCTCGTTCTCATCTGTGTGGCAGATGTGGCAGTGCTTCAGCAGTGGGATTAAATGATCTGCCTTGATCTCTCAACTGTTGAAGGACACTGGCCCTTTTCTTTCCCCAAAGTTTAGTCCAGCCATTTCAGCTAGACTAAAGCAGTTGTCAGGAGAATAAAATGCAGGACTATTTCCAGACTACTACAGGAGAGATGTCAGGGTGAACCCAAACCAGTAACCTTGCATCAACAGGGACAGTCACACTAACAATGTTATAAATCTCCCAAACTGGTGTCATCACCATGTTCAGCAGTTTTCAGGTAGGAGCTCACAGCCCCCCTGAGCTGTCCTGAGCTGTTCCCTGTGTGTCCTTCCCCAAGAGCAGTTCAGCTGAGAGATCTTCTAGATGGCACCTTCCAGGTCCTCCTGGCTGCCCTGTGGCATCACTCACTGCACAGACAGTGGGTCTGTCGACTCAATGTCCTCTTCCTCAGAAAGACCTTCTCTGAGCCTTGGCTCTCCCTGCACGTCAGTAGGATTCCTCATCGCTGTGGCTCTGGCACTACAGCTTCCCCACAGTGCTCCTGTAACACCATTGTCTTTGGGAAGGTGTGTTGGTGCAACCCTGACCTGGAGGGAACCATGTTTTCACTTGGTTTTTTCTTTCAGCTTGGGGTCCAGTGCCAGGAGCTCTGGACTTGCCCTGGTTTGGATGGAGCAAACAAGACTCCTCCTCAGTTGGAGGTGCTGTCTCTTGGGAAGCTTTTAAGCCTGCAGTAACTCTTTACACCAAATGTGTTGCTACTTTTATCAGATGTTTTTCTGATCTGCTGCTAGCAAGGAATCCTACACATACAATTTCATAGCTCTGGTTGCTCTAATATGCTCAAAAAAGAAAACAGAAGGCCTTAAAGCAGTTTTGATACTTGACAAACCAGTCTGATTTTTTATTTACATGTGGCTGAGGCTTTTGGGTGGCATTTTTCACAATAAAATATGATAGGAAATATTCATTTTGATGCCATGTTCCTTTTTTTAAAAGGGGATTCTAAAGAAAGTACTTAATTTCAGCTGAGAAGTTTGCTGTGGTTGCACACACTGACTTCAGAAAAGGGAACAGAGACTCCAAAGGAAAACAGAGCTTTTTTACAACCTTTTTCATTCCTGCTAAGGTGGAAAACTTGTGATACCCTCACTTAGACCCATTCTACCACCTTAAGCAATGGTCCCCTCTGAGCTTTGAGTTTGTGTATTTATGAAAACAGCTTACAGTGATTAATTTTTGTTGTATTATTCAATGCTTCGTGGTTGTGGTTTGATTCATGAACTGAAGATCAGGCCGGCAAATGGATTCATTGTTCATATGGATGGTGTACACGAAGGTAAATGATTTTCGTTCTCCTGTGTTACCAAAGACTGTTGTGACAATTGACTGCTAATTACTATTCGCTGCATGTGCTGGGTCAGTTGGGACAATTTCTACCCCTTTATTGGGTTATGGAGTCTTTTTACCAGGAGAGTAACAATTAGACGTGAGTGAAAAACAGTCACGACTGCCTTCATCATCCAAAAATAGTGATCCATACACTGAGAAAGTACTGGGAAAGAATCGACCAACATAGCAAAAACAGCAGAAAATAATTAGCAATTATCCATTGCATGTGTGTTGATGTGCACTTGAGGTTTGACTCAGTATTTCAGGCTTTTTCAGCAAACGGGAAGGTTAGAAATTTACTTGTGATATTCTGATGATAACTACATGAATTCAGCAGCTGGGCCTTAAAGAAAAAAACATGAGGTATTGTAAGACTTGTAAGGAAATTCAGGAGAGTTACAGGCAGCAGGCACTCCCGAGCAAGCGTGCAGACATGCCGGCTGTTAGGATGTGTGGCACTTCCAGAAAGCAGCTGCCTTCCCACAAATACTGGGGATGGAGAACAAAGCAGCCTCGCTGAGCCACCCAGTCTCAGGGTGTATTTCATTGCCAGTCTGTGGCTCTGCGAGAGATACTCCTGCCTGACAAAGTGAAGGCAGAGCGGGTCCCATGTTTCACACAAAGCAAGGTTCATTTGTATAGAAATGAGCTGCCTTACAAGAGATAATGGTTTATTATTGCACTTTGTGGGTCTCCATTCATTCCTAGCCCATGTGACTCTGGCTACAGCCAAGTCAGTTTGAATTAATTTTTCAAGTATGGCTTCATGAGACAATGCATCGGATGTTTTAATAAAATTCAGACAGACTGCAGCTATTGTGTTCCTTTCATGCACTAATTAGGGGTTTCTATTAAAAAAACCCAAACAATATAAACCCAGCAATCAATTTTTCCAGTAATGTCTTTTTGTGATTCTGATACTAGCATTTCCATCTTCCTGAGTGTTTATAAATTCCTGCCTTTAATATTTAACATGTAGTACATCGGTTTACCAAGGATTAGGCAGATATTACAGCCAGCCCAGAGCCAAAAGCACTCTGTTTTGCTTTGTTCAAAATGGCTGTCACATCTGCTTTGTTTCACCCACTCTTGCTTTTCCTTTGCTCTCTAATGAAACAGAAATAAATGTAAGTTTTTGTTCATTCCTTAAATAAACTCCATGCCCTTCTGCCTGCATATTGACTAGATCCCATGGTTTGCTGGTGCTATGCTTTTGCCTTACATGCATATTCATAGGACTTGTTGCAGATGATGCTCAAGAGATCTGGTTTCTCCATGCCGACAGTGTGGGTCCAAAGCAGCGGCCGGTGCTCCATGCCAGGAGGACCTGTGGGATCTTTGCAGTCCCACAGGGTCCGTGCCTGTAGAGATAAGGCTATGGTGACATGGTGGCAGGAGGGGACACCTGGACAGCTGAGAGACCTCCTGTGGCAGACGCTGTGAGTGCACAGACACACAGCTGCTCCCACCACTCATAACTCAATTGATGATTTGGTGAAGTTAAAGCTTAAGCAAAGTAATTATTCAGCATTATTTCAGTTAGCAACCGAATAGCTTACTCTCTAATAGAAACAAATCAATAAATCAATCAACAAATGCAACCCTGACTAGCTCACTTCCAGGTATTTAATATGAATTACTCCAAGGAACTGCTAACTCTTTAGAGAAGAGACAATTATCTTTACTGCACCTCAGTAATTACTAACTGCAGTACACACCACAGTATTTCAGTGTAAGTTCGAGGATGATTCTGCCAAACCAACCAGCAATAAACGTGGGCAGCAGAACCTGTGAGAGCAGATCAGTGCTGAGAACGAAAGCACCCAGCGTAACATCCATGTGTCCATGTGCCCAGGACATGCACTCTCTCCTTGGATGTATTTTGACCTGCAGGAGTCAGGAATACATCCCCTAACATGGGATTTTTCCAGCAAATGCAGCTTCCACACATTTCAGAATTCCCAATTTGCTTTGCCTGGGAGCAAAGGGGGCTCTTGCTGCTCAGCCCTGGAGGACCAGGCAGGGAGCAGCCTGGTGCTGAAAGTAAATAATGCCGGAGAGCTTTCAATGCTAAAAAACTATGCAGAATGTCACCTTTTCACCCCTCTCTGGAATAGATAGCCAAAAGCTGGGGTTACTGGTGAAAGGAGATGTTGCATCTACGTGTAGTCCGCGCAGACTGTTCCCTGCCCATGTCCTCCCCCAGCACTGCCTTAGTCCTCCTATATGGACAGTTTGTCCAGGGCATCCTTGTGATCCCCACACTGTGGTCATGGGTCCTTGTACTATAACAAACACATGCTATTTACAGAAATTTTTCAACTACTTTCCTTGGAAGTATTCTTTATTCTCAGACAACTGTCGTGCTCCTGGCCCTGGCCTAGAGATCACAGACTGGCCATAGATGATGTTTCGGTGTTCTTCCTGAAAGGGGTATCCAGCCCTTATTCCACATATGGGAAATAGCCCAGTGGAAGCTCAGCTTGTGTCCCAAAGGATTCATGGTAGTCCATCTTCTGAAGGGTCTCTTTGAAGTTTGTCGTCCAGCTTCTCCTTCCTTCTGTATCTTCATGAGCACTCTGGAGTGTGAGGTCTTCTTCTTCCACCATCAGGTCAGTGCAATCCAGCTCTGCATTTTCAGAGGAGCTATGACACTGTGCATGAGAACAAGTCCTGGAGGAACCATCTTGACCCAGCCTGGGCTGCTGCAATGGCCCCTGAGATCTTTTTCCCTGGAACTAGTGTCGCCTGAAGGACTTGGCTGTGAGACTAGTGGCTATGGCAGATCTGTGAACCAGCCTAAAGCTGAGCAGGCTGCCAGAAGGTACTTGGTAAGGCTAATCCTCTTGCAGGCATACAGGTCCTGATGCTGCTGCAAACACTCCTCAGGATACATACCCCATGCCAGGGGCCTCGTGTCTCTGTCAGCTTTGTGTTGCCTCTATCCCGCCTCTTTGGACAGTACTCCCAGTACTGCTAGAGAATGGCCTAAGAGCAGGTGAATCAGCAGAGGACCCTGTTTGCACCATATCCTGTGTATGTAAGAGCCATTCTCCGGGCTATGGAGAGTTCTGCTCAGGCTTGACCTTGCTGTTCTAGTCCTGGGCTGATCGGTATGCTGCAAGCTGAGCAGAGAAATGAGTGGCTTAAATGCAGCACCATGTGAGGAATATATTAGAGAGAGTCATCATGGAACAATCTCCCCATAACTGGACAGGACAGAGTGCACAGACCTCACCCCTGCCTTCTGCATAGACACTCCTGAAAACCTTCCTGAATTTGGGGAGATGGTTGGCTCAACAGAGCTTCTGAATTGCAAAGGGCAAGCCCATGAGACCTCTCTGCTAGACACAGGTGCCCTTTGCACCACACCTGGGACACCACACCTGGGGCACCAGGACCATATCACCATATCAGCTGTTGGCTCCAACACTCTGGAAACCATGACCTGCCATGTGAATGCTCTCTGTAACCCACACACAAGAACAGTCTCTGGCTGGGTGTTCTGTTTCAATGAGCTGGGCAATTCTTCATACATCACTGCAGTGTATGTATCACAGCTCATGGTAGCACATGCCATTGTGTTGGCCATGCCATTCTTTCATGCACGCAATCAGTGTGATCCCCAGTCCTGGGAGTGGAAAGAGTTAAACTTGGCCTTTAGACATGGGAATGGGAAAGCGGCCATTCATTATATAGGTTTATGGTCTGTTTAGCCTCAAACCCAGTGGAGCCTGCTGAAAATCAAATGGAGAAGCTTTCAGAAGCCCCACCAAGCAGACCATCCACTGCTGGGATAGCAGATGAGTGCTGCCCGCAGAGAGGATGGAGGAGCTGGGGGTGCTGGTAGAGAAGGAGCGGTGGGTGCCAGGGAGGCAGAGGAGGGAGCTGCCTGCAAGGAGAGCCGTGTGTGCTGCGGGGTGCAGCTGACGAGGCTTTGTGCATGGAGGAAGAGCTAAAGGATGAGGGACTGGGACTTCACAAGTACTTGGGACCTGGCTTGTGGGGACATTGCAGTTTCGGGTCCAGGGGCAGCACGGCACTGTGGCAGGGGTGTGTAGGCGTGTGCATTTCAGCTCCTGCAGGAGACTATTGGAGGGGCCGAGGGAGAGAGCTTGGTGTGAGGGAGGGACTCCGTAAGGAATGATGGGATGAGGTTGGGGGACAGGGGAAGAAGGGACCCCGCACTGCCACTGTGGCCGAGGGAGGCAGGAGGGCTTCATTTTGAGGGACTGTAGGCTTGGCTGAGTGACCACCTGGGTACCCAGCTCTGCTCTTGGCAGGAAGGCATAACAAAATAGTGCATGTTCTCTTTCAAAGGGTGTTGAACAGCACAAGGGTGCCAATATGTGCTGCTGGGGGGTCAGGTCTCAAAGCTGGAGGCTTTTGGAGACATGGGGCTGCAATGAGAGGCAAGGCACATGCTGTGCCCCAGCAATGCCCAGGGTGCATGGGGCCAGGTTTCCACGTGTGGTTTGTCCTGCTCCAGTTTTTTTTTTTTTTTATTAAGAAATCCGACAGTTATCCTCTTCCTTTATGCTTTCCCCATTTGCAGTCTCAGAAGGCTTCACCCAGCTCAGGCACTTGTGATGATCCACAGATCAAAGGTGTCCCTCAGAGGAACAGGGAAGCCCTGATGGGATCTTGAGCCAAAGGTCCTGTAGAACCCAGGAGAGCAAGTCCCAGCTGGGAGGTGCTCACCGCGGGGAGGTGAAGTGGGCTGTGAATCAGTGGTCCAGGGGATGACTTCTGCAGTGCAGGGGAGCAGGGTTGGGGTGGTCAGTCAGTGCTTCCCTGGAGATGTCCTTGGAGGAAGATGCAAAGCTGGGTTGACTGAGGTCCTGCAGAAGAGATAAGCCAGGTTTTCCACTCATGGCAGCTGCTCCAGTCCAGATCTGCTTCACTTGTCCCAAGCTCTGCTCACGAAGCTGAGAAAAGTGCTCACAGGGTCCATTGCCTCTTGTGCCCTCCAGACCCAGGGCACGTTGTGGTTTTGTGAGCCTTTTCCCTCCTCTCATTAACCCCTTCCTATTCCTGTTTCTTATAAGCTTGTCTCTCTTCTCACCCAGAAATTGTGCTGAGTAGGTTTGCGTTCACTTTAGCAGGGGAGAGGATTTATGTAGTTGATTGGTTTGACAAGCTGCTATCAACTTAGAGCACCAGGTTACCCTGCTGCGGTGCAAGTGGCTGTAATGAGACAAAATAATGAGCTATTGTAAGGCCACCCCAGCCTGAACTGAGGCATGGTGACAGATTACTGCTCAGACCTGCCTTGCACATGCGTGGCAGCCTGTCCTGTGGGCATGGCGATGGTGCACAAAGCAGCAATGTGGCAGGAGGACTCAACCTCCCAAACAGAGAATCGAGGGGCAACAAGGGGGTTTGTGCTTTGAAGCTGAGGACTGCTCATTAGGGCTGGGGTCTGACCCCACCGCCTCCCCCCCCCCCACTACCTGCAGAGATGCTGCTCCAGGTGCTGTGGCTCCAGCCCCTGCTAGCAGTTAAAATAAAAATACATCACTTTACCAAGCACAAGAGAGGGAGTGAAAGTAAAGCACAGCTGATGCCAGCAGCACAGGTAGTTCCTAATTAGCAAGGTGCTGGCTCCAGCTTGTGATTCCATCTGGGGAAAATGAACACTCCTGCTGCAGCTCTGCTCAGTTACTGGAACAGACCAGAAGATGTAGCTCTCTGGCACCTTTTCTGACTCCAAATGTCTCTGAAGCCTTCTCTCCTGTTGCTGCAGTGCTCCAAGATCAGAGCGAAGGCATCACAGGCTAAGGAGGCAAAAATAGGCTGGGATCGTGAACTTGGCAAAAGTTCCCAGGCGAGTTTTACTCTAGTTTGAGAGGAGATCTGTGCTGAGCAGTAAGTGGTTTCTCTTCCTCTCAGATGGGATTTAAACTGATTGCATCAAGTTCTCCAATTAGCCACCAATGTGATTAATGTCTCCTGTATTGTTATAAAGTAATTCTATGTTGTAGATCTTTATGAATGCCTCCTGAATTTATTATTTCCTTGTCCCAGTTGCTATTGCAATTACGGCCTTGGTAAAATCCCTAGCAACATATAGAATGCAACATACATGGAAAGTACTTGAATACTTATCAGTATTATAGTCATAAAAGGACCTATTTATTAAATATATGGCTAAAGTGACACCTTAACAGCCACGGGTACTAAATGACATGGGTAACATTCATTTGTGTGTTGGTACATTGGTATGATAGTGCTCCAGCGGACTTTATTACCAACATCAAATTAAGATATATTGTGGGTAACATCATTAGGGCTGGTTGGACTGAACTGAATTTAAATAATGTCTTTAAGATGCAGATTTTTCCACAGCTTCAAAATGCTCCCTAGCTAATCTCCTATGGCTCAGAAGTGCTAGCCAGTGAGCACAAGTCTTTACTCAGAGAGGTGCCCTGATTTAATGATGTCCTTCTGCTGAGAAGAGCTACAGTTCCTGAGCAAGACCTGGAAGACAACACTGGGGGTGTAAGACTCCTGGGGTGTAAGATCAGTGTCTTTGCTGAGATGAATGGAGATCTTACTATTTAACTTATCACAGGGAAGGCGACAAGATCACGGGAAGAACATTTCTGATTTGGAGATCTCTTTAATGTGACAGCCAGAAAGAAAACATTCAAAACATGGAAATAGGGAAGACACTTCTAGCAGGCAGAGGTGAGAACTGCAGGAAGCCATGGAAGGTTTTTCACCACTTGGTGACTCGAGTAACATTCAGGTGGCTTTTTCTACAAGGACTGCTGTAGCTTGGTCATGAGTTATGGGGTTTGAGGCAGAAGTCATAGGGTGAGATTCTCCAGCTGATGTCCATAGGCCATCAGACAAAATCCTCTTAAGTTTAAAACTCTAGATAGCTCATAGCAAGAAAGGTCACCAGCTCATGACAGATGTCCTGCAGTCCTGTGAGATGCATGCCTGGAGCCTGATCTCCTCTGCCCCTCTGGAGGAAGAAATTCTCTGGAGAAGAAGAAGAGCTTCTTCTTATAGGATCTGGGGAAAAAACAGGAATGTCTTCAGAAAAACCCAGCATCCTGACATCCTTGAAGATGCTCCAGAAAGGTCTTGATCCATGCACAATCCAGCATACTGAAGGGGCCTATCTGGATGCCATCACATGGAAAACAAGTTTTAGGGTGGCCATACAGGCATTTCTGTCCACATAATGTACACAAAAATGACTGGAGACTCAAGAATCATACAATCATAGAATGGTTTGGGTTGGAAGGGACCTTAAAAGCCACCCAGTCCCACTCCCTGCCCTGGATAGGGACACCTCCCACCACACCATGTTGCTCCAAGCCCCATCCAACCTGATCTTGAACGTCCCCAGGGATGGGGCAGCCACAGCTTCTCTGGGCAACCTGGGCCACACTCTTACCACCCTCACACCAAAGAACTTCTTCCCCACATCTCAGCTCCATTTCCCTTCTTTCAGTGTCAAACCCTTTCCCTTCATCCTATGGCTCCCCTCCCTGATCAAGAGTCCCTCCCCAGCTTTCCTGTAGCCCCTTTAGGGACTGGAAGGGGTTCTAAGGTCTCCCCGGAGCCTTCTCTTCTCCAGGCTGAACCCCTCCAACTCTCTCAACCTGTCCTCACAGCAGAGAGGCTCCAGCCCTCCCAGAATCTCCATGGCCCACACCAACAGGTCCATGTGCTTCTTATGTTGGGGGATCCAGAGCTGGATGCAGTACTCCAGGTGGTGTCTCAGCACTCCAAGCGGGGTCTGCCAGGTCCTATGGCCGCTACAGTTGACGAAAAGTAGCATCATAAATCATATGATTTGCAGGAAATGGTTTAGTGCTTCAGAACAAACAGGACACATCATCTCCCAGTAAATACTGGGAGATCATGGGAGTAAATACCACTTCCACATGGTGGAACTTGTCACCACAGGAAGGCAGCCAAGAGTCAGTGTGGCAAGAGTCAGTGTGGTCCTCTCTGTAGCACTCAGGCCCCACCAGGAAGCCTGGGAGGAGAGATGTGAGAACACTGTGGAGGGATGAACACTTCTGCTCCAGAGCTTCTGCTGGTCTCTGGTCATTAGACAGAAAGAAAAGACATTATTTGGGAAGCAGGTTTATTTTCACTTCTTCCTGCAAATTCATACAAGTTGGAAGCCTCCAATGCAGCCACAGCCATTGCTGAGTGGAGCCAGTCTCACCATTTGGACCCCTTGCCCAGGGCATGGACCAAATCTCAAAGTGCTGAGAAACTGACAATAATCCATTCTTTCAACTCAGAAATGAGGAAATGAAACAGATGCTGGTCCATCCCTGCATGGGCTGGTCCATCCTTGCACAATTTTTTTCCAACGCTGCCTTAAATCAGGGCCATGAAAAGAGGCTGTGAGCATCCGCATGCCATGGACTGCAGAACCCCTGTTTCCCAGCCAGGAGACACTGGTGCGGTAGCACCGCTTTTCCATGTGAAACCCAGAACAAGGTTGCAGTTTGCATTTCCACACTGCTTCCCAATGTAAGCCAGCCACCCACGAACACAGCTCTGTACACTCCTTCACGCTCACCACACACGCTCTGGAACAGCTCACTTTTTCAGTATTGACAGTCTAAAGGACAAAAGGGACAGAAAAATGCAACCAGTTTGGGCCCTAATCAACTCCAACAACCCAGCATTCTGCGCTGGGGCCACAGGTAGGTGTGTTGGTGGCATGAGAGTTGCCCCACATGGGTGGCTTTCTGCTGGCACTGTGCAATGGTACAGAAAGGTCAGTTGAAGGTCAACTACTACACTGCCTCCCCTTGCTGGGATATGTCTTCATCCCAAACCTTAAAAACTCCTCCGGAAGGCTGTGCCACCATCCAGCTTGACCTGAACAGGCTGGAGAGCTGGGCAGAGAAGAACCTAATGAGGTTCAACAAGGACAAATGTAGGGTCCTGCACTGGGCGAGGAAGAACCCCAGGCACCAATATATAGGTTAAGGGTGGGTCTTCTTGAAAGCCCTACTGAGGAGAAGGATTTGGGAGTCCTGGTGGATAGCAAACTTTCCATGAGCCAGCAATGTGCCCTTGTGGCCAAGAGGCCAATGAAATCCTGGGCTGCGTAGGGAAGTGTGGCTGGTAGGGCAAGGGAGGTCATTCTCCCCCTCTGCTCTGCACTGGTGAGGCCACAACTGGAATCCTGTGTCCAGTTCTGGGCTCCCCAGTTCAAGACAGACAGGGAACTACTAAAGAGAGTCCAGCGTAGGGAAATTAAAATGATTAAGGGATTGGAGCATCTCCCTTACGAGGAAAGGCTGAGAGAGCTGGGACTCTTTAGCCTGGAGAAGAGAAGGCTGAGGGGAGACCTTATCTACGTTTACAAGTACCTAAAGGGTGGGTTGAAGAATGATGGAGCTGGACTCTTTGCAGTGGTTTCCAGTGACAGGACAAGGGGCAACGGGCACAAGCTGGAACATGGGAAGTTCCGTTCAAATACAAGGAAAAATTTCTTTGGGGTGAGGGTGGCCCTGGCAGAGTCTGCCCAGGGAGAATGTGGTGTCCCCTTCCCTGGAGATCTTCAAGCCCTGCCTGGATGCCGTCCTGAGTGATGTGCTCTGGGCAACCCTGCTTTGGCAGGGGAGTTGGAATAGATGATGTCTAGAGGTCCCTTCCAGCTCCAACAATTCTGTGATTCCTGATAACATTCATTTCTTCTGCCAGTTGCTTTTCACTGCTATCCTTGGCCAGGCCTCCTGAAACCTTGCAGAAAGACCTGGGAGATCTGTAGACTGAGGATGGGCCCAAGCCCAGCCTACCCCAGAGCCTTTACACAAAGCTCAGATCACCAGGCACCAACAAATTAAAACAATTAGAGACCAGGTAATGGAAACATTTTTTTTTAATCTTCTGGAAAAGCTGTTTTGACCTCCTGGGCTTATACATAACCCTTCTCTACCCACAGCGTGGGCCATGGCATGGTCCATAAAATTCTCCAGAGGAAAGGAGCAGGACCAGAGCTTTCCTCTCCTTTGACAGTTTTTAAAAACAGTGAGGGTAGTTTGAAGCTACACGCAGTTGCATACGGGTAGCACTACTTGGTATTTTTTGCATCCAAAGACAGGGTTGTCAGCTCGCATGGCCTTATCACAGATCACCTGTATTTACCTTCAGCTGGAGCAGGAGCTGTGACACCTCCCAACTTCCAAATGTACTTGGAGCAAGGTCAGATGTGCTTGTAAGATAATCATTAGCTTTGGGAAAGGGCCCACAGCCCATGCTCGTGTGTCCCAGCTCTTACTCCATCTTCTAACGAGTACCTGCAATGAATGGGAAGGGGATGGGGAGGTGACAGCTGTTTCTCACTTGTTTTATAGCTACAATATTAGACAGTGCTGAGACAAGAGCTGTGGATCCTGCCACCTGCTTCTGTGGCACAGCCTACTGCTTCTCTGTGCTTTGCCCAAGACTCATTAGAGTAGAGATTCTGCATGTTTGGGCATCACTGTACTGAGAAGTTTTTCATCTGGAACAAGCTCACCTTATACCCCTTCAGTGTGGGGGAGTGGGCAGTGAGGTTGTGTTTCCCCACACAAGTAGATGAGAAGTCACAAAGAGAGCAAACCAAATACTTTTATTCCTTTTAAAAACAAGCCTTGTCCTTTGGGGACAGTTTCAAGATTTCTGATGACCCTGTGTGTCTTTCAAGGTAGATGGTTTTGCATTTCACAGTTTAGGTATCTGATAACATCTCTCAAGATTTTTGTTGAACTCCTGCTCCCAATCATTTTCTGTAGCCATGAGGGCACCAACCTCTCCAGGCTCTGTGCCTCCTTGCTAGAGGGAGTTCCATGAACCAAGCATAAGGTTGCTAATAAGACTCCTGAGGGCTTTCTACAGCAGCACATGGGCCTGTTTAATCAGAGGTTTAACAGGAAATGATTTTGAAAAGACCTGTCACTTCCTATCTGTGTCTGACTGTAAAGCAGCAAGGCCTCGACGGGGTCCTGACTGGCCGCACCTGCAGACGTGGTGCATGGTTAGCGGTTGCTTATTCTGCTCCAGGGTGATTATTTGTGTTCCTTATGCCATACCTCATTGCATCTGGGAGCTGATATCCTTCTATTTATTAGATGGCTATTTGCACTTTCTGTTAATGCACATTTATGATGCGAAAAGCATCCCTGCCCAAATTGCAGGCTTCCACTATCGCATTCATCAGCTGGCGTGTGGCCGCGAAAAGGTACCTGCAGAAGAAGCGCATCGACTGGTTTGCCTAACAATTTGCACTAAATTGCAAAGGCCCCGAAGCACCCCCAGAAGCACTGAGTGCAGACCTGGCAAGCCTTGTCCACAAGTAGTAGGAGAGCAAAAAGGTGCAAACATCTGGTGTGGTGCAAATCAGAAAGCCTGTTCTGTCTTCCACTAAGCGGGTGATGAAAAAACAGATTGCTGTGATACAGGAGTGCTACTAAGTGAGAGTTGGTTTAGGAGAGATAACAGCTTGGACCCCCTGTTCTATTAGGCTGCTTTTTCTTCCTTGTATTCCTGTGTATTCCAAAATACACATCTCCCAATCCAAGCCTATCCATTGCCTGCTTCTCCTCCAGTTGTGTTTTTTTTCCCCATATCTCTATTCCAGTTTTCAAGACTTTTGCATGAATTAAACAAGCTTGATTATCTCAGAGTAGGACACACATTGCTGACTTTGATTTTAGTCTTGTAAAGGTGGTGAGGTCAATACATGGGCAACTCATCTGTGGCAATCCTTCACAGCAGCAACAGCTCTGGTGAGAGGAGTAATACAATTGGGGTGATGTGATACACAGCTGCATGTCATACCTGAGAAGAACAGGTACTGCTATATCCACCTATAGGCACAACCAAGGTCATCCTCGCATCCCCCACACATGGTGAGGGAACGTGAGAACCAGAGCTACCTGAGACCAAAGCCAGGAATAATTGGCTGCACTGGGGTCAGGGAAGTCTGGAATCAGGCCCTTGCTCTTCCAGAGCCTTGTAGTTGTTCAGCCGCAAATCTCCTGATGGCTTTCCGATTATACAAAAATAAACGACATCACAAACTCCCACTCGTTAATGAACAAGATCTTAGAAAGAGGCCATTCAATGCAGAGACCAATTAACAGAGCAGTTGATTAAGGCAGTTTGAGGATAAGTTCTATGAAGAATTCAATATTGTTGTGTTGCTTCATATAGGTGCTTGCCAGAACCATGAAATCATGACAAATGTGATGTGTTCACAGTGGACAAGCAGGCTCCCCAGGGGGGCAAGCGTAGCTCCATCCCAGCTCCTGGTGGCATCCAGTTATTGCTATGCAGAAGGGACAAATATAGGGCTGATCCCACGTTTGTGATGGGTGCCTCACGGTTCAGAGCACCTTACACCTTGTCCTCCCAACCCACACATCCCAGGGGTGGTGGGCATTTCTCTTAGGCATGGAAATGGGGACAGACGTGTCTTATGCTCCCAGTCAGAAACCAGTGCAAACACCGCTCACCCCAGCCAGCCCAGGTGTCTTGCACTCCCTCCATACACAATCAACTAGTGCCCTAGACCTGCAGCCTCCCTCTCCAGTACCTGGTGCTCAGACCCCTTATCCTATTGACCAGGTACTCTGGCCTGAAGTTTTGCATGTGACACGTGCTCACACAGAGCAGGAATCACACTTGTGCCGGTGCAGGGCTTGGTCAGAAAAATGTACTGATCAGCAGCTTGTCTGATCCCTTTTGTCCCCCTCCACTCTATTTTCCCATACTCTTCCTCCCAGATCTACTTTGTTCCCTCCTTTTTTTCCACCTTTGGCCTTTCCCCTAAACATCCCATAATAAGTTTTCCACATTCCCACAAACACTTTATATGATAGTATTATCTTTCTGACAAGACCCACAGTAATGCTGTTTCCCTTTTCCTATCAGTTGCAAAGTTCTGGTTGAACATGGGTAACATGATGTTTGAGTGGTTCCCTCAAGGGCCCATCATTACATGACTCCAGATTCCTGATCTTTGATGTTGCAGTCACCTACTGAGTGTTTGGCTTGTCTCTGCTTAATTTATTACTCTTCCCATCTCTTGTCTTTGTTATTTGTGCTGATTTGCATCACAGCCCAGATGGGTCTTCATGAGTACTGGAGGGTTCTGGGGCAATCTTCTGCCTCACACGCTGTCTCAGCAGCACTGTCCCACCTTTGGCAATGTGACAAGGACAAGGATGCCCTGGTCAGCTTGCATGGCACGAGCCTGCTCCAGTGACGACAGCCGTGGTACAGCGCTGGCCCTTGCTGGGCGAGGCAGACACAGCAGGTCCATGTTTCCCCTTCCGCAGGATGAAGGTGGCATTCAGTGACTGCCCTTTGTTGAGTGCTTTGGTGTCACAGCGACAATGTGCTCTCACAAACCCTGGGCCTGTTACTGTGATTGCTAGGAAGTAGGAGAGGTGACTCATTCTCCTAGGAAAATACTGCTTTCATTCAGAACCTGGAACATTTCCCAAAAGTAATTAACTAGGAGAAACTGCTAATTAAAAGACCTGGTGCCTACAGAAATGTTTGGCAGAGATGGGTGTCATCTTGCCAATATTGAGGTGCTAAGATACAATACTTGAGCTCTCAGCTGCCATTGAAGCCCAGCTGCTGCTGCTGCCCACTGTCCCACTGAGGTCCCAGCTGCCCGGGCACTGGCAGGCCCCAGCAGAGCAGGTGGTGACCAGTGAAGACAGCATCTGCAGGACTTTAGTTTTGCCTTGCACTGTCTGTGAAGAGGCTGATGCCTGGATGTTGAGTCTACAGCACACGCTCACTGTGCAAGATGTGTCTTGGTATAGATTTGCCACCCGACCTGAGACTCTCTGGCATCACACATGATGGGTATTGTTCCTGGTGGGCTGATCAGCTGTCCCTCACCCCCAGCATGTACCTGGGTTTTGTTTCCAAACTTCTGAGCAGAACCAGGAAGAATTAGTCATGCAGAAAAACATCTTCCACCAAATAGACATGGTCTGCCTGAACAGCAGCTGCAATCAGGTCAGGGAGGTAGGAAAGGTGAAGCCCTAACTTGTGCCCTGGCCAAGGGGTATGTGTCAGTGACCACATCTTCTATGGTCCTTATAAGCCAGGTTGACTGCAGGATGTGGCAAGACACCTGGATCAGGTGTGAAACTACTCCATTTACTAGAGAGAGCTCCTCCATGCAGAGTGGTTGCCTGCTACTTCCTAGGCTTTTGGACCCACTTTTGCTTTGTTTTGGGGTTTGTTTTTTTTTTTACACCAAGTAATTTTACAACTTCTGAAGTGAGAATGCATGGCTAGTGAGATGGAAAAATCCTGGTGTTGGAAGGGTGGGCATGGGTGGCAGTGGAGGAGATCTGTAGATATGCTGAAGTATCTGGTAATGACTGTAAGCACAGGGGTACTTGAAATATACTTGTGTTACACTTGTCACATGTTAGCCCGTTGCCGGGAGCTGATTTCCATCCAGTGTGTCACACCACCAGCACTTTGCATGCATTGCCTGTCCATGCCTGGAAGCAGGTTTGGTGTCTTGGCAGGAGGAAGCTGCTCTGGAGAGCCAAAGGGTGGGTGTGCTGGGTGGCAGCACACACATCGGTCCCAGTTCTGGCAGAGTGGAGCAAATTGCCATATGCCGCCAGCTTTGATGTGCCCCAAGCATCAGCAGTCTGGGAAATGGCTGCTCTAGAAGAAGCAGGGCTGCTAAGCCTTGGTGACCAATGCTGAAACCTGTGATTAAAGTTTAAAAATCTCTGCAAGAAGCCAGAACTGAGTCTAGGATCCAGTGTTTGTCATCTGTGGGAGTGGAGGGTGGCTGCAGGAAGACACATGTGCAGCAGCCCTTCCACGTCTGGGTGGTCTTTGTGGACCTGGTAGCCCACGATCTCCCCCAGAAGATGTCACAGCAGGGCTATGGGACTGCTTTGCATTAGAGATTGAATTCACTCAGCAGGGCCCATTCCAATAACTGCCTGAGAGGGACTTTAGCTTGCTTCTGATGGGGTCAGTTGGGAGTCAATGACTGTCATCAGCTGTGTAACCCCTGGTAGAGAGAGTGGGTCTGAAGGACAAGAACTGTATCGGGAGATTGGACATCCAAAGCAGGTATCTGTAGACACAGCTCCTGGAGATCCGCAAAGGTCTCAGCTTCAGATGTCCTGTGGTCCAGGACACCTAGACCAGACAGCAATGGAGTGAGAATGTAGCTGGGTAACCGTCTGCATGTGTCAGTCTCATTTCCCTTGGTGTGTCTCCATTACAACATTCATGGTTTTCCCTGGTTGTGCATGTCTAACTGTTGGATGTGATGAGAATGACTCCTAGGCTCAGAAGCGCTGTGCTATGTTATTAGGAAGGATGTGGACCTGTTGGAACGAGTCCAGAGGAGGCCGCAGAGATGCTGGGAGGGCTGGAGCCCCTCTGCTGTGACGACAGGTTGAGAGAGTTTGGGGGGTTCCACCTGGAGAAGAGAAGGCTTTGGGGAGACCTTCAAGCTCCTTCCAGTCCCTCAAGGGGCTCCAGGAGTGATGGAGAGGGACTCTTGATGAGGGAGGGGAGCCATAGGACAAGGGGGAAGGGTTTGACACTGAAAGAGGGGAGATTGAGATGAGATCTGGGGAAGAACTTCTTTG